>CM038048.1:90139005-90814005 GCA_021397845.1 Areca catechu | reverse complement strand
TTGTCATGCTCGACATTGGCATGCGAAAATTTTGCATGCATTCTAGCAAGTTATTAATTTGAATATATATACAAATATCGTGTGCAGATTAGAAAATGAAAGGTCTGAACAAAGAAGGGGGTTCGATAGGTTGGCTATGGTCTAAACATTTTGGCAACTTGGAATTGGTAAATATGATTCTTGATGACTTAATTAAGGAACAAATTCCATGCGCTTCCCCTTTGTTTGAGCAAAAGTTGCACCAACTTGTATTCTTGCAAGGGGATCAGAGGGCAAAAGAATCAAGGACAAGTCTGACCGAATAGTTTGTGGTAAAAAAAAAAAAAAAAAAAAAAAAAGGTCTAACGTACCGAGTGGTTGAATCCAATGATATATGGATTTTTTCCCCACAAAATCTATGTTTTCATACATGGTCAATGAGTTAGGAATGGACTTTTAATGGACACGGGAAGAAAATCCATGCCTCAAAATATATACCTGGTCAACCCTCTCCCAAATATGAGAGAGATTAAAAAAATCTTACATCAAGCAACTTCTTCAGCACCTAAACATTGTTAATTTGACCAATTTTTAAGAATAAAGTGTCAGGAAAAGCAACCTTTTTAGGATTTTTTTTTTTTTTTTGGGTTGCTACTCGGTTTTTGGCCAGAGGAGGAATAAAAAAATCTCATATAAAATAAACATCTTTAGCACACTGTCATTAAAAAGCCATATCTCTTGCCTTTGACTTTCTTCTCAATGCTATTGCATGCGTCGCCACCATTTCTATGGTACCAATGCTTTGAGCCAAGTCTTGTATGCACATTGGAAGTTCCCGAGTCCAACAAACGCCACCTTGTCAAGTTAATAATATTAATTTGACCACCCTTAATTCCATTAGTACATAAATATTCTTGTGAATTTATATCAATATCCTTGCAACGTATGATTGGAGAATTTTTATCTGCACAAAACTACGAGTCCTCCTGTATCACAAAACTTCATGCCGCCATCTTTCTGTGAATTTTAAGTGGACGTTATTGTTTTTATTTTGACACGTCTCGCACGTATAGTTTGGGAGAGATATCAGCAACCGGGTCTTTAAAAAAATCTAGAGACGATTTACGAAGAACAAATAAAATTCTAGAGACGTACGTGTCAGTGACCAGATCTGAATCTGAGATGCCTATGTGTTTGCCATCTCTTGATGCGCAAAAGGAGAGCCTCGACTGTTGTTGTTGCCCAGCTTCTCCGTATCCCATGAGAGGTTCGGGAAGGCCGGCATCACCCTAAGATGAAAATTTCACAGCCAGGGAAAGGGCTCATCAGCGTCTATATATACATGCTATATTAATCTAGTATGAATATATTCAAAATGATAAAAAAAAAATATATACCGGAATTAAGCTAAAAAATTTCTCGGGTCAATCCATAAAATATTAATAAAATGATTGACTACGTAAAAAACTATCCAGTCAGTTACCGAGTTTGTTTTTTGATATACATGACGAATCATAATCTCTGTACAATCCTGTAAGAGAACGGCAATGTCCCGTCTCGGTTCTCGTGACCAACCGATCTTAAGCGGGTATAAAAACATGGAGAAACAAAAGGGGACTAATGTCCCACCGCATTGCATGGTACCGTGGAGGCCTTGCAGGGCGAGGGGCAACCTATTGGTGTTGACTCACTCCTTTGTTACCCACGATCCAAAATAGACAAGCGGCTAACTTCGATGTGACCATAGATGTAATTAATCCATTCTTTTTTCCTCCGTTATAATAATAATAATAATAAATTATTGTTGTTATCCGGATCCAAGAGAGTATGCGGGGAAAGGTGGTGTACTCTTTCCTTCGCAATATTGCTACATCTTGATAGGCTACACTATTTTAATTATTCGGCTTATCTATTAAGAGGTAAATTATATTGCTAACTAGATAGCTATCTATGTTGTAGAGCATTCAGAAAATTTTTTATAGACCGAGATGAGAGAGGTCCCGACCCATCTCGATAATATTTTACTTTCTAACTTTCTTAGAAGTATTCGCATACGACTGGTATGAATGCTTTATCTTATTAAAAAAATGAGAAAGAGTCCCAATGAGAATTTTTTTTTTTTTTTTTTTTTTTTTTAATAGATATGGGTGGAAATCGGCTGGACCGGGGCATCCAACATTGTTTTTGGATTGCTAGCTAGGTTTAGGCTGGAAATTTATTGAAAACCATCCAAATTATCTATGGGCTAAAGAAAATGGGCTGAATTGAATATAATTAATCAATAACTTTCTGCATCGTCGTTCTACAATATTTGCACGTCTACCCTTCTATATCTTCCATTTTTTATCAGCTTGAGTTGTGATAGGCAATTCATATAAATAAATAAATAACAATTGTTTAAACTCATTATTCAACATTTATTTAGCTTCTAATTGGATTAATGATGATCACACCATTACTATCACAATGCTAAGAAAAAGAGTGTATAGAATCAATAAGCCATCACGAGTAGATCTTCACCATCATTTTTCTCTAGTTGCTTCATCCTTTGAACATTATAGTTCCATGACCATCACAACAAAATTCCTGATGGTACTCGATGCTTAGAGCTTGCCAACTTGAGCTAGGAAAAGATCCATCATTGTTACTTTTGTAACTTTAAGCCCATCAAAGTGCCATTTTTTAAAGGAGATTATATGCATACGATGACGACCAAAATATATATGACAAAGGCTTCATAAAATAGTCATAGGCTTCAAATAAGTAGACATAACCAATAGAAGACAATGGACCACTTTGGAATTGAACCAGACTGGTTCAGGCTTAAATTTAGGTTTGGGCCCGGTCTTGGATCCAGCTAATGACATACCCGATCCCAGTAGGCAAGAAATTTTCCGGGCTTAGCCCATAGCCTGATCCAAATCCCAACATAATGGGCTTCGGGCCAGCCTGAGCCCATTTCCTGTCTGGATGTGAACATCACTGCTCTCTCAACCAAGCCATAAGGAACCAAGCGTAGATAAGCATATTGTGTGTAATGTGTGTGAATATACAGTAGAGAAAAATTCTAGCAATATTTGCTTACAAAATCAAAGCAAAATGTTATTACATGTATTATATTTTCTTTTCTTTTCTCGATTCTAAGCTAGTGACCTACAAATTGAAGTCATTAATTAAGAATAGAGCAGGAAAAAAATTCAGTAATTCAGAAGAGATAGTCACCAATCCATGGTCTTGCTATTGCCTCAGAGCAGCTAGAGCAGGAACCCATTTACTGAACCATTGTTCTTCTCAATAGATATCACTGCTAGCAAGGGCCAAAAATGCCCAACCAAGGCTCCCAAAACTATGTCTGTAAGTGAACAGGCCTGTTCATGAACAGCTTAGGCTCGGATTTGTTTATTTATTAATTAATTTATGAATTAATTTATTCTTTAATGCATAGAAAAGGAGGAGAAAAGCAGACAAGCTTGAATGTTTTTCTGAAGCTTGGTTCCATAAGAAGCTCATTCAAGCTAGGTTCAAATAATAAATGACATACTCTCTCATGTCTGGCTCGAGGTAGATAACATCTTTTTCTTATCAAAGAAAACAAAAACTAGGGTCAAAAACTAGGGGCACTATTAATTAGTCTTGCAACAAAGATAGGAGAGAAAGTGTCAGAATATAATGAGCAGGGTTGTTTCCTAAAATAATTAAATGGTATATCACTGGTATCTTACTCTTCATAATAGAAAAGTTCTATGATAGTTTGTAACCTCCCTGTCTTTTTTCTTTTTTTTTTTTTTTTTTTTTTTGGAAATTTTGAAATTTTGCTTGTTTGTGTACACACATGATTGTTCAATGAATCTGTTCATAAAAAAAATTGAAAAGAATTAATTATTCTGAAATCTGTATACACTTTTCACCAAGCTTCCAGTAAAAAAATGATGCATAGAAACACACATTGCTTTCTTGAATATTTATCCATCTAAAATTTCTCTCACATATAATACAATATACATGCCACGTGCTAACAGAATTAAAATCACTTCATCAACAATAATCAGCAAGAAATGCAGAGTAATTGTTTTTTTCTTGAACTCTAGCCCCAAATTTATAAATCTATGAAAAATAAATAATGATCATTATTTCTGTTATATAAATAAATAACTATCCAGAAGCTGGTTCTTATTTGGCAATAGGGTCTTTATAGGTTATATGTTTCAAATAATGCATTATACTATTATCAAATCATTATAATATCCATAATGTTTGTAGTATTTTCGATTTTTTATGAAAAAAAGTCATTACTATAATTTATTTATATTGTAAGAGATTGTTATAATACAAAATAATGTATTATAACAGTATTTTTTTAAAAAAAAACTAGAAATTGCTATAATGATCATCATAGTAGTTTTGATACTGTTATTTAAAATCAGACGGGTCAACCACCATGGGGAGAATCAAAGGCCTTATTTTTTTATTTTCATGATGTAGATGAACAATCACATAACTCTGGCACGAGAGTAGTCTATAAATAAAAAATCCTGTAAGGCATTGATATAATACAAAATAATATATCATAATGATAATTTTTATAAAAAATTAGAAATTGCTATGATATGGCAAGATTGCTGACGTGGAGCCTGCGTCAGATCCGGCTGGCGGTCAAGCAGTGCCGCGCGGTGTTCTCTTCCGAGCCCTTCTGTCAGGTGGCTTCACCAGCGGTCAAGCCCACCTCGGGCCGAGCTCGGCATCTCTGCCCCTTCGACAGGTGTTGACCCAGGAGGGGTCCACCTCGACCGAAGCAAGCCTGACTCTGCTCTTCCGCCAGATGGCTCCCCCAGATGGGTCCACCACAGTCGGAGTCGAGCCAGGCATCTCTCCCCTTCGCCAGGTGTCAACCCTGGAGGGGTCCACCTCGATCGAAGCGGGCATGCCTCTACTCCTCCGCCAAGTGGCACCCCTAGACGGGTCTACCTCGGCCAGAGTCGAGCCAGGCATCTCGCCCCTTCGCTAGGTGTCGACCCAGGAGAGGTCCACCTCGGTTGAAGCGGGCATGCCTCTGCTCCTCCTCCAAGTGGCACCCTCAAACAGGTCCACCTTGGCTAAAGTCGAGCCAGGCATCTCTACCCCTTCGCCAGGTATCGATCTAGGAGGGGTCCACCTCGACCGAAGCGGGTCTGCCTCTGCTCCTCCGGTAGGAGGCACCCCCAAATGGGTCCACCTCGACCGAAGTCGAGTCAGGCATCTCTGCCCCTTCGCCAGGTGTCGACCTAGGAGGGGTCCACCTCGATCAAAGTAGGCCTGCCTCTGCTCCTCCGCCAAGTGATACCCCCAGACGGGTCCACCTCGATCGGAGTCAAGCCAGGCATCTCTGCCCCTTTGCCAGGTGTCGACCTGGGAGGGGTCCACCTCAGCCGAAGCGGGCCTGCCTCTGCTCCTCCACCAAGTGGAACCCCCAGACGGGTCCACCTCGACCAGAGTCAAGCCAGGCAAATCTGCCCCTTCGCCAGGTGTTGACCCAAGAGGAGTCCACCTCGGCCGAAGCGAGCTTGCCTCTACTCCTTTACCAGATGGCACCCCTAGACCGGTCCACCTCGATCGGAGTCGAGCCAGGCATCTTTGCCCCTTCGCCAGGTGTCGACCCAGGAGGGGTCTACCTTGGCCGAAGCAGGCCTGCCTCTACTCCTCCAGGTGGCACCCCCAGACGGGTCCACCTCGGCTGGAGTCGAGCCAGGCATCTCTACCTCTTCGCCAAGTGTCGACCCAGGAGGGGTCCATCTCGACCGAACGGGCCTGCCTCTACTCCTCTACCAAGTGGCATCCTCAGATGGGTCCACCTCGACCGAAGTCGAGCCAGGCACCTCTGCCCCTTCGCCAGGAGTCGACCCAGAAGGGGTCCACCTAAGCCAAAGCGGGCCTGCCTCTGCTCCTCCGCCAAGTGGCACCCCTAGACGGGTCCACCTTGGTCGGAGTCGAGCCAGGCATCTCTGCCCCTTCGCTAGGTATCAACCCAGGAGGGGTCCACCTCGGTTGAAGCGGGCCTGCCTCTGCTCCTCCGCCAGGAGGCACCCCCAGACGGGTCCACCTCGGCGAGTCGAGCCAGGCATCTCTGCCCCTTCGCCAGGTATCGACTCAGGAGGGGTCCACCTCGGTCGAAGCGGGCCTGCCTCTGCACCTCCGCCAGGTGGCACCCCAAGACGGGTCCACCTCGGTCGGAGTCGAGCTAGGCACCTCCGTCCCTTCGCAATGTGTCGACCCAGGAGGGGTCCACCTCAGCCGAAGCGGGCCTGCCTCCGCTCCTCCGCCAGGTGGCACCCCCAAATGGGTCCACCTCGGATGGAGTCGAGCCAAGCACCTCTACCCCTTCGCTAGTTGTCGACCCAGGAGGGGTCCACCTCGGCCGAAGCAGGCCTGCCTCTGCTCCTCCGCCAAGTGGCACCCCCAGATGGGTCCACCTCGGTCGAAGTCGAGCCAGGCACCTCTGGATCTTCGCCAAGTGGCGCCCCCAAGATGGGTCCACCTCAGTCGAAGTCAAGCCTTCTCCATGGAAACATTGAAAGGACCGAAGGCACAGGTCCCGAGGATGCTGTTGAGTTCGACGCGCACAGTGCGACGTGCCCAGTACAGCATTCTCAGATCTGTAGCGGTGCGCGAAACCTCGTTTGCACCAGTTTGGGAGGGACACTCTAATTGAGGTACCAGATCCGACGGCCGGTGGCCTGGAGCCCCTGAAGGGGAGAGATGCAATCAACGCCTCGAGTCCAGGGGCTCCTGCACCTGGATCAAGGCCCCGCCTAGTTCTCTTTTTTATGATAGCATGATGAACGAGGCAAGCTCGCCACTTAACCCCCGACCGGAAGGAGAGGCTACCTCAGGAGAATGGCTAGTAGGCACCGTTGGCCTCCAAGGCTCCCAGACGGAAAAATCGAGGCACCGGAGTGCCCAACAATTTCATAAGGGCATGAACGGGCAAGAAAAAAGGTAAGTGAGCAAGAGGGCAAAGGCACAGAAGGAGAGAACAAGCGATTCAAGCTCCGAGAACTCGTAGGAACGAGTCTGGCGAGCCCCGTCGTGAAAACTAGAGTGCCAACCCCCTTATTCTCTCTCACTTTCACTCATCTCCTCATAAAAGATTCCTCTAAGCACGAAGACCCAGTGGATATCCATCTTAGTGGATATATTCCACTTTATCGCTCGCTAACTTGACCGTCAGAGTGCCCCCGCCAGAACCCTCGGCCCGTGTCTCTAACCTTGTTTTGCAGGTCCAGGAGCGTTGGGATTCCAAGATAAAGAGGACCGAGATCCGGCACCAACTCATAGCTACAGGCCACAGCGGTAAGGTCGGCAACAAATTGGCGCGCTAGGTAGGGGGTGACCAAAGCTCCTGTACGGACAAGCCCCCCCTCGAGCTTGAGAATAGCTCGACTCTAAGCATGGTGGTAATGCATGGACGTGAAGCTTCCACCAGCCGAGTGGGAGAGGTTCCCTCTCCCCCGGGCCCCCGCAGCCTGGATAGGGAACTTCCCACTCCTCCTCAGTTGCCCTCGGCAGACGGTCAGTATGCTGCTATTGTCCAACAACTGCAGACACTGACCGTGGTCGTGAGGCAGCTGCAGCATCAGCAGCACTCCCTGGTCACTCAACCTCAGCCAGGGACCCTTGCGGCCCAAGCTGCGGGCCCCCGCGAAAGCCTACACTCTATTCAAGGTAGACCATCCCATCCGCGGGCAACAACCAACCCCTGCGGGAGTCATCAGACCCCTGTAAAGAGGAATCATTATGGATCGGCGGACCACGAGAGCCGATCCCCGGCGGACAACAACGATGCTGCAAGGCACAATAGGCACCGCCGATGCAAGGCCCCTTGCCGCGATCCATCGGCCCCTTCTTCTCCAGCGGCCTCGGTGGAAGGTTCAACTGATGAGGCCATCAGGCGTCTAGCCATAAGGTGCTTGGAAGAGAAAGAGTGCAAACTGGTAGAGCTCTCCAGCCGGTTTACCAATATGTAGGGCTCCCCCAGCGAGCCAGCGAGCTTCAATGCCCGACCCCCCTTCTCTCGGGAAATCCATGAGGAACCGATTCCGAGTCGGTTCCGCATGCCTCAGGTGGACCCCTATGACGGGACCACCGACCCCATGGACCACCTGGAGAACTATAAAGCTCTCATGAGAGTTCAGGGGGCGACAGACGCCCTCCTGTGCATCGCCTTTCTGGCCACCCTCCGGAAGGCCGCTCGAGTTTGGTTCACCCGCCTCGAGCCCGAATCAATCAACTCCTTCCAGCAGTTGGAAAGGAGGTTTGTGGTGCACTTCGATGCCTATCGAAAGGTGCCAAAGAAGGTGGATAGCCTCTTCTCCATCCGGCAGCAAGACCATGAGCTTCTGTGGGACTATGTCACCTGCTTCAAGACCACTGCCCTGGAGATTTATAGTCTGGACGAGCTTGTCGCCATGCTGGCATTGAAGCGAGGGCTCAAGACCTCCCGCTTGACATATTCCTCGGACAAGAAGCTGTCCAAGACGTACTCTGAACTCCTCCTCTGCGTCCACAAGTACATTCATGCTTAGGAGGCTGACCGTACTAAGAGAGAACTAGATGGGAAGCCTTCGAAGAAGCCTACTCCAAGGGACGTACCTGGAACTCGGAGGCCCGGGGCACCCGCAGACTTCAAGTCGGGACCAAAGCCAAAGAATGGTCCCACTCCCGAGCAGACTTCACTCCCCTCTTAGCTCCAAGAACAAAGATCCTCATGGAGATTGAGGACGAGCGTTACCTTCGCCGACCTTCCTCTTAGAGGCCGAGAAGCAACCGCGACAAGATGAAGTACTGCCAGTTCCATCACGACCACGGCCACGACACGGAGGAGTGCCGTAATCTGAAGCAGGAGATCAAGGACCTGATCAAGAGGAGCTATCTCAAGAAGTTCATAGGAAGAGAGGCCCTGGTAGAGGACTAGCCACTTGCAGCCCTTCTCCCCATTCCTGCAGTCGACAACCGCCCTATGAAAAAGCTGGTGGGCATGATCTCTTGGGGAATAGGGCACGCATCAAAGAGAGCCTGGGAGGGAGGAGACCTAGAAGATGTACTCCCCTTTGAGAAGGGGAAGGGAGGTGAAGATGAAAATATAAATAATGATGCTGTCATGGTCGAGATGACCATGGCTAAGCATCATGTCATAGAATTATGGTTGATAGTGGGAGCTCCACTGACGTGCTTTTTTATGATGCTATCTCCTGGATGAACTTATCTCATGATCGGCTAAGACCAGTGCACACCCCTCTCGTGGGTTTCACTAAAGATTCTGTGGGGGTTGAGGGAGAGATCACCCTCCCAATCATTGTCGGGACTCCACCCCAGCAGAGTACGATCATGATGACCTTCACCGTCGTCCGACTCCCGTCACTGTATAATGCTATTTTGGGCTACCCGGGGCTCAACCAACTTGACGCAGTTATTTCCACCAAAAGATTGCTGGTGTAGTTCCCTACCATTTTCGGGGTAGGAGAGATGAGGGGGGCAGTTCAGCCTATCCAGCATTGCTTGCAGGCTGTCCTGGGAGCCCGGAGTGTCGAGCTCGGCTCTGATGTTGACGACCTCGACCAAAGGGCGTGAGATCCCAGGGGTGGCCCCATTGAGCACCTACTAACGTACCCCCTCGGCTCGGACCTGCTGAAGATAGTGCAGATAGGAGCCCAACTCCCAGAAGATGAGCGGGCTCGCTTGCTGAGTTTTCTCCGAGCGAACGCGGATGTGTTCGCCTGGTTTGCGGTAGATATGCCAGGTATTCCCTCGGATGTCATCATCCATCAGTTGAAGATAGATCCAAAATGCCATCCAGTTCGGCAGAAGAAGAGGAGTTTTGCCATAGAGAGGCAAAAGGCAATCAACGATAAGGTGAGAAGTTCCTCACCACTGGCTTCATTTGCGAAGTGCATTATCCTAGCTGGCTGGCGAACATGGTGATGGTCAAGAAGAGCAATGGAAAGTGGAGGATCTATGTGGACTACACCGATCTCAACTGAGGTTGCCCAAAAGATAGCTTCTCCCTTCTAAAGATAGACGAGCTCGTGGATGCCACTTCGAGGCACCGCCTCCTCTCCTTCATGGATGCATTCTCTGGGTATAATCAAATTCGAATGCATCCGAAGGATGAGGAGCATACCGCCTTCATCACAGATCGCGGGACGTACAGCTACAAGATGATGCCTTTTGGTCTGAAGAATGCTGGCGCCACGTACCAGAAATTGGTCAACAAGGTCTTCAAAGACCAAATCGACCGCAACATACAGGTATACGTGGATGACATGCTCGTGATGAGCAGACCGACCTCGGACCACGTCAACAACCTGATGGAGACCTTCTGCAACCTTCACCTCCACCAAATGAAATGGAACCTGACGAAGTGTGCTTTTGGTATGGCGGCGGGGAAGTTCCTCGACTTCATGGTGACCCAAAGAAGGATAGAAGCTAACCCAGAGAAAGTCCGGCCGATCCTTGACATGGAGCCGCCAACCTTAGAGAAGCAAGTCCAGCGACTCACCGGCCAGATAGCAGCCCTGAGTCGGTTCATCTCATGATCTACTGATCGGTGTCAGGCCTTCTTCAAGGCACTGAGAAAGATGCACGACTTTTCCTGGATGAAGAAGTGCCAAGAGGCATTCGATGAGCTGAAGAAGACCCTGGCGTCACCACCATTGCTCTCCCAACCAAAAGAGGGAGAAGAGCTCCTCCTGTATATGGCGGTCACTCCAAAGGCCATTAGCTCGGTCTTGGTCCAAATGGATGACAAAGGAATCTAGAGACTTGTATACTACACAAGCAAGCTTCTTCGCGATGCCGAACTCAGGTATTCTCGATCCGAGAAATTAATTTTTGTGCTCATCATGTTTGCCTAGTGCCTCAGGCCTTATTTTCAAGTGCACCCGATCGCGGTCCTGATGGATCAACTGCTGAAGGCCATCCTCAATAAACCTGACATGTCCGAACGCCTGGCGAAGTAGGTGCTGAAGCTCAGCAAGTTCGACATCACCGATCATTCGAGATCAGCCATGAAGGTGCAGGTACTGGCTGACTTTCTAGTTGAGTGTGCAGTCCTAGACGAGGGGCCGGAAGAGAGCCCCCAGAATTAATAGCCAGGACCCAAACCAGAGGAGGACATCTGGGTCCTGCACGTGGACGGAGCCTCCAACTCCGATGGAAGCGGAGCTGGGCTCATCCTCACTAATAGCAAGGGAGTCATCATCGAGTGCATGCTCCATCTCCAGTTCACCGCCACCAACAACCAGGTAGAGTACGAAGCACTCCTGGTGGGGCTGAGAGTCTCCCGCGAAGTAGGCATGACCAGCTTAAGGGTCTTCACCGATTCGTAGCTGGTGGCTGGACAGGTCTCAGGCAAGTATGAGATGCGGGACACTCAAATGTCAAAGTATCTAGAGTTAGGACGTACGAGCATGGCAGGTTTTAAATGCTTCAGCATCTCCCACATCCCACGTGGTGAAAATGCCCGTGCTGACACCCTCTCCCAGCTGGCAACCTTGCCGGACTCATCATTGGGCCGCGCCTATATCGAGCATCTTGAGGCCCCGAGCTATAAGACCCCTAGAGAGGTCCAGCAGGTCACCCCAGAGCCCAGCTGGATGGACAAGTACATCAAGTATATCATCGACGGTACCTTGCCCATAGATCGCATAGAGGTCGGCCTCATCAAAAGAAAGGTCGCGCGCTTTGTGCTGATGGATGGATTGTTCTACCGAAGGTCCTACTCCTATCCACTCAAATGTTTGAGGCCTACTGAGGCAGCACTCGTGCTCCAGGAGATCCACGAAGGCCTCTATAGGAATCATGTGGGGGGCAGGACTCTGGCATACAAGGCCCTCCGTCAAGGATACTTCTGGGAGACAATGAGGGAGGATGCAGCCAACTTTGTCAAGAGGTGTGACCGTTGTCAACGTCATGCAGTTGTGCATCGCCAGTTGGCCGCGCCACTCTCCCAACACTCTGTCCCCTGGCCATTTGCCCAGTGGGGCATGAACCTCCTCGGTCCCTTTCCTCCTATGTCCGAGCAATGTAAGTTCCTGATTGTCGCCATCGACTACTTCATGAAGTGGGTCGAGGCCGAGTTGTTGGCCCAAATCACGGAGGCAAATTTAGCAAATTCCTTTGGAAGTCAATCATATGCCGCTTCGGGCTCCCCCACACCATCATCACCGACAACGGGCACCAGTTTGACTGTTGAGAGTTCGAGAAGTTCTGCAATGACCTTGGCATTCGTCATCGCTTCACCTCAGTGGCGCATCCTCAGACCAATAGGAAGGCCGAAGTAACCAACCGGACCATCCTCCAAGGGCTCCGAACTAGATTAGATCAGGCTAAGGGAAGATGGACCGAAGAACTTCCTAGCATCTTGTGGGTGTACCACATGACCCCAAGGACGGCCATGGATGAGACTCCGTTCAACCTCGTCTTCAGAGCAGAAGCAGTGATTCCAGTGGAGCTCAGTTGGCCAACATTGTGTGTAGAGCAATACGACGAAGCCGAGAACCCAATGCGGCTACTGTTCAATCTGGCTCTTCTTGAAGAAACAAGGGACAAGGCTCGGGTTCGGATGGCAGCCTACCGGTAGCAGGTGGCCATATACTACAACTCCGGGGTGAGACCGAAGTCCTTCCGCCCGGGAGACTTGGTGTTGCATCGTGTTGAAGCCTCCCAACCTCGGGAATGCGGTAAGTTTTCTCCGAACTGGGAAGGCCCTTACAGGATGGTCAAAGCACTACCTCACGATGCCTACTGTCTTGCCGAGATCGATGGAGCCCGATTTCCATGGATGTGGAATGCCACAAACTTGAGGAGTATTACCAATGAAGTAAGACTTCCTAAACATTAATAATAAAAATCTATTTAGTATAATGCTTGTTTCTGTCTCGTAGGACTGTCATCGCCCGGCCCTGGGTCTGGCGAACAAAGGCGAGGCAAAAGACCCGGGAGCAGTTCCTGAAAATTGCAAAGCCCGGAGGTCAACCTGAAAGGTGGCACAAAATCCAGTTCCTCCACAAGATCTCGGGCTTCGATCTGGAAGGTGTTACGGAACCTAGTTCCTCCACAAGATCCCGGGCTTCGGTCCGGAAGGTGGCACAGAACCTATTTCCTCCACGAGATCCCAGATTTCAATCCAGAAGGTGGCACGGAATGCAGTTCCTCCACGAGATCCCGGGCTTCGGTCCGGAAGGTGGCACGGAACCTAGTTCCTCCGCGAGATCCCGGGCTTTGGTTCGGAAGGTGGCACGAAATCCAGTTCCTTTAGGAAGTCCCGGACTTCTATCCAGAAGGCGGTACAGAACCTAGTTCCTCCATGAAGTCCCAGACTTCGGTCCAGAAGGTGGCACGGAGCCTAGTTCCTCTACGAGATCCTGGGCTTTGGTCCGGAAGGTAGCACTGAACCCAGTTCCTCCATGAGATCCCGGGCTTCGATCCGGAAGGTGGCACAGAACCCAGTTCCTCCACGAGATCTCGGACTTCTATCTGGAAGGTGGCACGAAACCCAGTTCCTCCATGATATCTCGGGCTTCGGTCCGGAAGGTGGCACGGAACCTAGTTCCTCCATGAGATCCCGGACTTCAGTCCAGAAGGTGGCATGGAACCCAGTTCCTTCACGAGATCTCGGGCTTCGGTCTGGAAGGTGGCACGGAACCTAGTTCCTCCATGAGATCCTGGAACCCAATTCCTCCACAGAACCCAGGAGTTCGGTCTGGAAGATCGCACGGAGTCCGGCTCCGACAACCAAAGTCTCGACACCATAGACTTATGAGATACAAGTCAGAGGCCCCAAAGGATCCCTTATGAAGCCTGAAATCCTTCCGAATTTGGTTTCTAACTCAGAGTCCAAGCCAAACTACAAGTTGAAGTTGCAGGCTTTGGGCTCCCACAAAAGACAACGACAAGGAGCTCAAATGCGCCATCCACATGCAGTAGAATAAAGGAGTCAAGACAAAAACAATGAGGGAGGTAAAAGAGGGAGCTTAATTTCCAACATAAGGATTCCTTACAAGCAAAAGGGACCCGACAGACTGGGTGGCCCAAAGGAACAAAATAGAAGCCCTATAACTAGAGTACAAAAAGGATGACCTGAGGTCACTCCGCCATTGCCGGTTCCTCCCCAGGCTGGGAAGCCTCCGCCTCACCAGCTGCCTCCCCGGAAGGTTGCTCCGCAGCCTCCTCGCTGGTAGCCTCTTCAGGCTGCTCCCTTGGGTCGCCTAGGGCGACCCCGGCCAGATCAAGCTCAGGAAAGAGAGAGGCCACCTTTTTCTGGCAGAACCTAAAGCCCTTTAAGAATGAGTCCATGGCAGCCTCGTGGACCTCGTCCTTGAATTACTAGGATGCCCGAAAATTAGGCACAGCCTCTTGAGTCTCCTTCTGCGCGGCCTCCAAGAGCACTATGATGTAGGAGGTCTTCTCCTTGGCAGCTCTCAGCTCTACCAAGACCCCACTGACCCGGACTGCCCCCTGAGACGGGTGATCTCTGCTGCGTCCTCCTCGGTGCGGCATTGGGTTGCAGCCCTCTCCTCAGACCTGGAGGAGTCGAGGTCCCTGATGCACCCTTCGGCTCGGGCTAGGTCTTCTCAGAGAGCCTGGTTGCTCGCCCTCAACTCGGCACCCTTCCCGATGAGATACTCCATGTCGGCCATGAGCTTGCTCAGTCTTCGCTCCTTCTCAACCTCCTTCTTTGCCGAGGCGGAAAGGAAGTCTCGGAGCAGGAGTACGTTCGTCCCGATCTGCATCAAAGAAGAGTCATGACTTCTAAAGGATCCAACTGGAATATTAAATGGGAGAGCCGAGTACTTACTGTGAAAAGTAAGGGAAGGATCCCGAGCAGTGCGGTTGCATAGTCTCGGCCACCCCTCAGGCAGTGGTCCCGAGGCTGGGCCGCATACTCCATCATCTGCTCCGCACTGCTCTATTGAGTGTGTGGGCAGGTACCCACAGACAGACCACCTTCATTTGACTTGGATTTATAAACTGGTTTGCCTTATCTTTCCAAAAAATTGCAGCAAAATTTTCAGGTCTTACCAGTCTCTGCACATGATGTCATTTGCAGTGGTTGCTGCTTGCTGTTTCATTGCCTACTAATAGGAAGTGTTAAATAATTATTGCATGTTTAACTTACCAATGATGATAGGCTGCCTTATGAATGGGCATGGCTTGGAGACAAGGGTTTAAGAATATTAGTACTTATTCTATCTTATAGCCGTGATACTCCACTGAATTTAACCTTTCATGTCCTGAGGCACAAGTTTAATTTTTTTGTAATTCATATATTTTCACAATCGACCTCCAATTACATATGTCGCTTGATGAATAAATCTTTGGCATCCTTTTATAATATTCTGGAGGCATTGTTGAAGTTAATAGTTTCAATAATTTGTTGATATTCAACATTTTTTATAATTTTTATATTTCCTATCTATAATATGTTTGATAATGTATCTTTTATATTATGTTTTGCCAATAATGATAGGCTACCTTAAGAATGAGCATGGCTAAAAAGATAAGGATTTAACTACAATTACATGATAGGCTGCCTTAATAAGTAGTTATTCTATCTTGTAGCTGCGATGCTCTAGTGTCTTTAATATTACTTGTCCTAAGGCATATATAATTTTCATATCTTCAAATTTGGATATTTTAACTATAATTACATGTCTCGCTAGATACATATTCCGTTGGTAGTCTTGTTATTGTTTTAGATGAAATGTTCAAATACATGTTAAACTCAAAGATGTATTATTTAATTTAATGAGTTTAATAATTTCTTCATAGTCATTTTTAGTGTCACGTTGCTATTTTGTTTTGAACTTATATTTATAAATGTATTTCTCATAACATGTTTCAACATTGCTGATACACGCGATGTTCGATTGACTTTGACTTTGTTTCTATCATGTCCCGAATCCAGAACTAGGATCAGCTACACAACTAGCTGTACAACCTTAGGTATCACCCTAGAGATCATGCCAGGCCTAACCTTCAATTCGACATCCAAATAGTGGTAAGGAACAAATTTCACTAATTTTTTTTAAAAATTTATTTATAGAATTTCTCATAAAGGTTAACAAACAGATAAAATTCAACTAAAATTTAACATAAACTCAGAGATTAACACCTAAACCCTATCTCCTCATTGACTGGTCCCAAAGTCCAATTGATCTTTGATATCTGTAACAAAAATATAAGAAAATAGGGATGAGCTATATAGGCTCAGTAAGTTATCAACACCTCTAATATACAACATAAATATGCCAATAAAAAATCAACAAGCATAAACACATCATACAACGAGATGTTCATCAATATAATAATATAACTAGCAGCATGATGCAAATATGTACACTTAATTTCAACCAACACCGACATGACTATGGATGGCCAAAATTTACTTTACTCTCCTAGTCCCTCTGACTATGGCCACGATCGGCCCGTGGCTCGCCCCGAAAGAGACTAGATCCTGTGTACACATACCGCTCATCGGTCATGCGCCAGTGATAGCCCCACTGGAAGCCCAAAAAAAAAACTAGCTCTGAGTATCATACGAGAAACATGCATCCTCGGCATGTGCCTGCCATGCATGGCTAAAATAAGGCAACTAGCTCCTATGTCACATACCGCTAAACGATCATGTACCAGTGATAGCCCCGTTGGAGGCCCAAAAGAAGATTAGGTCCTCGTGTGATCATAGTCGGACTAGAGAGCGACAACACCAACACAATGCATGCAACCCAATATAATCCAATGCAATTCAAATGCAATCCAATGCAAATTAAAATATATTACACGTATTTAATATTTTATAAATACATAACATATTTGGCATATAATATCACAGGTCAAGATAACTTATCGAAGAGTATCCATCAATTATATATAATTCAAATATTAGACCTGATCTTCCAAGGACAACGACAATCCTGACCAACAATTTAAACATATAATTAATTTCTATTTCAAAACTAAAAAAAAACTAAATTATCATTGGACACTCTCGTCTATCCAATTCTAACCCTGGTCCGGAATTTAACCCTTCTTCTCTTTCTTTTCTCTGTCCTCCTCTCTCTTCCTCTCCTCTCCTTCATCTTTCTCTCTCCTCCTCTCTCTTCCTTCTCTCTCCTCTCTCCTCTCTCTTCCTCTCTCTCCTTCCTTCTCTCCTCCTCTCTTTTCATTCTCTCTCCTCTCTCTCCTTCCTCTTTCTCTCTCCTCCTCTCTCTCTTCATTTTCTCTCCTCTATCTTCTCTCTCTCCTTCCTTCTCTCCTCTCTCTCCTTCCTCTTTCTCACTACTCCTCTCTCTTCCTTCGTTCTCATTCCTTTTATTTTCTCTCTCTTTTTTTCTCTTTTTTTCTCTTTTTTTTCTTTTTCCTCTTTCCCTTTTTCTTTTCTTTCCTTCTTTCCTCTTCTTTCTTTTTTTTTTTTTTTTTTCTTCCTTCCTTCTCTCCATCCTCTCCACCAAACAGCCCCCCTCTCATCATGCTTAATTTTCCTTCTCTTCCTTTCCTCTTCTCCTCTCCCGCTCCTTTCCTTCTTCCTCTCCTTCCTCCCCTCTCTTCTTCCCTCTTTCTCTCTTCTTCCCCACGGAAACAAAGACCCTCATATCTTTTTTTTCCTTCTTCTCTCGAACCCATCTCCTGTTGCTCCCCTCTGCTCAACCGAGCCAGCCCATCCACTTAACGGATCCAACTGATGGTGGCGATCTCCACGATCATCCATCAAGAAGGATGGTCGGAGGAAAAGGAAGGGACCGGCGACGATCTCAATGACTGTCTGGCTACCTACCTAAAATCTCAAAAATAAAAACACGAGACAACTCCTGCCGTCGTCTCTGCTCATGCCCATGCTCGAAAGAAAGACAAAGGAAGGATAACTTATCGACAAAGCCGGCAACAGATTTCGACGACCACCAGAGGTAGGAGTTCGGAATCGATCAAGGCATGCAAGGGAATCGTCATTTATAGGGAAAATTCCCTATTCCCCATGCCATCGAACTCCCTCTCCGACTCCTTCGTCGATCATTCCAACTCCCCGATGCCCCTCCTCCATGATCTCCAGCGATCCCAGCGGTTGGATAAACAGGGGCTCCGTCCCCTATTCTCATTCTTTTTTTTTTCTCAACATCGAGCTGAAGTCAGCAAGGGCTGCCGACTTCAATCCAAAAATGGTCCAATAACACCGGGCCTCGCATTCTCCCCTCCTAAAAAAAAAATTCATCTTCGAAATTTAAAAAAAACACCTAAGGCTTCCAAAACTCAAATATACATGATCCAATAGTCACATGATTCATTTGTATAAAATTCGATAATCCCAATAAGAGCTCCTATTTTTTTATCATAATACACTTTAATTTAATCATAATATCTTTAGTCCACCACACTTCCGCTACATACTCTGATATAAATTTTCAAATTCTCTAACTCCATTAGATAAATTTCTGACAAGGATATCCCTCACAGACTAGAACCATATAAATCTTTCAATATCATTTCTTTGCTAAATGAAATGTCAATAGCAAGATAATATATATTTTATCATAAATCTTACATTTAACTTGAAGTTTAACATATCCAATAATCTCTAATATATATATAGGATCAAATAATCCAATCCAAGACTACTAACATAAACCATCAAAGATTCTACCAAAGATTCTACCAAATATGCATGCCATGTCTACAAAATCATTAAATATATATAAACACATTTTTCATTACATATTTTTAATAACAATCCCAATATAAATTCATCTAAAAATTCTCCTTCTTAATATCATTAAACTTTTTCATAACCTTCATCTTAAATATCTTCTTGCAATAATCCCAGAGTCTACAATCCATTAATTAACAACAAAACCTACAATCTATCATGATCTTTATCCATATCAAGTTTAGGATTCCAACATCATTCAATGAAGAACGAAATATACATATTCAGCATTGTTGCCGCTCTCATCGTCGCGCCCGTGCCGCGGATCAGCCGATCCTTCCCGACCGCTTGGCGAGGGAGCCTCCCTTCCCGCGGAGAACCTGCAAGAAAGGGGTTAGAAGACCCTGGCCGGGGATCCCGGCGAGGGAGCTCCGACGGTCAAGTCAGTAGACGACGAGGAGGAACAGACTCTCCCACCCGGGCCCTCGAGAGGGTCCCCGACTTAGAGAGTTAATTGGTGAAGGAAGCGCTCTGGGGACCGGGATCTCGACTGGGCCTGCTCGCCGAGCTCACGCCCAGTGTTCCCCTCTCGGGATCTCTGGTTTCTTTCTCGGCGCAAGGCCTTGTGCCGGTGCTCCTCCCTTGTCCCCAGGCTAATTGGCTTACCTTGCAGTCCCCAGATTCTTCCCTCTTTATCTCCTTCCATCGTGAGCTTGTCCTTTTCCTCCTCGGAAACTCCCCTCCCCTATTTTCCTTCCTTTTCCCTTTTCGGTGAGGGAGGCCAGGCGGCTTTCCGACCTCGTCCGCCGGGCCCAGCAGGGAAAAGGCAAAGACAGGAGAGAAAAAGAGGGAGGGCGGCGTTGGCAGAGCGGTCGGTTGTCAGGCCTCGGCTCTGTGAGAGCGCTCCTTTTCCCGAGCGTGGGCGCCATCCATTTATGGGGCCTGTTCTGTCAGGATCGGATCTCTCGGCTGCGGGACCTGCCGGGCCGATGCAAGTGACGTTCCGCGTGCCGCCGCCCTCCGTACGGGACACCGTCTGGGGTCTGTACGGCCTGAGGGGTGGTCTCGGGACCCGTCTCTCTCCCCGGGGGCTTCTCCGTACGAGCGGTCTGACCTCGGCCGAGGTGGGCCCGTCTCCGGGTGGCCACCTGGCGAAAGGCGAAAGATCGGCCGACCTCGGCTCAGGTGGACCCCTCCTGGGCGGACACCTGGCGAGGCGGCAGGGGGTTGCCTGGCTTCGGCCAAGGTGGGCCCGTCTCCGGGTGGCCACCTGGCGAAAGGCGAAGGATCGGCCGACCTCGGCTCAGGTGGACCCCTCCTGGGCGGACACCTGGCGAGGCGGCAGGGGGTCGCCTGGCTTCGACCGAGGTGGGCCCGTCTCCGGGTGGCCACCTGGCGAAAGGCGAAGGATCGGCCGACCTCGGCTCTGGTGGACCCCTCCTGGGCGGACACCTGGCGAGGCGGCAGTGGGTCGCCTGGCTTTCTCCGAGGTAGGCCCGTCTCCGGGTGGCCACCTGGCGAAAGGCGAAGGATCGGCCGACCTCGGCTCAGGTGGACCCCTCCTGGGCGGACACCTGGCGAGGCGGCAGGGGGTCGCCTGGCTTCAGCCGAGGTGGGCCCGTCTCCGGGTGGCCACCTGGCGAAAGGCGAAGGATCGGCCGACCTCGGCTCAGGTGGACCCCTCCTGGGCGGACACCTGGCGAGGCGGCAGGGGGTCGCCCGACTTCGGCCGACCTCACTTGGGCGGAAACCCTCCGGGCCCGGGCGCCAATGAGGTGGTAGAGGAACTCCGGGCCGAGCTTGACCTCGGCGAGGGCGGTTTGCTTCAAACAGTCGTAGGGTGGTGCGGTCCTTTCCACTCCTAGCTTTGTGGACGTGGCGCAAAATCCGGCAGGGAAACTTACACATGGCTTGCTCTCATTCGGCGATACCTGAGCCTGTCCACGTCATTGTCACGGCTGTAACAGTTGCCCCCCAGCCCGCCGTTCCGTCGAGACATCGTAGAACGGAACGTCGGGATTAATTGCGGACATGACGTGGGGAGGCGAAGATCTTGCATCATAATTGCCACGATCCTTGCTCGTCGTGGCTCGATGCAGCTGAAGACCTATGGGGAGCCGCCACGCGTCGTCCACTTGCCCGTAATCAATGCGTCGCTTCGAGGCAGAGGCCGTTACTCTGCTAACGAGGCGTCGGTGCCGGGCGTGTGCCCACGTGGCGACCATCCAGTGGTCGGAGGCGGAATGATGGGTACGGTTGCTGTCGGCTGAGTTTGAAAGGGAGGGGACTTTCCAGAACGAGGCCTTTTCCCTTGCTTCGTGGGCGGTTTGCTGCAGGCTAACAACTTCTGCTGCTCGCGCTCGTCTGTGCATTTTCGGTGAGTGCCTCCTTCTCCTTCTTTCTCTCTTTTCAACCTCGAGGCTTTTCTGCCTCTGCTCTGACAGGTGTTGCCTTTGTATTGCAGATCGGGAACGACGTCCTCTTACTGAGGAATTACCTCGCAGGGAACGCCAAGAGGGAATCCGATCGGGAGCTGAAACTCGGCAAGCTCGCGGCCGACGTGAAGGACCTGATGGAGAAGGGGGCCGAGCTGCGAGCTGAGAAGCAAGCCCTCCGATCTGACCTGGCGCGTTCCGAGGAGCGGAACAAGGAGCTGGAGGCCTCCTTGTCGGAGGAGCGGGCCTCCAATCAGCGCCGAACTGAGGAGGAGGCGACAGAGAAGGCCCGCCTGCAGGCCCACTCCAACTGGGTGGAGCGCCAGCTGGAGGAGGCCCGACGAGAGGTGGCCGCGGCGAAGGAGCGGAGCGCCTACGTCAACGGGCTCCTGGAGGCGGCCAAGCGGGAAACGCAAGAAGCCGTCCCCAAGTTCCGAGCCTCCGACGAGTTCACGGCGGAGGTCCGGGAGGCCGCCGTGGACTCCTTCCTGAAGGGGTTCCGGATGTGCCGGGAGAAGGTGGGGGCCTTCTTCCCCCACCTGGACCTGAGCGGGGTCGTCGTCGGTGGCCGGAAGCCAGGGGGCGAGAGCAGGGTTCCCGGCGCGGCCAGAGCGATGCCTGCGGCGCCGTCGACCAGCGATGCCGCGGCCCCGGAGCAGCCCCAGGAGCCGGCTACTGCAGAAGCTGAGGAAGCAGCGCCCGCGCCTCCGGCAGATGGCTCCGAACCCGCGCCCCAGTGACCCGGCGCCATCTTGTTATTTCATCTTTGTAGTTTTTGTTCTTTTGGGGAGTCCCGGCCTGTCGGGGCTCCCAGCTTTGTAACGACCACTTATATTAATGAAGATCCAAGTTTTATCGAAACATTGTTCGTAGTTTCGTTATACTCTTCTCTTCTTTTCTTTCTGAGATGTCGGTCTGGAACACCTGAAGTAGCTGCAGGCTTGGTCCTTCCATTGCTCCAATCGAAGGATGGGGCCCGCTGAGCCACGTTGCAGCGAGGCAAACCTTGAGTAGGTCCGATTTCGGGTTGCCTTCATGCTTGGGCGGACAACACGGTTTCTGCACCGTCTTCCAGACCGAAACTCGGGATCTCCGGACTAAGCTTGGTGCCGCAGGCTTTCTCAAGCCTTGCGCGGCTCACTGAGCTGTGTCCCGGGCTCGCGTGGGTGAACTGGGTTCGGCGCCACCTTCCAGGCCGAAGCCCAGGATCTTCCAGACTGAGCTCAATGCCGCAGGCTTTCTCAAACCTTGCGCGGCTTGCTGAGCTGTGCTCCGGGCTTGCGTGGGCGAACTGGGTTCGGCGCCACCTTCCAGGCCGAAGCCCAGGATCTTCCGGACTGAGCTCAATGCCGCAGGCTTTCTCAAACCTTGCGCGGCTTGCTGAGCTGTGCTCCGGGCTTGCGTGGGCGAGCTGGGTTCGGCGCCACCTTCCAGGCGAAGCCCAGGATCTTCCGGACTGAGCTCAATGCCGCAGGCTTTCTCAAACCTTGCGCGGCTTGCTGAGCTGTGCTCCGGGCTTGCGTGGGCGAACTGGGTTCGACGCCACCTTCCAGGCCGAAGCCCAGGATCTTCCGGACTGAGCTCAATGCCGCAGGCTTTCTCAAACCTTGCGCGGCTTGCTGAGCTGTGCTCCGGGCTTGCGTGGGCGAACTGGGTTCGGCGCCACCTTCCAGGCCGAAGCCCAGGATCTTCGGACTGAGCTCAATGCCGCAGGCTTTCTCAAACCTTGCGCGGCTTGCTGAGCTGTGCTCCGGGCTTGCGTGGGCGAACTGGGTTCGGCGCCACCTTCCAGGCCGAAGCCCAGGATCTTCCGGACTGAGCTCAATGCCGCAGGCTTTCTCAAACCTTGCGCGGCTTGCTGAGCTGTGCTCTGGGCTTGCGTGGGCGAACTGGGTTCGGCGCCACCTTCCAGGCCGAAGCCCAGGATCTTCCGGACTGAGCTCGATGCCTCAGGCCTTCTTGTCGAAGTTTTGGAGGGAGTGCGTGAACTGGGAAAGCTTTTGTTACAGAAACTGGGAGCCTTACATCACTGGTAGTACATTCTCAGGTTCGAGGAGTTCCAAGTCCGGGGGAACCTGGCACCTCCCAATTCTTCCAAGTAATATGCCCCATGGGGGAGGGCTTCCGCCACCCGATATGGGCCTTCCCAGTTGGGTGAAATCTTGCCGCATTCCCGTGGCTGGGAGGCTTCCGCGCGTCGGAGGACCAAGTCCCCGGGACGAAAAACCTTCGGCCGCACTCGGGAGTTGTAATATCTGGCTACACGTTGCCGGTATGCCGCCATTCGGATTCGGGCCTTGTCTCTCGTTTCCTCGAGAAGGTCCAGGTTGAGCATCATCCTGGCCGGGTTTTCTGTCTCATCATATTGCTCCACGTGCAGTGTGGGTAGGCCGAGCTCGATCGGGATGACTGCCTCGGCTCCGAAGACGAGGTTGAATGGAGTTTCGTCGGTAGCCGTCCTTGGGGTAGTGTGGTATGCCCAAAGAACGCTGGGGAGCTCGTCGGCCCACCTGCCCCTGGCTTGGTCTAGCCGCGTGCGGAGGCCCTGAAGAATGGTCCTGTTCGTGACTTCGGCTTCCCCGTTGGTCTGAGGGTGCGCCACCGAGGTGAAGCGATGCTTGATGCCGAGGTCGCTGCAGAAGTCTTCGAACTCCCGACAGTCGAACTGGCGTCCGTTGTCGGTGACCACGGTGTGGGGGAGGCCGAAGCGACAGACGATGGACTTCCAGAAGAACTTGGCGACGTTTGCTTCGGTGATTCTCGCCAAGGGCTCGGCCTCGACCCACTTCGTGAAGTAGTCGATAGCCACTATCAAGAACTTTCGCTGACCGGACGCCGGCGGGAATGGGCCCAGGAGGTCCATCCCCCACTGGGCGAACGGCCAGGGGGCTGAGAGCTGAGAGATTGGGTTGGAGGGCTGCCGCTGCACCGTGGCGTGACGCTGGCACCGATCGCACTTCTTCACGAAGTCGGCGGCGTCTTCCTTCATTGTCTCCCAGAAGTAGCCTTGACGGAGGGCCTTGTATGCCAATGCCCTGCCCCCCCACGTGGTTCCCGCAGATGCCTTCGTGAATCTCCTGGAGCACGAGCTTGGCTTCTGTGGGTCCGATGCACTTGAGGAGGGGGTAAGAGTAGGATCTTCGATATAACTGCCCGTCCATCAGGACGAACCGCACGGCCTTCTTCCTGATGAGGCGAGCCGCCTCCTGGTCCTCCGGCAGGGTGCCGCTGGTGATGTACGCAGCGTACTTGTCCATCCAGCCGGGCTCCTGGCTGACCTGATGGACCTCCACCAGTGCTTCGAGGCTTGGGACCTCAAGTCGCTCCACATGAGCGCGTCCCAACATCGTGTCCGGCAGAGTTGCCAGCCGAGAGAGGGCATCCGCGCGGGCGTTCTCCCCGCGGGGGATATGGAAGATGTTGAAGCGCCGGAACTTGGACGCGCCCGCTTTGACGAGCTCCAAGTACTTCGCCATCTGGGGGTCGTGCGCGACGTACTCCCCGGACACCTGCCCCGCCACGAGCTGGGAGTCAGTAAAAGCTCTGAGGTTGGTCACGCCCAGCTCGCGGGAGACTCTCAGTCCGGCAAGAAGTGCCTCGTACTCCGCCTGGTTGTTTGTTGCGGGGAATTGGAAGCGGAGCGCGCACTCGGCGATGACCCCGTCGCCGTTGGCAAGGATGAGCCCAGCTCCGCTTCCGCCGGAGTTTGAGGCCCCGTCCACATGGAGGATCCAGGCGTCCTCTCCGGGCTCGTCGGTGCCAACGTCCGTCGGCCGGGCCGGGGGGCCCTCCTCGGGCTCCTTGCCCAAGCCTGCGCACTCGACCAAGAAATCGGCCAACACCTGCGCCTTCATGGCCGACCTCGGTCGGTATGTAATGTCGAACTCGCTGAGTTTCAGTGCCCACTTGGCCAATCGTCCCGAGGTATCAGGTCGGCTGAGCACCGCTTTCAGCGGTTGGTCCGTCAAGACGGTGATGGGGTGCGCTTGGAAATAGGGCCTGAGATGCTGGGCAGACACTATTAGCGCGAAAACAAGTTTCTCGGGCCGGGAATACCTGAGCTCCGCGTCTCGGAGGAGTTTACTGGTATAGTACACCGGCCGCTGGAGCCCGTGGTCGTCGGTTCGGACCAAGACAGAGCTGACGGCCTCCGGGGTAACCGCCAAGTAGAGGGTTAGCTCCTCTCCCTCCTCGGGCCTGGACAGCAGAGGTGGGGACGCGAGCGTCTTCTTCAGCTCCTCGAAGGCCTGCTGGCACTCCTCGGTCCAAGCAAAGCCATTCATCTTCCTCAGCACCTTGAAGAAGGGACGGCAGCGGTCCGCCGACCTGGAAATAAAACGGCTAAGGGCCGCAACTCGGCCGGTTAGTTGTTGCACCTGCTTCTTGGAGGCGGGCTGCTCCATGTCCAGGATGGCCTGGACCTTCTCCGGGTTGGCCTCGATTCCTCTCTGGGTCACCATAAACCCCAGGAACTTCCCGGCGGAGACGCCGAAGGCGCACTTCGCCGGGTTGAGTTTCATCTGATGGCGCCGGAGGTTGCCGAATGTTTCCGTCAGGTCGGCCACGTGGTCCGAATCGAGTTTGCTCATTACCAGCATGTCGTCCACGTACACCTGCATGTTGCGACCTATCTGGTCTCTGAAGACTTTATTGACCAGACGTTGGTACGTCGCCCCGCGTTCTTGAGGCCGAAGGGCATCATCCTGTAGCAGAAAGTCCCGCGGTCAGTTATGAAGGCAGTGCGCTCTTCGTCCTCTGGGTTCATCCGGATCTGGTTGTATCCGGAGAAGGCGTCCATGAATGACAGGAGACGATGCCCCGAGGTGGTGTCGACCAGCTGGTCGATCTTCGACAGAGGGAAGCTATCCTTCGGGCAGGCTCGGTTGAGGTCGGTGTAGTCCACATAGATCCTCCACTTACCGCTACTCTTCTTTACCATGACCACGTTTGCTAGCCAGCTAGGGTATTGAACTTCCCGGACAAAACCGGCGGCGAGGAGCTTTTCTACCTCCTCGTTGATCGCCTTCTGCCTCTCTATGGCGAAGCTTCTCTTCTTCTGGCGGACCGGGCGGCAACTTGGGTCCACGTTCAGGCTGTGCATGATGATCTCGGGCGGGATGCCCGGCATGTCGGCCGCTGACCAGGCGAACATGTCAGCGTTGGCTCGGAGGAACTCCAGCAGGCGGGCTCGCTCTTCCTCGGGGAGCTGGGCCCCGACTTGCACCGTCTTCATGGGGTCCGAACCGAGGGGGAAAGTTAGCAGGCGCTCTACGGGCCCTCCCCTGGGTTCCTTCTCTCTCAGATCGAGATCTTCGATATCGTGGGCGAGCTCTGCACTCCTGGTGCCTGGGACCGTCTGGAGGCAGAGCGGAACCGGTTGGACTGTCCCCTTCATTTCCCCGGGCCCGGAAGGCATGGGGAACTGCACCAACAGCCTCCTCGTGGAGATGGTGGCGTTCAGTTGGTTGAGCCCGGGATGCCCGAGAATGGCGTTGTAAGGCGAAGGGAGCTTGACGACAGTGAACGTTATCATGACGGTCGCCTGCCGGGGCGGGGATCCGGCGGTGACCGGGAGAGTGATCTCCCCTTCGACCCCCACGGAGTCTCCTGTAAAACCCACCAGCGGGATGTGTACTGGTTTCAGCCGATCAGGGGATAAGTTCATTCGAGAGAAAGCATCATAAAAAAGTACGTCGGCCGAGCTTCCACTATCCACCATGATTCGATGTACAGGATGCTTCGCGATGGTCATCTCGACCACCACGGCATCGTTGTTTACATTGTCATTAATTTCCCCTCTCTCGGGAGGGATTACATTCTCCGGGACTTCCCGGGCTCTCTTCATTGCTCGGCCGGGCCCGCGCGAGATCATGCCCACGGGCTTCTCCGTCGGGCGGTTGTCGATCGCCAGGACAGGCGGCAGGGCCGCGAGCGGCTGCCCTTCAGAGGGGGCCTCGTTCTTGACGAACTTCCTTAGGTAACCCTGCTGATCAGCTCCTCAATTTCCGCTTCAGATGGCGACACTCCTCCGTGTCGTGCCCGTGTTCGCGATGGAACTGGCAGTACTTCGATTTGTCTCGGGCGGCTCTCGGGTTCTGAGGAGGAGGTCGGCGGAGGTAGCGCTCGCCCTCGATTTCATGAGGATCTTCGTTCGAGGTGCGAGGAGAGGGGTGTACCTCCGCTCTGGAGTGGCTTCGCCTCTCGGCTTTGGATTTGGGCGGAGCTCGGCAGATGGCCGGGCCTCCGAGCTCCTGGGATGTCCCTCGGGAGCGGCTTCTTTGGAGTCTTCCCGTCCAGCTCTCGACGGGTGCGGTCGGCCTCCTCCGCCTGGATGTACTTGTGGGCGCGGAGGAGGAGCTCAGAATACGTCCTGGGCGGCTTCTTGTCCAGGGAATAAGTTAGGCGGGACGTCTTGAGTCCGCGCTTTAAGGCCAGCATGGCGACGGGCTCGTCCAAGCTGTAGATCTCCAGTGCTGCGGTCTTGAACCGGGTGATGTAGTCCCGGAGCAGCTCCTGGTCCTGCTGGCGGATGGAGAAGAGGCTGTCCACCTCTCTTGGCACCTTTCGACAGGCGTCGAAGTGCGCCACGAACTTTCCTTCCAACTGCTGGAAGGAGCAAATGGATCCGGGCTCGAGACGGGTGAACCAGACTCGAGCGGCCTTCCGAAGGGTCGCTGGGAAGGCGATGCACAGGAGGGCGTCGGTGGCGCCCTGGACCCTCATGAGAGCTTTATAGCTCTCCAAATGGTCCAGGGGGTCGGTGGTCCCGTCGTAGGGGTCCACCTGCGGCATGCGGAACCGTTTCGGGATCGGTTCCGCCTGGATTTCTTCAGAGAAAGGGGGGCGGGAGTCGTAGCCCGCCGGGCCAGCCGACGAGTTCTGCAGGTCGGCGAACCGTCGGGCGAACTCCGCCAACTTGCGCTCATGCTCTTCCAGGCGCTTCTCGGCCTGGCATCGGATGGCCTCGTAGGTGGAGTCTTCCACCGAGACTGCAGGTGAAGGGGGCGCCGATCGGTCTCGGCGCGAGGTCTGGCCTCGGCGTCGCTTGCTGCGATGCGCCGTTTCGGCCCCATCGACCGGGGATCGGCTCTCGTGATCCCCCGAACCGGAGTAGTTTCTCTTCAAGGGAGCTTGGTGGCTCCCCCGAGGGTTGGAGGTAGCCCGCGGATGGGACGGCCTGCCCTGGATTGAGCGCAGGCTCCCACGCTGCCCCGCGGCTCGGACCGCGGGAGTCCCTGGCTGCGGCTGAGTGGCCAGGGACCGCTGCTGATGCTGAAGCTGTCGGACCGCTGAGGTCAAGGTCTGCAGCTGCTGGACGATGGCCGCAAGGGATCCGTCCACCGGGGCAGGCTGCTGCGAAAGAGGAGGAGGAGCCGGAAGCTCCCGTTCGGGGGTGTGGCCCCCTGGAGGGGAGTGGGCTTCTCCCACACGGCTGGTGGACGCCTCGCAACCACGAGTGACCACCATTGCTGGAGAGCGCGACACCTGCAGAAAGCTGGTTCCCACTAGGGGTTAGTGTCCTGCCCCCTACCTGGCGCGCCAATCTGTTGCCGCTCTCGTCGTCGCGCCCGTGCCGCAGATCAGCCGATCCTTCCCGACCGCCTGGCGAGGGAGCCTCCCTTCCCGCGGAGAACCTGCAAGAAAGGGGTTAGAAGACCCTGGCCGGGGATCCCGGCGAGGGAGCTCCGACGGTCAAGTCAGTAGACGACGAGGAGGAACAGACTCTCCCACCCGGGCCCTCGAGAGGGTCCCCGACTTAGAGAGTTAATTGGTGAAGGAAGCGCTCTAGGGACCGGGATCTCGGCTGGGCCTGCTCGCCGAGCTCACGCCCAGTGTTCCCCTCTCGGGATCTCTGGTTTCTTTCTCGGTGCAAGGCCTTGTGCCGGTGCTCCTCCCTTGTCCCCAGGCTAATTGGCTTACCTTGCAGTCCCCAGATTCTTCCCTCTTTATCTCCTTCCATCGTGCGCTTGTCCTTTTCCTCCTCGGAAACTCCCCTCCCCTGTTTTCCTTCCTTTTCCCTTTTCGGTGAGGGAGGCCAGGCGGCTTTCCGACCTCGTCCGCCGGGCCCAGCAGGGAAAAGGCAAAGACATGAGAGAAAAAGAGGGAGGGCGGCATTGGCAGAGCGGCCGGTTGTCAGGCCTCGGGCTCTGTGAGAGCGCTCCTTTCCCCGAGCGTGGGCGCCATCCGTTTATGGGGCCTGTTCTGTCAGGATCGGATCTCTCGGCTGCGGGACCTGCCGGGCCGATGCAAGTGACGTTCCGCGTGCCGCCGCCCTCCGTACGGGACGCCGTCTGGGGTCTGTACGGCCTGAGGGGTGGTCTCGGGACCCGTCTCTCTCCCCGGGGGCTTCTCCGTACGAGCGGTCTGACCTCGCCGAGGTGGGCCCGTCTCCGGGTGGCCACCTGGCGAAAGGCGAAAGATCGGCCGACCTCGGCTCAGGTGGACCCCTCCTGGGCGGACACCTGGCGAGGCGGCAGGGGGTCGCCTAGCTTCGGCCGAGGTGGGCCCGTCTCCGGGTGGCCACCTGGCGAAAGGCGAAGGATCGGCCGACCTCGGCTCAGGTGGACCCCTCCTGGGCGGACACCTGGCGAGGCGGCAGGGGGTCGCCTGGCTTCGGCCGAGGTGGGCCCGTCTCCGGGTGGCCACCTGGCGAAAGGCGAAGGATCGGCCGACCTCGGCTCAGGTGGACCCCTCCTGGGTGGACACCTGGCGAGGCGGTAGGGGGTCGCCTGGCTTTCTCCGAGGTGGGCCCGTCTCCGGGTGGCCACCTGGCGAAAGGCGAAGGATCGGCCGACCTCGGCTCAGGTGGACCCCTCCTGGGCGGACACCTGGCGAGGCGGCAGGGGGTCGCCTGGCTTCGACCGAGGTGGGCCCGTCTCCGGGTGGCCACCTGGCGAAAGGCGAAGGATCGGCCGACCTCGGCTCAGGTGGACCCCTCCTGGGCGGACACCTGGCGAGGCGGCAGGGGGTCGCCTGACTTCGGCCGACCTCACTTGGGCGGAAACCCTCCGGGCCCGGGCGCCAATGAGGTGGTAGAGGAACTCCGGGCCGAGCTTGACCTCGGCGAGGGCGGTTTGCTTCAAACAGTCATAGGGTGGTGCGGTCCTTGCCGCTCCTAGCTTTGTGGACGTGGCGCAAAATCCGGCGGGAAAACTTACACATGGCTTGCTCTCATTCGGCGATACCTGAGCCTGTCCACATCACTGTCACGGCTGTAACAAGCATAACATAACACACTATACTTCCAGGTCAACACTTCTAAAACTCAATCAAATTCATTTATCAGAGATAAAAGCACATCTTATCTAGCCCTTCAATAGTATGTTTACTTATTATGATCAAATAATATCAACCATTCAGCCTCATCCAAGATCAATCTCTACAAAAATCATATTCCAGATCTTATGCACAATACCTAGGGATTAGAAATCCAAACTTAAAATTCAGTCTTGCAACTTTTATCATATTCCAACTGATTATAATACTAAATCTAATCATCTCTTAAAGTATAGTCCATAGTGATCACAACCTAAATTTCAATATTATTAAAATCATATCCTAATCACTTATGTCGGTCTCAAATGATTATGATCTAAGTTTGGACATCATTCAGTCATGCCTTAATAACCATCTATTAATTTTTAATCACTTGTATCACAATCTGCAATTATATCAAAATCAAATTCATAATATAACTCAAAATATACCTCCATATATCTATTATCTAGCCTCGATGATATCCTTCCAAAAATTAAGCTAGGAGAATTTAATCATTTTATTTGTACAAGCCTTCTACACTTAGCAAAATCCTTGGAACTATAACATACACCTATCAAAGAAAATTAAATAAATTCTCAGTATCGATAATTTTTGTAAAATATTCAATCAAAATCCTAATTCTACCCCACTCACTAACTAGGTCATCTTGATCTTAAACCTTTCCTCTGATACCACTCTGTCATGTTCCGAATCCAGAACTAGGATCGGCTATGCAACCGGCCGCACAATCCTAGGTATCACTCTAGAGATCATGCCAGGCCTAACATTTAATTCGACATCCAAATAGTGGTAAGGAATAAATTTCACTAATTTTTTCTTTAAGATTTATTTATAGAATTTCTCATAAAGGTTAACAGACAGATAAAATTCAACTAAAATTTAATATAAACTTAGAGATTAACACCTAAACCCTAGCTCCTCACTGACTGATCCCAAAGCTCAATTGATCTTCAATATCTGTAACAAAAATATACGAAAACAGAGGTAAGCTATACAGGCTTAGTAAGTTATCAACACCTCTAATATACAACATAAATATATAAATAAAAAATCAACAAGCATAAATACATCATACAACGAGATGTCCATCAATATAATAATATAACTAGTAACATGATGCAAATATGTATACTTAATTTCAACCGATACCAACACGAATATGGATGGCCAACCATTTACTTTACTCTCCTAGTCCCTCTGATTATGGTCACGATCGGCCCATGGCTCTCCCCGAAAGAGACTAAATCATGTATACACATACCACTCATCAGTCATACCCTAGTGATAGCCCCATTGAAGTCCAAAAGAAAAACTAGCTCTAAGTATCACACCAAAAACATGCATCCTCGACATGTGCCTACCATGCATGGCTAAAATAAGGCAACTAGCTCCTGTGTCAAATACCGCTCAACGGTTATGTGCCAGTGATAGCCCCGCTGGAGGCCCAAAAGAAGACTAGATCCTCGGATGATCATAGTCGGACTAGAGAGTGACAACACCAACACAATACATGCAACCGAATGAAATCCAATGCAATTCAAATGCAATCCAATACAAATTAAAATATATTACATATTGTTGCTGATCTTACCGCGGTGGCCTGTAGCTCATGAGCTGGCGCCGGTTCTCGGACTCTCTCACCTCGAGATCTCCAAGCTTCCGGTCCTGCAAAATAAAGTCAGAGACCCGGGCCGGGGATTCTGGCAGGGACACTCCAATGGTCAAGTCAAAGAGCGGCAAGATGGAACAGATCCTCTAAGACAGGTTCCCGAAGGATTCCCGTGCTTAGAGGAGATGTAGATGAAAGAAGTGTCGGGAAGAGAGGAGTTGAAGCCCAGCTTCCTGCGCTGGGTTCACCGAGCTCATGCCTGAGGACTTCTTGGGGTCCCCGGATCGTTCTCTCGATATTCTCTCCTCTTTTCGACTTACCTTTCCGTCTGCTTTCTCTATCCCTTTTATACCACTGGACCGCCTTCAGCCCACGTCCCCTCCCGGAGGCTCTCGGAGATCTCTCGATCTTCTCTCTCTCCTTGAAGTCTGGGAGTTAAGTGGCCGGCATGCCTCGTCCGTCGTGGGTCACGAGAGGGGGAAGACTAGCGAGACCTTAGGCCAAGTGCGGGAGCTCTACTTTCGGGATGTTGATGGTGGGCTTCTAGCCGTTTTAGGCTCCTGCCCACAAAGATTTCATTCCTCGATTACGGGGCCCTGTTTAGCTGATATAAACGAGGTTTCGCGTATCACTGCAAGCCATACTGGCACCCCGTACGGGGCGCGGCGCGCGCCGGCCCTAGTGGCGACCTCGCGACCCGTGTCTCTGCCTCCCTAAGCCTTTGCAGAGTATGGCTGATTCGGTCGAGGTAGAACCATCAGGCAGTGCCACCTAGCAGAGGAGCAGGGGTTACCAGCATTGGTCGAGGTGGACCCCTCCTGGGTGGACACCTGGCGGAGTGGCAGAGAGGTGCTCGACTTTGGCCGAGGTGGACCCGTCTTGGGGTGCCACCTGGCGAAGGAGCAAGAGGGCCCGGCTCGATCTCAGCAGATGTGGACTCGTCTTGGGGTGCCACCTGGCGAGGGAGCAAGGGGTCGCCAGCTTCGACCGAGGTGGACCCCTCTTGGGTGGACACTTGGCGGAGTGGCAGAGAGGTGCTCGACTTCGACCGAGATGGACCCGTCTTGGGGTGCCACCTGGCAGAGGAGCATGGGCTGCCAGCATCAACCGAGGTGGACCCCTCCTGGGCGGACACCTGGCGGAGTGGCAGAGAGGTGCTCGACTTCGACTGAGATGGACCCGTCTTGGGGTGCCACCTGGCGAAGGAGCAGGAGGGCCCGGCTCGACCTCGATAGAGGTGGACCTATCTTGGGGTGCCACCTAGCGAGGGAGAAAGGGGATGCCAGCTTCGACCGAGGTTGACCCCTCCTGGGTGGATACCTGGCGGAGTGGTAGAGAGGTGCTCGACTTTGGCCGGGGTGGACCCGTCTTGGGGTGCCACCTGGTGAAGGAGCAGGAGGGCCTGGCTCGACCTCGACAGATGTGGACCCGTCTTGGGGTGCCACCTGGCGAGGGAGCAAGGGGTCACCAGCTTCGACCGAGGTGGACCCCTCCAGGATGGACACCTGACGGAGTGGCAGAGAGGTGCTCGACTTCGGTCGAGGTGGACCCGTCTTGGGGCGCCACCTGGCGAAGGAGCAGGAGGGCCTGGCTCGACCTCGACAGAGGTGGACCCGTCTTGGGGTGCCACCTGGCGAGGAAGCAAGGGGCCGCCAGCTTCGATCGAGGTGGACCCCTCTTTGGTGGACTCCTGGCGAAGTGGCAGAGGTGCTCGACTTTGGTCGAGGTGAACCCGTCTTGGGGTGCCACCTGGCGAAGGAGCAGGAAGGCCCGGCTCGACTTCGGCAGAGGTGGACCCATCTTGGGATGCCACCTGGCGAGAGAGCAAGGGGCCGCCAACTTCGACCGAGGTGGACCCCTCTTGGGTGGACACTTGGCGGAGTGGCAGAGAAGTGCTCGACTTCGACCGAGGTGGACCCGTCTTGGGGCGCCACCTGGCGAAGGAGCAGGAGGACCCGGCTCGACCTCGGTAGAGGTGGACCCGGCTCGACCTCGGTAGAGGTGGACCCGGCTCGACCTCGGTAGAGGTGGACCCGGCTCGACCTCGGTAGAGGTGGACCCATCTTGGGATTCCACCGGCGAGGGAGCAAGGGGCCGTCAGCTTCGGTCGAGGTGGACCCCTCCTAGGTGGATACCTGGCGGAGTGGCAGAGGAGTGCTTGACTTCGACCGAGGTGGACCCGTCTTAGGGCGCCACCTGGCGAAGGAGCAGGAGGGCCCGACTCGACCTCGACAGAGGTGGACCTGTCTTGGGGTGCTACATGGCGAGGGAGCAAGGGGCCGCCAGCTTCAACCGAGATGGACCCCTCCTGGGTGGACACCTGGCGGAGTGGTAGAGAGGTGCTCGACTTCGGTCGAGGTGGACCCGTCTTGGGGCGTCACCTGGTGAAGGAGCAGGAGGGCCCGGCTCGACCTCGACAGAGGTGGACCCATCTTGGGGTGCCACCTGGCGAGGGAGCAAGGGGCCGCCAGCTTCGGCCGAGGTGGACCCCTCCTGGGTGGACACCTGGCAGAGTGGCAGAGATGCTCGACTTTGGCCGAGGTGGACCCATCTTGGGGTGCCACCTGGCGAGGGAGCGAGGGGCCGACAGCTTTGGCCGAGGTAGACCCCTTGATGGGGGCATTGAGCCAGTTCAGATCCAGCCAGTCCAGACCCAGCCAGCCCAGATCTCGGTGCCAGCCCATCATGATTCTTGACGTATCATTCTATTATTTTATGGGTGTACGTGGGATTTGGGATATCTCCAAATCGGAGATCAGATTTTTTATTTCTTTTAGAGTTATCAGAATACCTTAGTCGTTTCGATTACTTTGAGATTGTTTAGGAATTTAGTTTTATCGGTTGTTATCTTAGTTTATTTAAGAAGGTTTTGTCATCAAATAAAATTAGCGATGATAATATTTTGAGAAAAAGAAATCAGGGTGTATCCCGATTTTCTTCCCCCTCTTTCTCCCCCTCTTCTTCCTTGTGCTATTTCTTCTTCCCGGTCCTTCTTCCTTCCCTCCGGCTACTTTCTTCCTCCTCCCTCTTCTTCTTTGTTACTTATTCCTTCTCCTAATCTGAGAATCAAACTCCTCATCGTCGAACGCCAATCAACCGAAGTCCCCACTTCTTTTCCCAAGTGAATCAATAGAAGCAAGACCAACCAACACCACCCGGTCCGCCGATCTCACTAGAGAGCCAACCGCCGAAGCCCCAAGTGGCCGGATCCAGCGCCATCGCTGCAGTCAAGCCCATGCTGCCCGCGTCGCCTTGCCTCCACCACGCCCAGCTGTGCCGTCGACCAGTGTTCCCGTCATCTCCGACGGACTTTCTTCCATCCACGATGTCGAGGCCGAAGCCTTTTCCACCGTGCCCTCCACAGTCGCCGCCCGACCGCCGGATAACTCCAAATGCCCCGGCCGTCAGTTTCTCCTCCCTGCTGCCGTGCTCCACGGCCACCGCACAATCGCCGCCTGTGCCGGTCCGTCTCCTCCGCCCGTGCAAGCCGTCGCCGCCAACGCCCCCTGCGGTCGATCCACCGTCGCCACCCAATGCCGGCGAACTACTGTCGGGATCCACCGCAAGGCCTTCAGCCTCCCTTGTTCTCCCCTACATCGGACCAAATGAAGGAGAAGGGCAGCACGAACGTGAAAGCGACGTGGTATCAGAGCAACACCAACTTAGTATCAGAGCGTTCAGTACCACACCAACTTGGTATCAGAGCATTCAGTACCACATCAATTTGGTATCAGAGCAATAGGTTAGGTTAGGGTCAATTTCAATTATAATTTTGCATGACAACTAGGTCAGGAATCAAGTATCAATCAGAACATTCTTCCTTAGATAACATAATGGATCCTGGTTTAGAAGCTACCCTTCAAGGAATCATAGGTAAACTTGATGCCATTGACAGCAAGTTAGGATCTTTAGATGCAAGGGTATTAGCTCTTGAAGAGGAACAACTAGTAAACACCAATTACCCTATTAGGAACTCTTCATCCAGAGTTACAGATCCTAGAGTTCCAGATCCTAGAGATCCTAGAGACCGAAATGACTACCCGGATTATGATGGTGGTCGTACTCGTATCATCCAACCTAACCCTAGGGATTGACATGATTATCCAGGTAGTCATCCAACACTTAGGCCTTATCACAACCCAATTGATCAAGATGAATGAATCATGAGGAGTGTTAAGGTTGATGCCCCGAGTTTTGTAGGTTACCTGGATCCCAAAGAATATATTGACTGGGAAGCTGATATGGACCATTACTTCTCCTGGTATGATATGTCTGAGGATAGGAAAGTTAGGTTTGCCCAAATGAGATTGTTAGGTCAAGCTAAACTATATTAGCACAATGTCCAGAGGTTAGCCATTCATAGGAGACAGGACCTCGTTGGAACATGGGATGAGATGAAGGATAAGCTTCGAGAGAAGTATCTTCCTGTATCTTATCAACAACGACTCCTAGACCAATGGCAAAGGTTGACCCAAGGAACTGGACCTGTAAATAATTACATCGATAAATTTGATGAATATCTTATGCGATGTAATGTGAGTGAAGACCCATCTGTCACTTTATCTCGGTTTAGAGCTGATCTGAGAGTGGACATTCAAAAGGAACTGTTTTTGAGAGAAGTTTATAGTATAGAGCAAGCATATCAATTAGCCCAGGACTATGACAGATTTTAGTAGATGTCCATCACTCGTAGATCTGAACCTTCTAGACCAGGAATTTTAGGTCCAAGGCCTAGCATGAACCAAGCCCTGACTGGTCCACAACCTAACATTAGTCAGACCCCTGGTAGCCGACCCCCGTTTACAACCCCACTAATTAAGAGAGATGATAAAGGAAAAGGGATTATTGGAGAGACTTCCCATGGAAGTAGCTCAAAGATCCACTACTTTAGGTGTAACGGAATAGGTCATGTGGCTAGCCAATGTCCGTCTAAAACCTTGCATATAGGGACACTTGAAGAACAAGAAGATCTAGGTGATGTCATTGAAGAAGAAATCTACACTGCTGACCCAGGATTAGCTGATGCCTACGAAGAACATGACCATGAGGCTAGAGCTGAAAAACAATTAGGAAATAATTTGATTAATAATTTGGATCTAATTGAATATAAACCAGCATTGATACCTGGTGATGTATTTGAGCCTGCATCTCCCTTTGAGAGTGATCCTCCTCTTGAGAGCCCATCAGTCCAAATGAGAGGAAAGCATGATGTGATTGAACGAATTTTGGACGAAAAGATCAAGTCTAGGAGGAGTCGAAATTGCTACCGTTACCTGGTTCACTGGCGAGGCAAACCGAAGTCAGAGGACTCCTGGATTACTGAAGAGGAGCTGCAGAACATTGATCCAAATTTATTTGAGCACCTCCAGCCTGAATCGACGGAATCGAGTTCTCCCCGCCACAGGGGAAATGATGGGGACATTGAGCCAGTTCAGATCCAGCCAGTCCAGACCTAGCCAGCCCAAATCTCGGTGCCAGCCCATCATGATTCTTGATGTATCATTTTATTATTTTATGGGTGTACGTGGGATTTGGGATATCTCCGAATCAGAGATCAGATTTTTTATTTCTTTTAGAGTTATCGGAATACCTTAGTCGTTCCGATTACTTTGAGATTGTTTAGGGATTTAGTTTTATCGGTTGCTATCTTAGTTTATTTAAGAAGGTTTTGTCATCAAATAAAATTAGCGATGATAATATTTTGTGAAAAAGAAATCAGGGTGTATCCCGATTTTCTTCCCCCTCTTTCTCCCCCTCTTCTTCCTTGTGCTATTTCTTCTTCCTGGTCCTTCTTCCTCCCCTCCAGCTACTTTCTTCCTCCTCCCTCTTCTTCTCTGTTACTTATTCCTTCTCCCAATCTGAGAATCAAACTCCTCATCGTCGAACACCAATCAACCGAAGTCCCCACTTCTTTTCCCAAGTGAATCAACAGAAGCAAGACCAACACCCACCAACACCACCCAGTCGGCCGATCTCACCGGAGAGCCAACTGCCGAAGCCCCAAGTCACCGGATCCAGCGCCGTCGCTGCAACCGAGCCCATGCTACCCGCATCGCCTTGCCTCCGCCACGCCCAGCCATGCCGTCGACCAGTGTTCCCGTCATCTCCGACGAACTTTCTTCCATCCGCGACGGCGAGGCCGAAGCCTTTGCCACCGTGCCCTCCACAGTCGCCACCTGACCGCCGGACAACTCCAAACGCCCCGGCCGTCAGTTTCTCCTCCCTACTACCGGGCTCCACGGCCACCGCACGATCGCCGCCTGTGCCGGTCCGTCTCCTCCGCCCGTGCAAGCCGTCGCTGCCAACGCCCCCTACGACCGATCCACCGTCGCCACCCAACGCCGGCGAACTACTGCTGGGATCCACCGTAAGGCCTTCGGCCTCCCCTATTCTCCCCTGCATCGGACCAAAAGAAGGAAGAAGGGCAGCACAAACATGAAAGCATTTCATGATCCTGCTGCCGATTTCTGCTCTGCACGGATCCCAGAGTGCATGGATCCCAGAGCACACGGATCTCAGAGCACAGATTTCAAAGCATTGGATTTTAATTAATTTTTATTTGATTTGGGATTGATATATTGCTTATTTTTGGTGTTCCAGGTCCAACGGCTTTAGATCAATCTCGCTCGTGAACTACTGGACAGGATTTTGGACGACCTCAAGACGATCTCCCTCTTCCAAATTTTGTGAGGTTCTATGTTTTCGGGTGAGATCTATTTCGATAACCTGACCCAATTAATTGCTGGCTTTATTTCTATTTAATTAGATTTAATTTAATTAAATTGGGCACCCTAATCTAGCAATCGTTTCTTAACGATCAACGGTCCGAATCAATTAATTTTTAGGTCTAGGATTTGTCGGTCCGTCCCGTACCACCCCTCCTAGGTGGACACCTGGTGGAGTGGCAGAGAGGTGCTCGACTTCGATCGAGGTGGACCCGTCTTGGGGTACCACCTAGCGAAGGAGCAGGAGGGCCCGGCTCGACCTCGGCAGAGGTCGACCCGTCTTGGGGTGCCACTTAGCGAGGGTGCCACCTGGATAGATATACACTCATCCCGAACCAGGCCTAAATTATTTTAATATATATATATTAATATATATTATATTATATATATTTTATTAATTATTAAATTATAAAAATACTTAAATCCTTTATCTTAATCATTATTTTTTTATAAATAAGAAAATTATAATTTATAATTTATAATCGATAATCCTCGATTAATCTCCAGCTCCCCTCTTTCTCCTCTCGGATCGGTGTTGAACTAAAAATGTAGTTAAATTTTATTTGTTTAATATATGTATGATTTATAAAATGATAGATGATTTTAAAGCTGACAAAAATAAAAAAAATATTTAATATGACTTAATTGGGTTCGGGCCGGATAAATCCGAATTATTCGATACTCGATTGAGATAGGTTTGGATAAAAAAATCTAGTCCCGATAGTATTTGGGCCGAGTTTGGATAGTTTATTGAGTATTCGGGTTTGGGTTTGGATAGTTATGCACTCGACCCGAACCCGATCCATTGCCATCCCTACAATTTTCTCCTACTACTATTACTAATGTATATACGTAATATGCAAAATTATAATACATCATCATAATAAATTAATAAATAAATACTTAATTATTTAATAATTAAATTAATAAATAAATTGATAAATCATTTTTTCTTATATTTTGGTCAAGGATATTTTTGGGATTTTAATAAAATTCCTCATCTATTCCTAATAAAATACATGTTTATTTCCATGTCATCCAAATACCATTTGAAATAACACTGCATTAATTGCACTAGAATAAAGTGGAATACCGAATTTCAAACCAATTATAAATTTAGAATTACAAGTAAAATAAGCTATTCTTCGAGAATTCATATTCCTATTTCTGGAATAAATTTTAAACATCCAAACACTACTTGTTTGGATATCCAAATTTTATTCCAAGGATAGGAATACGAATTCCTCAAGAATAGTTTATTTCTCTTGTTATTTCAAATTTCTATTTAATTGAAAATTTGGTATTCTACTTTATTCCAGTGCAATTAATACAGTGTTATTCCAAGTGGTGTTTGATTAACATGGGAATAAGCCTCTATTTCATTAGAAATAGAGAAATAATTTCTTGAAAAACCCAAAAATGTTCTTGTCTAAGTTTATGAAGAATGGTGATTTAATTTTTTTTTTGTTGCGAGAATCCTGCTATGTACAAACATGTATACATGTACTAGGAGATATTTGATTATACATTTGCCGATTTCCAGAGTCCATAGAACAAGTGGAGCAAAATATATATTTTTAAAAATTAAATTACAAAAATCCATATTAAACTGATATACTAAGTAGATTAAAATAAGTAAATTATTTTTGTATTAAATGATACAACAATGAAGGTCCATATTCAAAAAAATTGCCATGATATGGTATTAGCATTATGTTAATGTTTATATAAAATGTTATACTATAATGACTTATACATTCGAAGCATCCCAAAATATTACAGCAAGATCAATAGACAGTGAAACTGAACATATAAGTTTATTTGAGAAATTAAAGCCAGCACATCTCAGTTGGGTTGCTTTATATGCTTTTTTGCCTGTACTATCCATACCCATAGACTCTATCTCCTACTTTGATGCTGCCTAGTTCTCAGATACCTATAATTAGATTTGGCAACTAGTCATTGCTAAGCTCATGCAAGAATATAGATTAGTTGCATAAATGAGAAAGAGTTAAGGGATAATTGAAGATGTCCAACAACAGTAGCATTCATTAAATTCAAAAATATTTTACCTGTTAATATAAGATGAACAAAGAACTATCAAAAGAAATCCCTCTTTATTTCAAGCTTTAGGATCTCGATTGGTTTCAAATAGGATTTTAAATCTTAAATTTCGACAAATAACTATTCTTCGGCACCTAAAAAATTCAAGAGATACTCGTTGAGCTACACAAGAAATGCAAGCCAATCCCCCTAATCCCCCCTCTAAACAATAGTCACATGAAGAAAAATAAAAGTAAAAAATTGTGAGATAAAAGGAGCTCGAAGGTATCACTTACCTTGATCTCAAAGATCAATCGTCATAGATGGGAACAGTACCTAGGTCATAGATGGGAACAGTACCTAGGCCACCAGTAATCCTCTTCCACCCTCCACCATACGAACAAGGGAAGGAAGAAGAATGGGGGTCAATGATTTTGATAAAATGATAGCCTTTATCCCTCCTTCGGTAGAGGAATAGAAATAACCGATAATTATGGTATTCCATGATAAACCATGGAATACGAAATGGGAATAAGGAGTGTTGATCGGAATACCAAATCCTCTCATATTCCATTTCAATTTTAGAGGTATTTGGCAGAATAAAAAGAATTATGCCTTATTCCCGACCTTATTCTCGAACCAAACACTACCTAAAGCTATCATCCCCATCGAGACCATCCTCCAACTCATAGTCGAGGAGCGGATTAAAACAAGCAACGAGCCTGAGTGGTGAAAAGATGGCAAAAGGAGAGAATGAAGGGGTAGCATGCAATAATAGAAAGTGAGCAGCAAGCCTAAATAATAAAGATGGAGGAAGAGGAGGGAGAGGAAAGGGATGATGTTCGGCTATGAGAAGGCAAGCAATGAATGAGAAATAGACAAAGAAAAAGAAAGAAAAAAGAGACTACGTGCAACGACAAGGAGACCAGCAACAACAAGAAGGTAGGTAACATGCAACAGCAAGAGATGAATGATGAAAGGCAAGCAACATGAGTAATGATGAGAAGAGGGTGAGAAAACAAGAAGGGGCAGCAGAGAGCATGTGACAAAAAAAGATTAAGAAAAAATTAAAAATAATATAATATTTTTTATTTAAAATATTATTATATTATCATATTAAATATTTGTTATAATAAAATATTATTTAAAAAAAGAGCATCGTGTCATAACCTACCGTTCTACCAATCAAACCATCAAGTTCTTCTACCACAAGTACAATGTTAGCTTAATCTCTAATTCAGCAACCACTTTTAACTGCAAAATTGATGGCACAATTAAAAGCAATAAAAACAGAAATTACACTGTAGGAACCTACTACCTACTTAAAAACCACTTCAAACTGCAAAATTAATTGCATAGAGTGTGAAAGCAACATAAAGAGGAGCACAGCTGTACGTCTCCGATGGCCTTCTCTTGTCCGTTACAAGAAAAACCCCTTCCACCGCCTGGTACTCAGAATTCCGGCTTCAACGGCTGGAAAAGATAGCCCCTGCTCTTCCCCGTGCAAAGCAGAGCCACCGTAGACGCGTAGAAGCCAACAACGGCGCTGATCAAGAATGCCTCCCCAGATATCAATCCCTCCTCCCCACCTCCACCGTCGTCCACTGCCTCCTCCGCCGGCAGGCTCGCCTCCGCCCCACACCCGGCCCCGGAGAACTCCAGGCACAAGCCCGGGTTCCCGGCAAATGCCCCCGGAAACCTCCAAAGCCGGCCTCTCGTTGGCACCGGCCCGAAGAGAGAATTGTAGGACAAATTCAGCACCTCCAGGTCCCTCAGCCGGGAGATGCTCGCCGGCACCTCCCCCGACAGTGAATTGTGCGAGAGGTCCAGCCGCCTCAGACTCCCCATCCTCTCCAAGCTCCCTGGAATCTGGCCACCGAGATAGTTGTAAGAGAGATTCAAATACTCCAATCCCCTCAGCCCAATCAAACCCTCAGGAATCTCTCCCCGAAGTGCATTATCGGACAAATCAATCCCCACTGCTGACCGGAGCTCGTATTCGAACTCCAGCTGCTGGCTGCCGGAGAGGTCCATCAACACCGAAACACGAACCTCTCCGGCGAGCCCACTGTCGTCAAATGATTCATGGGATTCGATGTTGTTGAATTCAGCACTGACGTTGAAGTCTCCGTCCGGTATAAAACCGGAGAAGTGGTTGCCGGAGAGGTCGAGCGACCGGAGGGACTGGAACGAGAAGATCCAATCCGGGAGTTCGCCGGAGAAGCGATTGTGGGCAAGGGAGAGGAAGCGGAGACTCTGCCACTTGAGGATGGCGCCGTTGAGCTCGCCTGCGAGCTCGTTGGAGCTGAGATCAACGACCTCGAGGGACTTGCATCCGGCCAAGGGGAGTGGGATCTCACCGGAGATCCGGTTCCCGGAAACATCCAGAATCCTGAGGCTATCCAGCGCGTCAAGCTCCGGCCGGAGGGCGCCGGAGAGGTTGTTGTGGTCCAGCTTGAGGTGCCAGAGTTGGAAGCATCCGGCCAGACTGACGGGAATCGGACCGGAGAGAGAGTTGTAAGAGAGATCAAGAGCTTGGAGGTAGGTCAAATTCCCGATCGCCGCTGGGATCTCTCCAGCGAGCTGGTTCTGGGCCAGAAACAAGCCCTGCAAGCTCCTGAGCTCAGTGATCTCCGCCGGAATCTCGCCGGAGAGCCGGTTTCTCGACAAATTCAGCAGCAGCAGGCCCGACCGGTCCGGCTCCTCCACGATTCTGCTTGGAATCGGGCCGGAGAGCGCGTTGGAGCTGAGATCAAGAACCAGGAGCTTATCGGAGAAGATGAGTCTCGGCGAAATCCTAAATTCCAAGCCGTTAGACGAGAGATTCAGCTCGGTTAACATCCTCAGCGACGAAATGCACGTCGGAAACCCTCCGACGATGGCGTTGCGGGCGAGATTGAGAACGGAAAGAGATCGCGCCGACGCCGGGAGGCACGGGAGGGTGCCAGAGAGCTGGTTGGCGGCGAGGCTGAGGAATTCCAGCGGCTGATCGAACTCCCCCAAAAACCCAACCAATCGATTGCTCGAAAGATCGAGATATCTCAAAGATCGGAGCTTAAACAAGCTCGCCGGAATCTCTCCCTGTATGGAATCTGATCTAAGATCGAGCTTCTTCAGCTTAGCGGAGAAGTTTCCGATCCACTCCGGAATCAGACCACCGACGTTGGGATTCTCGGCGAGCAATAGCTCCTCGAGGCGCCGGAGCTTGGAGAGCTCGAGAGGCAGCGAACCGCCGAGCTTGTTCCGGCTAAGATCCAGGGTTTTGAGCGCTCGGAAGCGGCCGAAACAAGAGGGAATGGAGCCGGAGAAGCCATTGCCGGCAAGAACTAGGGTTTCGAGAAGGGGAAGCTTACAGAAGCCAGGATCGATTGGGCCGGAGAGATCGAAATCGCTGAGATTGATCCCGACGACGCGGCCGGTGAAATTATCGCAGGAGATTCCGCTCCAGTCGCTACAAATGGATCCGTTCCAGCTCTCCAAATTCGCTCTAGGATCGATCAAGCGGGATTTGAGCTTGACAAGGGCTTCCCGGTCGCTGGAGTGGAGATCAAGGTCGGAGGAAGCAGCCGCCGGGATCAAGACGAGGAGGAGGACAACGATGAGGGAGTTAGGGTTAGGGGTTGGGTTTGGGGAGATCGGAGATTTCTTCATAGTTCCTGGCTTCGAAACCATGGCATTAGGGTTAGGGTTTTGGAGGGGGGGGAGAGAGAGAGAGAGGAGGGAGATGGTATCAGGGAATATCAGGTGATGATGATGGGGTGAGAGCCGACATTCCGCCTCGACGGCAGCAGAGTGGGGTTTGGAATCGTTTATTCGCCATTAAAGAGCTTGGGAGGATATTTCTATCTTATTTCGTCTTCCTTTTAAAATTGAAAAGGCGGGTTTTTTCTTTCTTTAAAACTGAGCTTGGACTTCCTTCATTTTATGAATCAAATTGGTTATATGTAGTTTATTATTTTTTCTTTTTTTCTTTTTTAATAAAAAAAGTTGGGATTTGGAGGTGCACGATGGAAGGTGTCAATGGCCGTCATGAAAAATTTGTAGAAAAATAGTGTGGGACACAATTTGGTGCATATCAATTCTTCACCTGGCAACTTGGTACTCAAATCACCCTTTTTTTCTTATGTATTTTATTTTTTTCTATTATATGTGATAGAAACCATCACTCCATGACACTAGTTGAATTTGTTTTTAAAAAATATTGTACTATATTATTCTATTTTTACCCTATATATATGTATATATGGATGTGAAAAATGGCATGTTTGAAACCTTGGAATCCATTTAGCCTGTGTTCGAATTTTGTTATTCAGCACTTTCCTGGTCCATGTTTCTTTGTTTCTTTCCTTTGATGATGTAAAGAACCATGTCATCCACATTGGCATTTTGTAAAGGTCCTGAGTGAGAAATCTTTTCTAAGGAATCTTTGTGCAATCTTTAGCATGGATCTCCAAATCTTATTCTTAATATTCGCTTATAGTGAATATTATTTATCAACTGCTAGCTGAGCTGACCTTAAGAACCCAAAAATTAGAGTGAGCAGTGCCAGTGTTACATGGAAATCAAAACTCAGGTGATTTGGCAATTTTCTGCTGCTCCTCTCTTGAATAAGGTTAGAAAAATGCCCATAAAGCCAAATCAATTGCAAAAAAATTAAATTAAATTAAAATTGTTGGCGTAGAGTTCCTGGATCGGCCGGTCAGAGATGCTGCATCGCAGAACCGCTCCCTGGTTCACCTGCAAAACAGATTCCTTGCCGGAGTTGTTCCGGCAGAGGACACTCCGATGTCTAAGTCAGTGGCAGATTCCAGCCATAGAATGGAAAAGATGTCGAGAGTGGAAGAGAAAAAGAGTTCTTGGAGATTGAAAATGTGTATATGCGAGATTATTCACGCGTACCTCTCGAGCCATCCTTCTTACCCATATTTAAAAGATGGCCTCCGGTCTGTGGCCCGCTTTTTTTCTGGAGATCATGGAGAGCCATTCACTCCCATGGTTGGCGATCATGGGTTGTCAATGAGCGGTTCCGGCCAGATCGGAGGCGTGGCTGCAGGAATTGCGCGCCATGATCATGGCATGATGAGTGTCGATTGTAACAGTTGGTTACAGTTTCCTTTTTGGAACAGATTGTGGTTCAAGCTTTGTGTTTCTCCTTGCGTGGACCGAAGGCTTGATATTTCCCCGAGGCCGGAGATCATGTCTACGCGGGGACTAAAGTTTGTGTCTTCGAAAGTCGATGAGTAGTTCAGACTTCGGCCGGGGCCGAAGGTACTACCCGAAGAATAGATCTTATCCATGGTTGGGATTTGGATAGTTGTGGTGGCTGTTCTCCGTCCGTTGGATGAAGAATAGATCTTATCCTAGCGGTCAGTCATAAGTGGGTTACCTTCCAGGATAACCTTGAGTCAAATTAACCCTCTGTGGGGGTCCAGAGACCCTTACTTTTCTTTTGGGAAAGGGTGAAGGTCTGGGCAAGGAAGCTTCTTCAACCTTATCTCATTCTCCGCCCAAACTGTTCTGGAGTACCAGTCTATTCTTCAGGTAGAATCCTCTTTCCGCCCCTTTGCTTCATTCCTTTGTCATGGAAGAGACCGTAGAGAGTCAGGGAAAGCAGGTTGGGCCCTCGGGGGCCAGAGATATAGTAGGTCCGGAGTCGGTCCCCAGCTCGATTTCTCAGAGCAAGGCAACCCTTCTTTGGAAACGCTACCGCATTCCTGAGGAATTTTTCTTTGTCCTCCCTGTGCCCAAGGAGCGGGCGAACGAAGCTCCCCTGGGTGCCTAGCTGTATACGAAGATCACCTGATGGCTGTTCTTCGGTTTTCCCTACACCTCTTCTTTGTTAAGATTTTTCGCTTGTACCAAGTAGTGCAAGCGCAGTTAACCCCAAACAGCATCAGGAACATCTGTGGGTTCCTGGTCATGTACAGCATCGCCAACATAGAGCCTAGGACCAACTTGTTCTCGGCCCTTTTCGTCCTTAAGAGGGACTTCCACAGCAACGGATGGTAGGTGATCGGTCCCAAATCGGGCCGCAGGGTGATTAAGGATATGCCCAGCGCCATCCATGGGTGGAAACCTATCTTTGTATTTGTGTTGTCCTTCGACCCATGGGGCTTCAACACTGAGTGGAAGAAGCCTCGCCTGACCGCTAATGACGGAAAGAAAATCTTGGCGGCCAATCAGTTGGATGATGATCTTCTGACCAACTCGGAAGTTGCTCCTATCCGGGAGTTGTTGGAGGAGAGGAACCTCCATCGAGCGGGAATCAATAAATTCCCCTCACTAGGTATAGCATTGAAAATTTCTGCTCTTCTTCTTTAGGTTTCATTGTAGTTCATTTAACTGAGGTGATCCCCTTGCCTGCAGGTGGTGGGATGAAGTGCAATTTGAGCTGGCTTCGCCAGACCTCGGAGAGGAGGGTGGCACAAGCCCCTTCCACCAGGCCTGTAGCTCGGAAGAAAGCTCGGAGAGATGGTCCCGAAGGGGACCAAAGCACTTCGTCTTCCCGAGGCATGTCGGGGTAAAATGCAGTGGCCGCGAAAGAGGTTCCAGCAAGGCCCTGCCCAGTCGAGACTCCAGTGGCGGTCGCCTCCCCAGTCGACACAACGGGGGGCTCGCCTCAAGGAGTGGATGTGCCACCGGTTTGCCCCTCTGCTGCCGATAGGGGAAAGGCACGGTAAGTCGAAGGAGAGTCCGTCTACGAAGCTTCTTCAGCCGGAGGTCGCTCAATGAATCCTTCAGAGCTCCCGCCTGTGGGAGAGCTATTGGTTCCGGAGGAAGCCAGACAGGCACTGAAGGGTACAATACAGCCCAGCAACCTAGCAATTCTTCGGAACCGGAGCTTTCTCAAAGTGTCTGATTCCGGCTTTGCCGCCCTGCAACAGGTATGACAATCACTACCTCCTTTGCCTTGAGAGTTATTTGACCCTCGATTCTTCTTTTTGATGTAGTTGGTCTATGACTTCACCTTCATGGAGGAAGGCTTGGGAAACATGGACAACCTCATCTACAACCTCAAGGAGGAGCTTCAGACTACTAGGGTTGCCAGGGAAGTAGCCGAGGAGCTGAAGCAATCCATGGAGGACCGTCTTGTCCGGGTGACTGATGAAGTTCGTGACCTAAAGGGCGAACTGAAGAGTGCCCACTCGAGGATAGCGAGACAAGAGGCAGGGTTGAAGAGGAGTAGGAGGCAAGTTGAATCCCTGGAGCGGACTGCTAGGAAGAACCAGGAGAGGATGGAGAGCCTGTCCAAGGTGGTGGAGGAGGCTTCTAGGAGGGCTGAAGAGGCGATCCTAGAATCCAAAGCTGCCAGAGGGAGGCCGAAGCCACCAAGAGGGAGTCCGAAGCTTTGAGGAAGCAAATAGACAATGCCGTGGCTGACTTCAAGATGTCTTCGTAATTTTAGACAGAGATTGATGAAGCATCATTGTATGCCTACCAGCATGGCTTCAATGATGGGCTTTCCAAGGTAAAGGAAACCCTCCCTCACCTCGACCTTTCGAAGATCCCCTCTTACAACATAATTGGAGAGGAAAGAGAAGAAGTGGAGGAGGCCAAAGCCGCAGGGGGGGTCGAGGAGTCACCATGTCCGGCGGAGGAGGCTGTTACCCCAGTCAAAAACCCGGAGGTGATCCCAGCATTGATCTCGGCCCAGGAGGCGACTCAGGCTGGAGGAGTCCAGGCTGAAGATTCTCCCGTCCCAGCCCAAATTGATGACACCCTCTCCGATCAAGTTGATAGGTTGCTCCAGTCTTATGGTGTGGAGCCCTCTTCTGTTGATGTTCAGTGACCTGGATCACTCCGAATGTATTTTCTTCCTTTTTTACTTGTATTGCCAATAAACTTTGTATTACAGTTTTTTCAGATTTTGGAATGAATTCTCCTTTCTTTGCATATGCATTGTTGTGCCTCATGTGTAGCCTGAAATGGTTCTATTGTTTATCCTGTGGCCTAGTCGAACGATAGCCTTCGAAGGCCATCCAGTTGATAAGAGCCGGTTTTACCGTTCTCTTTTCTGCTTAGTTGAATAGTCATGGCCGAAGGCCGTTCAGTCGGTAAGGACGAACCCTTGAACGGACCAGAACTCCGTTGCATTGCCTTCCTTCGGATGACTAGCTTGTCCGTTGGGGCGGATAGGAGTCATCTCCCCACCAATCAATAATTAGGAGAATTTGATTAGGATCACCGTTGTCCATGTGGCACGTCGAAATTTGTACAGTTGTGATCTCTTGCACCTTATGAGCCGCCGGGTCTCTTTTTCCTAAAAAGAGACCATTAATGATGCCATCGCATGATGCGGATTTCTCCGGATTCGAAGCGATAGCGATTGCGGTCCTAGGGATGGCTTCCAAGATGATTTCTGGTTCTCAAAGCATCACCTGGACACGTGGCGCCTTCTCATACGGCTGGGAAGGACGTGGGATGCACCTCCCCGCAGTCGATCGTGGGCGCAAGGTTTCTATAAATAGGATCCTACCCCCTACTGTCGAAGGCCATCATTTCTGTTGGTGTCTTCCTTCTATTAGCCATGAGGTTCAGCACTTCCGAGCTCTATCGTGCAGCGAAGAGGAGGGCTATTGATCCCGAGAGGAAGCGAAGTCCGGGGCCATTTGGGCCCGTTGGCGAAGAGGAGGAGCCTCTGGTGGACCGTCTCGAGAAGAAGGTCCGCCTTCTGGAGGCTCAGTTGAGAGAGGCCCGGGCCCAAGTCACGGCGGCGACCACGATGACGGAGGAGGCGAAGAAGGAGGAGGTGGAGGCCGTCGCAAACTTCAGAACTTCTGCCTCATTCAAGGATGAGCTCGCCGGGGTGGCCCTGGACTCCTTCCACTAGGGGTTTGGGAATGTCGGAGGAAAACCTCCAAGTTTTATGACTTGAAGGGCTTGGATAATATCAAACCCTCCGTTCCCTTCCCCGGCCATGAATTTGATTCTGACTCCGATGAGGGGTCGGACTCGAGTTCGGATGAGAACCCCGAAGGCCCTTCGTCATCCCATCTGGTCTCTCCCCGACGGTACGGGAAAAACCCATCGGGGAGTTAATGCAAATTTCCCAACTCTGTTGTTGCTGCTGCTGCTTTTTTTTTTTGTATCTCTCTTTTGGAGAGTTTTTTTTTTTTTTTTCTTACTCTCTTTATAGGAAAGTTTCTTTCTTTTTTTTTTTACTCTCTTTATAAGAGAGTTCTTTCTTTTTTCTTTCTTTTCTTTTCTTTTTGTAAGAAAAATTGAAAGAAATGAAAAATCTTTTCTTTTACCTCTTTCCGTATATTTTCTATGATGTGTTGCATCATGATTTATCTATAATGTAGACTCTATAAACCACTTGCGGTTTGTAGGGAAGAAGTAGGGTCCGTTGGACTGCTCTAAGAGTGTTGTTGACAGAGAGGACAATAATGATCCTTTTAGGCATGTGTTCGGATTTTTTGTAGGGTAGGGTGTTTACACCATCCCTGTGCACATTCTGTCATGATTAAAGTAGGCTATTCAGGCCCGTCTCGGCGCGTATTCGGATTCACCATAGGGTAGGTTATGAAAACCATCCCTGTACCTTTGATCTTTTTGGTGGCCTGGTTAGGCCATCCATTGTGCTCGTCGGGCATACCGATAAGGTGAGTGGATCAGACTCTCCTTTGCGTAGTTGACCATTTTTCAAATCGGGTCATTTGGGCTGTTGTCGATCAGTCGATGCAACTAGTCATTCTGAGTTGAGTAGGGTTGAGGAGCATTGCACAGGAGTTTTTTGGAACTTTTTCATTGATAGTATTTGTGAAGGTTCTGTACATTCATGGCCAGGATAGGGTCTTCCCCTCCAGGGTCTTGAGTTGATATGTCCCTGGTCGAATGACTTCTTCGACTTGATATGGGCCTTTCCAGTTAGGGGAGAGTTTACCCTGTTCCGTTGGCCTGGACACTTCTGCTCTTCGCAATACCATGTCCCCCGTGCAGAAAGTTTGCTCCTTCACCCTTGCGTTGTAGTACTTGGCGACTTTTTGCTAGTATGCCACCATTCTTTTTTGGGCTTGTAGCCTGGTGCTTGATAGCAGACCCAGATCGATCCTTCTGAGATCGGAATTCTCAGGCTCTTCATAGTTATCAATTCTCAGGGACCGTAGGGAGACTTCGATAGGTAGCACGACTTCGGTACCATAGGCTAGGTTGAACGGAGATTCGCTGGTGGCTGTTCTTGGGATAGTTCCGTACATCCAAAGAACAGAGATCAGTTCTTCGACCCAAAGTCCTTTGGCGGTGTTCAACCTTGTCTTTAGACCATGGAAGATGGTCCGGTTGGTGACTTCGGCTTCTCCGTTGGACTGTGGATGTACAACGGATGTTAGCTGATGCTGAATATGGTACCGAGCACAGAAGTCCTTGAACTTCGAATTGTCGAATTATCTCTCGTTGTCCGTGATGATGACGTGTGGGATACCGAACCTGAAGATAATGGAGTTTTTCACAAAACTTTCCACCTTGCCCTCTGTGATTTGAGCCAATGGTTCGGCTTCCACCCATTTCATGAAATAGTCGATGGCCACTAGGAGAAACTTTCTTTGCCCTGATGCTGGTGGGAATGGGCCAAGAATGTCCATCCCCACTGGGCAAAGGGCCATGGGGCTGCCAACTGAGTCAGGTGACTTGCAGGTTGTCTCTACACATTGGTATACCTCTGGCATTGGTCACACTTCCACACGAAATCAGCTGAGTCCTTCTGGATGGAGGGCCAGTAATACCCTTGTTGAATAATATTGTATGCTAGAGATCTGCCTCCCAAGTGATCCCCGCATATGCTCTCGTGGACCTCTCTCAATGCATAATCTGCATCGGTGGGTCCGAGGCATTTCAGTAGTGGTTGGGAGAACGATCTCTTGTAGAGGGTTCCGTCTAAGATAACGTACTGAGATGATATCCAGCGGATCTTCTTGGCCTCTGCCTTATCTTCGGGCAGTTCTCCTTCATTCAGGAATCTAATGATGGGATCCATCTAGCTTGGCTCAGCATCAATCTGGCGGACCTCTGCAGCCTCTTTGGTAATGCTTGGAGTTTCAAGATGTTCAACAAAGGTGCACCCGAGAGACTCCGGTGCTGTAGTTGCCAGTCGAGATAGTGCATCCGCTTGAGAGTTCTCCGATTGGGGAACATGAATAATTTCAAAATGTTCCAATTGGGAGGATAAAACTTGAACCTTCTCCAGGTATTCCACCATGGTTGGATCTTTGGCTGCGTACTCTCCATTGACTTGATTCACAACCAATTGAGAGTCAGAGAAGGTTCGGAGTTGCCGGACTCCCAGATCTTTGACGATCCGAAGTCTGGCGAGTAGGGCCTCATATTCGGCCTGATTATTGAAGGCGTGGAAGGAGAAATGGAGTGCATACTCTATAATCTGGCCGTCAGGTTCGGCCAACATGAGTCCAGCCCCTCATCGAGAGATAAATCTGCTTAGGGAGGCAATCCTCCCTATCAACTGTTGGACTTCCTTTCTACAGGAGGGATGTCGCATATCCTTCAAGGCCTTGATCTTCTCGGAGTTGGCCTCAATCCCTCGTTTGATGTCAAGGAAGCCCAGGAATTTACCCGACGTGACCCCGAAGGCGCACTTCACCGGGTTTAACTTCATTTGGTAGCGCCGGAGAGCGCTAAATGACTCCTCCAAGTCGCGGATATGGTCTCTCCGGTGGAGACTCTTGACGATCATGTCGTCAACATAGGCCTCCATATTTCTTCCCTGTTGCTTTTCAAACACCTTATTGATGAGTCTTTGAAATGTTGCTCCGGCATTCTTAAGGCCAAACGGCATCATCTTGTAGCAGTAGAGACCTTTGTCAGTGATGAATGCCGTCTTCTCCTCATCTTGCGAATCCATTCTGATCTGGTTGTAGCCAGAGAAGGCATCCATAAAGCTTAGCAACTGGTGACCGGTGGTAGCGTCGACCAGTTGATCAATCTTTGGGAGAGGGAAGCTATCTTTTGGGCAAGCCTTGTTGAGGTCTGTATAGTCGATGCAGATCCTCCACTTGCTGCTAGCTTTCTTCATCATTACCACATTGGCCAGTCACTCGGGGTAGCGGGCCTCTCTAATGAACCCTGCCATGAGGAGCCTGCCAACCTCTTCATCAACAGCTTGCTATCTTTCGGGGGCGAAGCTCCTCTTCTTTTGTCGCACCGGCTTGTTCCCAGGGGTTACTTCCAGCTGATGAGTAATCACTTCGGCGGGAATCCCGGACATGTCCGAAGCCAACCAGGCAAAGACATCGGTGTTGTCCCTGAGGAAACGGATCAGCTTCGTTCTGGTTTCCTCGTCAAGGGCGCTCCCAATTTGCACAACTCTTGAGGGATCTTCCTCTTTCAAAGGTATCGGGATGGTCCTCTCCATGGGTTCACCAAGGTTTGTGGTTGAATCCCTCGGATCCAGCTGATCCGGAGTAGTCGAATCTTTGAAATGCTTGTCTTCAATCATTAGACATTGTCGTGCCGTCCTCTGGTTCCCTCTAACTTCTCCAACACCATTCCTGATGGGGAAGCGTACTAAGAGGTAGTGAGAGGAGATCATGGTCCGGAACCTGTTCAAGGCGGGCCTCCCCAGAATAATGTCGTATGCAGAGGGGATCTGGACCACCGTAAAGTTGATCGGCAATGTCTTTTGTCGAGGCTCGGAACCGAGGGTTACAGACAACACTATCTCCCTCTCGGCATAAACTTGGTTGCCCCCGAAATCGGAGAGTGGTATGGGGGATCTTTGTAGTTGATGTCTAGGCAAACACATTTTGAAGAATGCATCGTATATCAAGACATCAGTCGAACTTCCATTATCAATAAGAACTCTCTGTACATCATAATTGGCCACTACGGCTGAAATTACAAGAGAGTCGTCGTGCGGGAGCCGGACTCCCGCAAGGTCATCGTCGGAGAAGAGGATGGAGTTGTTATCTTTCAATCACTTTGAAGCTTCATCTTCATCCCTTCTCCAATTGGCAGGCCGGTGTATCATCCCTACACCTCCGTTGGTGGGCCTTTGATTTGGCAATTCGGCCTCTTCGAGAGGTGGCTAGGGAACAGTTGCTTCCGACCGGGGCCCATGGTGGCCAATGTACCACCCCATGTACCCTCTCTTGATGAGATCTTCGATTGCATCCCTCAGCTGGATGCATTCTTCTGTGTTGTGGCCGTGGTCCCGGTGAAATCGACAGAATTTGTTTCTGTTCCTTGCAGAAGAGGAGGCCTTCATGGGACGGGGCCGTTGGAGATAGTTTTCTTTTTCTATCTCTATGAGGATCTTTTCTCGAGGGAGGTTGAGGGGGGTGTATGAGTCGAATCTTCCTCCCAATGCTCTGGGCTTGGGAGGGCTTCTCCGGCGGTCTACATATCTGCCACCGTTGTTATTGGAAGTTTGGGGGCCTTGCCCCCTGTTATTCTTCTTCTTTGAAAGGGGTTTCCCTTCAATCAAACGTCGATTCGCCGCCTACTCTTCAGCATCGGCATATTTCTGAGCCCTTGATAGGAGCTCAGCGTAGCTTTTAGGGAACTTCTTATCCAAGAAAAAAGTAAGCCTGGAGGTTCGAAGCCCCTTCTTCAGTGCTGACATGGTCACGTGCTCGTTGAGATCAGGGATCTCAAGTATGGCCGTATTGAACCTGGAGATGTAATCTCTCTGGCTCTCTCCTTCATTCTAGTGAAGGAGGAAGAGTGTGTCTATATTTCGAGGAGTCTTGCGGCAGGTCCTGAAATACAAGACAAATATTTTTTCTAACTCGGAAAAGGAATCGATGGTACTTGGGTGCAGGCTCGAGTACCACATCCGAGCGGACTTCTTCAAGGTAGCCGGGAATGCCAAATAGTACATCACGTCCGAAGCTCCTTGAATCATCATTTGGGCTTTGAAGCTGCCCAAATGGTTGAAGGGGTCAGAGGTGTCGTCATAGGGTTCCATCTAGAGAACCCTGAAGTGCCGAGGAATGTCCACAGCCATGATGCGGTCGGTGTAGGGTGGGCGTAGATCACCCATAATCAGGTCCTCGGGATCTCTCTGATCCCGCATTCTCTGTTCTCGTGCCCTTGCCATCTCTGATTCGATGGCTCTAAACCTCCCGTCATAATCGGGAGTCTGCTTGGACGCTCTCTCCATCGGAGTAGAGTCTTCAGAGGATGAGGAGGAAATTTTCCTAGGCCTTTTCCCTTTTTGTGGGGAATCGACGGACCTAGGCAGTCTCGAAGTTCGGCCTTCAGAAGAGGGCCGAGAATGGGGGAAGGGATGCGCTGAATCCTCCCATGGTGCTCTCCTTCTTCGGGATCGAGAACTATGTCTAGAAACAGCCGGTGGGTTTGCCACCGGAAAGGCTCTGTCTTGAAACTCTTGAACCATGGCCGTCAGGTTGGCAACCTGGTTCATAAGAGCTTCGAACTGCTGTGCTCCCACAGTAACTATGAGAGGTGGAACATCATTCTCCTTCGGGGGTGCACCCCCCTGAGACGGAGCATGACTCTGGCTTGTAGAAGCATTTTGAGCTTTTCCTCTTGCCATTAAAGAATTCTTTGTTTCTTCCCCTTATCTGGAAGGGAGCTTAACAAATGTTAGTAATACGCCCCCCTACCTGGCGCGCCAATCTATTGGCGTGGAGTCCCTGGATCGGCCGGTCGGAGCCGCTGCATCGCAGGATCGCTCCCTGGTTCACCTGCAAAACAGGTCCCTTGCCGGAGTTGTTCCGGCGGAGGACACTCCGATGCCTAAGTCAGTGACGGATTCCAGCCACAGAATGGGGAAGATGTCGAGAGTGGAAGAGAAAAAGAGTTCTTGGAGATTGAAAATGTGTATGTGCGAGATTATTCACGCGTACCTCTCGAGCCATCCTTCTTACCCATATTTAAAAGATGGCCTCCGGTCTGTGGCCCGCTCTTTTCCCGGAGATTATGGAGAGCAATTCACTCCCATGATTGGCGATCGTGGGTTGTCAATGAACGGTTCTGGCCAGATCGGAGGCGTGGCTGCAGGAATTGCGTGCCATGATCATGGCATGATGAGTGTCGATTGTAACCGTTGGTTACAGTTTCCTTTTTAGAATAGATTATGGTTCAAGCTTCGGGTTTTCCCTTGCGTGGGCCGAAGGCTTGATATTTTCCTGAGACCGGAGATCATGTCTACGGCGGGAACCGAAGTTCGTGTTTTCGAAAGTCGATGAGTAGTTCAGACTTCGGCCGGGACCGAAGGTGCTACCCGAAGGACTGTCCTTCGGATGTTGTAGTTTGGTGTGAAGCCTTGAGTTGCTTATAGTTGGCCTTCGCTTAGTCCGAAGTCCGTAATCTGGAAAACCGGGGCTTCGATAAGTCGAACCGGAGCCTGGTTCGTAGCTGAACCAGGATATCTCAACAAAATTAAATTTAAAAAAATCTAATTCAGATGTCCAATGGCATCTAAGAATGCACCTAGTGAGAGAGTTAATTACCAAATGCTGGTTTGAGAAAGTGAGATACTCTTCTAAGGAAATTGTAGATCGATGCTTTTCCTTCCGGCCAGGGCTGACCATCTGTCCCTCTAAGCTCTCAAATTTTATCATGGTGTTAAAAAGAAAGCCTTTTAACCTGGACTTCTATTGTGATTTCAGATGTTTGGACTTAAATGGCCTGGTCTCAAGCTACTCGGTGTTGCATAAAATCAAAGGAAAAAAATAAATTGTAGTTGCATGTTTCTAGCTACCCCTAATTTCCTTGGCCATGTTTCTATTACAACCTTTTCCCGACTATCCCTAATTACCCAAATCTTAGTTAATTGTGGATGAACCTAGGCCTCTAGTACAACTATCAAGAGACTTTTCTAACCGGCTCGATAAACTGGCAATTTTAATTAATATTCCTTAGCATCAATTGTACGACTAAATTTCATGTTAAAGACAAAAGATTTTTGATCTTGAGGAAGATTATGAGAGAGAGAGAGAGAGAGAGAGAGAGAGAGAGAGAGAGAGAGAGAGAGAGAGAGAGAGAGAATGATTTAAAGTTTATGATCAAGGGACTCTGTTTTACAGATGTTGACATGCTTATTTATGAAACAACATGACTGCTTAGACACATGCATTCATGAACCAATGTGACTGCTTATATTAAATTAATAGTTATTTAATTATCATACACCAACAATCATATTGGTTCCGGAGAATTATATAGATTTCCAACGGTTCCATTGTGTCCTAAATTCCAAGAGTTAAATTGATTCATTGAAACGGTGTCTCTTTACCAAAATGAAAAATTAAGTATTTTATATTCATTTATGATCGATCACACTCATTCACTTTCATAAATTAATTTTACAATTTATAAATTATTTCAGCATAGATTGAAGGAAAAAATGATACTAAATTTATATCTGCTAGTTAAACAATGAATAAAAATCTGCTTTGTCATGCCTTGATATACATGTTTTGAATAGCAAAGAATCGTACATCCCTCAATAACTACCGTGTCATTCAATCATGAAAATGGATGGCTATTTTGTATTTAATCACAGCACATTCTATTTGGCATATAAGACGGCCTATTATATGAGATAGTTGTTGCTGCACCTCCCTCGACTGATCAAGCTAGTTATGCTGGATTAGATTTAGATTTTTGAAGGTTTTCAGGTGGTTAACTGATCTCTTGCCAAAGATTTGGAGATTTTCAGGTGATTGGCTGATTTCTTATTGAAAAATTGGAGATCTTCAGGTGATGCTGGTTGATTTTTTCTTTCGCAGACCTGCAAAAGATTCTTGGCGCTAGAGAAACTTGGTGGGATTCTCCAGCACGAGGACATTTTGATGCTTAAGTCAGCTTTGAAAGGAAGAACAGTAAGAAGAAAATAGAGAGAAAGCGAGTGTTTAAAAAATTATCCCCAAGCAATCCTCTTGATCCCTTATTTATAGAAGTAGAGGGTTAAGTTAGTTAGGTGATTATAACCGTTTTGAGGTGATACATTGTTAAGAAAGTGGTTAAGTTGGTTAGGCTGTTAAGAGATCAATTAACTAAGTAGTGAGTTGAGTGGTCTATTACACTTCTTGATAACCACTTTACCAACCTTATTATAACAACTTTAACGATCTTAAGATATGTACTTCATGCTGAATAGAGTTATGAAACTTTATACCTGGTTCAAGTAAGAGATCGGATCGGTATCCTAAGCCTTAAGTAAGAGCTCATCAAGTCAGCTCGGCATCCTGTACCTTGAATAATATCTCATTAGGTTGGCTCAACATTCTCAAATAATAGCTCATCGATTGGCTCAGCATCCTGTACCTCAAATAACAACTCATCAGGTTGGCTCGGCATCTTGTACCTTAAATAATAGTTTATCGGGTTGTCTTAGCATCCTATGCCTCAATTAAAAGATCGAATTGATACCCTGTGCTTTAAAAAAGAGATCGGATTGATACCTCGTGCCTTAAGAAAAAGCTCGGATTTGTACCCTATGCCTTAAAGAATAGCTCAAATTGGCATCTCGTGCCTTATGGAAGAGCTCGAATTGGCATACTATGCCTTAAATAAGCTCGGATCGGTACCCATGCCTTAAGTAAGAGCTCGGATCGATATCTTGGTCAATTTTTTTTCACACACCAGCGGTTACTATTGACAAGTCATCTACCCTTTAACCGTTGCCCTCTACTTTCGAGTTTGAATTGATTCACTTAATTCAGCTCGGAATTATAATAAAAAATTTTGGAGGCCTTCTAATGGAGAAAGATAATTGATTACTTTGATAGAGAATACTTGATCATTGATTCTTGATCACCATGCCTATCTGATCTGATCTCTTTTAAATGGAAAATACTAGAATACCTGATTAGAGTTTGAGACAAGCTTGTGTCTATCCAATTCCATTGAATAAAAAAAATTCAATCTCTTTGAATAGAGAATGTAAGAATACTTGATCGAAATCTTGGATAGACCTATACCTATCTAATCTCTTTGAATAGAAAATTTTGATTTCTTTTAAATAGAGAATACTAGAATACCTGACCAGAATCTGGGATAGACCTGTGCCTATCTGATCTACTTGAATAGAAAAAATCTGATTTCTAAAATGAATAGAAAATGCTAGAAATACCTAATCAAAATCTTGGACATACCTGTACCCATTCGATCTTTTTTAATAGAAAAAAATCTGATCTCTTTTAAATAGAGAATGCCAAATTACCAATCAGAATCTTGGATGGTCCTATGTCTATCCGATCTCTTTGACTAGAGAAAATTTGATTTCTTTTGAATAGAGAATGTCAGAATACCTGATCAGAATCTTGGACAAACCTGTGCCTATCCGATCATATATATTAGATAGATAGAGACTGATCGAAAGTTATGGATAAACCTGTGCCACTCTATTCGATTATTTTAGTGACAAAAGTTATGGGCAAAACTTGTGCTACTCTACCCAATTATTTTAGTAGAGAATGGTTGATCGAAAGTTATGGACAAACCTGTGCTACTCTACCCGATCATTTTAGTGATAGAAGTTATGGACAAACCTGTGCCACTCTATTCGATCACTTTAGTAGAAAATAGTTAATCAAAAGTTATAGACAAACCTGTGCTGTTCTACCTGATTATTTTGGATAAAGAACCTGATAAAAAAAATACCAAAATGAATATATAAAGAGGGGTATGTAGATGTACATGCAGGGGATCCCTTCTTACCAATTTTATAGTTACTCGAGATAACTAAATACTGTTTGGTAGGTGACTTCCTCTAGGGTATAGATGATAGACAAATAAGTGATCGGAGCTTGAATATTTTTCTATAGGTGCGGGTCACTAACAAGAGGCTTCAAAGATTGGTGAACCCGAGCACTCACCGAGCTTAATTAAAGATCAAACTTAATAAGAGATCTGATGCAAGGGAGCTCATTTTCCAGTAGCAAAGCTTGATGTGGGATGACTCTAAAATTGCTAATCATGCAGGAAAAATAGTAAACTAATTTTTTTGTGATTTTTGTAATTTAGGTTTGTAGGCTAAATTTTTAAATAAAAGTAAGAACTAGCAAGAAGAATAGCAATGATAGAATCATCATGATCGTAGGCAAACTCATGCAAAAATAATAAATTCCAGGACCCGAGAATTGAGAAACTCCCAGATTATGATAGCTTATCTTCATCAAATCAGAAATTAAAAGAAGGGAAGGATGTTACCAATCAGTGATTTAAAGAATCTCCCGATGAAGAGATCACACAGCACTCTGATTGGAGCCTGGATGATGAAGCTTGGTTTTGCTCGATTAGATGGCTGATTTGGGCAGTCCTGGAGGCAAAGAAAGCCTCCTCTGGGGAGGTGAAACATCTCGGGGATCCTGCAAAATGTCAAGGATCAATCAAAACAGTAAGTAAGAAAAAGAAAGGGGACTAGGATTAGAAGGAATCAGGTTAGGATTTAGAAGCTGGGCAGCAAGGAAGTAGATGAAGCTGTTGATCTAGGGCATCTTCAAGGCTACTCCTCAAGGACATGGCTGATGCTTGGAAGCTTGGTTTGCTGTTGTGGGCATAGAGGATTGCAAGGGATGGTCGACCAACACAAGAAAAAGGAACCAAACAAAACAAAGTAACACAAGCTCGCAAGCTCAAAATAAATTCACCAGGGTTTTGATATCATAAATAAAAGTTACTTACAAGAGGAGGAGGGATGGGATATTTATAGAGTTCCCATGTCCTCTAACTAGGATTACACATATGGGTTATAAGTCCTCTCCTAGCTAGGTTAGAAAAACAAATCTTAAAACAATTAGGAGCATAAATCCCAACTAGGTTAGGATTTGACCTAGTCTTCTCCTTCTCCCCTCATGCTTTGACTATTCCACTCAAGGACACCTCTTGGACTTGGTCAACACTTCAATGATGCCTAGGAGGGCGTGTTGGGCTTCTAGGGATAGCAAGGGGCCGGCCTAGAGGGGCTTGGGTGTATGGGCTTGGGCCTTTGGAAGCTGAGGTAGCCTGATAGCCTGGTAGCAAGAATATTCTATGGAATCTTGCTTCTTTAGGGCTTGGGCTTGGTGCCTAGACTTGATTTCCTTGGGCTGAGATGCAAGTGGACCTCTGAAATCATGGATGCCCTGGTTTAGGAATATGCTCTGGCATATGGGAAAGAATCTGGGCATCTGGAGTACATATAAAAGAATCAGGATTTCTGGAAGCATCTTAGATCCTGGGTTGTCATACAAAATTCAATGGGCTGATGTAATGGCCTCTGACTCCTGGATGTGGCCTGATGGAACTCCAAAATAGGGTAACCTCTTCTCTTGTATAAAAATTGGGCTCATACTAGACTCATAACTGATATACATGACTCAATATACTGGACTAGGTTGAGGATTGAGACAAATCAACTAACCTCAACTTATTATAGGACTCAATCTTAATTGATTACAAAACTTTCAAAACTTTGACACATGACTAATTAAATCATATGGGATCCAAGGATCTGTGTCTGATCCTGGTGTCCTCACCAATTCTCCCGGGGAGGGAGGAACTCGATCCCGTCGAGTATGGGTCAATTTGGCTAAAAGAGGGTATGGGTTGAGGCATTGCAGATCTCCACCAGCGTTCCAAAAGTTCTCAGATTCTGGCTGACCTTGCCACTAGACCAAATATCACTAACAGTCTCTATCCTGGGTACCGATAGCTTGATCATCCAGAGCTCTCTCAATCGTTTCCTCACCATAATGCCAAATTATATGTGGTCGCTCTGGGATGGGTTCTCTCTCAAAGAATGGGAGTGGCTCAAGGAGCTCGCTGGGTATCACTGCTGGCTCCCTAGACTTTGTAAAGTCTGAGATGATAAAAGTGGACCTAATACCTAAATCAGGTGATATCTCAGGCATATAGGCATTGGGTCCACTACTATTCATTATTTTGGATTGGCCAGCTTCACGAGCAGAAAATTCTTTGACAGTCACATATTCTTCTGCATAAAAATCTTTATCTTTTTTTTGGAAATTATCTAAGTTATTATTTAGTTCATTAATTATGTTCAGCTCTTTACTAATTTCATGATGCATATGTTGTGCAGAGGCTAGTACATGTGCAGACAAATGGGTTAGGACTATGAATTTTATTGGACTCAAGACTGACACCTAAAAGACTCGACTAGACATCCTTTCAAATAAAATTTATTGGACTCTACGAGACAAAACCTAACAGATTATAGACTTTTTAGGTTTGACCCTAGCATGGCATGTACATGAGAACTTACTATGTACTCCTACTAGGTGCCATAGGGTTCTCCAAAAGTAAGATGCAAATATGACATGCTCAATGAATGCATGCATTATACTTACCTTTATAAAATGCAGATGAATGGTTAAAGAAACATAAGAAAATTCAAGAAAATGCAGAAAATACGAGATGGATTCTGGGTTAGTAAGTGTTTCAGGGATGAGTCCTATAATAATGAGATTAACCTTATGGATTTGAGGTAGTCCTACAGGGTCTGCATTATGAAAGAATGGGTCATTAATTTCAGGGAAGAGATTAATTGGAGTCAATGGAGTGACTTCATCCTGAGGGTACTGATTTAAAGAAATCAAGTCCTTAATAAACTCTTCTGGCTCATGAAATTCAGGACTAAGCTCTACAATTAGGTTCTCTTCTAAAGTCTCCTCTAACTGCTCTTCCATTATAGCTTGGGTGTGATATGGGTCATCTAACTCTGGGTTGGCTACTATTTGGGTATGGTCAAGGTCAACTGATTCTAGGATTGCTTCTACCTGGGTATTTATTGATTCAACTAGCTCTAAGTCTTCTATGGAGAACTCCTCTTCTTCCTCCTCGTACTGTTCCACTAAGCTTGGGTCAGCCTCATATATCTCCTCTTCAAGGTCATTTGGGTGAACCAATGAGGTGGCAAGAGGGGGTAGACTAAGGAAAAACGGACCAATGCTAGGCTCACAGTTAGAAGTACTAATCATATAAGGTTCAAGTAGACTGAGGGATAGTGGGTTACTAGTGGATTCATATCTAGGGACTATGGGTTCCTGGGGTTCATAGGGTAAGGGTTCAGCTCTATGGGTCTTGTCTAGGGTTCCTACTTCGCCTCCTATTTGGTCAGACCCATGAATTGTCTGATCAAACATATTATTCATTTGGGTCATCTGGTTTATCTGGGCATCCAATTGGGCATTCATTTGGGTCCTCATCTGGTTCATATGGTCTAATTAATCAATCATGGTCCTAAGGAAGGTCTCAAGGGTGGGGTCCATGGTTGAACTAGGGTTAAGGTTTAGACTATTGATATTTAGTTCTTAATCTAGTGGTCATGCACTCAATCAATCAGCCAAGGTGGAATGAATGCAGCCAAGCATGCAAGGTTAATACAAGCTAGGGTTTCCTAGACCTAGAGTCAAAACTGAATGGGTCAGCTCAACTTACACTTAACCCAGTAGCTAATCCTTCCTTTGGCCAGGTAGAGGGTGGGGTGGTGGGAGGCTCCCCCTGCTTGTCATAGGATCCTAATTATAAACCATCAGTCCATTTAGATCGTTTGACTCTGGACCCTCAGTCTTAGACACCACATTTTAGTAATACCCACATGATTAAATGCACTAGTTGGTCCACACAATTCGGACCTGACCTGTTAGGTGTCACCTAGCCCTCTAGGGAAAATTAGGTCTAATTAATTTTAATTAGGCTTAGATCAGTATGCTGATGGTTGTTTTGGGCCCAGGATAGATGATGAAATCCTGTCCTGATGTTATATTGATTGTCCTTAAGATTAGATTAGAAAGATGATAAAGATGATGGCATTCAATGGTCCTGATGCAATCTAAAACAATCAGAAAAATAAAAGTATTTTATATATATTTTATGGAATGACAAATAAGGTTTAGGTTGATTAGGTTAGCAATCAAATTAGGCTTGGGATTGGAGTATGTGGAAGTTGGTTAGGTTTGGTTGAGTCAAGTATGCAGAATTAGCAGAATTCTGAAAATTAGGATTTCAAATGATGTAGGTTTTGACATAGATATAGATACAGAAAAATTCATAAAAATTCTAGGACAAAGAATGGATGGTGATGATGATACCTATGAAATTTGGTGTAAAAAAAAATCAATTGATATGCAAATCCTAGGGTTTTCATACTACTGCAGAAATCTTAGAATTTTGTTAGGGTTTCGAATATGCAAGACTTTAGGGTCTTAGGTTTTCTATAAAATTAATTAAAATTTATGATAAAATAGATTACAGGACAAAGAACAATACATGCAAATTTCATAGAAAAATAAAATACCTAGATGGTCAAAATCAAATAAAAATAGATACCTAATGCAGTGGACAGGATGTAAAAATTAGGGTTTGTGATTCTAATGCAGATGAATGCAATCCTAAACCTGCTCTGATACCAAACTAATGCCCAATACTCTAAAATTGCTAATCATGCAGGAGAAATAGCAAAATAATTTTTTTGTAATTTTTATAATTTAGGTTTGTAGGCTAAATTCTCAAATAAAAGTAAAAACTAGCAAGAAGAATAGCAATGATAGAATCATCATGATCGCAGGTAAACTCATGCAAAAATAATAAATTACAAGAACCGAAAATTGAGAAACTCCCAGATTAGGATAGCTTATCTTTATCAAATAAAAAATTAAAAAAAGGGAAGGATGTTATCAATCAGTGATTTGAAGAATCTTCCGATGAAGAGATCATACAACACTCTGATTGGAGCCTAGATGATGAAGCTTGGTTTCCCTCGATTAGATTGCTGATATAGACAATCCCGGAGGCAAGGAAAGTCTCCTCTAGGGAGGTAAAACACCTCGGGGATCTTGCAAAACATCAGGAGTCAATCAAAATAGCAAGTAAGAAAAAGAAAGGGAATTAGGTTTTGAAGGAATCAGGTTAAGGTTTAGAAGCTGGACGGCAAGGAAGTAGATGAAGCTATTGATAAAGGGCATCTTCAAGGCTGCTCCTCAAGGATGTGGCTGATGCTTGGAAGCTTGGTTTGCTACTGTGGGTGTGGAGGATTGCAAGGGATGGTCAACCAACACAAGAAAAAGGAACCAAACAAAACAAAGTAATACAAGCTCGCAAGCTCAAAATAAATTCACCAGGGTTTTGATATCATAAATAAAAGTTGCTTACAAGAGAGGGAGGGGAGGGATATTTATAGAGTTCCCATGTCCTCTAACTAGGGTTACACACTTGGGTTACAAGTCCTCTCCTAGCTAGGTTAGAAAAATAAATCTCAAAAAAATTAGGAGCATAAATCCCAACTAGGTTAGGATTTGACCTAGTCTTCTCCTTCTTCCTTCATGCTTTGACTATTCCACTCAAGGACACCTCTTGGACTTGGTCAACACTTCAAGGATACCTAGGAGGGCGTGTTGTGCTTCTAGGGGCAGCAAGGGGCCAGCCCAAAGGGGCTTGGGTGCATGGGCTTGGGCCTCTGGAAGCTGGGGTGGCCTGGTAGCAGGAATATTTCACGGAATTTTGCTTCTTTAGGGCTTGGGCTTTGTGCCTGGGCTTGATTTCCTTGGGCTGGGATGCATGTGGACCTATGAAATCATAGATGCCCTGGTTTAGTAATATGCTCTGGCATCTAGGGAGTAATCTGGGTATCTGGAGTACATCTGGAAAGAATCAGGATTTTTGGAAGCATGTTGGATCCTGGGTTATCACACAAAATCCAATGGGCTGATGTAGTGGCCTCTGACTCCTGGATGTGGCCTGGTGGAACTCCAAAATAAGGTAACCGCTTCTCTTATATAAAAATTGGGCTCATACTAGACTCATAACTGATGTACAGGTCAATCTACTGGACTAGGTTGAGGGTTGAGACAAATCAACTAACCTCAACTTATTACAGGACTCAATCTTAATTGATTACAAAACTTTCAAAACTTTGATACATGACTAATTAAAGCCTATGGGGTCCAAGGATCCGTGTCTGATCCTGGTGTCCCCACCAAAGCTTTTGATCATCAAGCTACTTGTCTTGGAAATTCAATTCTGCAGGGAGAGAAACAACCGGTTTCTAAAGCTATGGCCTTGGAAGAGTCAAAATTTCTCACTGAAGAGCCTTCCCTTGAGCTAGAAAACTATTCAACATCTTTACCATCGAGTGCCAAGGAAGTTCTTGAGGCACCCTCTGCTACTAAAGCTGAAGCTACCAAGTTAGATGTGGAAGAGCATTTAGAGATAGAAAGTCCTAGCTTAACGAAGCTACCGAATTCAAAGTTGAAGAGCATGAAGTTGTTTCTGATGCATTAGAGTTTAAAAAACCTCTACCAGAAAAGGATGAACCTAACTCTGAGAATGAGGCACATATCATGCGGAGCATTGAAGATGGCAACAATGAAGAAGAGCTCCAAATGTTGCCATTGCCAGAAGAAAGTGAATCTATGGAGAAGATTGCAGGAGATGTGTCTGCTAAACCTAAGGAAGTTCCAAACACATCACATGTTATTAATACAGTAGACTTTATTCAGGAACCTTGCGAGCTCATTGTTGATGGTTCGGAGTCCAGCCAGCTAGAAGAGCTTGGCCAACAAGATGAGGTCAGCCATCAAGATGAGATCAACTAGTAGGAAGAGCTCACCATTGGTGGTTCAGAGATCAGCCAGCAAGAAGAGCTCACCTTTTCAGAGGAGCTAGCCCTCTAGAAAGGGGGGCTCGACCTAGTGGACATGGATGTTGTTACAGTAGTAAACAAGATCCATTCGGCCCTGACACGCATCCTCCTTGGAGGCTAGCGCGGCCACGTACTTCTCCACTTCGGCCATGTGGCGGTTCAGCCCAGCTCGGCTCGACCCCACTTCGGCCACGTGGCGGTTCACCCCAGCTCGGCTCGGCCCCACTTCGGCCACGTGGTGGTTCACCCCAGCTCGGCTCGGCCCCACTTCGGCCACGTGGCGGTTCACCCCAGCTCGGCTCGGCCCTGCTCGGCTCGGCCCCACTTCGGCCACGTGGCGGTTCACCCCAGCTCGGCTCGGCCCCACCTCGGCGGGGAACCTCAGTACCTCGGCCTCACTTCGGCCGTCGAATCCAACTCCGGCACTACACCGTCCAAGAACCTCCGTGCCCAGCGCGGCACGGTCCGGGAGCCTCCGAGCCCGGCGCGGCACACGTCCGACTCCGCGTGACCCAGTCACCCGCACGTCCCCTCCGGCTCCGAGATAGGGCTCCCAGGTCCGGCCACTGCCCGCACGATGGACTGGCTCCCTCGCCTGCACGCTCCAGCAGCAGGGGAGGAGCCCGCTCGTCCGACCTCGCCGCCGCGCCCCAGCTCCGCCAGCGTCCAGTTCGTCGCCGCTGAGCCCGACGCAGCACGCCCAGGGCAGCGCGACTTCGGGTTGCTCCGACCCTACACGGTCCGGCCCGGATCCGCCCATGCTAGGGCACGACCCAGCTCTTCTCCGGCTTCACCCACCTCGGCAGGCCCCGCGTGCTTCCGTCCGGCTCCCAGCTCGCCCATGAGAGGCCTCCGCCTCACCCCAGTTCGGCTCCGCCCGGTTTAGGGAGTGGTTTGGCACGACCGCAGGTAAGGCAGCGCTCTGCGTGTCTCCGACTCGGCCCGACCGGCATCCTGGCAACATTCCGCGCGGCTCCGCCAACCTTGCCCACGACGTGAAGGCCGGCCCCCAGCCCGGCTTTGCACCGCCCCAGGCTTCGGCTTTGACCCTGGACCGCCAGAGCACCGCTCGACACCTCCATGCCCGGCATGGTGCGGTCCCCCCGGCGCCTCCAAGCCCGGCAGCGGCACGCCCGATGCCTCCGAGCTCAGCGGCGGCACGCTCAGCACCTCCGAGCCCGGCACAGCACCCTGCGTCCCCGAGCTCGCTGCTCCGGCGCCCCTGTGCCGGCATGGCGTGCACCCGGTGTCTTCTGCTTCTCCGGCGCGGCACGCCCCAGTGCACCCGGCACCTTCTGCTTCTCCGGCGTGACACGCCCCAGTGCACCCGACGCCTCCGACTTCTCCGGCGCGATGGGCTCGGCGCCTCCAGGCCCGGCGCGGGTACCCCGGCGCCTCCGAGCCCGGTGACGGGTCCCCCGGCTCCTCCGGCTTCCAACCAACCTCCGCACCGCCCAAGCTCCATCTCCGGCTCCGCGTGCTCCCGTCCAGCAAGGGTTTGGTCCCCCTGACTTCGCCCGGTCCGGCTACGGCCCTGCACCGGCACCCCGGCAGTGCCCCACGAGGCTCCACCGACCTCCCCGGCGCGTCCCGGCTCGGCACCTCCGAGCTCGGCATCGCAGCACGTCCAGGGCAGAGGCCCCCCCGAGCCCCGGCTCCTTCAGTTATGGCCAAGCTCGGCACGCTCGTAGTGCACTCGCGGCACGCCCACAGCGGTCCGTCTCCTACGGCCCGGTTCCCCCGGCTCCGGTCCGACGCGACCTCACCCGCACGCATGGGTCCGCGCCTACGTGCATGGGGCCTCGCACGTCACCTCGATCAGCATGCATGAAGGCCCCCGCGGGCCTTCTCTCGGTCCGCGTGCCGCATGGCAACTTGAAGCGGCGTCCCGGCTAGCCCGGTACTTTGGCATCATAGCCCAGCTCCGTCGCTGGGAGCACCATGTAGTTCGGTCTCACTCACGTGGGCCCAGCGCGTTTCCCGAGGGGCCCATCCACATGAGCCCGGCACTCTTTCCATGGATCCCCCTCCACGTGGGTCCTATGATACGCCGCCTGACACACCGCCTGCAAAGAAAGGTTTGCATTTAAGTTTCCTAAGCTACCGTTTACACTAACTAGTGAATAGCGCCACATCCGAGGCGCTGTGCTCCTCCACCAACCTCCTGAACCATCAAGAAAGAGGAAGTTGACCAACCTACCTAAGCCTCCCAGGCCTGCAAAAGCTTCACAGGCCTATACCAAGAAGAACGTGCCCCTCTGAACACCAAGAGCCACTCGTCTACATAAGAGCAGCGGGAAGAGGTAAGAGGGGTAAGAGACAACACACTCTCTTGATTCTTGCATTGTCTATCACCCTCTGGTAGCGGAGAGTCCCCCAAGCTCTCCGTCTTAGAGGTCCTTTATTTCCTTCGATCGTCCCGCTGACTTGATCATCGGAGTGCCTTTGTCCGAATCCCCGGCACAGGTCTCCCCTGTTTTGCAGGTATCACCCAACGGACGGACGATAAGGAGGAAGATCACTCCTCACCAGAGGCCCACAGGAGGGCCACTACAGTACCAAGCCCCTTTCATCCCAACTACAACTATGTTCTCCTTGATCGTCTCCGACCAACGAGCCCGGTGACGCTGGCACGGAGCCCACTCACCTAGGCCACGTAAGATCTACCGGCCACGGTGATCTAAGCGGCAACAGATTGGCGCACCAGGTAGGGGGGCAGATCCATGCTCCTCAATAAGGTGGGATGATGGTTTCCACCTTTGTCCTTAGTCCCTGGGGGGCAGACCGGGGGCACGGGGATGGGGGCGCGATAACTTCTCCCTCTCTCTCGAGTCTCCAAGGAGCAGCCTCGACCAAAAATCTTGAGCTATGAAGGTGCATCGCCACCCTTGACGGGGCACCTGGCATCAGGCTAAGGATGGAGCCACCTCCCAGCGGTACCACCATCCAGGAGCCCCACCAAAAAAAAAGAAGAGAAGAAAAGGGAGAGAGAAAAGAAAAGAGAGAAGAAGGGAAAAAGAAGAGAGGGCCTGGCCATCGTAAAGAAGAAAGAAATCCACATGCAACGGAGTTTCCTCCCATGCAACGAAGCTTACTCCCTCACGCAGCAGGAGTCTCTTCCTCCTCCATGCAACGAGGCCTTCTCCTTCCACGCGACGGAGTTATTTCCCTCATGCAACAGAGGTCTCACTTCCTCTCAGGCAGTGGAGGTCCACCCTCCTATGCAACAGGGGCCTTATGCTCCCATGCAATGAAACTCCCTCCCATATAACAGGAGCCTCTTTCCTCCGAAGCGACGGGAGTCTTATACTCCCGTGCAATGGAGCTTCTCCCCAAGCCACGAAGCTCCCCATGCAACGGAGCCTTGCTCCCTCATGCAACCGAGTTGTATTCTTACGTGCAAAGGAGTCTCGCTTTCTCCCAAGATGGCGGTCGGTGAACCTAATTCCGGCCTGCACAAGGAAGAAATATGTCTTTGTTTATTCATATAACCAGAGTTCAACAGGTAACTCCTTCCACGCTACCTTTATAAAATAAAAAATTGTGTTTCAGTTTTACAGGAAGGGCTCCTATACCACTATCAAGGGCAAGCACTACGACTTGCCAGAGCTGGTCATAGCCTGGCACAAGAATTCTTGATCAAAGCCCGGATCCCACGCTCTCCGGCACCAAAGAGCTGAATCCCACATCTATCGCACGACTCTTAGTTCAGCTCTTGCCTTACTCACAGTCCGGAGATGTCCGCGGAGACTCAAAGAAGTCTCGCCATCTACCAAGAAAATTGACAGTTTGGCATTTGCTGTGCTCAAAGTCCGGAGATGTCCATGGGAAGCTCTGGAGCTCCAACAGTCCATGGGAAGGAGGAACACAGGAACTCATCCGCCCGACTCCAAGTCCGACGAACTCAAATGAAGTAAAGAGCTGAAGTCAAGCTCCTCAGCTCAGCCGAGCTGAACTCAATAAAGCCAAGCCGCAGCTCCTCACCGAGCCCCACATCTACCGCATGACTCTCAGTTTAGCACCGATGCAGGAGGATCAGTGCTGGCAATCATGCTTGGAGGATTGTCAGAACTGATGATGAGACCCAACACCAATATGGAAGAAAATGGCTTCTGAATGGTTGGCACCGATGCAGGAGGATCAATGCTGGCAATCATGCTTGGAGGATTGTCACTGCGTGGAGGCAATATCCAAGGATGGTGACAGCATGAAGAAGACGATGCCCCTCTCAGGAGGAAGGGTGGATCTAGGATATGGAGGGGAAGCACTGTTCAAGATACCTAGTGTAGCTGCAACAGTTGCCCCCTAGTCCTTGGAGGGGTGTTCCATTCTTGAATTAGTAGCAAGAATGGATTCTGCTATGCTATGAGTATTTCGAGAAGATCATGATTATGTAGCATGATTGAATAGAGGTCTTCATCTTACCCTTTTTTTGAAAGATTTTGGTACTAGCCCTTCCTTTAGTACCAATATGTTGCCGCATCTCTTCTAGCTGATCAAGCTAGTTGTGCTAGAGCAGATTTGGACTTTCTCTTCAGGTAGCTGGTTGATCTCTTACTAAAGACTTGGAGGTCTTTATGTAGTTAGCTGATCTCTTGCCAAAGACTTGGAGATCTTTAGGTGGTGTTGGTTAATTTCTTCGTTCGTAGGCCTGTAAAAGGTCCTCAGGAGAAACTTGATAGGATTTTCCAGAAGGGGATACTCTTATGTTTAAGTCGGCTTTGAAAAGAGAAGAATAAAAAAAAAATGAAGAGAAAGCAACTATTTAGAAAAGTTATTCCCGGAAGATTTTCTTGACCCGTTATTTATAAAATAGAGGATCAAGTTAGTTAAACGATTATAGCCATTTATCAGATGATAATACTATTAAAAAATAATTAAATTAGTTAATTATTAAAAAATTAATTAATTAAAAAAATATTATTTTTATTAAAATTAAAGAATATTTCTTAAATGGTTAACCATACAGAACACCATCCCATCAGACGTAAACATGACCGCTATCCCAATACACCTCCGTTTCTTGGTTTTTTCCACGCGGTCCACGATGGATAGCTCCAAAAAGTGCTTTTGAGACATTTAGTGCGATCAAGAGGCATTTAATGTCAGTTACTGCGGTCAAGTGGGATTCTTCACGGCTCACGCGTGTTGTCGTACGATCAGATAAACAAACACATTCGACGGACGTAATAGACGGTTTGGCACGTCTCCAGGTGGCGTCCAACTGTGTTTTGAGTTGCTCGTATACTCAATGCGGATCATACGGCTAAAAATATTTTTTTAAATTAAATTTATATTAAAAAATTATAAGATTTTAATCTAGATAAAACTTGTATCATTAAATGTTTGATAAGATATCTTTTACATCAGAAGCTGCGGGAAAAAAATAAAAAGACAAAAAAACCAGAATCGTTGCACAAGAATTAAAAATTGATAATGATGCCAGGATGATAACATTTTCCTGTCCTTTCAAAATTTACTATCTTTTATCTTTGGAATTACTGTCAATAGTTTGGTCATCTATATGTATCAAAAATAATTTATAAGATCTACAAAAATTTAATTAAAAATTTATAAAATAATTAAAAAGTTTTTATTAAAAAATTATATTAAATTAAAAAATATTTTTTTTAAAATAAAATGTTGTATGTCTAATTAATTATATTTTTATTATTCTTTATAAATATTAGTACCGATAATCATGATTCTCGAATCGAAGATCCATATTTCATACAAGAAATTTCTCAAATGAATGATATCAATATAGTTTTGGTACCACAATACTGATTATATGTTACATATTAGTAAACATTATGCTCTAAAAATCATGTATTGATTTATCTAAATATATGTATTAACTTATTAAATGACTAATTTGCTTGTTATGTGATGTGGCGAGATCGCTGACATGAGAGAGCTGACAGGCGCCATGTCGAAGGAAGCTGCTGCGTCGGATGCCATGTCAATTCCCCTACTCGGACTCCTTCGCCGAGCTAGGCTCCTTCTGGACAACGAGCCGAGCTCCGTCCTCCGCCAGGTCGGTCCCGCAAGCTCGGGACGCCTATGCCGGAATCGCATTCTGCCCTCCAGAGCGAGACCCTCGGAGGTCGTGTCCCGTGGTCGGAGTCGAGCTCAGCCCTCCTCTGCCACATGGAGCCTCTTCGAGGCCGAGCCCTCTGAACCGGGCCGCACTCTGCCCTCCAGAGCGAGGTGACCCCGCGAGCTCAGGGCGTCTAGGTCAGAGCGAGCCCTGCCATTCCAGCTCAGCCCCAGCTCAGACATAAGCACCACCATCCCAGGACACCGGCGAACCGCCTGGGGACTGCACCGAGACACCTGCCAGACCGCACTGACCGCCTGTAGCCACCGGTACACCAGAAAGGGGAGAGGCCCACTGATCGAGGCTCCACGCTCCTCACCAACTGCCTGAACCACCCGAGAGAGGAAGTCAACCAGGAGATTCGAATCCCAGGGACGGCGGCCCACCAATCAAGGTACCGCCAGGTTTCCCAGAATGGGGCGACCAAGGGAAATGTCAGAGCACATGACAGCTTCCCTTATCATGGATCGGGAAAGGCTCCTTGGGACATCACCGCACGTGCTTGACAGCCCGGTGGAGATCCCAAGACGAACGCCCAACGATAACCTAGTCTACAAAACTCGGAGGTAACAACTACAAGAAAACTCAGTTCCAGCTAGAACATACCAACACAAGTGCAAGCTCAACCAAAAAGAGCACGGCACCACCAGCAAACTCAGGCAAGGTTGGGCGGATAGGTCATACAGAGAATTCCTCTAGACAAGGCCGCTCTTCCCCCGACACACTTGCATCCCACTCTCACATTACTCACTCCTCCTAGAGTGGAGTCCATTAAGAGGGGCTCGACCAGGAGGATCTGTTTCTCTGGATAGTCACTGACTTGACCATCGGAGCGCCCCCGCCGGAAATCCCGGCCCAGGTCACTAATCCTTGTTTTGCAGGTACAGGACCACCGGACGACCAGACTTCCAAGGGAGCGCACTCCGGCACCGACCGCAGCTACGGGCCAAGGCGATCCTGGCGGCAACAGATTGACGCACCAGGTAGGGGGGTGTCCCCGTGAACAGTCCTTGATCTAGTTCAAGCCCCCCCTTCTTTCTCTTCTACAAGCAAGTTCCATGGAAGGATGGTGACGACACGGGCACGAGAGGCCTCCACCAGTCGTGCAGGAGACTCCCCTTCCCGGGGGAACCCACATGACCCAGAGGCGGGGCCATCCGCTCCAGTTCAACCACCTCCGGCAGAGTCTCAGCTGGCCGCACTTGCCCAGCAAATGTAGATCCTTGCCACAGCAGTGCGCCAGCTCCAGCACCAGCACCGGTCCTCGGCCACCCACCAGCAGCCAGGGACTCCCGCAGCTCATGCCGCGGCCCCCCGCGATAGCTTGCGTTCCTTCCAAGGAAGGCCTTCGCAGCTGCGGGCCGTCACTGACAACCGGGATAGCCATCAAACTTCGGTAAAAAGATAACGAGCTGGGTCTGCCGACAGGGAGAGCCGCTCACCAAATCTCGGACGGGCAGCATCCAAGCCCCACTAAGGTAGAGAAAGCAAGATGGGGCCACGGGTGCCATGCACCCATGTCACCTTCTCCATCTCCTTCGGCGGAGGGGTCCACTGACGAAGCCATCAGGCGCGCGGCGGAGAAGCGCCTGGAGGAGCATGACCGTAAGTTAGTGGAGCTATCCCACTGATTCGCCAACCTACCAGGCTCAGCTAGCGAGCCAGCAGGCTATGATGCCCGTCCCCCTTTATCCCAAGAAATCCAAGGCGAGCCGATCCCGAGTCGGTTCCGTATGCCACAGGTGGATCCTTATGATGGGACCATCGACCCCCTGGACCACCTGGAAAGCTATCGGACCCTCATGAGGGTCCAGGGAGCCACTGACGCTCTCCTTTGCATCGCCTTTCCTACTACTCTCCGGAAGGCAGCTCGGGTGTGGTTCACTCGTTTGGAGCCAGAGAGCATCAACTCTTTCATCCAGCTAGGGTAGAAGTTCGTGGCCCACTTCGATGCCTGTCGAAAGTTGCCACGAGAGGCAGACAGCCTCTTCTCCATCCAGCAGCAGGACTGTGAGCCCCGGCGGGACTACGTGGCCCGCTTCAAGGCTGCCGCATTAGAAATTTATAACCTTGATGAGCCAGTTGCCATGCTGGCACTGAAGCGAGGGCTCATGACCTCCCGTCTGACCTACTCACTGGACAAGAAACCTCCCAAGACTTATTCCAAGCTCTTCCTTCGAGCTCAAAAGTACATCCATGCTGAGGAGGTGGATCGTACGAGACGGGAGCTCGATGGGAAGCCACTGAAGAGGCTGGCCCCCACTGAGATGCCCGGAACCCAGAAGCAAGCACCCCAGGCTCCGAACTCCTGGAGGGACCGGCCAAGACCAAAAGGGGCTCCCATTCCTAGGGAGAGTTATAACCCCCTCCTCGCCCCGAGAATAAAAATCTTCATGGAAATCAAAGGTGAGGATTACCTGAGATGCCTGCCTCCGATGAAGTCCTCCACCGGTCGTGATAAAGCGAAGTACTATCGCTTTCACCACGACCACGGCCACGATACCGAGGAATGCTGCAACCTCAAGTAGGAAATCGAAGAACTCATCAAGAGGGGCTACCTCAAAAGGTTCGTGGGGGGCAGACCTTAGGTGGAATCCCTGGCGCTCGTCGCTCTCCCACCGGCTCTAGCTATCGACAACCGCCCTACTGAGAAGCCGATGGGCATGATCTCTTGGGGAGCTGCGCGCGAGCCCAAAAGGGCCCGGGATAGTCGAGGCGGCTACGGCCCTTGACCGAGACGAATCCCTCGATCAAACGGCATAGGTACATGAAGCCCTTAAAGAAGGAGTCCGATGCTGTATGTTGGATCTCGACGAGGAACTCATCCAAGGCCCTGTACCTAGCAACCACCTCCTTGGCTTCCTTCTTCGCTATGGCCACCTCGAGCCTAGCGTCCACAGCTGACCTGGCCGCCTCCTCGACTGCCCTCTGGGCCGCGGCCGACTTCTCCTTCTCCGTTGCCAGCCAGGCCTGGAGGGACTGGGCGATCCCCTTCTGCCGGGCCCCCTCGACGTTGAACACGCCCAACCATCGCTCGGCGTCAGCGAGCTCCTCGACCTTCTTCCTTGACTGCCCCTGCTCACGATCGAGGCACTCCTGGAACTCCTTTGCTCATCACTCAAAGTCGGCGAGCTGCCTCTCAAGATCCTTGACCCGTCAGTCAAGCACCCCTTCAGAGTCGGCCCTCCCCTTCAGGTCAACCTTCAGCGACATGATCTCGATCGCCTGTTGCTGCTCAGCTCGCTCCCAGTTTTGGTAGCAGCTCCTGATGAAAAGGACCTCGACACTCATCTGCATCATATGGAAAGTTCAAAAAAAAAAGAGAGAGAGTAAAGTTGCTTACCGTGTAAAAATGGGAAAAGATGCTGTCGATCACAGCTCCAGCCGGCAGCCCATCCATCTCCTCCCGATCGCATGGCTGGATGGAGAAATCCATCATGCGAGCGGCTAGGGCACGGTTGTTGGCCAAGGAGCTCTCTGATCCTAGCTTGAACGGGAGGCGGCGCCTAGCCTCGTCCCTCCTGCCCTCTCAGGGAGCAGGTACGCCCATTCGCCCGATGGTAGGACCCCTAGGAACCGGTCGGGGACCCGGTGCCATCATGGTTGGAGCCCCCCCATCGCGGGAGGAGCTCCAGTACGGGCCTCTCCCCCCTCGGCCTCAACCATCCTCGAACCCAGAGAGCGGGGCGGTGCGACAGCAACGGCAGCATCAACCTGGACAGTCGCCTCAGGCTCCAGATCGGGGGGTTCGGCCTGTGACCTCGTCCGTCCCTCGGCCTCCTTCCCCTTCGGGGTGGTGGGCACGGTGGAAGCAGACACCGGCACGCCCTCAACCCGGGCCCGCCTCATGGGAGGCTTAGCGACCACTCTGGTGGGCGGCCTCTTCCAGGAGAGTGGCAACGGGTCGCCCTCCGAGAAGATCATCCTTGCGCGCAGGAGCCAAATGGGTTAGCCTAAAGTGAAGAAGGGAAAAAACACCTATGGAGGAAAGAATTGGACTCACCCGGTCCCGTCGATGAGTCGACCCTGGTGTCAGAAAAGTTCTGCTTTGATAGCAGGACCTCTAGAGAGGGGATCTGGGTGGTGCAGAGTTGCTCGTAGTCATCTCGATTAGCTGCATCAACCGTGGAGATCCAGTTAGGGGACCGATCCAGCTCGCTCCAGGCCCAGTCGACCCCCTCGACATCCGCGAAGAAAAATTTACTCTTCTACCCATTGATGGAAGAGGGGAGCTCGAATCTTATGCCCTTTGGGCGGGAGGACAAGGACCACACCCATCCTCGGTCGGGTGGCATTTCAGGATGAAAAATGCCCTGAACAAGGAGAACCGAGCGACAAACCCGTGGACATGGCAGAGTATAATGAAGGAGAAGATGACCCTGATGGCGTTCGGTACCAAATGTGCAGGAACTAAATGGTAGTTGCTCAGAACAGATAGGAAGAAGGGGTGAAAGGAAAATCGGAGACCCCCGCAGAAGGTCTGCTCATAAAAGGCTAGACGGCCCGGGCCACTGGAAATGACCCGCTCCCCGGGATGGGGGATCATGAGCCAGACAGAAGATGGATGCCATAGGCATCCCGAATGGCCCCCAGCTCTACGATGGAAATCGTCAAAGCGACCCCGCCCGGACCTGTTGACCAGATAGACTCAGGAGTTGGTTCGAGTAGGAAAGGACGAGAAGAAGTCATCCCCGACTTCCTAATGGACTCGGGGGGCGGGAAGGGCCAACCTCCTGCTAATCCTAAACTGCATCCCCTTTGACTCCTCGTTGGAGGAGGAAAGCACTATCCCTAGGACGAAAGGATCGGGACAAGACATGCTGCAAAGGTAACCTAAGAAGTAGGAAAACTAGACTCAGAAGAAGAAGCCTACCCCAGAGGGAAAGAAGGAAGAAGAACAGGGCCAATCTGGTTCCCTAGAGAAGAGAAGAATGAAAGCGGATCGCAGAGAAGGAAGGGTTCGGGTACTGCAATAAGCGTGAAGGGTTTGAACGGATGGGAATTTTGAGTAAAAATTTTTCTTTTCACTTCAAAAGGGCCCATCAAATCCGCGCTGTCATGACCCCCTCGCCAACGGATCCGCGCCACGTGCTGCCCATCGGTGAAAAGGGCATCCCAGCCGTCCAGAATTCTGCACCCACATTAACTACTCCTCGGATATGGCCACGTGGCACCTCCACACTAGCCGGTAGGGCCATCCCTCGAAGCGTCGGCAACCACGGCCATCATCGCACCGAGTTTTCACCTTTCCACGTCAGCACTACCATTACTCCCTTCGGTCCGAGCGCCGTGCAATAACGAGCCTTGGAAGTGGGGGGCAAATGATGTGGCGAAACCGCTGACGTGGGTAGCTGACAGGTGCCACGTCAAAGGAGACCGCCACATCGGATGCCGAGGCGACACCTCAACCCGGACTATTCTGCCGAGCTGAGCTGAGCTCTTTCAAGGCAACAAGCCAGGCTCTGTCCTCCGCCAGGTCGGGCTCGCGAGCTTGGGATGCCTAGGCCAGAGCCTCCTTCCATCCTCCAGAGTGAGACCCTCGGGGTTAGTGCCCTGTGGTCGAGGTCGAGCTCAGCGCTCACCCGCCAATGTGGAGCCTCTCCGAGCGTGCGCCCTCTGGACCGGGTCCGCCTTCTACCCTCCAGAGCGAGACCCTCAGAGGTTAGTGCCCTGTGGTCGAGGTCGAGCTCAGCACTCACCCGCCAATGTGGAGCCTTTCCGAGCATGTGCCCTCTAGACCTGGTCCGCCTTCCGCACTCCAGAGCGAGACCCTCGGAGGTTAGTGCCCTGTGGTCGAGATCGAGCTCAGCACTCACCCGCCAATATCGAGCCTCTCCGACCGCGCACCCTCTGGACCGGGTTCGCCTTCCGCCCTCCAAAGCGAGACCCTCGGAGGTTAGTGTCCTGTGGTCGAGGTCAAGCTCAGCGCTCACCCGTCAATGTGGAGCCTCTCGGAGCGTGCACCCTCTGGATCAGGTCCGCCTTCCACCTTCCAGAGCGAGACCCTCGGAGGTTAGTACCTTGTTGTCGAGGTCGAGCTCAGCGCTCACCCGCCAATGTGGAGCCTCTCCGAGTGCGCGCCCTCTGGACCGGGTCCGCCTTCCACCCTCCAGAGCGAGACCCTCGGAGGTTAGTGCCCTGTAGTCGAGGTCGAGCTTAGCGCTCACCCACCAATGTGGAGCCTCTTTAAGCGCGCGCCCTCTGGACCCGGTCTGCCTTCCGCCCTCCAGAGCGAGACCCTCGAGGTTAGTGCCCTGTGGTCGAGGTCGAGCTTAGCGCTCACCTGCCAATATGGAGCCTCTCCGAGAGCGCGCCCTCTGGACCGGATCCGTCTTCCGCCCTCCAGAGCGAGACCCTCGGAGGTTAGTGCCCTGTGGTCGAGGTCGAGCTCAGCGCTCACCTGCCAATGTGGAGCCTCTCCGAGCGCGCGCCCTTTGGACTGGGTCCGCCTTCCACCCTCCAGAGCGAGACCCTTAGAGGTTAGTGCCCTGTGGTTGAGGTCGAGCTCAGCGCTCACCCGCCAATGTGGACCCTCTCCGAGCACACGCCCTCTGGACCAGGCCTGCACTCTTCCCCCTTCCATCAAGATGGCCACACAAGCTCAGAGCATCCAGACCGGAGCAAGCCCTGCCATCCCGGGACACCAGCAAGCTGCCTGAGGACTACGGAACGGTGCCCCCCATACCGCCATAACTACCTGTCCTGCCATACTTCCAGGGGGATGGACCAGCTAGAAAGCACGAACCCCTAGGGCGGCGACCCCTGGATTGAAGCTCTGCCAAGCTTCCCGGAATGGGATGACCGAAGGAGATGTTAGAACGAATGGAAGCTTTCCCTACCACCTGTCAGGAAAGACAGCTCGTCCATGGCACAGAATCCTGCCGCACACGCCTGCCAGCCCAGCGAAGATCCCGAGACGAGCGCCCAACGGCCAATTTTCAACTGCAAAGAACAATCGACATCCCCAAAAGGGGGGAGGTAACAACAACAATCCACCAACACAAGCACAAGCTCGACCAAGAGGGCGAAGCGCCACCACCACTACCATAGCTGAAGGAAAACGAGGGATACAAGGCAAGGCGATGGAACAGGGAACCCCTTTGTCCCCGCTATTGTTCTTCCCCTGCAACGTTTTCATCTTCACGCATATCTTTTACTTCTAGTATGGAGTCCATCAAGAGGGGCCCGACCAGGAGGATCTGTTCCCCTGGATCGTCACTAACTTGACCATCAGAGTGCCCCCGCTAGAAACTCCGGCCCGAGTCACTAACCCCTGTTTCGCAGGTCCAGGAGCAGAGGACCGCCAAGCAGCGAAGGGAGCGCGCTCTGGCACCGGCAGCAGCTACGGGCCATGACGATCTTAGCGGCAACACTATTAGTGCACATATTAAAGTAGAAGTTCAAAAGCCAAGGACTTCTATTATTAATAGAATTACTTCCATGATAAAAAATAAAAATAATAAAATAAAAGAAATTGCATGTAGCTTTTTTGTAAAATATTTTTTTTCAATACATTTTATATAATTTAAACAAGCTTATTTAGGTTATCACTAAGTTGACCTTTATATGGAATACTTTGGCCTAACATGAATGTGAGCCACCCTGTCATCTAAATAGTATATAAGTATGCATCCTTTTGTGTAAGAACTCATCTATATATAAATAATTTTAATAGAACCTAAATTTCCATCTTGTAAATTTAAGAGATTACCTAGTTGATAATTTAGTTTGTTTAAATAGATTTAAGAACAATAAGGGTTTTATAGTAATTACATATTATTATTCAACTAATCGGACCAGTTGATCAATTATAATTGACTGGTCGATGAAGAATATTAAAACGGAGTGGCCAAGAAACTTAAAACAAAGCTGATCATATTAAAGTCTGATCAACTCTCCCTTGAAAAACTAGATGACCGAATGATCAAACAAAGTGAAATGATTGATCAGCAAATTGATGACCAAGACCTATTGGCTGATGAATCGAAAATATCGAACCAAGTGTGCAGACAAGAAATAGATATCACAACGAAAGTATGGTTGCACAAGCTATCCGCAATAACAGAAATAAGTTAGTCCTAACAAAATATTATTAAGTTAAATTGAAAGAAATTTCTCCCAACAGAATCTAGTTACTACAAATGCCTATAAATATTGGTAAGAGAGGACCTTCAAGGGGATAAGCTAACACTATGCTTAGATAAACTCTGATACTTTAACTTTTTTAAAATTTTTCATCTATTCCTAGAACCCTACTGATTTAAGCATTGGAGGGTCCTCCACCAGAAAATCTCTGGTCAGGGACTTTTTTACAGGTGCTGTAAGTAACCAGCCAACATCTCTCATCTCCTATTCCCTCATCTCTATTGAAGAAGTTGGCCATCTAGGGTTTGACTACAACAGATTAGCGTGCTAGGAAGGGAAAGTCCACATGGTCATCCATCTATCTCCTAACTACGAAGGGAAACTTAGAAAAGATAAGCAATGGTTAAAGGAAAAGCATAGAATGCTTCAGCTAGTAAGGGCTGCTAATCATCTAGGAGAGACAACCCACCCAACTAGCTGCTGGAGGCTAAAAACACACCTCCAGTAATGGGGATGGAACAACAACAATTCACCACTCTCTTGAACAAGGTGGAAGCCTTGATCGCTACTATCCAAAGCCTTCAGAAAGCTATGATTAACAATCAGTAATTACTAATGGAGCCAGCTACTCTAACAGTTGCCTCCAAATATAGTCGACAATCTCCTCCGAGAGAATCTTGATAGTAGCAAACAGTTGGACATTCCCTCCATCGATGCTCTCCGAACCGATGATCTCCGATCTGATGGAGTCCTTAACAACATAGCCTTGAGCAAGACCGACAGGAAGATAGTTAGCACAGAGAAAAGTGTTCGAGGTCTCTCGGAGTCCTCGAGAAAAGACTCCATCCTAAAAGATACTTCGTTGATATAATGACTATGATAGAAAATTCTAGAAGCTAGAACAATGACTTGCAAAGCTAGGCGACAACCGCAAAGTCGACGAACAACTTGGATACAATTCATGGCCCCCATTTTCATGGTGAATCATGGAGAAAGTGATTCCACCTCTTAAAATGCTCCAATTGAAGCCTTACGATGGGATTACTGACCTACTGAATTACTTAGATAGTTATAAAGTCTATATGATGATTCAGGATGCAAGTGACGCTCTTTATTGTCTTGCTTTTCCAGCAACACTAAAAAAGATTGCATGGATATGGTACTCAAGCCTTAACCAGAAGATCAATTTATGGCCCACTTCCAAACAAGTCAAATAATGCTGCACAATTTAGATAGACTCTTCTTTATTCAACAAAAAGAAAAAGATCCTGAGAGAATACGTAGCATGCTTCAATGCTACCACAATCAAAGTTCCGGACTTTAATGAATCTGTAGCTATATCAACTATGAATAAAGGGCTTTGATCATCTAGACTAACCATTTCCCTATATAAAAAAATTTTAAAAGTTATTCGAAGCTGCTAGCACATGCTTAGAAATATGTGCTAGCTAAAGAACGAGCTGTAAGCCGATGCCAAGCTGAAGGAAAACTAGCACCCAAGAAGGAGAATCAAGAAGATAACGATTCCTGACCCCACAATGACAAGGATGCCCAGGCTCGACAATAAAGTCCAAAGCCAAAGAACTTGACCTATAAATTTAATAATTACACTCCTCTATCTCTTTCATGAAAGAAAATTATGATGGAGATAGAGAAAGTAAGTTTTTTTACAAAGGCCTCGGTCTATGCATACACCACCAATTTCACGAAATAAGAATAAGTACTATCGATTCCACCGCAATTATAACCAAATAATTGAAGAATGCATTTAGTTGAAAGATGAAATAGAGGATTTAATTAGATGTAGCTATTTGAAAAAATATATGCGCAACAAAGATCATCAGACTGAAATAGTTGCACCCAAGAAGATCGTTGATAAACTAGAACTCACCAACCAACAGCCCATTAATGGGCCAGTTAGCATGATACATTAGAGAGCAAGCTTAGGATAGGGGAGAGCTGAAGAAGATGCTCTATAGAGGTACTAAACCAATAATGTTATTAGTTTTTTTGATAATAACTTTTGGGTTATTCAAATCTTCGTTGATGACCCTGTCGTTTCAGTTGGAGTTGAAGGAAAAATCATACTTCCTGTAACCATTGGGACAGAGACCTGATAAAAAATCCTCTTCATTAACTTTATAAAAAATCCTCTTCATTAACTTCATAGTCGTTCGAGTGCCTTCGGCATACAACGCCATACTAGGGTGACCGGTTCTGAATAAATTCCAAGTAATTATTTCAACCTGTCATCTTCTAATATGTTTCTCGACCAAAAATAGGGTGGAAAAAATCAAGGGAGACTAACGACTTGCTCAGCAATGCTTGTTGATCCAGAAAAAGTAGTTAACAAATGAAATGACACTTGAATAGTTAGATCAGAGGGAAGTCAAAAGACATGGTGAACCAGCTGAGAAGACTATTTTTATGCTATTGAAGGAAGAATATTCGATGAAGACCATGTAAATTAGGAGCCTTTTAAATGAGGAAACAAAAACACGATTGGTGAATTTTTTTCGGTGCAATCCTGACATCTTCAATTTATCGGCTTCGAACATGCTTAGAATTCTTCCAAAAATAATTACTACTAAGTTGAAAGTTAACCAAAGATGTAAGCCCATTCGATAAAAGAAAAGAAACTTCATCCCTAAGCGATAAAAAGCCATCGATGAAGAAGTGGGCAAACTCCTCGATGCTAAGTTCATTAGAAAAATCCATTACCCAGACTAGCTAATCAATGTAGTAATAATCAGAAAGGCAAATAAAAAGTAGAGAATCCATATTGATTATATGGATCTTAATAAAGCCTATTCTAAAGATAGTTTTTCCTTGTCGAAAAAGATCAATTGATCGATGCAACTACCGGACATGAGTTTTTAAGCTTCATTGATGCCTTTCTGGGTTACAATAAGATTCGCATGGATCTCGAAGATGAAGAGAAGATAGCCTTTGAAACCAAGAAATGCCTCTATTGCTATCAAGTGATGCCATTCGATTTAAAGAATGCCGGGTTAACTTACCAATAGCTGATCAACAAAGTCTATGCAAAATAGCTTGGAAGAAATATCGAGGCTTATATCAACAATATATTGATAAAAAGTGACCAAACAATATATTGATAAAAAGTGACCAAACATTATATCATATCAAGGATTTAGAAAAAGCTTTTGATGCAATACGATGTCATTAGATAAAAATGAATATGATAAAGTACATTTTTTTAGTGACATTAGAAAAGTTTCTTGGATTTCTAATAATTAACTGAGAAATTAAGCCAATCCTAAAAAATAAGAGCGATTCTTGACATAAGACATCCCTCTAACAAGATGAAAGTATAACAATTGACTAGGTGCATTGTTTCATTGAGCTGATTTATCTCTCGGTCGGCTAAAAGATGTCTACCATTTTTTAAAATCTTATAGTAAACTAAGAATTATGAATGATTAGATAATTACTAATAAGCCTTTGAAGAATTGAAGAAGTATATGATCAACCCACCTTTATTCTTGAAATCTCAAGAAGGGAAAGTCTTATAATTATATCTTTTTTCTTTGCATGAGGCAATGAGTTCAGTGCTTGTCAAAGAGGAAAGTAGAGGTGTACAAAAACTAGTTTATTATTCTAGTAGGGTGCTACATAATGTTGAGACGAGATACTCAAAGGCAAAAAGCTAGTCTATGCACTGGTAGTAGCAACAAAATATCTAAGGCTGTACTTTCAAGCTCATTTAGTGATGGTGCTGATAGATCAGTCGCTAAAAGCCATCCTATAATGTCCTGATTATAAAAAAGAATGGCAAAGTGGACTATTATATTGGATGAGTTTGACATATCCTATTGACCATGCCCGATGATGAAAGCTAAAATATTAGTGAATTTCATCATTGGACTACTGAAAAGATAATCAAAGGACAACCGAGGAAAAGGTTAATTGAGAAATGGTTGATGAAGAATACCAAGAACCTATGTGGATACTCCATGTAGATAGAGTATCTAACTCATTTGATAGCTAGGCAAGTTTGATTTTGACAAATCCTGAAAGAATTGTTGCTAAATACGCTCTCTGGTTTGCCTTCCATGATCAAACAATTAGGTCGAGTACAAAGCACTTCTAGTCGGAATGAGATTACCAAGGAACTTAAAGTCCATAAGCTTAAGACCTTCATAGACTCCCAACTAGTGGTTAATCGATAAAGGAAGAATTTGAAGCTCAAGATATGATCATGGTAAAATATTTGGAATGAATACAAATCCTCATATCTGAGTTTAATTTCTTTGAGATATCTTATATTTCGAGCTGATCTACTTTCTTAGCTAGCTATGATAGCTATTGATTCTCTCAACCGAACATATATTGAGTACCTTAAGACTCCTAGCATTGATAAAAGTATGGAAATATATCAAGTAGAACATAAAACTAGCTGATGGATCCGATCATCAAGTATTTGATTGAAGAAATCCTACCTGAAAATCCTGTCAAAGCCAAGTAAGTTAGGTGGATGGCTTCACTTTATGTAATTATAGGAATCATTTATAAATGATCTTTTACCCTACCCCTCTTGAAGTACTTGGATCTGATGGATGCTAATTATGCCCTCAAAGAAATGCATGAAGGCATATGCAATGATTGCTTGAGAGGCAGATCTCTAGCCTATAAGATAATAAGGAAGGACATTATTGGTCGACTATCTGAAAAGATGTAACCAATTTTGTTAAAAAATATGATCAATGTTAGAATATTCAAACATCCAAAGGCATCCTGCAAATCAACTAACTTAGTTAATAGCTCTCTGGCCATTCATTCAATCGGGGATGGACATCCTCGATCCATTTCTCTCTGCTTCTAGTCAAAGAAAGTTTATTGTCATGGCTATTGACTACTTCACCAAGTAGGTCAAGGCCAAACCCTAGGCCCACATAACTGAAAGGAAGGTTGAAAACTTTGTCAGAAATAACATAACTTATCAATTTGAAATTTCACATGCCATCATCACTAACAATGGAAAGCAATTCAATAATCAAAGGTTCAAAGATTTTTGTACTCAATATCACATTATTCATAAATTGATCTCTGTCGGACACTTTCAATCAAATGGTGAAACTGAAGTGACCACCAAATAATTCTCTATAGTTTAAAGACATGGCTAAATGAAACAAAAGAACTCTAGGTTGAATAATTAAGTTTGGTACTCTGGGCTTACCAAACAACTCCTTGGACTCTGATATGAGAATCGCCATTTAACTTAATGTTTAGAAGAGAACTATAATACTGATCAAGATTGGCTTGCCATCCATGAGAATTGAATATTTTGAAGAACCTGGTAATTCAAAGCGATAAAGAATAGATCTGAGGATGGTGTCTTACTGACAAAAAGTCACTCGATATTATAATTCTCAGGTTAATCCTAAGATTTTTAGGCTAGGTGATCTTGTATTACAAAGAATTGAAGTCTATAGGCCGACTGAATAAAAAAAGTCTCTCTAAATTGAGAAGGACCATACCAAATCACCGAGGCTATACGTCTTGGATCATATCAAATTGAAAGCTTAGATGGATACCATGTCACTCGACCATAGAATGCAAAAAATTTATGCATGTATTATCAGTAACTTAATTTTATTATGTTTTTTGTATCCTATAAGAGTGCTTTTGTAATGGATAGCTGACTGACACCTGGCTATCTAAGACCAATCTGAAAGATTGTGCCCTGAAAGCCAATTGAAATATTGTAATTTTGATCCCAAAATCAATGAATTGACATTTTATAAAGGCATTATTTTCATCATTTGCTGTGTCTTTTTGATTTTATGATGAACCCCATAGATTAGGGCTATGGTTCTAGGGTTATGATGAGATCATACCAGTGAGACCTAAAGCCTTAAAACCCTAATCTAAAATATTCCTGGTCGATGGGACATTGAGTTGGGGATCAATGTTTCCGGCAAGACCAGCACATCCTATATATGTTTTGTAATAAGGGTGACTGATCTCACAGTCACTTGTGTTTGACACTAATACTAGGATGTGAGTGTTCATTGGAGAATGAGTTCACTGAATTGATCCAGATTGAGAATATCTAATGGAACCTTATCTGTTTGTCAATAGATAATTCTCATAGTGGGAGTAGTGCATGTGGTCCTTTGACCTGAGACTACCATAGTACCTTATATACATGAATCCATACTTTGGTTCGCAGTCAATCATGACACTGAGTCATGCACGAGGTGATACTGGTTATGGTGGATTGTATATGAAGGTTGTGAGTAGGTCAACAAGGAATTGATCAGCCCTAGTAAGAGGGAATAGCATCCAGCTAATTTCAAATGATGGATTCAGGAAACCTTTGATCAAAGTATGAACATTAGAGTTATTTTCTAATGGTTCATTAATGAATCATCATTATAAAGATTGAGCTAGGGATGAATATGAAAATTGGATTTGACAAATATCCATATTCCTAATCATATTCGGGATGCAAGTTGATCAAAGGACTGAATTGCCCGGTAACTCACCACTGAAGGGTATTTTGGTAATTCCACCAAAATTCCACATCTTCCGGGTAGACATGATACGTTGCTAGACGTCAATCTTGTCTTGTAGGTATATGATTGAGTCATGGTAATTCAAATCAGTCAATTTGAATTAGATTCTAATTGACCGAGTCGAGCTAGTTTGAGTTGACCTAAATCGGCTTAGTTGAGATCTAACCGAATTAAGTCAAATAGCACTCGGACCTACTGCTGGCTAGGTGTGGAACCCAATGGGTCACACACAAAAGAAAATTGATGAAGGATTTAATTTGGAATTAAATCATGTTTGCAGGATAAACACACTAGCATGTGTTGCAGACCAAATTTCTATTCGAATCAGATTCGAATTTGGTTCCGAATTGGGCTTAATTGGGTTCTAATTGAACCAGATTAAGGTCCAATTTAATTTTTAGGACATTGGGCTAACCCATGGCTGAACCCAAGTGAATTTAATTCACTGAGACCCTCTCTCCAAGCCGCCCCCTCCCTCTTCTCACCCGCGCGCGCCAAGAAAGAAAAGTCCACGTGCGTGGACTTCTCTTAAAATGCGTGAGAAACAAAACGTTGGAGAAAAAAAATCTGAAAAGGGGCGTTTTCAGATCCTTGTCTGGCGCCCTTGGATCTGGATCTGATGGCCAGAAAAATTTAAGAAAAGGATCCGTCGCTTTTCGGTCGCAAATCCGTCTCCAAAAGTTGCGATCCTTCCTAAAGTTTTTCCGAGAGTTCTCCTCGTCGGAAAAACGAAAATCAAATCAGAGAATCGTGATTTTTGGTTGAGGGGATGCGTGAGGGATGAGGGATCGTGATCCCTGGGGTTTCAGAGGGTTGCGTTGTTTCGAGATGACACCCCTCTGAGATCTATAAATAGGGTTGGGGTTCTCGGGGGTTTTCACGCAACATAGTTCAGAGATCCAATTCCCTCACTTTCTCTCCAGAATACTCCTTCCTCTTGTTCTTGTTGGGTATTGTTTCCCTTACAGAGGTATCCTCTGTCGAAACTCTGACCCTAAACAAGAATAAGAAGAAGGTCTTGAACGGTAAAGGAAAGAACAGGGAAAGGATCTTTTCTTCTTTTCTTTCTTGAATTAAGACTTTGACTGTCTTAATTTTTTTCTTCCAATTCAATTCAAGAAAAGGGATTCAAGAAAGGGAATTCTTGAAGAAAATTCAAGAAGAGGAAAGAAGGAAGAAAAGGAAATTTTCAAGAAAGAAAATTTCAGCCTAAAGGTCCAAGAATTGAATTCTTGAAAAAGAATTCAAGAAGAGGAACCAAGAAATAGAAATTTTGTCTTCATTGTTTTTCTGTGTGGATCACCATTGGAGGGTGAACATTTGGGCGCCTGGTGGAGATTCAGAGTTTGGATTTTGCGATATAGGTTAGTATCTTGATTTGAGATTAAATCTTATATAAACATCTTATATGTTTTTAATTCTTTTAAGGAGATTTTGGGTTGAAGGTTTGGTGAAGATTTCATTAAGATAAAAATTTTTTGAAATCTATGATTCCGCCTTGCCACCGAACCTTACAGTGGTATCAGAGCCTCCTTATAAAGATTAAAATATATATTCTGAATTTTAGATGCATTTTTATAAAAGTAAGATGAGATGTAATATATGTTTGTTATAATGTCACCAATTAGGGTTTTCACTCAAACCCTAATTGTTGTAGAGATATGCATAGAGATCTAGTCATCATACTGAAATAAGGTTGCCCTGGCATAATGGTGGATCCATTATGTGGTAAATGGTTGTCCTAGTATGATGACACACTAATCACATTTTTGTGTTAATTATGCATATATGTTTGAAGTATGCCACTAATTAAGGTTTTCACTTAAACCTTAATTTGCATAGAGATATGTTTAGCCTTCTAGTCATCATACTGAAATAAGGTTGCCCTGGCATAATGGTGGATCCATTATGTGGTAAATGGTTGTCCTAGTATGATGGCACACTATGGCACATATTTGCTAGAATGTGCTTTGTTTTAATAAACCCCTCTTTAACAACATATTAAGTTGTAGTGTCATATACCAAAAGCAAAAATAATCAATATGATTAGTTTATCATTCGGTGTCTAGGAAAAGTGGTTCATGATCGGTAAAGAGGACGTGGTTTTTAATTGGTTCCGTTGACTGACCTGGCCAATTCTTATTGGTGTCTAAGGAAAGCAACGGGGGGACTCCCACCACTCTCCCACTTACCTGGCCGGTATGATTAACTTAATTATTGATTAATATGCTCAGTGTAATATTCACTACATATGGCTTTCCTTCATGCCAAGTCATTATTATGTTATGATCCATATTAGGTTTGTTGTGTACACACAAGGCCTTTTCATTATGGTGACTAACATAATTTTTTCTTGGTACATTTGATGCTTATGGAATGATTTAATATAATACTTTGTTGTGTACACACAAGGGTATTATGATTAATATCATGACTATATAGCAATGAAGGGTCTGACTTAACTAAAATATTATAGTTTGTTGTGTACACACAAGACTATTAATATTTTAGAGGCCAAGATAAGTTGAGAATTGTATGAATTACAATTGGAAAGAGTTTTTCCTACCTTTGAACTTATATAAGATTTGTTGTGTACACACAAGGTCTCTTATAAGGAATTAGGATCTCAACCCCACTAAGAGAACCAATTAGGGTTTTCTCGATCATCACATTGAGGGTTATGATGCTTGATAAAATAGTGGGAGACATAATTAAGTTAAAGTCCTAATTTAATTATGTTTTGTCAACATTGATTGTCTGCTTATGTAATGTTGTTTGTTAATGTAGATTAAATGGCCTCTTCACTCTCACTCCGTAGCATTCTTGATGCAAATAAATTGACTGGACCAAACTATGTTGATTGGTTGAGAAACCTGAAGATAGTACTCAGCCAAGAAAGAATTTCTTATATTCTTGATACCCCAACCTTGGAACCATTAGGGGAAGATGCCTCGCAAGAGGATAAGACCACATATAACACGTGGCAAAATGACTCACTTACTGTCAAGTGTATAATGCTTGCCTCTATGACCAATGAGTTACAGAGGCAACATGATAGCATGGACACAAACTCCATATTGCTCAATTTAAAAGAACTTTATGGAGAACATAGTCGAACTGCAAGATATGAAATATCTAAGCAGTTATTCCGTGCAAGGATGACAGAAGGTACATCCGTACAAGACCATGTATTAAAGGTTATTGACCTAATCACCCGATTGGGTCAATTGGGTTTTGTTATGGATGGGGAGTTGAATCAGGATTTAATCCTGCAGTCACTCCCAGAGTCATTTTCACAGTTTGTTCTTAATTATCATATGAACAAACTTAACACTTCCTTGCCTGAGCTGTTGAATATGTTAAAAACAGCAGAGAGCCATTTAAAGAAAAATAAGGCTCCACTTCTTCTTGTGGATGGTGTAAACAAGAAGAAAATAGGCAAAAAGGGTTCCAAGAGGAGGTTAAACCCAAAAGGGGGCATCAAGAAAAAGAAAGGAAAGAAGGCCTCCGGACAAATGACCTGCTTTCATTGTGGCAAGCCGGGTCACTGGAAAAGAAACTGCAAGGTTTACCTTGCAAGTCTGAAGCCCGGTGCTAGTAATGCACCAACAGGTATGTATGAGATACATGCAATTTTGTCATTAGACACTTCTAATTCAAACTCTTGGGTATTGGATACTGCTTGTGGTCATCATATCTGCAAATCATTGCAGGGACTACAGAACATTAGAGTTTTGAAGGAAGGCGACTTCGAGCTCTACGGTGCTGGAGGAGATTCCATCCAAGCAGAAGCTGTAGGGACTTATATGTTGAAGCTGCCTTCTGGGAAGATTTTAGAGTTAAAGAATTGTTATTTTATGCCTAGAATCATTAGAAACATCATATCTGTACCCTTGTTACTTAAACAGGGATATATTATGAATGTAATGAGCAGTGGCTGCTCAATCAGTTTTTCTAATGAAATAATATTTAATGGCATATTTTGCAATGGTCTCTTAACTTTATCTTCTGATGACAATATACTACATGTTAGTAATAAACGAAAAAGAGATGAAGTAAACAATACTTTACTTTGGCACTGTCGTCTTGGACATATTAGTGAGCAGAGGATTAACAAGTTATACAAGGAAAAATTCCTTAATCCTTATGACTATGAATCATTAGGAACTTGTGAATCATGTCTCATGGGTAAAATGACCAAGACTCCATTTAGTGGACATAATGAAAGGACAACAGAGTTATTAGGACTCATACACACTGATGTATGTGGACCTATGACAACTCAGGCCAAGGGTGGATACTCATATTTCATCACATTCACTGATGACTTTTCAAGGTACGGATTTGTGTATCTAATGAAACATAAGTCCGAAGCTTTTGAAAAATTTTTAGAGTATCAAAGTATGGTAGAGAAACAAACGGGGAAAAGTATTAAGATCCTTCGATCAGATAGAGGAGGTGAATACTTATCCACCGAGTTTCTTGATCACCTTAAACAAAAGGGAATCATCTCTGAATGGACTCCTCCTTACACACCACAATTAAATGGTGTTGCTGAAAGGAGAAATCGTACTTTATTAGATATGGTACGGTCCATGATGTGCTTCACAGACTTACCTGTTTCTTTCTGGGGATATGCCTTGGAAACAGCGGCTAATATTTTGAATAGAGTACCATCCAAATCTGTATCTGGCATTCCATATGAGTTATGGAGGGGAAGGAAACCCAATCTTAAGCACCTTAAGATATGGGGATGTCCAGCTTATGTCAAAAGAAATTTTGGACAAAAGCTTGATGCTAGAGCAGAAAAATGTCTATTTGTTGGATATCCCAAAAATAGTATAGGATATCTATTCTACCACCCTACTGAACAAAAGATTTTAGTCAGTAGGCATGCCATTTTTATGGAAAAGGAATTCATCCTACAAAAGGGCAGTGGGAGAAATATTGAACTTGAAGAAGTTCAACAAATAGATACATCTCAACAAAATCATAACATAGTTAGTATAGAACCTGAACACACCACTCCTATCCGTAAGTCTGATAGAGTGCGACATGCACCTGAAAGGTATGGGTTCATTATTGAAAATAATGAAGCCCGAATCATTGATAATGATGAGCCTCTAACATATACGGATGCTGTCATAAGTAGTGACTCAGACAAATGGCTGGAAGCCATGAGATCCGAAATGGACTCCATGTATGTCAACCAAGTCTGGACTTTGGTTGATGCACCAGAGAGTGTTAACCCTATTGGATGCAAATGGGTTTATAAGAAAAAGATTGGGACAGATGGCCAAGTTGAAACTTATAAAGCCAGATTAGTGGCTAAGGGTTTCAGACAAAAACAGGGAATAGATTATGATGAAACATTTTCTCCTGTTGCCATGCTCAAATCTATTCGGATCATGCTTGCTATAGCAGCATATCATGATTATGAAATCTGGCAGATGGATGTGAAGACTGCATTCCTCAATGGTTTCCTTGAGGAAGAGGTTTATATGTCACAGCCAGAAGGTTTTGTCTTGGAGACTAAACCTAATCAGGTATGTAGGCTAAAGAAATCTATTTATGGATTAAAGCAAGCATCTAGGAGTTGGAACATCCGATTTGATAAGACAGTCAAAGAATTTGACTTTATCAAAAATGAGGATGAACCTTGTGTGTACAAGAAGACTAGTGGGAGTGCCATAGTTTTCTTAGTTCTGTATGTAGATGACATACTCCTCATTGGGAATGATATCCCAATGTTACAATCAGTCAAGGTATGGTTATCTAAACAGTTTTCCATGAAAGACTTGGAAGAAGCATCTTATATACTAGGCATCAAGATCTATAGAGATAGATCTAGGAGGATGCTAGGTTTATCCCAGTCTAGGTACATTGACCAAGTGCTAAAAAGATTTAGCATGGAGGAAAGTAAAAGAGGTTACTTACCTATTGGTCATGGCATACATCTTTCTAAGAAGATGTCTCCTAAGACACCTGAAGAAAGAAATAGAATGAATTCGGTACCTTATGCTTCGGCAGTAGGGTCTATTATGTATGCTATGTTATGTACTAGGCCTGATGTGGCATATGCCTTAGGTATAGCCAGCAGGTTTCAGGCTGATCCAGGAGAGGATCATTGGAAGGCTGTGAAAAATATTCTTAAGTACTTAAGAAGAACTAAGGATATTTTTCTAATATACGGAGGATCTGATCTTAAACTAGAAGCTTATTCAGATTCTAGTTTTCAATCAGATCCAGATGACAGCAAATCTATATCTGGGTATGTTTTTACCCTTAATGGAGGAGCTGTAAGTTGGAAAAGTTCTAAACAGCAAACTGTAGCTGACTCAACAACTGAGGCAGAGTACATTGCTGTTAGTGAAGCTGCCAAGGAAGCTGTCTGGATGAAGAAGTTCATATCAGAGTTGGGCGTAGTTCCTGAGATTGAAGGTCCAGTATCACTTTACTGTGATAATACGGGGGCTGTTGCTCAAGCAAAGGAACCAAGAGCTCATCACAAATCAAAGCACATTCTGAGACGCTTCCATCTCGTTCGAGAGATTGTCGAAAGACAAGAAGTCTGCATTAAAAGGGTAGAAACGAAGAACAACATAGCAGACCCGTTCACTAAGGCTCTATCACAGCGAGAGTTTGATCGCCACCTTGATTGTATGGGGTTAAGATTTAAAGGCGATTGGCTTTAGTGCAAGTGGGAGATTGAAAGATTGTGCCCTGAAAGCCAATTGAAATATTGTAATTTTGATCCCAAAATCAATGAATTGACATTTTATAAAGGCATTATTTTCATCATTTGCTGTGTCTTTTTGATTTTATGATGAACCCCATAGATTAGGGCTATGGTTCTAGGGTTATGATGAGATCATACCAGTGAGACCTAAAGCCTTAAAACCCTAATCTAAAATATTCCTGGTCGATGGGACATTGAGTTGGGGATCAATGTTTCCGGCAAGACCAGCACATCCTATATATGTTTTGTAATAAGGGTGACTGATCTCACAGTCACTTGTGTTTGACACTAATACTAGGATGTGAGTGTTCATTGGAGAATGAGTTCACTGAATTGATCCAGATTGAGAATATCTAATGGAACCTTATCTGTTTGTCAATAGATAATTCTCATAGTGGGAGTAGTGCATGTGGTCCTTTGACCTGAGACTACCATAGTACCTTATATACATGAATCCATACTTTGGTTCGCAGTCAATCATGACACTGAGTCATGCACGAGGTGATACTGGTTATGGTGGATTGTATATGAAGGTTGTGAGTAGGTCAACAAGGAATTGATCAGCCCTAGTAAGAGGGAATAGCATCCAGCTAATTTCAAATGATGGATTCAGGAAACCTTTGATCAAAGTATGAACATTAGAGTTATTTTCTAATGGTTCATTAATGAATCATCATTATAAAGATTGAGCTAGGGATGAATATGAAAATTGGATTTGACAAATATCCATATTCCTAATCATATTCGGGATGCAAGTTGATCAAAGGACTGAATTGCCCGGTAACTCACCACTGAAGGGTATTTTGGTAATTCCACCAAAATTCCACATCTTCCGGGTAGACATGATACGTTGCTAGACGTCAATCTTGTCTTGTAGGTATATGATTGAGTCATGGTAATTCAAATCAGTCAATTTGAATTAGATTCTAATTGACCGAGTCGAGCTAGTTTGAGTTGACCTAAATCGGCTTAGTTGAGATCTAACCGAATTAAGTCAAATAGCACTCGGACCTACTGCTGGCTAGGTGTGGAACCCAATGGGTCACACACAAAAGAAAATTGATGAAGGATTTAATTTGGAATTAAATCATGTTTGCAGGATAAACACACTAGCATGTGTTGCAGACCAAATTTCTATTCGAATCAGATTCGAATTTGGTTCCGAATTGGGCTTAATTGGGTTCTAATTGAACCAGATTAAGGTCCAATTTAATTTTTAGGACATTGGGCTAACCCATGGCTGAACCCAAGTGAATTTAATTCACTGAGACCCTCTCTCCAAGCCGCCCCCTCCCTCTTCTCACCCGCGCGCGCCAAGAAAGAAAAGTCCACGTGCGTGGACTTCTCTTAAAATGCGTGAGAAACAAAACGTCGGAGAAAAAAATCTGAAAAGGGGCGTTTTCAGATCCTTGTCTGGCGCCCTTGGATCTGGATCTGATGGCCAGAAAAATTTAAGAAAAGGATCCGTCGCTTTTCGGTCGCAAATCCGTCTCCAAAAGTCGCGATCCTTCCTAAAGTTTTTCCGAGAGTTCTCCTCGTCGGAAAAACGAAAATCAAATCAGAGAATCGTGATTTTTGGTTGAGGGGATGCGTGAGGGATGAGGGATCGTGATCCCTGGGGTTTCAGAGGGTTGCGTTGTTTCGAGATGACACCCCTCTGAGATCTATAAATAGGGTTGGGGTTCTCGGGGGTTTTCACGCAACATAGTTCAGAGATCCAATTCCCTCACTTCCTCTCCAGAATACTCCTTCCTCTTGTTCTTGTTGGGTATTGTTTCCCTTACAGAGGTATCCTCTGTCGAAACTCTGACCCTAAACAAGAATAAGAAGAAGGTCTTGAACGGTAAAGGAAAGAACAGGGAAAGGATCTTTTCTTCTTTTCTTTCTTGAATTAAGACTTTGACTGTCTTAATTTTTTCTTCCAATTCAATTCAAGAAAAGGGATTCAAGAAAGGGAATTCTTGAAGAAAGTTCAAGAAGAGGAAAGAAGGAAGAAAAGGAAATTTTCAAGAAAGAAAATTTCAGCCTAAAGGTCCAAGAATTGAATTCTTGAAAAAGAATTCAAGAAGAGGAACCAAGAAATAGAAATTTTGTCTTCATTGTTTTTCTGTGTGGATCACCATTGGAGGGTGAACATTTGGGCGCCTGGTGGAGATTCAGAGTTTGGATTTTGCGATATAGGTTAGTATCTTGATTTGAGATTAAATCTTATATAAACATCTTATATGTTTTTAATTCTTTTAAGGAGATTTTGGGTTGAAGGTTTGGTGAAGATTTCATTAAGATAAAAATTTTTTGAAATCTATGATTCCGCCTTGCCACCGAACCTTACACAATCAGTATATCCAATAATGTTATATAGTTGGCTTGACTGTTCAACTCATTGGTATGTCTGACAAATTAAATATTTAGCTTCATTACCCAACTCATCAGTATGTTCAACAAATTAAACAATTGGCTTAATTGTCTAACTCATCAGTATGTTTAACAAATTAATCAATTGACTTATTTATCCAACTCATCAATATATCTGATAAATTAATAGTTGGCTTAATTGCCCAACTTATCAATATGTCCAGCAAATTAAATGGTTAGCTTAATTGCCGAACTCATCGGTATATCTAACAAATTAAATAGTTAACTTAATTATCTAGGTCATTAGTATATCTAACAAATTAAATAGTTGGCTTAACTGTCCAATTTATCAATACATCTAATAAATTAAATAGTTGATTTAACTGTCCAACTCATCGATATATCCAACAAATTAAATAGTTATCTTAATTGCCCAACTTATCGATACATCCAATAAATTAAATAGTTGACTTGATTGTCCAACTTGTTGATATATTTAATAAATTAAATATTTAGCTTAATCACCTAATTAATCGATATGCTCGATAAAATTAAATAGTTGGCTAATTTTTGTCATCCAAATCTCTCCAATTCATTCAATCATCATCTCAAAGATGGCCAAACGACAAAATAATTACGAAAGGCTAAATTGATCATTGGAAAAAGAGTCTTCTAGTAGAAAAAGAAATGAAGTCTTAGTTAGTCAGTCGATGTTAGTAGACTGGCTAATTGATACTTTGGCCGAAGGTTCAATACTCAAAAATTTTCAAGCTAAAGAACAATAAGAAGGAACCACATTGAAAAAGAAACAAATCTCGTTGATTTGCCCATTTAGAGAGAAAGTTTCTACAAGTTTTTGTGAAAATTTAACAATCCTTATAAGAGGATTGATAGTCAAAACTAAAACAAACAAATCTTCAAACAAACAAGAATCACTAAAGTAAAAAGAAAGAAATCCTCTCAAGAGTAGCCTTCAGATGCTAGGGTCAACTGATGGGATTCTCCAAGTGGCTCAGCATTAGCAACTACTTCTAGTTCAATAGTTGCTGGGACAACTTCATTAGCTAAAATAACTTCTTCAACCGGAACAACTCCTTTGGCTAGGATAACTCTTGCTGGCATTTCAAGAGTAGCTGCTGGGAAAGTAACTCTTGGTATTTCGAAAACAATAGCTAGAGGGATAAGTTATTTGGCTCAAACTCCTTCAGCCACCTGCTCTTCATCTCCTTCAATTACATCTTCATCTTCTCCGTCGATGGCGACTTTGCGAACATCCACATATGGAAAGAGTTCTCTAACTTTTTCCTTGCAATCATTGAAGCCGATCTCATAACTGAAGGCTCTTGCCTTAGTCATTTTATCTTCAAAGATAGATGATTTCTTATAATTTGCCAATGCCTACAAAACTTTTTCTTTAGCTACTCTGGCTTTTCTAAGCCTCTTCCTCCTGAGTAACAATGTCAATAACTTTCTGTTTTAACTCCTTTGTTATCTTCTTGTCATAAAGGATTTCTACTTCTTCAACTTGGCCTCCACTTCAGCCAACTTATTTTGTATCAAGTTAAGCACTTTTTGCAAATGAGAAACATCTGCAACACTCTTTTCAAGATTGGTTTCCAAGCTCTGTTTCAGCTCTTTGACAACTTCCTTCTGGGCCTGCACAGTTTCAAGTTGATCCCTAAGAGTCTAACTAAACTCTGCCAACCCTTGGAAGCTCTCTTCTATCAGACCTACCTCATGAACAAACTAAAACAAATAAAATTTCAAGTTAGAAAGATAATTGATAGCAATTATCAAGACGAACAAGAAAAAATTATCTTAAGAAAACTTGGATACAAAAAGAGAATAATCTCATCCAGACGATGAGCTTTAGTCATCTCCCAATCTCTTGAAAGAATGATAGCCTTCAATAATCAATGAGCCAGCTCAGTGCTTTGCAGTCTTGACTCACCGAAGAAAATGTTGAAGTTAATATAAGTTTCAGGCTCTTCAGTGGCCCGACGATCTCCTTCGAACTCCATAGAAACTTGAGGTGCATTTCCATTATTAGCATGAGCATGTGGAGCAAGATGGCCTACTGGTGGGCTAAGTGAACATGTGGGAGATAGGTTGGCCAAGCAAGTGGATTTCGTCGGCTAAACATTAACAACGTTGACATCATCATTAGAAATCACTGCTGCCTCTACATGAGCAGCAGCTAAAGCATGAGTGGTTGGAGCTAATGGAGCTCTCAAAGCTGATGAACCTAGAATAACGCATGCCCTCTTCGACTTACAAGGCACCTCTATAGGAGTAACGTATCTCTTTCAGACCACCTGACAAAGTTTCTAGGTATCAAGCCTTATATTCTCGTCTGCAAAAGAGAAGCCAATCAACTTGGTTCGATAAACAAAATAACAAATAATAAAAAGCTACAACCAACTGATTGGACTATACCTAAACTTGGTATCATGCTAATTTTGGCAATAAATAGGCTCTACTCACCTGTAGCTCTTTTATTGGAGGGACTCGAGTTTTCAAGAGTTTTTTAAAGTTCTCTTTGTCAACTATGAGGACCTTCTTATCCTTGTTGGGGGTTAGGAAAGGCTCCCTCCATTTAGTATTGAAGCCCCGAGATTCCCTGGATGATAAGAAAAAAAATAAGATTTTCATTCATGAATGGTGGATGGAAGATCCTTGATAAATTTCTGGCCATGTTATGGTCTGATTGAAAGGAAAACTGTAGCGAGCATGCTTTCTATTTTAAAATTTTTTCAAAATAATATACTGCGGAAGCATAATAAACAAGATTAATATTTAATCTAAGCATGCTTTTAGAACTTTTTTATGCTACTTAGCCCAAGATCTTGCATGAATGAGTAATATAAACTATGAAATCATGAACTCATGCTATGAACAACTTTCAAAGCAACATATCTCTATATGTAAAACCATACCTCGTATGAAGTGGAGACGCTCTCCACTGCGGAAGATCCAGGAGGAGGTAGAAGATCTCTGCTTAGCCGCACACGTGTCCGGCCTCTACAGGTGGTTCATACCGGGGCTCTTTCAAGATCCACATCCACTCCAAGTGCTAGCTTGTTGTGGAATGATTTGATCGAGACTCCTTTTCTTCTTTCAATGTCGGACTCACCGAATGAATGAAGAAACTTAAGAGGTGGAGGATGAGATGTTGAAACCCTTCCCAAATACTCAATCTCAAGACCTAGATTACTAGGTACAAACATGCACACTCTTTTCCCAAATTCCTCACACCCATACAAAATCTAGAACCTTTCTTAGTTTCTTTCCTTTCCTCCCTTTTGATTTTTCCAGCATTTCTTTGCTGAATTATCGGTTATTTTCATCCTCCCATTTTAGCCTATCATATAGGTAGAGAGGGAGAGGGAGAGTGGGGAGTTATGGGTGGTTATGGAGGGGTTATGGATGGTTAAGGGAAGTTATAGTCATGGGAGGTTATATAACTCCCCAAAACTGAATTTAAACCTATTTAAGTTCAAATTAATGTTTCAATTAATTTCAGTTCATAACTGAAATCAATTAGGTCAAGTGTGCATACATTGGGTTCAACCCAATTGGACCCAAATCGATTTTGAACCAAATCCCATTTGATTCGTTCCAGATTTTTATAGCTCAATCAAATTAGGCTATCAAGTAATCACATTACTTAATTCACCTCCATGCATCACCAACTTTTAGTGAAAAATCTTATGTCACAACTTTTATGACATCAAGTGTTTACACTTGAGAAATCAACAAATGTCGACACCTACACAAACGTTGACACTTTCAAGAATATCAAGTATCGACACTAGGGTAAAGAAAAATACTTTTCCTTTGTGAGTCCACGAACGATTTCCAATCGTTCTCCGATCACTAGATCAAGTAGAAACCCCTATGGTGTGTGACCCCATAGGTTCAAACACTAAACCGGTAGCACTGGAACATTTTCAATACCAGTCAAAGTCGCCATCTAGCAATGACACCCGACGTCCGGATAGGTCGATGTTGCAGAGCAACAATCAAGAACCAGGAGATACGGAAATCCTGTAATTAATCCCTTTGATCTCAATGCTCAGGAAGACTTAGGGTTAAACTATCCAACCCATAAAGTCCATCAATAATGTGTCTCAACCTCACAAGTCTTGTAACACTTTACAGAGACTACCATGGCCAAGGTTTTGCTAAATTGAAACACAGTAAGATATCTGCTCTAAACACTTTGGAGGGGTCAATCACATCTTGATCCGATCACTGCTACACGAGTACTTAACTTCACCCAGAAACCTTCCATCCCTGTATTAGAAATCCAGATAGTCCAGCACCAAAGTACAGTGAGTTGCTCACAAGCTACCATGACGATCTCATGTATGAGGGATAACTACGTCCATATCAAAAACTCTAGGCAAAAAAAGTACAGACGGGTCACGTTCGATGAAATATCAAATACAACATCCGCATGCCATATCAGTGTCTCCACACTCCTTGGTTAAGAGGACAACCAACGACTATGGCACACAACGACCTATACTTGATATACTATCGTCCTGAAATAAGTGTATCATTTGGTTGCGAACAATTTTAGGACTATATGATATATCCTCTCTATATCACATACAAATAGTTCTAAGGACTTCATCACTCAAGAACTCATTACAGAAAGATGAAATAGTAATGAACTGCCAGAATAAACATTTTATTCAATAATATAATTCATATACAATTACACCAAATGTACAACTATTTACAGTAGATAATTGACTTTGGGACACATTTCCCAACACTGATGACCCACCATCCTTGGCCATGAGGATCCCTTTTAGTCATAAAAAGGGAATGGAATATGGAGGTCCTGAGCTCGATCTAAAGATCATGTCATATGATGATGAAGGCACAGATGATTCGAATACTATTCGGAGTCAATTACACCAAGACATCCTTATATAAATTAAAAATCCTAGTGATGAAGGGGTGAAGAGGAAAATGGAATCCTGGCTTAATGTGGTCCTCATATATTGTTATGATACCAAGGGGCCCTAATCATCCTATCTTCAAACCTAGGAGTGGATACTTAAATATCCTATGAGATTTTATAGTAATTTCACAAGCTGGCTATCTTGGACTCCCTAAGAGAACCCTTCATCTATTATGGATGAAGGTCTTTAACATTTGGACCTTTCATCTTCACGGTACTATGGTCCTCAGAAGGTTGCTATGAAGCCTCCCCTCCAGAAATGGAAGCTCTAGCAGCAACAGAAACTTCCAGAAGCCTAACCATATATAAGAAAACTTCTTTGGAAAGGAAGAGAAGAGAGCAAAGAAGGTTTATGGAAGAGGACCTAACTGGTGGAAGGCCTGGAGAGAAGAAAACTCAAAGAAGATAGAGATCCTAAGAAAGAATTTTTGGAGCAGCAAATAGAGTCCCAGGGGTTTGAAGAATTCTGAGGAAGGAAGAAGACTTCCTTTTATGGATAGTGTCAATGATAATGATTCAATCCTTGGACAATGAGAAATGTGCTTGATCATGCCTCGTGTATATGTCATAGCCAAAAAAGGTGCATGGCTATTTGTTACACTTTTGTTGAGATGCTAATACATTATCTCAATCCACGAGAACAACTTTACCATCAATGGAAGTTTGACATGTGGTGAAGGCAAAATGCCCGAAGAAAAAATGACTCAGTTCTATGTATCACTGACAAATCTTGCTATTAACAATTGCCTCTTCGAATGATGGCAACTCTAATAACAAAATGACAATACAAATTTTTATCACAACCTTTTAGAAGAACATTAATAACCAGCATGAAGAAAAAGGAGAGAGGAGCTCGAGGTGGCAAGACTCATGAATGCTATATGATCCCTTCTCCTAAGATAACAAAATGTCTTGGAATTGAGAGTAGGGGGCAACTATTATATCAGCTGATTGTATCTGCTAATCAATTACAATTGACTGGCCAACGAAGAATATTAAAGCAGAGTGGCCGAGAAACTTAAAACAAAGCCGACGATATTAAAGTTCGATCAACCCTCCTTTAAAATACTAGATAACCAAATGACCAAATAAAGTGAAATGACTGATCAACAAACCGATGACCAAGGCCTGCTGGTCGACAAATTGAAAACATCCAACCAAGTGTGCAGACAAGAAAATAGCTGTCACAATGGAAGTGTGGTTGCACCAGTTGTCCGCAATAACAGAAATAGTGGTTGCACCAGTTGTCCGCAATAACAGAAATAAGTTAGCACCAAAAAAATATTGTTAAGGTTAACAAAAAGAAGTTTTTTCCAATGAAATCTAGTTACTACAATTACCTATAAATACTGGTAAGAGAGCACCTTCAAGGGGGTAAGCTAACAATATGCTTAAAAAAACTCTGATACTTTGATTTCTCTAAGATTTTCCATATATTCTCTAGAATCTACTGATTTAAGTATCAGAGGGCCCTCTACCAGAAAATCTCTGATCAGGGACTTATTTTATAGGTGCTACAAGTGACCGGCAACATCTCTCATCTTCCATTCCCTCATCTCTACTGAAGAAGACGGCCATCTAGGGTTCGACCACAACACATATATATTTGGGTTTGCACACACATGGATGGATAGGTTTTTTTCTTAATTTTTGAAGGGTTAGGGGGAGGGGTAGATCCCAATGCAGATACCAAGGGCTAGGTTGAACTAAGTACAATTGGATCAATTGTGTATTGGGTCAACCTTGGTCCAAACTTTTAGGTATGTAGATCAAGCTTCAAACAGCTCTAGACTCAGCAAGATAGACATATATGGATGTATTGTTGGCCAACCATGGTTCAAAAGCTAAATATAATTGTGCATGTGGATAATTTCTTCAAAACTAAACTAGTGGTTAATTAGGTCATTGGCATGCCAGATCTATCGGGTTGATCAGCAGTATTAGAAATCAGGGGATTTAGTTCAAATTACCTTAGTAAAACCAATCAAAATTTCCAGCAAAGTTTAGAATATGATAAAGAAACAATGCAGATAAGGGAGTAATAACTCCAACTAGCCACCATCACAGCTCCTCTCCCCTGGCACCTATCCCTTGCCGGCCACCACCTCTGCTCCTCCTTCTACTCTTTGCCTCTGCCGGTGCCTCAGCCTAACCAAGCCAGGAGAAGCAAATGGTATTTATTGTACATTATGTTAGCTTTTCTATTGGAATGAAGATATTTCTCTTCCATTGCCACTAGCAAACCACCACAAGAAGTCAGCAAGGCAAATGCTAGTACTTTCTCTACACAATTTTCTCTGTTTGCCACTTAGTCTCTTTCACCGTTCTGATCACCAAACATAGAAAGAATGGTGCATGCTGTCTCTGTATTTTTGCTGATGATGACTTATCTCTAGTAAAATGTATTGATCAAAGCATGAATTAATATAAATCACAATTACCATAGCTTAGATGACATATCTTAATTCAAACTTCTTCAACAAATATTCATTTTGGCCACATCAAATTTATGTATTTATAGATATTCATATATAAGCTGAAATCTCGATTGACATTTTTCAGGACCAAATTGAGAACTAAGTGCTTAGATTGGTGTAACTTGCATCATTTCCTGCTCAGCTGTAACTTGGACAGCAGGGTAGTATTTATCATGCAGCTCCTTGACATCATCACCAGAGAGCTTCTTCCAGCCATCAGGTCCAACATGATAAACTGCAAAGCAAAAACATTACGATAAGTTTCACCATTAGAGTAGGTAGGCAATATCTAGACAATTTTAGTAAGATGCAAATTAAAATTACTAGAACATATTGGATCATCGAGAAAATGGCATTCTATAGAAAGCTAATTTTTAGTGGATAGAGGAGAATATACCAATAGCTACTCCACCACTAGCTCCATCTCTAAATGTTGCATGATAAATGGCTCGACGAGCTAATTCTGCAGCTTCCCAGATTGGCATGTCGTAGTGATACCTGATCCAACGTTAGAAGAAAATATACAAGATGATCTAGCTGAAGTAACCTTCAAATCAAATTTAGGGACTATCCAATGCCCACCCATTATCCAAGACAGCATAAGCATATGGAGATCCAGATCCCACAGAAAATCTTGATCCTTTGAGCCTTCCTCCTTCACTGTCAACATAATACAGAGATGGCCCCTAATATGCAAGCAGAAAAGAACAAGTCACACTCCTGAATTCGAAATAAGAACACCTAAATAATGGATGGAGAATACCATTTCATCCAATCCAGCAATCATCGTCCCTATCGAAAGGTCCATTCCACGATACGAGTAAAGCATGTTCATCAATAGCTTCGAAGCACCTGCAACCGAGATCCTCCGCTTGTTTTCCAGTTCATATAAACGGCACTGACCAGGAAATGAATCAAAACAATTTTAACATAGCTCATGGATTATTTGTTCCAAGTTTATTTTTGTACATAAAACCAGTGTTGGAAAAATGCCTCCCTGAAGAAGCCTGGTACAAGACCCGGTGAGAAGCCCGGTCCAAAAGAAGAGAGAGAAAAAAAAAAAAGGATTTTTTTTTTGGATCCCGCAAGCCAGCCAGTATGGCCAAGACCGCGCGGCCCGGCACGCATGCGCTCGCACGGGTGCTGGCATTGGGCCATTGGCCCAGGCATGCGCAGCATGCATAGGTGGGCCCAGGCCTAGGTGGCAGTTGTCGTATTCCCCTCCCCATGCGATGTTCCTTGTGTACATGCGCCCGAATCCTGACACGACACCGGTGGTCCACAGCTTGATGAGAAGTAAATGTACGTGCCTGATCCCTGCGATCCGACAGACGCATGTGATCGAGAGCGGATCAGATAGCCGCACGCGCCGCTGGCATGATCTGTGCTGATTGTCTAATTCCGTGCAGATTTAGGTACAATCAAGACTGATCGATAGCCGAGAATTGATCTACGGTCGGATGTGGGATGTTGATCGGGAGAGCTACAGAATTTCAATTTGAATACGATTTGGATCGTTGAACTCCTGATGAGACGCTCTTTATAGTAGAAGCTATAAAAATATGGGCAAAAAAACAGGCTGGGTATAAAGATCAAAAGAATGATGAAGGATTTCCGGTTAAGAGATTGTAAGAGAAATTTTGGAATTTTTTATTGAGAGACTTATATGGGATTGAGAGTAGAAATTCGATCTTGTAAGTTTCTATTTTTCTCATAGTGAAACCTTACATGCCTATCTAATTATGTTTTGTATTTTATTTTTTCTTCTTTCTCCTACGGCATCAACATCGACAATCATGATCACAGGAATATGGATCTATATTCTGCACTAGCAATCCCCTGATGAGAGTGGTATTAATGTAATTGGTTCCACAACAACGGGTATCAAAGCCCTGGTTATCTATGATTGATCAAGATCGAAGAAGATAAAAGGCCATAGGCACAATCAAGTTTGAAATCAGCTAGTTCAATGGGAAGAACAATTTTTCTCTGGCAAGCAAAGGTGAAAGATGTGTCTATTCAGCAAGGATTGATTGATGCTCTCATGTACGAGAAGAGACCGGCCATCATGGAGAAGAAAACTTGGGGACAGCTCTAGATACAGACAGTGAGCATGATCTGCTTGAATTTAATAGATGACGTGATGATTCATATATTGAGCGAGATTTTTTTAATGGTGCTATAGAAGAAGCTCGAGGAGCTGTGCATGACGAAGTCCCTCACTAACATCTGTTCTTTTAGAAACAGTTCTACCAACTATGGATGACTGAAGGATAGACATGGAGAGCACCTAAGTAAACTTTGGAGGATCCTTACAGATCTTTTCAGTGATGATGAAAAAGTTGAGAAGAAGACCAGAGCACTGATCTTGCTTTCATCCTTACCGTAGTTCTTCAAATTCTTGATAACTGCTCTTTTGGTGAAAAAGAGTATCATCAAGATGGAGGAGGTCACATCGACATTATTTTAGAATGAGATTCTCAAGCAAGAGAGCTAGGCTTCAAGTTCAGGCAAGAACTTAGCATTAAGCAGGTGACAGAAAGTGGAGTGACAAAGGATCACGAGGAAGGCGGTTTAGGTCAAAGGATGCAAGTAAGATCAAATATTATTGGTGTGATGAGCTAGTGTATCATGTCATAGATTGCTTGCAACTCAAAGATCAGACAAGGGCTGCTATGGTGATGGTTGAGGGTAGTAATTATGGATACATCGGTAAAGCACTCATGATATCTGATCAGGTATCCCCTTCTTCCCAGTAGATTTTAGGTTTTGCTTGTTCACATCACATCTTTTGCAAAGAGGAGCTATCTGACTCTCTAGAAAGTAGAAAGGGTGCTATCCACTTGCCAGAAAGTCAAACTATATGATCAAGAGTGTCAGGATGGTCAGCTTGAAGATAGATGATGGAATGGTGATGAAATTGGGTGAGGTTTGATGCATACTCAGTTTTTGTAGAAATCTAATATCTTCTAACAAACTGGACTCAAAAAGCTACACGTGGAGAGCCAGTGATGGAATCCTGAAGATCATGCACGGTAATAGGAACATCTTGCAAGGGAAGAATCATGAAGGTCATTATTTTTTGATAGAGAGTCCAATATGAGATAGAGTCCCTAATATATATAGGAGTCCAGTACAAGGTGGAGCTCCAGAAGTAGGTAAATCAGACACAAGATATAAGACTCAGAAGGACGACAGATGACGTCACAAGGTGAATTTCTATTACCGCATGAGGCTTTCCCGAGCAGGTCTTAGGTCAAAGTGAGTGCAGTACATGATGGAGATGGGATCAAGCAATCTAGCTCGACTCCATGTTTGCCCATTCATGATCAGGCATTTGTCCTAAGACATAGGAACACAAAATTCTTCAAGAAGCTTTCAAAATTAGTGAAGACCGAATATCAAGTCAAGGTAGAGATTGTTAGAAAAATACCTTAAAGTCGACCCTTTAGAAGTCCAATATAAGATCCAGTAAAAAGCTCAGCCCAAAAGAAAAGAGAAAAAAAATAATTTTTTTTGGGACCTCGCAGACCAACCCGCATGACAATGCAGCCCAGCGGCATGTGCAAGAGCATGCAGCCTGGCATGCACGCGCGCGGGGGTTCTAGCACCGTCCCAGTCCCATGTGGGTGAGCGCATGCGGTGTGAGTAGATGGGCCCAGGCTCAGGAGGTGGTTGCTGAATTTCCCTCTCCACGCGATTTTCCCTGTGTACACATGCACAAATCCTAATGCAAGGCTAGTGGTCTACAACATGACGAGGAGCAGTGTATGCACCTGATTCGACTGATCCGATAGATATGTGTGATCCAGGCATGGATTGGATGGCCACGTGCATCCGCTAGAATGATCCGCATAAATTGAGCTTGATTTCATGCATATTTTAGTGCAATCAAGGTCGATCAATGATCAAGAATTGATCTATTGTCGGATACTGATTGAAAGAGCTACAAGACTTCAATTTATATACGGTTCAAATCGTTGGACTTCTGGTGAGATGCTCTTCACAGCAAAGGCTATAAAAACATGGACAGGAGAGAAAGTTGGATATGAAAATCAAAAGAGTAATGAAGGGTTTCTAGTTGAGAGCTTATAAGAGATATTTTGGGATTTCTTATCGAAAAACTTGTATGGGGTTGAGAGTGGAAGTTCGATATTACAAGTTTCTATTTTTCTCATAGTAAAATCTTGTATGCCTATCTAATTATGTCTTATATTTTATTTCTTTTTTCTCCTATCGCATCGACATCAATAATCATGATCGTGAAAACGGAGATCCGTATTCCACTCGAATGATCTCCTGATTGGAATCAATGTAATTGGTACCATAATTAGAACCAGCAGCATATTTAAGATGAATAATTTGATGGTACATAAAACCAACAACACTGAGGAGGAGATAAATCAAAACAATATTTAACATAGCTTATGGATTATCTGTTCCAAGCTCATTTTTGTACATAAAACCAACAGCATGTTTGATTAAGATGAATAATTTGATTGTACATAAAACCAACAGCACTGTGCAGGAGGTGAATCAAAATAATGTTTAACATAGTTTATGATTTAGTTGTTCCAAGCTCATTTTTGTACATAAAACCAACAGCATATTTAAGATGAATAATTTGATTCTGTATATAAAAGTTACAAATACATATCTGACCTTGACTCCCAAATTTCTATGCCAAAACATGCAATCTGCAGCACCTCCAGCCACTGTTGCAATCATGTAAGGATTGATCTCAACAATTTTCTTGACATTCTGAGAAGCTGCAATATATGAGGTGAGATTAGTGGTTCAGCAATTTAGCAAGAGCATAGCATTGGTTCAAACGTTGTCTAGAGTCTCTTTTGTGAAAATAACTTGGGGCAACGAAATCAAGTATTACTTATTATATTGTATAAGCGAAACATTTTTATTTTTTTCTTAGATGGAACAAAAAAGGGAGGGAGGGTCATGCCCACGGACGGCCCACAATTCAAGCTAAAAAATGTTCGATATACGGTGTATATTAAATTTTCGCAGCCATTTCCTATCTGAAGATAAGTACATCAACCTGACTATCACTGGCGTCAGCCGAGTAAACGAGATTTATTATATATATTCCTAACTTTTATACTATCACCAATCAACAAAAACTCCAAATTATTTTATTATTATTATTATTTTATTTTATTCTGGATGTTTTAATCGAAATATATTTAAAATAGAGCTCGAATCTTTACCAGCTAATTATGAGAAAAGTCTCACAGCTGTGCCACGCGCTAGTGGCTTATAGGCGAAACTCTTGATTAATCCCACTGCAAAGAATGCTGGTCCCTCTTTTACATCTTATACTCTATGCTCCCCAAAAAAATTCACCATCTGCTGCCACGCAAATAGCAGACAGCCAACCCAAGTTACAATGCAATACCAGTTCTACCATGACATCACCAAATCTGCATTCCTTCCCCATCCTATAGACCGCTTGCAAAATTACAAATCCTTTTGGACTCCTTTGATTCACGAAAAAAAATATTTTTTAAAAAATATATTTTTTAAAAAATAAAATTTTGATATATTTGGTTAATTATAAAAAATTATTTATTATAGAGCGACTTATGTTGAGTTGAACTAAACATCTATTTTCTTGAAAAAACTATATAAAATATCTGCTATACTCTTGATTAGAGCTAGAACTAGGCCGGCCCAAAAGTCCATTATCTGGAACTAGATTGGACCAACTCAATAAATTTCGGACCGGTCTAAAATTGATTTAGACTTCGGACCAAATTTTAAGCATATCGGACTAGTCTTCGGGCTGTAAAATAGAGTCCATTTAATTTTTGGACCAAAGGGATGCCCGGATTCAGTCCAAAAATTTTTAAAATATAATCTTTGGGCCAGTACAATGGGCTTTAGGCCGGTCCATTTCCAGCCCTACCCTTGATAAATATAAAACCATGTCTTTTTACTAACAAACTTTATTAAAATAATATTATTATTTTTATATTAATATAAATACTATAAAAATATTAAAATGTTATTAATATATTATAAATTTTATAATATTTATATTAATAAAATATTATGATAATATTATTAATTATTCAGTATTTTATCTTGACTATTTATTAATTTTTTTTAGAAAGAAAAAAAAAATATCAATTTCCATATCTCATGTCCCAAAACCCACCTCTCCGTAGGTTTCCACTTTTTATGGGAAAAGTTTTTTCCATTCTCTTCCTCTTAAAATCTCTAACCAAACAAATAGACTCCTCTCCATTTCTTGGAATTTTTTTTTATATAAACTTGTTTTAGTAAAATTTGTAGGTCCATCATAAGATTTTTATGCTTTAGTCCAAGTTTGCATGCAAACATAGTCTAATTGAAACTATAATGATGACCAATAACAAAAGGTGCCAAGAATATACTAAGATAAGTACAATTGCCACTTTTACTCATCCAAGGTTCAATTTTTTTTCTTTCCATCACCTTATGATTCACCAATATTAAAAATAGAGAACAAGTAATATCATGAAATCCCATCAATCTGAACAAGTAAGATATAAACAGGCAAGGAGTAGCTACTTAAACATCATAACATTCACGGCTAAGATGGTAATCCGGTTGGTAGAGACTTAGTCTCATCTTTTTATGATCATGGATTCGAGATATGATCTAAGTAGATGACTCGATTAAATTCAGAAATTTTTTTAGGATACCGGGATGACAAAAAAGTATATTATTCTAGTATCTTAATAGTGTCAGCCAATGATGGGAAAGGTATGGGGTTGGGGAACATCACAACATTCACTAGAACGTGCAGTGCAACAGAACTCAAAAAGAAGACACATTCAAAGGCCTCATGATTACCAACATATCCTCCCATGCTAGTCCGAGACTCAGCGGCCACAATGATGCCTTCCTTGACGATGAAAGCAAGCGTCGTCGTCCCCTTTGCCGGCTTCACCATCTTAATCACATTCTTCTGAAAGCCATCAAACTGGATGAAGGGGAAAAAAAATAAGAGAGAGAGATTAGAACAAAAAAGAATCTGCTTCCCTTACACTCCCAGTAACAAGTAAATTCCATCTAAAGCTCATTGAATTCGATCCATTGTTCGAAAAGAAAAGAGAAAAGAAAAAGAACTTACATCAGCACAAACTGGAAGATCAAATGATGGAGGCGCCCAAAGTTCTCCATGGAGATCATCCATTCCTCCATGAAGCGGAGAGAAGGATTCAAGACCAGTTGTATCAAGCTTCATGCTTGGACACCTAGCAAAGAGAAGATAAATTAGCACCAAAAACCCATGAAGCCATGTAATCCTTCATTCTAAGAAATGCGATGAGACTCCAACATACTTCGGTAGTGTTTATATTGAGAAGTGATGCAAGTAATTTGCTTTTGTTTCCAAATTCCAATAACTAACGCAGGGGCTGCTACTTAAGGATGGAATGAAGCTTGCGAAGAAAGAATAGAAAGGAGCCGATATGGACCTCTCAATAGAGGTCTTCATGCTTGCAGAGAAAGAAAAGAAAACAAAAAGGGAGATTGTTTGACCGACTGAGTGGCAAAAATTAAATCAGCTCACGGCTCTTTGGAGTTTCACATCCATCTTCGGTATCCGTGGCGGACTTAAAGAGATGGTCCCTTCTATCGAGGTGGCATCCTGAAGTCCTCTTATCCTTTTATGAGGGAAAAGGGAGGACTGGCTGAGGAAGCTTATCCATCTTAGTTCACTTCCACCTTTGGCCCAACTTTCTCTGCTTCTGGCTATCAGTCTCTTCCGCAGGTGAGATTTTTCTATTTCTCCCTTGCTTATTTTTCTTATCATGGCTGAGTCCGTAGGAACTCGAGGGAGGAGGTTGGGCCTTCTGGTATTGGTGATGTGGTGAGTCCGGAGCTAGTCTCTAGCTTCGTTTCGCCGAGAAAGATAGCTCACCTTCGGGAGCGCTATCATATTCCCGAGGGGTTTTCACTGATACTTCTGATGTTTGGAGAATGGGTGCATAGGCCTCCCGCCGGGTGCATTGCTATGTATGAAGATCATTTTAAGGCTGGTCTTCACTTTCTGCTGCAACCTTTCTTTGTCAAAGTCTTTCACATGTATCAGATCGTGCCCGTACAATTGACTCCGAATAGTATTCAGAATATCTGCAGATTCTTGGTCCGGTGCCATATAGCTAATGTGAGGCCTGGGACCAACTTGTTTACTTCCCTTTTTGTTCTCTAGAGGGATTTCCACGGTCACGGATGGTGGGTTATCGAACCTCGTCCTGGTCGCAAGATCATGAGGGACATGCCCGGCACCATCCATGGGTGGAAACCTAATTTTATTTTTATTTCTTTCACCCAACCATGGGGCTTTAGTAGTGAGTGGAGGGAGCCACGCCTGGATGCTAATGCTGGAAAAAAGATTCTGGTGGTCGATCAGTCTGATTATGCCTTAATATCCGGTTCGGAGGCCGTTTCCATCCATGAACTGTTGGAGAAAAAGAATCTCCACCTTGCAGGGATTAGCGAATCCCCTGTATTAGGTATAAGCAGTAGAGGTTTTCAGCTTTCCTCTTTCAATTTCTCCGTGGTCCAGTTGATTCTGAAGGGCGTATTTGTTTGTAGGTGGCGGGATGAGGCCTGACTTGGGTTGGCTTCGTCAGTCTTCAAAGAGGAAGGCAGCCCAAGCTCCCCCTTCGGGATTAGAAGTCCGGAAAAAGGTCCAGGGGGATGATCCTGGTGGAAGTGGAAGCACTTCGTCCTCCAGAGGAACGTCTAGGGGAGACGAGGCACTGACGATGGAGGCTTCGAAAGGGCCTCTGCCAGCTGAGTCTCTGCCAACGGTCTACTCTCTGGTTCGGATTAGAGAGAGCTCATCTATGGTGGCTGATGCACCGTCACCTTGCCCCCATGCGGTGGAGAGGGGCAAGGCACCGCAAGTCGAGGAGGAGTCTGTCTGGAGGGCTCCTCCGGGAGGAGGTTGTCCTGTGGACCCCTCGGAGCTTTCCACCATGGGGGGTCTTTCAGTTCCTGCCGTAGCTAGGCGGGTACTGAAGGACATTCTGCTGCACCATGATTTGGTAGTTATCCAGGGTTGGAGCCTCGCCAAGGTGTCCGATTCTGCTTTTTTCTCTTTGTTGCAGGTAGGGTCTTCATCATTTCTTTTGTATCCGATGGGCCATTTAGTCCACAACCGGTCTCACGCCTTGTCTTGTTGGTATAGCTGCTCTACGACGTCACCTTCCTGGAAGAGGGGCTGGGGAGCATTGACAGCCTCATTCATGGTTTGAAGGAGGAGCTCCAAGTGGCCAGAGCCGAGAGGGAGGTGGCCGAGGAGTTGAAGTTGTCCATGGAAAATCAGCTCATCCATGTGGACACCAAGGCTCAGGGTCTGAAGGGCGAGCTGAAGAATGCCCACCTGAAAATCTCTGAGCAGGAGGCGAAACTAAGGAGGAAGAAGAAGCAAATCGATTCCTTGGAGCATTCTGTTAAGGAAAGCCAGGAGAAGGCCGAAGGCCTAGCTAGGATGGCTGAGGAGGCGATCAGGAGGGCTGAAGAGGCAACTCTGAAGGTCGAAGCAGCCATGAGAGAGTTTGAGGTCATGAGAGAACTGGCAGCTAAAGCCATCGAGGATTTCAGAAAGTCTTCGCAGTTCAAGATGGAAGTAACTGAAGCGAGCCTGTTTAGTTATCAGTACGGCTTCAATGATGGCCTCGCTAAGGTTGGTGAGGCCTTCACTGATATGGACCTTTCTGGTGTCCCTGCATATGATATTGAGGAGGAAAAAGAGGAGGAGATCGGGGCCCCTGCTGAGGCTGAAGATATGTCGAGCTGAAATGAAGAAGTCTCGACTGTAGCCGAGGAGCTGGTCATGGTTGATCCAACAGTCTTAGTTCAAACTGAAGAGGAGGTTCAAGACGAAGGTTCCTCGACCTTGGCCCAGATTGAGGAAATACTCCCTGTCCAAATTGATGAGATACTCCATTCTACCGACTATGGGGCTCTCTTGGCTGATCCATAGGGGCTCGATCGGCTTTGAGCTTTGTACTCCTTTTTTTTCCTTCCTTGGCATGTAATCAGCGATTTTTCCTGGATTAATGAATGTTTCCTCTTTTTCCTTTTATGGATGTTAGGGAACTCCCTAATAATGGAATCTTCGGATTTGGCTTTGGTAGAGCCGTTGATTCCAGCAATGGGTTGAGTCATGCAATTCCTTGTTGAGTCAATTCTTCCTGATCATGGGCTCATCCCTTAGACCTTAAAATTTGTAGGGAAACCCTTATATGAGGGGAACTTCTGGTTCAACGTGGGTTTGGCAATCGTCATGTTGCACCTGGAGAGAGAATGGCGATCAGAGTCATTATGACTGCGCTCGGAAAAAGGGATCATCATGGCTACAGCCTTTTAGTGGTCCCTCCCGACATGCAATAGTTCTCCTCAGTGGTTCCCTCAATCGTGCAAGTTGGGGCTCTTATAAATTAGGGCAAGCGTGGGTGGCGTGCCCAGGGGTTAGTTGTGAATGAGGGCGTTTGACTTGAGCTTTGACAGTCTTGTTATAAGAAAGAAGGCTTTCGTGAATCGAATGTCATCCGCTTCTGGCAAAGCCACTCCTGTCATCATTTCTGTCTCCTCATCTCCATGTGGCTCGAGGGACTGGTTGCGGCATGAGGCCGGACCTAGCACAGCTCAGACGGGCGGCAAGGGGGAGGCCGGTGAGAGGCTTCCAAATAAGGAGATTGGATCGAAGGTGAAGGTGTGTGTTGGCGTTGCCATGCATTCAGGTTGGGAGTGGTGCCCCAATCGAGATAGGTTCTTCCTCAGGGGAGGAACCTGCCTCTCCTGGGAAGGCTACTGTTGGCTTTGGCTCCTTAGTTTTGATGATTAACAAAAGGTTGAGTATATGTTTGGACTAATGTTTCATCTCAAGATAAAGTTTCAGGACTTAGGTTATTCAAAAAGAGTACTAAGAGTACAATGATGAAACCAAGCTTGCCTGATTTTGGAAAAGAGCTCTTCTACCTTAAACAAGATCAAATTTCTCATATTGGACCTTCCTGTTAAGAAGTAATTGACAAAAGAAACAAAGGCTTAGAGAAACTCAAGCATGGCACGCACCTCTCTAGAGTTTCAGAAAATTTCATATCAGAGGTCGACCACCAGAGGTCGACACCTTGTCAAAGGTCGACCACCAGAGGTCGACTCATGAAGAAAAGAAAAGTTCAGCAAGGCCGGCACGGCAAAATTTCAGTAGCACGCTCCAGAGGTCGACCACCAGAGGTCAACACCTGTCCAGAGGTCGACACCAGAGGTCGACTCATAGCCTGAGAATTCAAACTGGGTAGAACTACGGTTTTCTGGATTTTTGCCTAAGATAAACTGGAGGTCGACTCATGAGGTCGACACTTGATCTAGAGGTCGACTCATGAGGTCGACTCATGGCATAACGGCTAGTTTTTCTGAACTTTTGATTTGATTTCTAACGACCATAAATGGCCATATTTTTGATTCTAACGGTCTTGTGGAGTTGTTTCAGCTTGAATGAGGTATTTAACCTCCACCAAACTTCAAAAAAGATAAGGAGACAAAGTGAAAAAGATTAGAGTGAAAGTACAAAGCCTTCAATCAATTCCAAGCCAAAAAGAGTGAGAAAACCAAGAGATTCCTTAGCCAAAAGCTTTCCATCTTTGAGGAATCCAACTTTCAAGTATTTGGCATTTAGTGAGGTCCAAAGATTCCAAGAGAAAGGCTTGAAGAGTCTCCATCAAGAGCTACATCGAATTATTTTTTGCTCAAAAGGAGTTTGTCTTGTTTTATTCATTGTATTCATATTCTTTTTGTCTTAGGCTAGTTTCAAGGGAATTTGAAACTAGTGTGAGGTTTGTTGGTGAGCCAATTGATAAAACCAACTATGGTTGCTTGTAAGCCCGAAGCCAAAACAAGTGTGTGAGGTTTGTTGGTGAGCCAATTGATAAAACCAACTAGGGTTGCTTGTAAGCCCGAAGCCAAAACAAGTATGTAAGGTTTTGACTTGTGAGCCTGGTAAAACAAGTCGGCTGTAATCTAAAGATTATAATGGAAATTCCCAAGTGGAGCTTGGGGAGTGGATGTAGGTGCTAGGTGCACCGAACCACTATACTTCTTGTGTGTTTGCATTGCTTTACTCTTTATCTTCTTTTGCTCTTTAATTGTTGTTTTATTTCATTGCTTCCGTTGCACAATTACTTGAGCAATATCACTCTTCACCTTTGAACTTGATAGCACATATATTGTTTTAATTTTTAAAATATCCAATTCACCCCCCCTCTTGGGCACCATATCTGGGCAACAGCTATGCTGGCTAGGCCATCTAGGAGGTCAAGCCCGCGAGATGCTAGCGACGTTCCCTCATGTGTCAAAGATATCAGGCCTGCGGCTCCAACTACGGGAGAAAAAAGTTTCGTGGGGTGCGATATACCTGCCACTGGAACCGGAAGACGAGAGTTCGGAAATCCTTTTTCTGCCATCCTTCTTGGAATACAACAGGTAGACTTTAGCATGCACATTACCTATCTGTGTGCATTGGCTAGATTGACTTTGCGTGCGCTCCCCTTTTGACAGGTTTCTCATGGCCTTTCTTAACTGGAGAGAGGTGCCCACGAATCCATCAGCTTCGGTGAAGACCTCCGAAGTTAGGTGGCTTCAGCTGTAGTTGGGAAAGGTGTTGCCAAAAGACTTCGGATTGCCATAGAAGAGGAGTTGGGTAAGGCTGTCATGTCCAACGATGTCCTGAGAAGATAACTGAGGATGCTTCAGGTGCAAGCGGCTGATGTGGTGATCGATTTGTAGAAGAAGAGAGGGAAGGTGATCTCTCTCAAGCTGCTGCTGAGGGAAAGCCTTCGGGACATTGAGGGGCTGAAGTCCCAACAGGCCAACTTGCAAAGGAGGATCAATGAAATGAAGACGGGTCTTTCAGTGGCCAATCAGAGGGCTGCGCAAGACAAAGAAAGATCTTCCGAGGCCGTCGAGGCTTACCAAAGCTCTCAGGCCTTCAAAGATGATGTGCACGAAGCCGCACTGAAGAGCTACCTCTTGGGTCATGCCAACTGCCTAGGCAAAGTTAAAAAGCTCTACCCCAGCTTGGATTTCTCCCCGGCCGTCGTTCCAAGGGACAAAGTCGAAAACTTAAAGGTTCAGTCTGAGGCAGCATCGGCGCACCCCGTTGAAGGTAGTGGAATGGTCACTGGCAAAACTTCAATCCCTACTCCTGTCTCGGTTGCCGAAGGGGCTGACAAAGAATGAAACTGTTGTATTTTTCTTTTTATCAACCAATTGTAATGTCTCCCTTCTGGATGAGGGTTTTTTCTCTTTGAAATAAATGAGTAATTCTCTTTAAACTAGTCTCTTTTTGAGTCGATTCCCTTCCGGTAGGTAAGCAAAAGACTGACCGGTTCAGGGTCGATGTTTTTGGCTTGGTTGAAAATGAACTCCAAAGTGGGATCGTAATGCCGTCAGACCATTGCTGATTTCTCTAGCATGGTTGACTGGTTCAGAAAGAACCTGACCGGTCCTTTGGACCGGGGTTGATCTCAATCAGACTTGTGTCGAATGTCCACCATAATTATCCTTTTCGCATTGGCGACAACATGGCGGACAGATGTCATCACATTATTGGCGACTGGTGAGGGACATCGAGCACATTTTTTATTGTCTGTGTTGGGTGCGTTGGTTTTCGAACGGTCAAGTCCCCATGCGTTCTGGGTGCCACCCAGCTTTCCTTTCCCAAAAAATAGTCATTAATGTTGTAACCATCCGAGAGAGATTGCTCCAGGTTGAAGCACCGGCAGCCTCTATCCTCGAGGGCAATTACTGGTGACCGTACCATTTCCAGAGCGGTCGTTCAGGTTTCGATGCATCGTTTTGACATGTGGCTCCCTCTGGCAAGTTTAGGGGAAAGGCATGGGGCACGTTTTCCTGTGGTTGTCTGTGGGTACGAGATCCCGTTAAATAGGACCTAGTTCCTTCCTTTTTGGAGGCCATCGAGACATCAGAGGGGCAAACCTTTATTCCAAAGGTTGTCTTCCCTCTTCTTTTTAGTATATCCCGGAGATGAAGTTTAACATTGCAGAGCTCCGAAAAATGGCCCAGAAGAGGGCCTCTGGTTCTAGGGCAGAGGGTGAGCTTAGCGGGAAGGCTCATCGAGGCGACGACGACCACCACCGGCCCGGGGAGATAGCCCACCTAGAGAGGAGGGTGCGGGTCCTGGAGGCTCAGTTGGAGGAAGCCAGGGCTCAAGTTGTGGAGAACGCCGCGAAGGTGGAGGAGGCTAGGATAGAGGCGGCGGAGGCCGTCATGAAATTCCTGGCGCCATCAGCCTTCAAGGATGAGGTTGCCGAGGCGGTCCTGGACTCCTACCACCGAGGATTTCGGGAGCACCGGGATAAGGCCTTCCGTTACTACGACTTGAAGGGCCTGGAGAACATTAGGCCCTCCGTCCCCTTCCCTGACCATGAGTATGACTCCAACTTTGAAGAGGAGTCGGAGTCTGAATCGGGAGGGAAGTCCAGAGCCTCCCCGAGCACCTCCCAGAGATTCGACACCCCCGCCGGCATGGAAAGGGGCCGGCAGGTGGTCTTTAGATCTGCCTTTTTATTGTCTATGTTCTCTTTTCTTTTTCTTCCTTCTTTTCTCTTCTTTTTTTTTTGTAAGGCTCCTTTAATGAAATGAAAGTATCCTTCTCTTTTATTCTTCCTTTCTCTGTGTAAGGCATATCTCAAAATATTGCGAAGTGTGGACTCTCTAGTGTGATAACTGAGGGGCGAATATGTAGAGCTATTTGAGATTTGCCGACAGAATAGGCCCGATTAGGCCATCCTATGGGATGTCTGTTGAGTAATCTGGACTCACTTCGGCACGTCTTTAGATTTACCATAGGGTAAGGTGCCTAGGCCATCCCTGTGCCTCTTTGTTGAAGTTAAGATAGGCTGATTAGGCCTGTCCCAGCACGTTTTTGGATTTACCGTAGGGTAAGTTGCATAAACCGTCCCTGTATTTTCTTTCGTAATTAAGGTAGGCTGATTAGACCCACCCTGGCGTGTCTTCAGATTCATCGTAGGGTAGATTATATGAACCATCCCTGCACCTTTGATCATTTGGCAGTCTGATTGGGCTTTTCATTGCGCTCGTCGGGCATACCGATAAGGTGAGTGGATCAGATTCACCTTTGCACTCCTGGTCGATTCCGTTGAACAGATCATTGAGACCATTGTTGCACCACTTGCAAGGTGGGCTGGTTAGACTTATTCTTGAATAGAGTTCCATGAAAATCTTTGGGGCATGTTTATTGATAGTACTTACAAAGATTTTGTACATTCCAGAGTCGAGGCAGCATAATGCCATCTAGAATTTCGAGTCGATATATTCCTGAACGTACAATTTCTTTGATTTGGTAGGGTCCCTCCCAGTTGGGGGAAAGCTTGCCTTGCTCCATTGGCCTGGACACCTTGGTTCTTCGCAGTAGCATATCCCCGGTGCGAAAGGTCTATTCTTTCACTCTAGAGTTGTAATACTTGGCAACTTTTTGTTGATATGCTGTCATTTTCATCTGAGCCTGGAGTCTGGTACTTGGTAGTAGATCCAAGTCCACCCTCCTGCGTTCGGAGTTCCTAGGCTCTTCGTACTTGTCGATCCTCAAGGATTGCAAGGTGATTTCGATGGGGAGAACTACTTCGGTACCTATGCTAGGTTGAATGGGGACTCACCAATGGCTGTTCTCGGGGTCGTCTGGTATGTCCAAAGAATGGAGGTCAGCTCCTCTGTCCAAAGTCCCTTAGCATCGTTCAGTCGGGTCTTCAAACCATGGAGGATGGTCCAATTTGTCACTTTGGCCTTCCCGTTAGATTACGGGTGGCCGACAGATATCAACTTGTGCTGCACATGGTACCGAGCACAGAAGTCTTTTAATTTGGGGTTATCAAATTGCCTCCCGTTGTCGGTGATTATAGTATGCAAAATTCTGAACCGGAATATGATGGAATTCTTGACAAAATCTTTGACTTTCCCTTCTGTGATGTGAGCCAGTGGTTCGGTCTCGACCCACTTGGTAAAGTAGTCGATGGCAACGATGAAGAATTTCCTTTGTCCCGATGCTGGTGGAAACGAGCCAAGGATATCCATGCCCCACTAGGCAAAGGGCCAGGGAGTCGTCAGCTGAGTCAAATTGCTTGCTGGTTGTCTTTGGACATTGGCAAATCTCTAGTACTGATCACATCTTCGGACGAAGTTGGCTGAATCCTTTTGAATAGTGGGCCAATAGTATTCCTGGTGTATTATTTTATACGCCAGAGACCTGGCCCCCAAGTGATCTCTGTATATGCCTTTATGGACTTTCCTTAGGATATAGTAGGCGTCTGATGGTCCCAAACACTTCAGCAAAGGTTGGGAGAACAATCTCTTGTAGAGGGCCCCATCTAAAATGACATATTGAGATGCCATCTAGCAGGTTCTCTTGGCCTCTACCTTGTCTTCCGGTAGTGTACCCTCATTTAGAAATTTAAGGATGGAATCCATCCAGCTGGGCTCAGTTTCGATTTGGTGCACCTCCAAGGCTTCTTCGACTATACTTGGAGCTTCGAGATGTTCAATGAAGGTACGATCGAGGAATTCTGGAGTGGTGGTGGCAAGCCTAGATAGCATGTCTGCCTGAGAGTTTTTCGATCGGGGGACATGAATGATTTCAAAAAAGTCTAATTGAGAGGATAGGGCTTGCACCTTCTCTAGGTATTAGATCATCATAGGGTCTCTTGTTTCAAACTTGTCTTTGACTTGGTTGACCACCAATTAGGAATCCGAGAAGATCTGGTGTCTTTGAATCCCCAAGTTCTTGGTGATTCAGAGTCCTGCAAGTAGGGCTTCGTATTCGGCCTGATTGTTTGAAGCGCAGAAGAAAAATCAAAAGTGTACTTCACTGTGGGTTCAGCTAGTATGAGGCTCGCTCCACATCCAGCGGAGTTGGAGGCCCCATCTACATGGAGTACCCAGATGGATTCCATGTCTTTCGGAGTGGCTCCTTCCGCTTCGGTCGGTCGTGCTTCGTCTTCAGACCTCCAAGTGCACTCAGCCAAGAAGTCGGACAGCACCTGGGCTTTCATAGCCGATTGGGGCTGGAAGCTAATGTCAAACTCACTCAACTTCATGGCCTATTTAGCTATTATCTCCGAAATATCAGAACATTGGAGAACGGCCTTAAGGGGTTGGTCAGTCAGAACCACGATAGCGTGAGCATGGAAATAAGGCCGTAGTTGCTTTGCCATAATTATCAAAGAGTAAATCAGCTTCTGCATCTTCGAATATCTTGTCTCAGTAACGTGCAAAACTTTGCTGATGTAGTAGATCGACTTGTGGAGGCCATCTTTCTCTCTTCGAATGAGGACCGAACTGACTGCTTCGTCTGTAGCAAAGAGGTATAGATAGAGTGTTTCCCCATCTTGAGGTTTGGAGAGCAAGGGTGAGGTCTCTAAGTATTTCTTCAATTCTTCAAAAGCAAGACGGCAATCCTCAGTCCATTCAAAGCCTTGGGACTGTCGGAGTACCTTGAAGAAAGGGAGGCACTTCTCGACCGATCGGGAGATGAATCTGTCCAAGGAGGCGATCCTTCCTGTCAGCTGCTGTACCTTCTTCTTGCAGGAAGGGTGTCTCATATCTCAAAGAGCTTGGATCTTTTTGGGGTTTGCCTCGATTCCTCATTTATTAACGAGGAACCCCAAGAATTTGCCTGAAGTTATCCCGAGGTGCACTTTGTTGGATTCAACTTCATATGATGATGTCGTATGGCACTGAATGACTCTTCCAGATCCTTGATGTGGTCTTTTTTAAGGAGGCTCTTGACAATCATGTCGTCGACATAGACCTCCATGTTCCTTTCCAGTTGTTCTTTGAACACCTTGTTAATCAACCTTTGGAACATCGCCCCAGCATTCTTCAGCCCAAATGGCATCATTTTGTAACAGTAAAGACCTTTCTCGATGACAAAGGCCATCTTTTCCTCATCTTAGGGATCCATTCGGATCTGGTTGTATCTGAAGAAGGCATCCATAAAGCTTAATAGCTGATGGCCGGTGGTGGCGTCAACTAGTTGGTCAATTTTTTGAAGGAGAAACCTATCTTTTGGACAGGCTTTGTTGAGGTCTGTGTGTCAATACAGATCCTCCACTTACCACTAGCTTTCTTCACCATCACCACGTTGGCTAGCCATTCAGGATAGTGCGCTTCTCGAATGAATCCCGCCTTGATGAGCTCCTTTTCTTCTGTCGAACCGGATTGTATTCGGGGGCGAAGCTCCTTTTCTTCTATCGAACCGGTTTGTATTCGAGGGAAACCTCCAACCGATGAGTAATTATCTTGGTTGGGATCCCAGGCATATCCAAGGCTGACCAGGCAAAGACATCAGCATTATTTCTGAGGAAATAGATCAACTTCACCTTGGTTTCCTCGTCAAGCAAGCTTCCAATTTGCATGACCTTGGTAGGGTCCTCCTCAGTTAGCTATGCCGAAATGGTTCTTTCCATGGGTTCACCAGAGTCTGCAGTTGGATCTCTCGAATCTAGCTGATCCCAAGTTATGGGATCGCTGGATTGCTTGTCCTGAATCATCAAGCATTGTCGTGCCATTCTCTGGTCTCTCTTTGCTTCTCCAATACCACTCCTGGTGGGAAAACATACCAGGAGGTGATAAGTTGACACTACGATCCGAAATTTGTTCAGGACGGGCTGTTCCAAAATCACGTTGTAAGCCGAGGGGTTTCGGACTACCGTGAAGTTAATCAGTAGTGTCTTCTATCGAGGTTCGGTGCCGAGGGTTACAGATAACACTATCTCACCCTCGACATCGACCTGGATGCCTCCGAAGCCAGTGAGCGGCATAGGGGACCTTTGCAGTTTATTTTTAGGTAGACACATCCAAGAGAATGCGTTGTAGAGTAAGACGTTAGCAGAGCTTCCATTATCAACCAAGATACGCCTTATATCATAATTGGCCACAACGGCCAATATTACAACAGGGTCATCGTGCGGGAGTTAGACCCCCGTGAGGTCATCATCGGAGAAGAGTATGGTGTTGTTATCTTTGAGCCGCTTTGGGGTGTCGTCTTCAATCCTTCTCCAGTTGATCAGCCAATGCAGCAACCCTACGTTCTCGTTGGTGGGCCTCTGGTTCGGTAATTCGACTTCTTCAGGAGCCCTCTGGGGAACTGCACTCTTCGATGTCATGGCCATGGTACCAGTGAAATCGGCAGTATTTGTTCCTGTTCCTCGCGAAAGAGGATGCCTTCATGGGATATGGCCGTTGGAGGTAGTTTTCTTTCTCTATCTCCAGTAGGATCTTCTATTTAGGGAGGTTAAGGGAATATAGGAGTCGAATCTCCCACCCGATATTCTGGGCTGGGACTTCGTCGCCGATCAGATTTGTTGTTGTTGTTGTTGGGGATAGTGGGGCCTAGTCCCTTGCTGTTCTTCTTCTTCGGGAGGGGCTTCCCTTCGGCTAGCCACCAATTCACCGCTTGCTCTTCGGCGTCAGCATACTTCTAAGCCCTTGACAGGAGCTCAGCGTAGCTTGTGAAAAAATTTTTATCCAGAAAAAAGGTGAGCCTCGATGTTCGAAGCCCTTTCTTTAATGCAGGCATGGCCATGTGCTTGTTGAGATCAGGGATCTCGAGCATAACTGAGTTGAATCTTGAGATATAATCCCATAAACTTTCTCCTTCATTCTGATGGAGGAACAGGGTGTCCGTGTTACGGGACGTCTTGCGGTAGGTCCTGAAATGCAAGACAAATAATTTTTCTAGCTCAGAAAAAGAATCGATGGTACATCGGCGTATGCTCGAGTACCACATCCGAGCGGCTTTCTTCAAAGTGGTCGGGGAGGCGAGGCAGTAAAGCGCATATGATACCCCTTGAATCATCATGTGGGCTTTGAAACTGTCCAAGTGATCAAGCGGGTCAGTGGTGCCATCATAGGGCTCCATCTGAGGGACTCTAAAGTGCCGGGAAACAACTTTGGCCATGATGCGAGAGGTGAACAGAGGGTGCAGCTCGCACGCCACGAGGTCACAGTGGTTCCTCTGCCCCTAGAGCTTCGCAACCTCCGATTCAAGGGCCTTAAGCTTTCCCTCGTAATCGGGGCGGACTTCCTTCGGTAGGTCCCTTTCAGGAGTGGAGCCTTCGGAGGAAGCAGAAAGAGATTGCCTAGGCCTCTTTCCTCTTCACAGTAAATCAATTGGTCTTGGAATCCGGGAGCTTCGGCCCCCGGAAGAGGATCGGTTATGGAGGGAAAGACGGGTGGACCCATCTCGAGGGGCTTTTTCCTTCCGGGATCAATGGATATGTCTGGAGGTGGCTGGCGGATGCCTCACCTGAAGGGCTTTATCTTGAAAATTCTGAACCATAGTCATGAGAGCATTGACTTGGTTCAGGAGAGCCTCAAATTGTTGCTGTCCCACAACAAGCATGGGAGGCGCAATGTCATTCCCCGCCAAGGGCTCAGCCCTCTGGGAAGGAACACGACTTCTGCTTGTTGAGGCATTCTGAGCTTTTCCTTTCGCCATTGAAAACTCCTTACACTTTCCCTTTTTAAGGAAGGGAACTAATAGTAGATGCTTAATACCTCTCCCCTTCCTGGCGCCCCAATCTATTGGCGTAGAATCCCTCTTCCGACCCGGTGGAGCTACCGGATCACAGGTTCGCTCCCCTAGTTTACCTGCAAAACAGACCCATGGCCAGATGTTCTCCGACGAGGGACACTTCGATGTCTAAGTTAGAGGCGGGCTCCAGCAACATAATGGGGAAGATTCTGAGGAGGGAGATGGCGAGGAAAGGAACTCTAGTTTTTTCAGGATTTCGTTGTGTCCACCTCGAGTATCCCCTTTTACCGGTATTTATATTGACTAGCTTGACCTGTGGCTCCGTTCTCTCTCTTACGGTTACGATGGAGGCTAATTGATTTCTCTCTAATCGTAACCGTGGATGGTTATTGAACGGTTTTGGTCAGGCCGGAGGCGTTATCGTTGAAGTTCGTGGCCACGTGGCCGCTCCGACGTAGTTGTACTTCGGAGATGATAGTTAGGCAGTCGATTGTAACCGTTGTCCCCACGTTCGTATGGGTTTGATGTTGGTTGGAGATCTGCCTTTGGGCCTCTTCTCCAAGAGTGGTCGTTGTTGGATCGAAGGGGTGTCTTCGTCTTGAGACGCCTTCGGATTGATACCTGTGGCTGAGGCCGAAGACTATGTCTTCGGCTGGGCTGAAGATCATGTCTTCGGCTGGGACTGAGGGCCATGTCCTCGGCCAAGGCCGAGGGCCATGTCTTCGGCCGGAGCTAAGGGTAACGTCTTCGGCTGAATTTGAAGATCACATCGTCGCCTTGCCCGTTAATCATTCAGCCTCTCCTGGGCGCTTTGGTTCAAGGTGTCCGGTTCGGGAGGAAGTGCACAAGCGGTCGAACCGGTGGTTGATTTATGCCTGAACCGATATATTCAACAGTGACAACTAAGGGGACGGAGATCAAAGAAGTTGAGAAGCAACAGCAATTTCAAGAAATTGTTGTTTACAACATTAACTTTCCATAACCTGGCTTTTTTGAACCTGGTGTGCATAAAATTTTCAGAAACCATTTGTTACGGCTTACAGAAACCATTTAAAACTTCCAGGAGCTGTTGGAGTGGGAGACGATTATATCATGGGAGCATAAACTACGACAAAGTGATGTAGCTTGAAATCTTTAAAATTATATTTGGTAGTAGGTAATTTATCTAGATTATCTATAATTTAAAAGGGTCTCATCATATTATTATATTTAGTATATTTTTTGGACGGTGATCTATCCTACCTGACAATTTAGTTTATCTTTTAAAAGTTAATCCAAAATTATTTCTGAAAAGGATGATAATCCAGATTACCGCTTCTCGAACCAGTAATCTAAAATATCAAATTACCCTTCCATTCTTTTCCATGCTGGGGTGATCACCATCTGCGGACATGGAGGATGTTGTTTCCTCAAGTAATCTAAAATATCAAATTACCCTTTCATTCCCTTCCGCGTTGGGGTGGTCGCCATCTGCGGACATGGAGGATGCTGTTTCTGTCCGCCCGAATTTCCTTGGCGAGGTAGTGGGGCTTCCGAGAGATACCATTTCTTTGGTGTCTTCAACGGCCCTGGATGTTCGCATGCAAGATTAGAGACTTCTCCTCTCCTCTCGTTTTGTCCATCCTTCTGATCGTTGTTGCTATGTTCAAGTGACCGTATTGTGCAAGGACCAGATGCACGAAATGGTGGCAGAGGAGGCGGAGAGGGTGAGATTGCGTCCTACGCCACCTGCCGAGGGGTGGAGGGAGGTGTTTCCGAATGGACGAGGCAGTGCAGCCGGTCGCAGAACGCCAGCTACCGGTGTGAGATGTAGTTGTAGATGCCTAGAAGCGGGCATGCGGGCTTCACAACCGTGATGGGTCCCAACGGAAGTAATAGGATATTTGCCCCGGACCTTTTTTTTTTTTTCTTTTTTTTTTTTTGAGGGTAAGGCGCAACTGATACGCAGTAGTAGGCCATGACGGCGACGAGCAAAAAATAAATAAATAAAAAATATTAAAAAAGAAAGAAGCAACTGATAACTCAAAAGATGTAAAGTTTAATTGATACAAACATGTAAAATAATTTTTACCACCAAAAAAATAATAATAATAATTGTAAATGAAAACTTTTACCACCAAAAAAAAAAAAAAAAAAAAAAAAAAATTGGATTGCAAAAATTTTGCAACGCCCAACGTGGGGCTTGAACCCATGACCACAAGGTTAAGAGCCTTGCGCTCTACCGAAGCTAGACGAGAGTGATGGCGCATCTCTGAAGTATAAGATACATATACATAGAAGAAACTTTTCGGAGCCAACATACGCCAAACGATGGACAAGCGATAAAACCGCTGCATCTGAGATCTCGATAAGATAATATTCTACAGGAAGGAGGGGAAAAAAATAAAAACGGAACAGACAAAAATTGCATCAACAATTTACAAAGGTATTGAGATACAATCTAGTATTGATGCCGAGACCGGTTTTTGTGCTTCCACATCGATATCATTGATGTCAATGCCCTCACAAACCTCTTGGATCTTGATTTACACGATGACGTCGGCTCAGATGCATCCACCACCACCACCACCGTCAACCCCAATGGTCACCGCTGAACGCACCTCATGCAGCTGAGTCTGCACAGGGGACATCTCGCGCTGCCGCTGCTCCCGAAACAGCCTGAGAAGCTTCTGTGCTTTCTCCTTCCCCCTTGGCGTTCCATTCGCTGTCACCAACACTAAAGCTGGTATCACTCCCTCTTGCAGCACCAGGTAGCTACATTTCTCATTGTCACTGCACAGAGTTAGGAGGCAGGACACTGCCTGCTCTTGCTCGGTGTGCTCACCATTGTCCAATACTGCAGCTATCGAACTGATCAAACCTGGGGTTGATATTATATGTTTCTTTGCGGAAGTGTTTGAAGCTAGGTTTATGAAGACAGCAAGGGCCTTCTCCGCCCATGTGTAGCTCAAAGTTCCTGCAGGAGCTGCAAGGAGAGATTGGAGCTGTTCGATGATGCCAGAGGTAAGGAGGTAAGGGATGTTTGGGGAATGAGTAGACAAGTTGAATAGGGTGTGGAGGGCATCATGCTTGCAGGAGTGGCTTTGAGTGTTGTTGGACCCTAGGAGCTGGATCAGAAAAGGGACAGCTTGGCTTGACCCGATGACAGGTTTGGCCTCATTGAGACAGGAGAGATTGAGGTAGAGAGCAGCAGCCGCCTCACGAGTCTCAGTGTTTTGAATCATCGCCACAAGCAGGGATACCACCCCAGAAGATAGCAACATTGTTTTGTTCCTGAGATCCCCCATATGCGACGTAGCAATAATAAGAATGCAAGGTCAGGGGGGAAAAAAAGATAGCAAGAGCTCTGGGACTAATTATTCAAATATATAATTAAAAAAAATACAGCAAAAATAGATGGGGTTGATTATATCAGCTCCTCTAGTATGCTCATGCATTTGATATATATATATATATATGTGTGTGTGTGTGTGTTGTGTGTGCGCGTGTGTGTAATATATATATATATATATATATATATATATATAGAGAGAGAGAGAGAGAGAGAGATAGAGAGAGACTAGAATGTTCTAAAAGTATTTGGCCCCAAATGCTTCCTAAGGAAATCATCGATAATGCTTCCCAATAGAAATTGTTGGGATATCCTGGTTCAGCTACGAACCAGGCTCCGGTTCGACTTATCGAAACCCCGGTTCTCCAGACTTCGGACTAAGCGAAGGCCAACTGTAAGCAACTCAAGGCTTCACACCGAACTACAACATCCGAAGGCCGGTCCTTCGGGTAGCACATTCGGCCCCGGCCAAAGTCTGAACTACTCATCGACTTCCGAAGACACGAACTTCGGTCCCCGCCATAGACATGATCTCCCGTCTCGGAAAAATATCAAGCCTTCGGCCCACGCAAGGGAAAACCCGAAGCTTGAACCACAATCCGTTCCAAAAAGAAAACTGTAACCAACAGTTACAATCAACACTCATCATGCCATGATCATGGCGCGCAATTTCTACAGTCACGCCTCCGATCTGGCCGGAACTGCTCATTGGCAACTCACGATCGCCAATCATGGGAGTGAATGGCCCCCATGATCTCCGGGAAAAGAGCGGGCCACAGACCAGATGCCATCTTTTAAATATGGATAAGAAGGATGGCTAGAGAGGTACACGTGAATAATCTCGTACATACACATTTTCAATATCCAAGAACTCTTTTTCTCTTCCACTATCGACATCTTCCCCATTCTGTGGCTGGAATCCGCCACTGACTTAGGCATCAGAGGGTCCTCCGCCGGAACAACACCGGCAAGGGACCTGTTTTGTAGGTGAACCAGGGAGCGGTCCTGCGACGCAGCGGCTCCGACCGGCCGATCCAGGGACTCCACGCCAACAGATTGGCGCACCAGGTAGGGGGGCGTATTACTAACATATGTTAAGCTCCCTCCCAGACAAGGGGAAGAAACAAAGAATTTTTTGATGGCAAGAGGAAAAACTCAAAATGCTTCTACAAGCCGGAGTCGTGCTCCGTCTCAGGGGGGTGCACCCCCGGAGGAGAACGATGTTCCACCTTCCACGGTTACTGTGGGAGCACAGCAGTTTGAAGCTCTTATGAACCAGGTCACCAACCTAATGGCCATGGTTCAAGAGTCTCAAGACAAGAGTCTCAAGACAGAGCATTTCCGGTGGCAAACCCACCGGTTGTTTCTAGACGTAGCTCTCAATCCCGAAGAAGGAGAGCACCACGGGAGGATTCAGCGCATCCCTCCCCCCATTCTCGGCCCTCTCCCGAAGGCTGAACTTCGAGACTGCCTAGGTCTGCCGATTCCCCACAAAAAGGGAAAAGATCTAGGCAAACTTCCTCCTCCGAAAACTCAACTCCGGCGGAGAGAGTGTCCAAGCAGACTCCCAATTATGACGGGAGGTTCAGAGCCATCGAATCAGAGATGGCAAGGGCGCGAGAACAGAGAATGCGGGATTAGAGAGATCCCGAGGACCTGATTGTGGATGATCTACGCCCACCCTACACCGACCGCATCATGGCTGAGGACATTCCTCGGCACTTCAGGGTTCCCCAGATGGAACCCTACGACGGCACCTCCGACCCTTTCGACCATTTGGGCAGCTTCAAAACCCATATGATGATTCAAGGAGCTTCGAACGCGATGTACTGTTTGGCGTTCCCGACTACCTTGAAGAAGTCCGCTCGGATGTGGTACTCGAGCCTGCGCCCAGGTACCATGATTCCTTTTCCGAGTTAGAAAAATTGTTTGTCTTGCATTTCAGAACCTGCCGCAAAACTCCTCAAAATACGGGCACACTCTTCCTCCACCAGAATGAAGGAGAGAGCCTGAGGATTACGTCTCCAGGTTCAATGCGGCCACGCTTGAGATCCCCGATCTCAACGAGCACGTGGCCATGTCAACACTGAAGAAGGGGCTTCGAACCTCCAGGCTTACTTTTTTCCTGGACAAAAAGTTCTCTAAAAGCTATGCTGAACTCCTATCAAGGGCTCAGAAATACGTCGATGCTGAAGAGCAGGCGGCGAATCGACGTTTGATTGAAGGGAAACCCCTTTCAAAGAAGAAGAATAATAGGGGATAAGGCCCCCAAACTTTAAATAACAATGGCGGCAGATATGCAGACCGCCGGAGAAGCCCTTCCAAGCCCAGAGCATTGGGAGGAAGATTCGACTCATACACCCCCCTCAACCTCCCTCGAGAAAAGATCCTGATGGAGATAGAAAAAAAAACTATCTCCAACAGCCCCGTCCCATGAAGGCCTCCTTTTCCGCAAGGAAGAGGAACAAATTCTGCCGATTCCACCGGGACCACGGCCACAACACAGAAGAATGCATCTAGCTGAAGGATGCGATCGAGGATCTCATCAAGAGGGGATACCTGGGGCGGTACATCGGTCGCCAGGGGCCCCAGTCGGAAGTAACTGTTCCCCAGCCACCTCCCAAAGAGGCCGAATTGCCAAATCAAAGGCCCACCAACGGAGGTATAGGGATGATACACCGGCCCGCCAACTGAGAAGGGATGAAGATGAAGCTTCAAAGCGACTGAAAGGTAACAACTCCATCCTCTTCTCCAACGACGACCTTGCGGGAGTCCGGCTCCCGCACGACGACCCTCTTGTAATTTCGGCCGTAGTGGCCAATTATGATGTACAGAGAATTCTTATTGATAATGGAAGTTCGACTGATGTCTTGATGCACGATGCATTCTCCAAAATATGTTTGCCTAGATATCAACTACAAAGATCCCCCATACCACTCTCCGATTTCGGGGGCAACCAAGTTTATGTCGAAGGGGAGATAGTGTTGCCTGTAACCCTCGGTTCCGAGCCTCGACAAAAAACATTGCCGATCAACTTCACGGTGGTCCAGATCCCCTCTGCATACAACATTATTCTGGGGAGGCCCGCCTTGAACAGGTTCCGGACCGTGATCTCCTCTCACTACCTCTTAGTATGCTTCCCCACCAGGAATGGTGTTGGAGAAGTTAGAGGGAACCAGAGGACGACACGGCAATGTCTAATGATTGAAGACAGGCATTTCAAAGATTCGACTACTCCGGATCAGCTGGATCCGAGGGATTCAACCACAAACCTTGGTGAACCCATGGAGAGGACCATCCCGATACCTTTGAAAGAGGAAGATCCCTCCAGAGTTGTGCAAATCGGGAGCGCCCTTGACAAGGAAACCAGAACGAAGTTGATCCGTTTCCTTAGGGACAACGCCGATGTCTTCGCCTGGTCGGCTTCGGACATGCCCGGGATTCCCGCCGAAGTGATTACTCATCGGCTGGAAGTAACCTCTGGGTACAAGCCGGTGCGACAAAAGAAGAGGAGCTTCGCCAACGAAAGACAGCAAGCTGTTGATGAAGAGGTTGGCAAGCTCCTCAAGGCAGGGTTCATCAGAGAGACCCGCTACCCCGAGTGGCTGGCCAATGTGGTAATGGTGAAGAAAGCTAGCGACAAGTGGAGGATCCGCATCGACTATACAGACCTCAATAAGGCTTGCCCAAAAGATAGCTTTCCTCTCCCAAAGATTGATCAACTAGTCGACGCTACCGCCGGCCACCAGTTGCTGAGCTTTATGGACGCCTTCTCTGGCTACAACCAGATCAGAATGGATCCGCAAGATGAGGAGAAGACGGCATTCATCACTGACAAAGGTCTCTACTGCTACAAGATGATGCCATTCGGCCTCAAGAACGCCGGAGCAACATTTCAAAGACTCATCAATAAGGTGTTTGAAAAGTAACTGGAAAGAAATATGGAGGCCTATGTTGACGACATGATCGTCAAGAGTCTTCACCAGAGAGATCACATCCGCGACTTGGAGGAGTCATTCAGCGCTCTCCGGCGCTACCAAATGAAGTTAAACCCGGCGAAGTGCGCCTTCAGGGTCACGTCGGGTACATTCCTGGACTTCCTTGTCACCAAACGAGGAATTGAGGCCAACCCCGAGAAGATCCAGGCCTTGAAGGACTTGCGACATCCTTCCTGTAAAAAGGAAGTCCAACAGTTGATAGGAAAGGTTGCCTCCCTAAGCAGATTTATCTCTCGGTCCGCCGAGAAATGTCTTCCATTCTTCAAGGTACTTCGACAATTAAAGGACTTCGAATGGTCCGAAGACTGTCGCGTTGCCTTTGAGGAGTTGAAGAAGTATTTGGAGACCCCGCCATTACTCTCCAAGCCAAAAGAAGGCCAGGTCCTCTACCTGTACCTCTCTGCTTCAGACGAAGCAGTGAGCTCGATTCTTGTCCGAAAGGAGGAAAACGGGTCCCATAAGCCGATCTACTACATCAGCAAGATCCTACATGACGCAGAAACGCGGTATGCAAGAATGCAGAAGTTGATCTACTCTTTAGTGATTGCGGCAAAGCGACTACGGCCATATTTCCAGGCCCATGCTATCGTGGTGCTGACTGATCAACCTCTCAAGGCCGTTCTCCGATCTCCGGACACTTCTGGAAGGATAGCCAAGTGGGCTGTGAAGCTAAGCAAATTTGACATTAGCTTCCAGCCCCGAGCAGCTATGAAGGCCCAGGTGCTCTCCGATTTTCTGGCCAAGTGCACCTAGAAGTCCGAAGATGAAGCCTCTTCGGATGAAGAAGAAACCCCGAAGGAGATGAAGTCTGTTTAGGTGCTTCATGTGGACGGAGCTTCCAATGCTACCGGGTGCAGGGTTGGACTCATGTTGGCCGAACCTGACGGCCAGATTATAGAGTATTCACTCCGTTTCTCCTTCCACGCCTCCAATAATCAGGCCGAATATGAGACCCTACTCGACGGACTTCGGATCGCCAAAGATCTGGGAGTCCAACAACTCCGAACCTTCTCCGACTCTTAACTGGTTATGAATCAAGTCAACGAAGAGTACGCAGCCAAAGATCCAACCATGGTGCAATACCTGGAGAAGGTTCAGGCTTTATCCTCCCAACTGGAACATTTTGAAATTATTCATGTTCCCTGATCAGAGAACTCCCGGGCGGATGCACTGTCTCGACCGGCAACTACAACACTGGAGTCTCTCGGGCGCACCTTTGTTGAACATCTTGAAACTCCAAGCATTGTCAAAGAGGCTGCAGAGGTGCACCAGATTGATGCTGAGCCAAGCTGGATGGATCCCATCATCAGATTCCTGAATGAAGGAGAACTGCCCGAAGATAAGGCAGAGGCCAAGAAGATCCGCTGGATGGCATCTCAGTACATCATCTTAGAAGGAACCCTCTACAAGAGATCGTTCTCCCAACCAATGCTGAAATGCCTCGGACCCACCGATGCAGATTATGCATTAAGAGAGGTCCACGAGAGCATATGCGGGGATCACTTGGGAGGCAGATCTCTAGTATACAAGATTATTCGACAAGGATATTACTGGCCATCCATCCAGAAGGACTCAGCTGATTTCGTGCGGAAGTGCGACCAATGCCAGAGGTATGCCAATATGCAGAGACAGCCTGCGAGTCACCTGACTCAGTTGGCAACCCCATGGCTCTTTGCCCAGTGGGGGATGGACATTCTTGGCCCGTTCCCACCAGCATCAGGGCAAAGGAAGTTTCTTCTAGTGGCCATCGACTATTTCACGAAATGGGTGGAAGCCGAACCATTGGCCCAAATCACAGAGGACAAGGTGGAAAGTTTTGTGAAAAACTCCATCATCTTCAGGTTCGGTATCCCACACGTCATCATCACGAACGAGAGACAAATTCGATAATCCGAAGTTCAAGGACTTCTGTGCTCGGTACCATATCCAGCATCGGCTAACATCCGTTGCACATCCACAGTCCAACGGAGAAGCCGAAGTCACCAACCGGACCATCCTCCATGGTCTAAAGACAAGGTTGAACGCCGCCAAAGGGCTTTGGGCCGAAGAACTGACCTCTGTTCTTTGGACGTACCGAACTATCCCAAGAACAGCTACCGGTGAATCTCCGTTCAATCTAGCCTACGGTACCGAAGCCATGCTACCTATCGAAGTCTCTCTATAGTCCCTGAGAATTGACAACTATGAAGAGCCTAAGAATTCCGATCGCAGAAAGATCGATCTGGATCTGCTATCAAGCACCAGGCTACAGGCCCAAATAAGAATGGCGGCATACCAGCAAAAGGTCACCAAGTACTACAACGCAAGGGTGAAGGAGCAAACTTTCCGCACGGGGGACATGGTATTGCGAAGAGCAGAAATATCCAGGCCAATGGAACAGGATAAACTCTCCCCTAACTGGGAAGGCCCATATCAAGTCGAAGAAGTCATTCGACCAGGGACATATCGACTCAAGACCCTGGAAGGGAAGACCCTATCCCGGCCATGGAATGTACAGAACCTTCACAAATACTATCAATGAAAAAGTTCCAAAAAACTCCTGTGCAAAGCTCCTCAACCCTACACAACTCAGAATGGCTAGTTGCATCAACTGAACGACAATAGCCCAAATGACCCGATCTGAAAAATCGGTCAACTGCGCAAAGGAGAGTCTGATCCACTCACCTTATCGGTATGCCCGACGAGTGCAATGGATGGCCTAACCAGGCCACCAAAAAGATCAAAGGCGCAGGGATGGTTTTCGTAACCTACCCTACGGTGAATCCAAACACACGCAGAGACGGGCCTGAACAGCCTACTTTAATCACGACAAAAAGTGCACAGGGATGGTGTAAACACCCTACCCTACAGAAAATCCGAACACGTGCCTAAAAGGACAATTGTTGTCCTCTCTGTCAACAACAAACACTCTCAGAACGGTCCAACGAATCCTACTTCTTCTCTACAAACCGCAAGTAGTTTATGAAGTCTACATTATGGACAAATCGTGATGCAACACATCACAGAAAATATACGGAAAGAGGTAAAAGAAAAGATCTTTCATTTCTTTCAATTTTTCTTACAAAAAGAAAGGAAAAGAAAGAAAAAGAAAAAAAAAAAAAAAGAAAGAAACTCTCCTATAAAGAGAGTAAGAAAAAGAAAAGAAAAACTCTCCAAAAGAGAGACAAAAAAAAAAGCAGCAGCAGCAGCAACAGCAAGGTTGGGAAATTTGCATTAACTCCTCGACGGGTTTTTCTCGTATCGTCGGGGAGAGACCAGATGGGACGACGAAGGGCCCCCGGGGTTCCCATCCGAACTCGAGTCCGACCCCTCATCAGAGTCAGAATCGAATTCGTGGCCGGGGAAAGGAACGGAGGGTTTGATATTATCCAAGCCCTTCAAGTCATAAAACTTGGAGGCTTTCCTCCGGCACTCCCGAAACCCCTGGTGGAAGGAGTCCAGGGCCACCTCGACGAGCTCATCCTTGAATGAGGCAGAAGTTCTGAAGTTTGCGACGGCATCCGCCGCCTCCTTCTTCGCCTCCTCCACTGCCGTGGTCGCTGCATTGACTTGGGCCCGGGCCTCCCTCAACTGAGCCTCCAGAAGGCGGCGGACCTTCTTCTCGAGACGGTCCACCAGAGGCTCCTCTTCGCCTACGGGCCCAGATGGCTCCGGACTTCGCTTCCTCTTGGGGTCAATAGCCCTCCTCTTCGCTGCACGACGGAGCTCGGAAGTGCTGAACCTCATGGCTAATAGAAGGAAGACACCAACAGAAATGATGGCCTTCGACAGCAGGGGGGCAGAGTTCTATTTATAGAAACCTTACACCCACGATCGATTGCGGGGAGGCGCGTCCCACGTCCTTCCCGGTCGTATGAGAAGGCGCCACGTGTCCGGGTGACGCTTCGAGAACCAGAAAGTCTCTCGGAAGCCATCCCCAGGACCGCAACCGCCATCGCTTCGAATCCGAAGAAATCCGTATCATGCGACGGCATCATTAATGGTCTCTTTTTGGAAAAAAGAGGCCCGGCGGCTCATAAGGCGCAAGAGATCACGACTGTACAAATTTCGACGTGCCACGTGGACAACGGTGACCCTAATCAAATCCCCCTAACTATTGATTGACAGGGAGATGACTCCTGTCCGCCCCAACGGACAAGCTAATCATCCGAAGGAAGGCAACGCAATGGAGTTCTGGTCCGTTCAAGGGCTCGTCCTTACCGACTGAACGGCCTTCGGCTATGACTATTCAACTAAGCAAAAAAGAGAACAGTAAAACCGGCTCTTATCAACCGGACGGCCTTCGAAGGCTATCATTCGACTAGGCCAGAGGAGAAACGATAGAACCGTTTCAGGCTACACATGAGGCACAATAATGCATATGCAAAGAAAGGAGAATTCATTCCAAAATCTGGGAAAATTGCAATACAAAGTTCATTGACAATACAAGAAAGGAAGAGAATACATTCGGAGTGATCCAGGTCACTCAACATCAATAGGAGAGGGCTCCACACCACAGGACTGGAGCAACCTATCAACTTGATCGGAGAGGGTCTCATCAATCTGGGCCGGGATGGGAGAACCTTCAGCCTGGACTCATCCAGCTTGAGTCGCCTCTTGGGCCGAGATCAAAGCTGGGATCACCTCCGGGTTTTCGACTGGGGTAGCAGCCTCCTCCACCGGACATGGTGACTCCTCGACCTCCCCTGCGGCTTCGGCCTCCTCCGCTTCTTCTCCTTCCTCTCCAATTATGTTGTAGGAAGGGATCTTCGAAAGGTCGAGGTGGGGGAGGGTCTCCTTTACCTTGGAAAGCCCATCATTGAAGCCGTGCTGGTAGGCATACAATGATGCTTCATCAATATCTGTCTGAAATTGCGAAGACATCTTGAAGTCAGCCACGGCATTGTCTATTTGCTTCATCAAAGCTTCGGACTCCCTCTTGGCGACTTCGGCCTCCCTCTTGGCAGCTTCGAATCCTAGGATCGCCTCTTCGGCCCTCCTAGAAGCCTCCTTCGCCACCTTGGACAAGCTCTCCATCCTCTCCTGGTTCTCCCTGGCAGTCCGCTCCAGAGATTCAACTTGCCTCCTGCTCCTGTTCAACCCTGCCTCTTGTCCCGCTATCCTCGAGTGGGCGCTCTTCAGTTCGCCCTTCAGATCACGAACTTCATCAATCACCCGGACAAGACGGTCCTCCATGGATTGCTTCAGCTCCTCGGCTACTTCCCTGGTAGCCCTAGCAGTCTGAAGCTCCTCCTTGAAGTCGCAGATGAGGCTGTCCACGTTCCCCAAGCCTTCCTTCATGAAGGTGAAGTCATAGACCAACTACATCAAAAAAGAAGAATCGAGGGTCAAATAACTCTCAAGGCAAAGGAGGCGGTGATAGTCATACCTGTTGCAGGACAGCGAAACCGGAATCATACACCTTGAGAAAGCTCTGGTTCCAGAGAATTGCCAGGTCGCGGGGCTGTATCGTACCCTTCAACGCCTGTCTGGCTTCCTCCGGAACCAGCAGCTCTCCCATAGGCGGGTGCTCCAAAGGGTTCGTCGAGCGACCTCCGGCTGAAGAAGCTCCGTAGACAGACTCTTCTTCGACTTGCCGCGCCTTGCCCCTATCGGCAGCAGAAGGGCAAACCGGCGACACATCCACTCTTTGAGGCGCGGGCCCACCATTGTGTCGACTGGGGAGGCGACCGCCGCTGGAGTCTCGACTGGGCAGGGCCTCGCTGGAACCTCTTCCGCGGCCGATGCATTTTCCCCCGAGGTGCCTCGGGAAGACAAAGTGCTTTGGTCCCCTTCGAGACCATCTCTCCAAGCTTTCTTCCGAGCTGCAGACCTGGTGGAAGGGGCCTGTGCCAACCTCCTCTCCGAAGTATGGCGAAGCCAGCTCAAATTGCGCTTCATCCCACCACCTGTAGGCAAAGAGGATCACCTCAGTTAAATGAACTACAATGAAACCTAAAAAAGAAGAGCAGAAATTTCCACTACTATACCTAGTGAGGGGAATTTACTGATTCCCGCTCGATGGAGGTTCCTCTCCTCCAACAACTCCCGGATAGGAGCAACTTTCGAGTTGATCAGAAGATCATAAAACAACTGATCGGCCGCCAAGACTTTCTTTCCGTCATTGGCGGTCAGGCAAGGCTTCTTCCACTCAGTGTTGAAGCCCCATGGGTCGAAGGACAACACAAATACAAAGACAGGTTTCCACCCGTGGATGGCGCTGGGCATATCCTTGATCACCCTGCGGCCCGATCTGGGACTGATCACCCACCATCCGTTGCTGTGGAAGTCCCTCTTGAGGACGAAAAGGACCGAAAACAAGTTGGACCTAGGCTCTACATTGGCGATGCTGCACATGACCAGGAACCCGCAGATGTTCCTGATGCTGTTTGGGGTTAACTGCGCTGGCACCACTTGGTACAAGCGAAAAATCTTAACAAAGAAGGGATGCAGGGGAAACCGAAGACCAACCTTCGGGTGATCTTCGTATACAGCTAGGCACCCAGGGGGAGCTTTGTTCACCCGCTCCTCGGGCGCAGGGAGGACAAAGGGAAATTCCTCAGGAATGCGGTAGCGTTCCCAAAGAAGGGGTGTCTTGCTCTGAGAAACCAAGCTGGGGACCGACTCCGGACCTACTGTATCTCCGGCCCCCGAGGGCCCAACCTGCTTTCCCTGACTCTCTACAGTCTCTTCCATGACAAAGGAATGAAGCAAAGGGACGGAAAGAAAATTCTACCTGAAGAATAGACTGGTACTCCAGAACGGTTTGGGCGGAGAATGAGATGAGGTTGAAGAAGCTTCCTTGCCCAGACCTTCACCCTTCCTCAAAAGAAAAGTAAAGGTCTCTGGACCCCCACAGAGGGTTAATTTGACTCAAGGTTATCCTGTAGGTAACCCACTTACGACTGACCACCAGAATAAGATCTATCCTTCATCCAACGGGTGGAGAACAGCCACCACAACTATCCAAATCCCAACCAAAAGATTGTCTCAACCACTGTGCAACGGGACAAGGAGAGATAACCTCAGGGCCACCTACTTTTCCCCAATCAAGGAATGGCACCTGTCCACCATCTGATTCTCAGATCATGATAGGCAGCCCAATAGAGGTCCCGTAATCATTTACTGCGCCGTCTCTCAGGAAGAAAGCGACAAGACTATAATACTCTCACTTCTCGAGGCAGATCTTCGCTTCGACAACTGAGAGTAGGGAGCAACTGTTGGGATATCCTGGTTCAACTACGAACCAAGCTCCGGTTCAACTTATCGAAGCCCTGGTTCTCCGGACTACGGACTTCGGACTAAGCAAAGGCCAACTGTAAGCAACTCAAGGCTTCACACCGAACTACAACATCCGAAAGCCAGTCCTTCGGGTAGCACCTTCGGCCCCGACCGAAGTCTGAACTACTCATCGACTTCCGAAGACACGAACTTCGGTCCCCGCCGTAGACATGATCTCTGGCCTCGGGAAAATATCAAGCCTTCGGCCCACGCAAGGAAAAACCCGAAGCTTGAACCACAATCTCTTCCAAAAAGAAAACTGTAACCAACGGTTACAATCGACACTCATCATACCATGATCATGGCGCGCAATTCCTGCAGCCACGCCTCCGATCTGGCCGAAACCGCTCATTGGCAACCCACGATCGCCAATCATGGGAGTGAATGGCTCCCCATGATCTCCGAAAAAAGACGGGCCACAGACCGGAGGCCATCTTTTAAATATGGGTAAGAAGGATGGCTCGAGAGGTATGCGTGAATAATCTCGCACATACATATTTTCAATCTCCAAGAACTCTTTTTCTCTTCCACTCTCGACATCTTCCCCATTCTGTGGCTAGAATCCGCCACTGACTTAGGCATCAAGTGTCCTCCGCCGGAACAACTCCGGCGAGAGACCTGTTTTGCAGGTGAACCAGAGAGCGGTCCTGCAACGCAGCGGCTCCAACCAGCCGATCCAGGGACTCCACACCAACAGAAATCAATGGTAGATCTTTCAAATAATAAAAACCCACATCATTAATTATGATCTACAATGTACAAATATCAAGAAACTAAAAAATCATTTATTTTGGAAGTCTATTGCCTTTGCATCAAATGAGCACAAACCGAATGGTAACAATATAGCAAGTGAACAAAAGTACATTATAGGCCACATAATTTGTAAATCCAAACCATTGGTCTCGTCCGAATATTTCTAAATTTATACAAATCAAATTTTAGATAATTTGGATGAATCTATATTGTAGAACAAAACAAGACATGGGGTCATACTGTTAAAATTATCCATTTAGTATCCATCCAATATATTGGTTAAAGTCCTCAAAAATACATGAATTATAATTTATAAATATTTTACACATCTTAACAATGTGGATATCCAATTTTAGAGACCCAAAATTGATTTCCATAAGGAAGCATTTAAGGCCAAATGCTCTTAGAAGCATTTAGCCTAACTCATATAGAGGAGCTATGCATGCACATATGGGCAACAACACAATGGTCCTACTGGAGCAACTTGTAGTTGCTCCAACTAGCAAATGACAAACATACCCTCCATACATCATACAAGAAAACCTTATATACATGAAGATATCTCTATCATTTGTCCCATACAATCAATGCACTAAAAAGTGAAGCAATCATTGTATCAACAAATGCAGGAGAAAAGTGCATCGATAACCTGGAGAAAATGTTGTAAATACTGGTATACATGTAAAGCTACCAAGAGCTTCCTTCGTTCAATCTCTAGCAAATCAAATGGAGGTATCTGACCTACAAAACAAGAGAACTTTATGAAATAATCTCTCTCATACCTGTTATTGTTGACAGCTAGGTTGAAAAGTGCCAATGCTCCAACCTCCTGAGCTCTCTCATCTCCTTCACAGATAGCTAACTTCAAAAAACGGACAAGTGCCTCGACAAAGCCATTCGCACCAGTATAGATCCTTGCCTCCTCATCATCCTTTAATAGGAACCTTATCTGCTCCACAGCTTTGAGTTGTTTTCCAATATCGTTACCCTCATTGAGCACAACTAGCAAGCTTTCATATCTTTCAAGCTCATCCCCTTCATGGCCCTCACATGTGCCATTTACCAAACTGTCCCTCTCATCCACTTGGAGTTCCTCTATTGCAGCATTCTCCTCCAATGGAACCACCTTCACACCCTTCATCTGGCAGAAGTCGATGGTCCCTGTAGATCTGGAATTTGTAGCATCTTGCTCTGATAAAGCCAGCCTCCAATAGTTGAGATCAAGAGATTCTGGTGGACCATCTGGAATTGGAACACCATTCTGTTCACACCAACTAGCAATCAGGCCTTTGACACAATAGTTTGAAGTTAAAGAGAGATGGGAGAGCTGCTGCTGGGTTTTGGGGCAAGTACTATGCCCGTCATTAAACCATTTCTCGATGCAGGCACGCTCGTACGTCTGCCCAGATGAAATGATGACCAGATCATACATGAGCTGTAAGGAGATCGGGCATCGGAACTCCTCAGGCAGTATTGGCATGTTTCCTGATTTCACCTCATGATGCTTAAAATCGAAAGAAAGTTTTGTTAGCTGCCTCTCAAAAGCTTGGTTGTTTATATTGACACCCTCAAGAGAGCCTAGGATGGTAGGTGAACAAGGAGCAGATTGTTGAGAGTCGTCGTCATCTGGCGTCTCACTTCTGAAAAGCTTGGAGTATTTTCTCATGAGATGCAATAAGTAAGCCACAATGGATTCCTTCCTATTGTCTTCCTCAGCACGGGCTCTTTCAATCAACTTCTTGAGAGCTCTTCTCTCAGTAAGAGCTGCTCTGGAGGATGTAATGCCCAACTTTAAAGCAGCTTGGTGGAAAACTTCAAGTTCCATGCCATCATTGAAATCACCATTAAATTGTTTTTCCTTGTGAAGCAATGCAATTGTTTCCTCACCTACTTGCTTCTCTGATGGATCCAAAATAAAAACAGTGCCCTCCAGCTGAGCAACAATGTCCATGATCTGACAAGAATATATGAAAATATAATCTTCAGCAAACAAGAAAAAAAAACTTTGTCCAAGATAGATACAATAGATGGAAATTAAAAGCAATCAACTACCTGAGCATATATTATGAGATCTACACAAGGCAAGAGGATGCACAACACCCGTCATAATAAAAGGTAGTCCTACATGTGTTCATATCCATCTAAGAAAGCTGTAGGCTGATTTGCAAAAAAGGTTCAGCAAAATCAGTTATAAGAGAAGCTGAAGAGATGACGGAAAGTATAACCCTTCAATTGATATAGGCAAAATGTGAACCTAGACTAATTTATCTCTGACCGAGTGGGAGACAAAGTTGACTCTCCAGATAGTTTGGAATTGATTATAGATTATACAGGATAGTATCAATTATTGTATGCAAGGAGATGGGAAGCAAAATCTCTAAAAGCTCTCAATGTCAAAGAGGAAAAATGAACTCATGACCTATCAAAATTTCTAAATTAGATCAGGTAGAACTTTGATGTTTTTAACTGGCAAACGGCATAAGCATTCGGGGTATTAACCAACAGACATTTCATTAAGCTCTAGCCTGGTAGAAATACTATATAGGTCAAAAATGTCATCAGACACTATAAAAAGCAAGAATAAACTACATTCAACAAGGTTCAATTAAATAGCTAGACTATAAAGATTTGATCATTAATTTGATCATATGTAATATGTGTGTGTAATGCATGGCTAGCTCTGTGCCATTGGCATATGTAGCAATTTATCGATACAGGCTTCCATACATCATCATTACTATCTTGCAATTGTTTAACCACAAAGAAGAACTTTAATATGATACAAATAACCAACGACATTTCACATATAGGTCTCCAGCCTCAAAGCCCTGATGAGTAGACTTCACCTGGTCTCTGGATGACTTGATTGTTCTTCCTAAGATCACCATTAATCCAGGAGCTAGGCCCCAAATCTGAACTGACCGATCTATATGTTGATCATGTAATAGAATCTAAAATTTATTATTAGAATGGTTTTAAGCAGTTAAGACAGTAATTTCCTTCATTTTTTGCAGCATTGTTTTGGGAAGAATGCTATTTCCCAGACAGGAGATGTTTAAGGATAATTTTGCATAGAAGAGTTTCAGGTTATATATGTCATTATAATTTGCACAAAGGAGATCATGATGTGAAAGAGCAAACATATGATTGCTAAAATATTGGTGTACAAAAGAAACAGATACTGGAAGATTTTATAGTCTTTGAAAGGAATGGCCCACATTACAGCATGTCCTTTGCTAGTTCAATCTCTATAACTTACCTGATGACCAATTGCTTGCGGAACTATGTCTTCAACGCGCTGAAGACTTTCTTGGAGGGCACATCTTGTCTTCTCAAATTTCATAAGAATGGAAACCCCAGTTATAGCCTAATAATTGAGAAAAAGAAATAGGCATAAGATTGAGCATAAATTAGCCTCTAAACCATTCTAGCCATTACAGCACATGAAGCTAATTTATGCTTTATCGTAAGGTAAATGACATAAAATCAATGTTCTACGTTGAGACTAAAACATCATGTATGCACCCTCTCATCCAAGAGAATATGGTTTCAATTAGATACATATTAAAATAAGAATATATCTGACATGAGTGCATAACATAATATCAGAGCTCATGTATAAAATAAGTATTCTTAAACACACTTATGTTTCTAGAGAAAGTTTTTGCACAAAATAACAACAATAGTAGCTTAATTTCATAAAGCTTCATACAAAGGCTTGTAAAAGATTTAAACCAACAAAAACCAATTCATGATAACCTAACCTGCAAGTTTCAATAACATTAACAAAACTAAATAATGAAAGAATAAACAAGAAAATTATTCTTCTAGGAAAACTTGCTAGAAGTAAATCCCTTAGTGTCTCCAGGAAGCATTTGAGACACAAAAACTTGATAAACTAGTAGGAGTCTGCATATGTAGCTCAATGTTTTCTAATGCATCGAACATGACAGCTTTGTCAGATTTGTCAATTTTTGCAAAGCATAGCCACCATTTATTTGCTATGAGCTAGAAAAATAAATAAAAAATCCCTAAATGCCGCCATTTGGTTAAGAAATCAATGCATCAGATGACCACATAGTCAATTACTAGAATAGAATAGACTCACCAAGTAAAGTCTGCTGCATTCTGAGCAATGCAGAAGAAGGCTCTTAGCCTTGTTGAGAGCTACATGCAATGAACATAGTGCCTGTAAACCAGACTTGCTTCTAGGTCTTGCATCCTCCAAGTCTGGAAAGATCCCCGAAACTTTACAAACTATTGCAGAAAGTTGTTTATACATGCCACCATGCAACTGCATACAAACAGCAAAATTTTCTCAAAACCTCTGGCCCTGGATAAAAGTAGGATTAAAAAATGATTTGACTTATATGTTCTCCCAAGGCCCAGGATAAAAGTAGAATTAAAAAATGATTTGACTTATATTTTCTCCCATGGCCCTTGTAAACATCCAATAATATCAGAAGTAGTATCAGAAAAACCCTTCAGACAACATTGTACAATTACCATTTGTATTCAATAAAAGAAGTGGAAAAGGTACAAACTTACTCAAAAATAAAATTTTGCAAGGATTTGTTAATAAGCAACACTACTCATAGCAAGACTTTTATTAACTTCATATAAGAATATTACCCACAAGGAAAAGAATAAACAGTGCAAGGGAAACTTATTGATGGTTAGTTTGTGATCAATGACAAAATATTAATATCTGAAGTTCATTACAATTATATTCACAGCCTAACCAGTTACAAGTAAAAGATGAAATCATAAAAATTTCCTTTTATTGATCAATTTTAAGAGAAATCCAAGTCTTCCATTTAATTTGGTTACACAAATCAGATTGGTGAGAAGACCTTGGCATCACCAGGTGCAAACAGATTCTCTTCAACCTGGGCAGAACCCATGGCTCCCTTCAGTCAAACCTCGTTACCTACGAAGAAAATTAGAAGCTCAAAAACATGAGGCTCATCAAAGAACAACAATAATAACAATCATGAGGTTATGCAGTAATTCTTTTCCAAACTAAATAAACTGCAAAAAAAGGAAATAAACATCAAATAATAGCCCAAAGAATTCAACACAAAATTCATTCCCCGTTCCACATTGAAGGCCGCAACTAAAATCACGACCATATCAGACGAAAACAAAATGTTGGCTTTATTTACCAAGACGAAAATTCATCCAGCATCAAAATTAAAAAAAGAAAAAAAAAAACTCACGTCCTAAATTTAAAACAAAAACTTCAAAGAAAAAGAAAAAAAAAAAAAGCGTTGCAATAATCCATTGATCAATAAAAGTAACACATTTGACAAGAATAATTATTTTGAAGAAAGAGTTAAAACTAGATCCCACACGGACGAAAATGTATTAGGTATTTCGGCTCAACATTTGTAAGACTTCATCAAAAATATTTAATATATACAAGTAAAAATGGACATCAGAAATATATCGAGAAAGGAAGAAATAGGGAGAAAAACGCATAAAAAACTCTAACTTTTTCCCTTTCAATGAGACATTAATTATTATCAAAACATAAAAAGTAATTGAAATTGCATTTCAAACCTCGAAAAATAATAACATCAAGATAACCGCCGGAAAAAAAAAAAAAAAAAATCCCCCAAATCCTCAGAAACAACTCGCGAATCCGAGAGTTCGTTATCCCCTAACCCAATTCAAATCAGAAAAATACCAAAAAAACCCAGAAACTTTGCCAAGGAAGCTTCGTCGTCGAGCCCGGAAAGAGATCACGATAGGGCTATCGCTCTCGAACCATCAAGATCTCATCCCCTCCACTTCGCCAAATTAGGGTTTCCGAATACCAGGGTAGACGAGGCCAGGTTATTTTGTCGCAGCAAACAAAGAGAAGGAGAGAGAGAGAGCGAGAGCGAGAGCGAGGAAGAGGAGTGAGATCGAAGCGTACGAAAGAGATTCTGTGGATATTATATATATTAGCAATTAAAATAATAATTAGAATAGAATATTTCCTTTGATAAAGAAATAATTTATCTTAATCATTTGGATAAGAAATAATTAAGCATCGGAGCTCGACTAACATCTTAATCAGAAATCTCGCCCGTCCATTTTGCAAGCTCCTCCTTAACGGCGTTATTCCGTTATAACGGACTTTCTCCAAAACCTATTACTAAAATTGCCCCTATTAAATTCAAGGATTTTTCTAGTGCACATCACTGGACGCAGGGAGCGTTCTACTCTGGTATTTTAGTGGGATCAGACTGACATACTTATATTCGGATAAAAAGAATGAGAAAAATATGATCCGCATCGAACATGATCTGGCAGGAAGGGAGCTCGTAAGGATAGCTATAACGGAAATTTATTCTTCTCTTTTTTTCATAAAAAAAAAAATTGCCCTTATTGGTTGTTTGTCATGTGACTTTGTAGGATTTTTCCCTGTAAAGTAATCTTTATATTTTTTTATATTTATATTTTAATGACCTTTTTTTGTGTATTTATATTACTAATCACGAGATCTAGGCCCTTAAAAACTTTTTACAAAATTGATTTCCATGACCTTTTATATTTAATTGAGATTATTATACAAATATATATATATATATATATATATAGAACATTATGTGAACTAATATTTGAAATCATAATATTGTTATAATTCGTGATAGTTGCTAAAACGATGTCAATAAAAATTGATAAATAATAATAATAAAAGTGATATTATTTTTTAAATTATTTTTTATTTATAAATATTTTAATATTTTAATATATTTTTTAAATTAATGTAGATTAATTCTATATTAACTTATTTTTTAAAATATGGATTGTACGAAAATACGATCTAATCAATTTAGGACTAAATTCGAAATTGAATTAAGTTAAATGACTTTTTTAATTTAAATCAATTTTTAATTAATTATTTATAAAAATTACTTGAAATTTATACAAAAATTTATATAGATTTAGTATAATTTACTAGATTGATATTCTATTTTTTATATAAAAATCTTTAAAAATAAAATTAAAATTATATAAATGTATATGAATCCAATAAAGTTTTATATATACCCTAAGATTTTTTTGAAAAAAAAATTAAAGATTATTTGTATTATAATAGATCATCAAGACAAAATAGCCATTATTTTTTACATGCTATAAAATAAGATGACGGAGGTATCTAAAACTGTTAAATATAACGGCTCGTTATTTTAATTTTTGGCCCGATTGCCATCTCATAAATTCCGTGTATCCAGCGGCGCGGTACCTATGGCTTATTTCACGGATGGGTCAAGGATAAAATAGTTGTCAATTGGATGGATAGGATTGAAGGGATTGAAAAGCTTCATTGATCTGATGGTTGTGATTGGTATAGCACGTTGATTTTTGTTTCATCGCTGCAATGACGTGTTGTTGGAGGCATCATCGGCATTGAATACCGCGATTTGAAGAAGTCATTGCTGACTTCGGCATCAAGTGCTAGCTTGCAGCGGTGACGGTGGCAATGGATGGCCTATAGTTGGCAAATTTGTCCTTTCCAAAAAGGAGTCACATACCAGGGGAATCCTTGCCATGCTTACCTCCAAGAGAACAAAGATTAGGACCAATCTATTAAGAAGATTTGAACATTGATCGCAAATATATTATATCGGATTAACTTTATTTATATAAAAATATTATTGACATCTAGCTAACATTTTTTTAATTAAAAATAAATATATATATATATATATATTAAAAATTTTAATTAGATGATGGAAACTATATGAAAATTATTATGACGACTATATACTCATCTTGAAATGTCTATTGAATTATAGAATAAGACGGAGTCATCCATCAATGATTAAGAAGCGACCACACCATCGACTATACTACTGATCAAGTAGAAGATGATCAAATATGTTGCTTCACCGACTATGATCTTCAATATCCTACATCGAGAGATTACATATAATTAGACCAACCGACATCCCTTTATACATTCACCAAGTATTTACTGAGATCCGACTAAGATCCACACTTAGGCACAATAGACTACAATGTCAAAGCCCCTCTCTCGTTTAGGTTCCATCTCTTGCAGCTAGGCTTGTTCTCTCTCAACTAGGTCCCATCTCTCTTTGCCAAGCCCGTTCTCTCTAGGCCATGCCCTACCTCTCTCGACTAGGCCCATTCTCTCTCAGTCATGCCAATCTCTCTCGTTGGCAGACAAGCCACCCCAACACTCGGAGCCAATGATATTCGAGTATGCAACAAAAACTAGTCCTAACTGTCCCAATAATAATTATGGCAAATGGGGTTCGTGGTGGACAGGTTTTCAATAGAATTACCTATCCTAACAGAAAAGATGCAAATAGAAAAAAACTCCAAGGGACAAGATCTCGACATCTTACCAGAATCTATTATACCTGATATTCTCTAACGATATTCTGTTATTTCGAGTAACTCTATAAAAAGATAAAATAGGACCCCCGGCTTTCACTACCACTCATACACTCACACGATCACTAGGGCTGAAAGTGGGCCAGGCTGGACTAGGCCACACACCTACCTGAGCCCGGTCCAAAAAAATTTCGGGTTTAGCGTCGAGCTTAGGTTCGAAATTTTCTCAAAACATCATGCTCGAGCCCAACCCAAGCTCAATTAGGCTGGCTCAAATAAAATCCCAAATGACAAAAAAAAATATCTGGCCGGAGCATGGGGGGCGTGAGGGCACCATAATTATGGGAGTGAGATCGAAGCTGAGGGGGGCCACGAGGTCGCATGGGGGACAGGGGGCGTCAGGTGGGGTGCCGGGGCCAGGGGAGGTAGATCAGAGCTCAAGGGGGGCCACAGGGTCACATGGGGGGTGGGACCGTCAGGTGCGGGCACCAGGGTCGGAGGAGGGAGATCGAAGCCGGAGGGGAGCCGCAGGGTCGCACGAGGGATGGAGGCATTGGGTGCGAGCATCAAGACCGAGAAAGGGAGATCGAAGCCAGAAGAGCAAGATCATAGCTGAGGGGGGCCGCGAGGTCGTACAGGGGGTTGGGGTATCGAGTGCGATCGTGGAGCATTGACCGAACAAGGAAGATTGGAGTCAAGGGGCAACATCACCATCGAGATGCCATGATGGACTTGAGAGAGAGAGAGAGAGAGAGAGAGAGAGAGAGAGAGAGAGAGAGAGAGAGAGAGAGAGAGAGAGAGAGAGAGAGAGAGAGAGAATGGAGAAGAAATGGAAGATAGGAAGAAAAAATTTGAAAACTAGACTCAAGTCGGGTTTGGGTTGGGCTTAGTCTGGATCAATTTTGGCCTAGTCTGGGCCGGGACAAAGGGTTGCTCGAGCTCGGCCTGAAAATTGAATGGACTATAATATAAGGCCCGAAGCCCGACCCGATTTATTTGAAACCAACCCGAAGCCCAACCCAGTTCCAGCCTTAACGGTCACCACTTGCTCTCAACTCTGACTATTGTAACCTATCTCATCTTTCTCTTTTCTGACTTGAGCATCAGAAGGTTCCTTACTAGAAACCCCAGTCCAAGGATTGTTCTTACAAGTTTCCATAGTGGAGCATCCAAGAGCGGCTATCCTTCCCGCTAGAAAATATCAAAAGGCTCTCAAGCACCGCCACGACTCTAGAGGAGCTTGATTTGACTGTAATAGGTTAGCGCACTATATAGAAGGCAGTAAGCAGGCAACCCTCAAGATTCCAGAGTTTGAAGTCATGGTGGTCACACATGTACAAGACACCTCCACCAGTAATATCAAATGCTTTCTGCATCATGAGGAGTGCTGGAATCTCTCACTTTGCCTCCTTTATCGTCATTAATCCATCAAGACTTATTGGTCACTTTGGCACAACAAGTTTAGGCCCTGGTCATGGCAGTGTAGGGACTATAGCAACCACAACCTCCTATGGTGAGACTGCAACTACTAGAGGCTCTGGCTGCCCCTACTTTTGTTGAGCATCCCAATAGTTGATCTCCAAGTGGGGGATCTCATCATTCACGGTCCCGTTCATCCTACCGGAGAAGGCATCAATCCCTTAAGGAAAGGTCCTCCCATTGACGGATCACCCTACATCGCAATCTCCTACACCACATCAAGAGAGACCCAGACATGAGACTGTGAAACTTTGGCTTTTTTTTGGGCCGAAGTCGACAAGCAAAGTCGATTTCAACCCAACGAAAAAAAAGGGCTGAGCGTCGGAATAGGGGACTTGTTCTCCTCTCTTATCCAGCCAGAAAACTCGCTAGAAAGGTCGCTGGATAGCCGTAGGAGAGGGACATTATCGGTGACGAGGTTGGAGTGGGTTAGGACTCTGATCGATCGAGTTATTTCCCGTATGGCAAGGAAAAGCCTTGTTCTTCTTTTTAAAATCCAGACCCCTTGACCTCCTTCTCCCTACACCTGCCGATGAGCTCAAAGTCTCCCATGGCACCTCATCTTGTGGCAGTTCATGGCCGCCGACATCCCCAACCACCAGCATGACCAGAAAGATCACCGATGAGTTCACTAGGAAAGGCGCGATCGGCCAAGTTTGCCAAGTGATCAGTGCCATCATTGATGTCCGGTTCGACAAGGGGCTGCTGCTGATCTTGACGGCCCTTAAGGTAATGGACCACTTTATCTAGCTTGTGCTGGAGGTGGCAACTTAGGGGAGAACGTGGTGAGGACAATCGCCATGGATGGGACTAAGGGACTGGTCCATGGACAGAGGGAGGACCCTCTATTTCATGGAGAAGAGGAGAGGAAGAATAGGGGAGGAAGAGAGGAAGAAAGAAAGGGAAAGAAAAAGAAAGAAAAAGAGAGAGAGAGGGAAAGAGGAGAGAGAAAGAAGAGAGAGAGGAAGAGAAGAGAGAAAGGAGAGAAAAAATATAAATATTGAAGGGGGAGATCAAAAAGCTCTTTTTCTTGAAATTTGTAAGGTTAGGATTTTATAGGTAAAAGATTTTAGTTTATAAATTATCCTAGGATTATTTATGTTTAAAAATTATTGTTGTAGGGAGGCAGCCTTCTGAGTAGAAGGGCATTGTGCAGGTTTCAGGTACAGACCAATATCAGGCATGTTAGTTATCTCTAGTGAGATAAGGATTTCTGGACTTGATCACCAGTTATATATATGTATTTTATGTGACATATTTTGATCCGAGTATATAAGCATTGGTATGTATGGTTATTTTTGCATGGTATATCTTGACTTCTTGTAATAGATAGTATGATAGATGTTATTATTATTTATGTTCCTATATATCATGTTTCAACAAGTAAAGTTATTTTTGGATGGGTTAGACTATGATATCGATTATTGAAAAACTATAAATGACATGATTTGACTACATGAAGTGAGTTGATGAAGTGTTAATTAAGAGAATACAATATTTAGACTAGCCATGCCACGGGATCATGGTTACTGAGATTGCTTGAGCTACGAGTTTTGTACATGGAATAGCCGGCCACGGGCTTAGTATGTGGGCTAGCCTGGCCACGGACTTAGTATGTGGGCTAGCCTGGCCACGGGCAGATAGTACATGATCGATTATGAGGTTGCCAATCATGGGCTAGAGCATGATCATGGTTAGTCCAGAATCCTAAAGAAAAATGATGATTAAATTGAAACATAAAAAAGAAACATGATTTTGTAAAAGATATTGTCATATATGATATTTAAGTTGTTTGGTTGCATGACATGATATACTCTTATCTCATTATTATTTTCAAATTATTACTATTATTGATATGACTGTTTGGAGACCTTACTAGTTTATAAAGCTTACAACCCCCTACTTTCTTCCTTCACAGAGTTGTGCAAGATATCTGAGCTTGGTGGTGGATTGGATTCATAAAAAAATGAGGAATAGCTAGAGAGTTATTAATACCAATCGGATGACTAAAGGATGACTGAAATTGTAACCATATGAATTATATTATTTTCTTTATATTAGGTATTTTTTATGAATTATGGTCATAGTGTTTTGGAGGATTGAAGTTATAATGAAATTTTTTGTAGACCTTGCAAAATCTCTAGAATATAATCTAGGGTTTGTGCGACTGATCGCATAGCCGATTTCGGTACTGGATTCGGGACGTAACAGAGTGATATTAGAGCTTAGATTTTGATGACTTGGGACTGTGGTATAAGTGATTAGGATAAATATGAGTGACATTGAAATTCAGGTCATAATTGTTCGAGACTGGGATATAAATGATTTGAAAATTGCATGGTGGTTATTAGGACATGATAGAATGATATCAAAACTTAAAGTATGATCACTTAGGATTGTAATATAAGTGATTAGGATATGATTCAAATGATATCAAAATATGAAAAGTGATCATTGTGGACTAGGACTTAAGAGGCATTTGAATTTAGTATCATGATCAGTCAGGATATGAAGTTGGAAAAAAATAGATTCGAAGTTTGGATTTCTAATCCTTAGATATTATACATAAGATCTGGCATATGATTAGTACGAAAGAGGAATATAATTTTTTATCTGAGATTGATCTAGGATAAATAAAAAAAAGGCTGGAAGATTTGTACTCTTTGATCATGATAAGTAATCATAGCATATGATGGATATAGAAGAGCTAGATGGGATATATCCTTACCTTTGATAAGTGGGTTTGATCCAAGCATCAAGAGTACTGGCCTAGAATTATAGCATGTTATGTTAATATGTTATGTTAAATAAGTAGGTTCAATTATCAATTGAATAATTTTAGAATCCTAAACTTGATAGGGATGCAGATCATAATAACATCCCAATTTTTGTTGTTAATTATTGGATTGTAAATTTTGGAACTATTGTAAGAAGATGTTTAGGATATAGGTTATGAAAGAGTTTAATGATATTATAAAGGATATATTTTTTATGAATCTATATATGAATTATCATTAAAAATATATAAGAAAAAAAATGTTTGAGATGATGTATAGCTTTGTAGCTCTCTATTGATGGATTAGATTATATTATATTGACATGGAATTCATATTTTGATAAGAATCTTGATAGCCTATGTTAGCAATTATGGATTGGATTACTGGATATATTCTATAATTATTGGGGATTATTGGATATGTTAAACTCCAAGTCAAATTAAGATCTATAAGAAGATGTAGGTTATCATGCTACTGATGTTGTATTGAGCGAAGAAATTGGTATTTAAAAACTTATATGAGTGTAGCTTATGAGGGACAATATTTTAGGTAGTTTGTTAATTGATGCTAAGAGTATGATAAGATAGTTTTATGAGCAATAATATGATTGATTTTATTCATAAGAGCACTGATTCAAGTCTTTTACTTTGTTAGAGTTAATGATAACTTTTCAAGAGAAGAGTTGATTTAGATTATCTAATTGAATTATTAAGGAAAGTATGATTAATTCGGACTTGCACTAGAGTTATGAATATTTTAAAAGGATGGTGAAATTTATGCAAGGACCTTCAATATGGAAACTGAGTTAGGGTAAATCTTGAATTGATATGCCTAAGATAGGCATAAGATAAAGAGACTCAAAAACTTTACTTTGATAACTTTGGATCTTTTTGGTACCAATATAAGATAAGTTTTTAGAGGAATTTATTTAGTGAACCTAGGTAGTTTAGTAAATTATATCAAAGTACACAGTGGAAGCATAGTGGTTTGAGTTATCTTGAAATCAATTAAGAATGTTAACTTTAACTTTAGAAATATTATAATGAGAGCACTAACTTAAATTTTAGTAACAAGATTTTAGTAATAAATGAAAAAAAGATGATGTTATTGATCTTTGGGCTAGTCTATAGGGCTTGGCAGGGAATTTTTATCAATAGATTTCTTAGTATAGAGAACTCTAGTAAAAATTTTGGGCATCTCTAAATCTAGAATAATAAGACGATGATCCTTTACCTGGCTAGGATCGGGAATATTTGTGATACCAAGCTTCTTTAGTTATGACATTATGATTTTTCTATTTAAGAAGTGCTCGAGGTTTCCATAAGATAAAAAGATTGATTGTAAAATCGTAGAGAAGCTTAAAAGAAGAAAGAATGTTAAAGACCATGGCAAGTGTCTAATGCTCAAGCCTTCTTCTAATTGTTGGTTAAGAATAGAGTGGAACGATTATGATTTCCATGTGCGGGTTAATTAAGAAAAATAAATTTTAGGGGAAAAGAATTTATGTACTTAATTCGAGGTTGAGACGTTAATGTTTATTTAAAAAAGATTAAAGAAATTCATTTTGTACCGTAAATCATAAGGAGCAAGAATTGAGATGTGATATAATTTTGTTATGGACTTATGAAGAAAATATTCTAAGAAAGAGATCATGCAGAAGCTTGAGGATGATGTTAAATTATGTATATCCAAGATTTAGGCATCATAAATTTTCTGTAGAATTAATCAAGAATAATTAATTGTATTGACATCAAAAGATTAGTATTCTTTTTGAAGAGCTCGAGAAAATTCGATGTGGGTTGTAAATGAAAAAGAATCAAGTTTTGAATGTTATATTAATTTTGCTGAGACTTGGAAAGCAAGTACCTTAAGAGATAGACTAATTGAAAGTTTGGGGATGACATAAGGGTTAGATACTTTCAAGAATTAAAGCTCAATCAAGCTAATTTCGAGGACAAAATTATTTTAACGAGGGGAGAATATGAAACCTGGATTTTTTTTTGGGCCAAAGTTGGCAAGCCCAGCCAACTTCAACCCAACGAAAAAAAAGGGCTGAGCATCGGAACAAGGGACTTGTTCTCCTCTCTTATCTGGCCAGAAAACTTGCCGGAAAGGTCGCTAGACAACCGTGGAGGAGAGGGACATTGTCGGCGATGAGGTTGGGGTGGGTTAGGATTCTGATCGATCGAGTTTGTTTCCCGTACAGCGAGAAAAAGCCTCGTTCTTCCCTTTAAAACCCAGACCCATAGACCTCCTTCCCCCTGCACCCTCGACGAGCTCAGAGTCTCCCATGGTGGCCTCATCTTTTGGCAGTTCATGGCCACCAACATCCCCAACCACCGGCACGACCGGAAAGATCACTGATGAGTTCACTAGGAAGGCGCGATTGGCCAGGCCTGCCATGTGATCGGTGCCATCATTGATGTCCGGTTCGACGAGGGGCTGCCATCGATCTTGATGGCCCTTGAGGTAATGCACCACTTTATCTGGCTTGTGTTGGAGGTGGCCCAGCACTTGAGGGAGAACATGGTGAAGACAATTGTGATGGATGGGACTGAGGGACTGGTCCGTGGACAGAGGGAGGACCCTCTATTCCATGGAAAAGAAGATGAGAGGAAGAAGGAAGAAGAGAGGAAGAAAGAAAGGAAAAGGAAAAGAAAGGAAAAGGAAAAGAAAAGAGAGAGAGAGAGAAAGAGGAGAGAGAAAGGAGAGGAAAAAATATAAATATTAACGGGGGGAGATCGAAAAACTCTCTTTCTTGAAATTCATAAAATTAGGATTTTATAGATAAAAAATTTTGGTTTCCAATTATCCTAGGATTATTTATATTTAAAAATTATTATTGTAGGGGGTAGCCTTCTGAGCAGAAGGGCATTATGCAGATTTCGGGTACATACCAATATCAGGTGTGTTAGTTATCTCTAGTGAGGTAAGGATTTCTGGACTTGATCACCAGTTGTATATATGTATTTTATATAACATATTTTGATCTGAGTACATGAACATTGGCATGCATGGTTATTTTTGCATGATATATCTTGACTTCTTGTGATAGATAGTATGATAGATGTTATTATTATTTATGTTCATGTATATCATGTTTTAACGAGTAAAGTTATCTTTGGATGGGTTAGATCATGATATCGATTATTGAAAAACTGTAAATGACATAATTTAACTACATGAAGTAAGTCGATGAAGTGTTAATTAAAAGAATGCAGTATTTGGACTAGCCATGCCACGGGATCGTGGTTACTAAGATTGCTTGGCCACGGGTTTTGTATGTGGAATAGCTAGCCACGGACGGATAGTACATAGGACGGCCTAAGCCACGGGCTTTGTACATAGAATAGCCGACTACGGGCAGATAGTACATGGGATAGCCTAAGCCATGTGCTTAGTACGTGGACTAGCCTGGCCACGGGTGGATAGTACATGATCGATTATGAGGTTGCCAGTCATGGACTGGAACATGACCGTGATTAGTCCAGAACCCTAAAGAAGAAGGATGATTAAATTAAAAAATTAACACTTGATTAATTTTAGGTAGAAAAATTAACTACATGATTAATTTTGTCAAAGTTTCCATCTTCCTTATTGGTAGGTAGCATCGGAGTTAAGAATAGAATTGGCAATATCTTGATAGAGTTCTTTCAAGTAAGTTATCTAACCTCTATTATTATATACTAAATAAAATCTATGATATGTTATGAATATTATGAAATGTTAAATATGTATAGCATAAATTGAGCTATATTTAATTACATAAATTATTATGTTTGTTGGTATTAACGCTCTCTAGTCTGACTATGATCATACAAGTTATGATCTAGACTCCTTTCGGACCTCCAGTGGGACGATCACTGATACATGATCGATAGACGGTATGTATAGTTAGGAGCTAACTTCTTTTTGGAGTTAGCCATGCAAGGCGATCGCTGGTACATACTGAGGTGCATCATTTCTTGCATGATATCAAAGCTAGATTCCTTCCAAACCTCTAGCGGGACAATCACTGGCACATGATCGGTGGTTGGTATGTGTAGTTAGGATCTAATCTCTTTCAGGATTAGCCATGGATCGATCATGGCCATAGTCTAAGGAACTAAAAAAGTAAAGTAGAAATGGTTGGTCATCTATGGTTGTATTTGTTTGAAATTTATGATAATTAAATATGCATATTAGGGTGATAGTGATGTTTATTTTGTTATGTCTAATTTGCTTATGTTTGTGAATTGTTATTGAAATATTTATACATATATTAGGGGTTATGATAACTTATTAGCTTGTAAAGCTCACTCCTTATTCTTATATTTTTCTATTACAAATCCAGAAGGTCAATTGGACATTGGGATCAATCAAAAAGGAGTAAGGATTTAGGTGTTAGTTTCTTAGTTCATGTTTTATTTTAAATTTTAGTTAAATTTTACTTACATTATATATTAGATTTATAGTGGAATTTCATTTATTTGTTAGTTTTGGATAGAAAATCTTAGAAATAAATTAATATTTAGTAAATTTGTTTTCTACCATTGCCTAGTTATTGATTAGAAGGGTAGGCCTTGCATGTCCATTGGAATTGAAGCCTGAGGAGATGCGACCGTCTATCGTACACCTGGCTCGGGCATCGGGTCGGGGCGTGACAAAGATACTTAACAAAATTTTCAAAAATAGATACATTCATTCAATATGATATCATTAGAGGGAAACTTGCTTTACATTAATAATTTGTAAGGTTTTTACAAAATCATACTAAAGTCTGAGGAAGAAAACAAAAAATACATAAGTAAAGAAGAAATCTCCCTAGGTCTCTACTTTGGGAGTAGCGGCTGCTTCCTCGAAGCCTCAATCATAGCTATCTCGAGTCTTAACACCTCGACAACTTCTTCTTTGGCACAAGCTTTCTCAGCATCCTGCTCTCCGGCTACATCTTCTTCCCCCTCCACTGTGCCTTCCTCTCCTCTTGACAAAATGGCACTCAAGGTCAAATGCTGGGTAGACTTGGGCTACCATGTCCTTGCAATTGGGGAACCTGATGAAGTACAAATCCTTCCCAGCTTCAGTGGCATCATTCACGAAGTCGTCAGAGTCCTTGTACTCCATTGCTTGGATAGCAGCAGATGTAGCACTTTCCTCAATAGCTTTAGCTCATTCTTTGATAGCTCTAGCCTGATTCTCGATAGCTTGAACCTTCACATTGGCTAGCTATAGAAATTCTTCAATCCAAGCTAGCTAGGCTTCTGCATCGAGCACCCATGCTCGCTCCCATGATAGTGCTCCATCCTTTTTTGCTATTCAACCTCTAGCCCCTGAATAGTACTCTCCCAGGAGTCATAAGAGTTCTGAAGGCGACCAACTCCTCTTTTAACTTCGACCCCTGCTCGGTAGCTTCCATGAGATGCTAGTTGGAGCATACTACACGGGCTTCCCAAGAGGTGGAGAGGTTGGCGTACTTATTGAGCACCCCATGCATGGCCGCCATGTTATGGAGAAGTACGAAGATAACACAGTCAATCATTCGACATGACTTCGTTTATATAAAACACAGTGAAATTGTGAAGAAGCACTTAACCTGATTATGGCTGGGTAGATGCCATTTACCACTTCACCAACAATTCAGGCCTTTCATTCATCCATGTCCCAAGGAAGAAGTTCAGCTTCGCCAATTCTCAAGCAACCAGAGGATCGTGTAACACAGAGTCATGTCTCGAGGAAAAAGCATCAGGTTCACCGATTCTCAAGCAACCAGAGGATCGTGCAACATAGAGTCTTCCTTATCGATATGAACCTGATGGACCCACCTATCACCATCTCGTGCAGGAAACAAATGTCATGTGTCCGGAGAACCTTTGAGAAGACTCAACCCCTCTCGGGGCCAAGAAAGTGGAAGGATTCATAGTTACCATCATCCTCCCTGATGTGCTCGCCAACAGAGTAGGGGTTGGAAGCCCGACAATGTGGCTTGAGTAGTTGCGGGGCAGCGGCCACAATCTCCACCTCATCATCATTGCAGGTGGAGTCTGTTAGGACAATAATAGTTACCCAAGATGTTGACACCCTTACAATAGCAAAAGGGGCCTTGATGGATGGCCCCAAGCATGGCTGCTTAGTGATGGCTTTCTTTCGATGACCATTATTGGGAGCCAACCATTTTTTGGCAATTTTCTAGAATTTCTCTGCTAGAACTTTCTTCATACCTGTGGGATGGATAAGTTTGTCTGAAAGCAAAAATAAAAAAGAGAGTAAATACAAAAGAGCTCATCGAGGGAGTTAACCAGGCTCAACTTAGTATCATACAAATTTTGTTCGATAAGAAGCTCATGAAGAGGGAGAACTTCTATGTAGCAAAGTCTAAAGAAGTCCTTTTTATTGGACTCAAGTACTTTTTCATTCTTATTTGATGAAATGTCTGGCTCTCCCCAACTCCAGTGGGCTTCCCATGGTTGGTCAATATGACAAAGAAAAACTATTTTTTTTCAATAGTGAATGGAGGAGGGAAGACTGCTGATGATGATGGCTCTCCCATGGCGGGAGCCGATGAACCATCAACCCCTCAACCTAGGAAGCCTCTTCAGCATAAAGAAGGTCTTGAATAATGATATTTGAGCCCAGATTTCAGGGAAATGGCGAAAAAATGACAAAGGAAGCAAGAATACAAAATGTTTGGAGCAAGTTGGCAAGAACAACTCTTTATAGATCGAGGACATTCCAGAAAAAGTCATGCAGAGGGAGCGAAGGCTGGTACAAATATCTTCTTCATACATGCCTAGGTGATTGGATGGGTTGGAAGTTACTCGGTCTTCCAATCCCAATGCATGAAGGTGAAAAGTATCCGAAATCTGATACTTTTCACAAATCTCATTGATGTCTTCCTTAGTCATCATTGATACCTTATACATCGATCTTGCCTGATGAACATTCAGGCCATTGGAATGCTTGGCCTGACTATTGCCTCAAGGTGTAGGGACTACTACCTCTGTTGGACTCCCAATACTCCACTCATCTAAAAAATATTTCTTAGACCCTTGTGCACCCGAGAAATTTCTTACCAAATAACTTTCATCACTAGAAGGCTTTTCTCAAGAACCTATAACAGATCAAAGAAGAAAAAAATCAGAGAAAAACACCTCCACCCAAGAACTGGATAAAAGTGGCAGATTCAAGCAATAGGGAGGAAAAGAAGGAATCCCTACACTTAGCGAACCTATCAAATCAAAAGGGAATAACATAAGGAGCGGAAGACCAACTTAAGTATACTCTAGAGAGCTAGAGGACAAACAACTTCTTCCCTCTATTCTCTCACATTCTCTCTGTTCTCTCCCTTCCTCTCCACTAGCAAGGATCCCTACAACTATGGCAAGGGTTCCCTATTTATACAGACCCAAGTGGTTAAGATTAAAGTCTCGATACTTTCGAGACTACCGGATCCTAACACATGGACAACTCCAACCGACAGCAACACACCGCTTTGAAAAAGCAACCAGCCAATTAATGCTTAGTGCTAGATTCTATGCAAATCATTTATGGGCCATAGTTGTCAAGCCACGTGGTACCATCCCATTGGTCGAAGGTGATTGGATGAATCACCAACTACCTCAAGAAGTTATGGTGCAGTCTTTCGAGCACTACACCAATGATTCACCCATACACCATGATGAGATGATAGAATAGTTGTAAATGGTTTTCAAGGAGTCAATTAATATCGGAGAACAAAAAGATATATCGAACTCTCGAGGTCGATAGAGTAATTACTCCCTTTATCTAGAGACATCAAAATTCGACAAACTTACTTGGTAGTACTCTAGATTCAAGAGTGGAGGGCATCTATTAAGACTACTATCTACTCAACTTCGAGATGTCTATTGGACCACCGACTAAGATAGAGTAACCCACTATATGACTAAGGAGCAATCACACCACTGACTATACTACCGATCTAGTAGAAGATGATCAAACAAGCTACTACACCAACTATCTTTAATATCCTACACCGAGAGATTACATGTAGTTGGACTAACCGACATCCTTTCACGCATCCACCAAATACTTACTCAAACCCAACTAAGATCCACACTTAGCTAGGCACGATGGAGAATGGTGACAAGGCCCCTCTCTTGGCCATGTTCTATCTCTCTCGGCCAGGTCCCATCTCTCTTAACTAGATCCATTCTCTCTCGACCAAGCCTCACCTCTGTCAACTAGGCCCATTCTCTCTCAACCAGGCCCATCTCTCTCGACGACAGACAAGCCACCCCAACACTCGAAGTCGATGATATCCAAGTAAACAATAAAAGCTGGTCCCAACTATCCCGACTGTCCCAGCAACAATAGTGGCAAGTGGGATCATGGTGGATAAGTTTATGGAAGGCAAAATTCCAATAGAATCATCTATCATAATAGAAAAGATATCAATGAAAAAGATTTCAGGGAGCAAGATCTCAACATCCTACCATAATCTGTCATATCTATATTCTCTAATATCATTTTGTTACTCTACGTAACTCTATAATATGTAAAAGGAGATCCTAATGAGGTACGTTTTTCACTACCACTCTTATTCTCACATTTACTACTTGGTTCTCGGCTCTAGCATTGTAGTCTATCTCATGGTCTTCTTTTTTAACTTGAGCATCGAAGGATCCCTGTCAAAAATCTTAGTCCAAGGACTGTTCTTGTAGGTTCCTGTAGCAGATCACCTAAGAATAGCTATCCATCCTACCGGAGAATACTAGAAGGCCCTCAAGCACCTCCGTGACTCTGGAGGAGGGTGATGTAGCCACAACACATACAAATATGTCTATATAGACCATCTTCATCCTTCTCCCCAGTGGCCCCTATTCCTCTTGATAGCATATAATGAAATTTTAATAATTATTATTTTAAAGCGATGGTGGTGGCAATGGATGGTCTATAGTTAGCAAATTTGTCCTTTATCAAAATGGAGTCATATACCAAGGAATCCTTGCCATGCTCGACCTCCAGGAGAACAAAGATTTGGACCAATCTATTCAGAATATTTGAAAATGACCTCTGATGTATTGTATTGGATTAGCGTTATTTATATAAAATTATTTTTGACATCTAACTAATGCTATTTGAATGCCAAAAAATAGGAAAAATATGTTAGAAACTTTAATTAGATGATGGAAACTTTACTAAAACAATGCTAATTAAGTTGAGCAATATATTAGAGAGAGAATTATTTCAGTATAATGAAATTGCAAATTTAACCTAGCAAGATCAACCATTTGTCATCTCTTAAAGAATTATGGAATCTATTCAATGACTCTACAAAGCCTCGGGCATCAGTTTGTTATCAATTTGCATTATCATGGAAAACCTCCTCCAATTTTCAAGTCAAATCTCCTCAAAAATGCTTCTGCGGTTTGGAAGAGCACTACAAAACCCAGTACTATTTTTTAGGTTATCCTTAAGGTGTAAATATCATGATACCAACTACACTGATACCACTCTCTCAAGAAATTCCTCATGTGAAATATGGATTCCCATTCCTAGGATCATAATTATCGATGTCGATACCATAAGAAAAAGAAAAAGAAAAAAAAATAAAATAGAATACATAATCAATTGGACATGCAAGATTTTACTATAAGAAAAATAAAATTTGAAAGATTAGAACTCCTACTCTCAATCTCGTATAATTTTCTTAATAAGAAATCCAAATCCCTCATACAAGCTCTCAACTCTTAGCCCCTACAGGCTTTCTAGAAATTCTTTACTACCCTCTAGATCCTCACACATTGCCTCTAGTCCCCTGCCTCTATTTTTGTAGCTTTTTGCATAAAATGTATCTTACCAAAAGTCTAACATTTCAAACTATATCTAAATTGGACTCTTATAGCCTCTCCAACTCGAATTTGAATTCCAGATCAACTTCTGACTATCGAATTGATCGTGCCACAAATCATGCATACCAGACTCAAATTGCATGGGATACTCTCCTATGCTGTTGGATCTACACATGATTGGTACTTGGCGACTCGATTATGAGGCTCTTACACGTACACTATCGAAATCACTCCGTAGACTAGTCGGTGCACCGAACATTGCAGGGGGGAAACAAAAATGCACGCTGGCCACCTAGGCCTGGGTAGGCGACCCGTGCCAGCATGTGCACAAGCTAGGTCATGCACCCATCTGAGCATGACAGGCCATGCACCCGCTTAGGCCATGCACCTGCTTGGGCCGTGCACCTCTACACACCGCACACTTGGTTGCGTTGTTCTATGGGCCGGCCATAGATCTGGGCTACTATTCTTTTTTTTTTCTTTTCTTTTATTGGGCTTTTTTGCCAGGGTTGCTTCCTGGACTGGGCTTCTTCAAGGGTCGAATTCGAGGCACTCTTCTTAATAATCTCCACAATGACTCAATATTCGACCTCTACTTGACTTTGAGAGCTCTTGAAAGATCTCGCCCGCATGTCCTAAGGCAAATGCCTGCTGCTCATAGATAGACAAATATGGGAGTCAAGACAAGCCGCTCGATCCCATCTCTATTGCATGTTATGCTCACCATGATTGAGACTTGCTAGGAAAAGTTTCTTGTAATAATGGAAACTTTATCTTGTAATATTACCTATCATCCTTCCAAGTCTCTCATCTCATACCCGATCCATCTACTTCCGGAGCTCTACCTTGCACTAAGTTCCTATCTAAACCAAGGACTCCACCTCATATTGAACTTCCTATCAAGAGAAAGTAACCTCCATGCTTTTTTCCTTGCAAAATAATCCTACTACAATGCAAGACCTTCAGGATTCTATTACCAGCTCTCTATGTATAGCCATTTGAATCAAATTTACTTAGAAAAATTAGATTTCTATAAAAATTGGATATATATTGAATCTCATCCAATTTTTTTGTTGTCTCATCATGTGCCTTCAAGTTGACTGTCCAAATGCCTTTGATCGCATAGCTTGATCCATTTGGCAAGTGGACAAAATTCTTTCTACTATCTAGAGAGTCAAATAGCTCATCTCTTAATAGATATGATATGGATATACAGAATCTAAAATCTACTGAAAAGAAAAAACTATTTTATCAGATACCATGAGTGCATCACTATAGTATCTATCACCATTACTACCATCGATCATTGCTACAGTAGCCTTCATCAGATCATTGAGCTGCGGGCAATCTCTGACATGATGCCCTAGCTCATCGCACCGATAGCACTTGATCCTGCTTGCACCCTTCATCCTAGATTGCCTACCTCACTATCCTCTATTGCTCCACCTTCTACTGTCTACTCTTCTAGAAATCGTCGATGTTGAGTTCCGACCTGAATCAAAGCTTGGTTCTCCTGCCTGAGAACCTCGTTCTGGAGTAATGCTGAGATGACCTCCTTTATTTTGATGGTATTCTTCCTCACTAGAAAAGTAGTTATCAAGGATTCAAAGGATTGCGAAAGTGATGAAAATAAGACTAACATTCTTCTCCTCAACTTTCTCATCAATATTGAAAAGATCGGTGAAAATTCTCTGGAAGTTGCTTAGGTGCTCCTGCACGCTCTATCTGTTAGACATCCACAGTTGATAGAACTGCTTCCAAAAGAAGAACGTATTAGTGAGGGACTTCGTCATGTATAACTCCTCGAGCTTCATCCACAATGTTATCAGGAAAATCTTATTCAGTACATGGATCACCACCTCATCCTGCCTGCATCTGATATCGCCTCCAAGTCTTCTCTTACATGGTGGCCGATTTCTCCTCATATATGAGAGCATTGATCAATCTTTACTGGATGAGCATGTCTTTCACCCTCACTAGCCAAAAGAAAAAATTTGCTCTTCTTATCGAAGTGATTGATGTCGACTTTGATTGTACTTGCCATCTTATTCGATCTTAGTCAACATGAATAATTTGCAACTCTAATACCAGTTATTGTGGTACCAATAGAATCGATACTCTTGGAGAATCTCTTGTACAGAATACAGATCCCCATTTCTATGATCATGATTGTCGATGTCGATACTGTAAGAGAAGGAGAAGAAAAAAATAAAATAAAATATATAATTAATTAGGCATGCAAAGTTTCACTATAAAAAAAATAAAACTTATAATATCGAAACTCCTACTCTTAATCCCGTGCAATTCTCTCGGCAAGAAATTCTAAATTTCTTATATAAGTTCTCAACTTTCAAACCCTACGAGTTTTCTAGAAACCATTCACCACCCTCTGGATCCTCATACATAGCTTCTAGCCCTCTACTTCTTATTTTTATAGTTTTATGGTACAAAGAGTATCTCGTTAAGAATTCAATGATCCAAGCTATTTTTCAAATCAGAATCCTATAACCTCTTTCAACTCGAATCTAAATTTTAAATTAATTTTTAACCATTGGAATGGCTTGGTTGCATCGCAAATCATGCATACCAGACTCAAATCGCGTGGGATACTCTCCTGAGCCATCGGATCTACGTGTGCGAAATTGCGCCTCTCTTACACCCAAACCCCACGTGGGGTGTGTGTGTGTGTGGGGGGGGGGGGGGGATAAATGCATGTTGGCCGCCTGGGACCGCCCACACGTGTGCGTGTTGGGCCGCGCGCCTGCCTGGATTGTGCGACCGTGCATGCCGTGCACTGAGCCGATCTGGCCTACGGGCCGGCCATAGGTCTGGGTTGCATTTTTTTTTTTTTTTTTATTTTGGCTGGGCTGTTTTCTAAACTGGACTTTTCCTGGGACCGAATTCGAGCGCTCTTCTTCTCAACGGTAGATAGACCACTCAATGATTATTTTTTGCGACCTTTTCATGTTGTCATCGAACCCATTTATATCACTAGCATATTATCATCTCAGTGCAGCAAACTCAAGAGAACACTTTCAGAGATGTGCTGAATGCTAATGGTGAACTTAGATGTCAACAGCTCTCCAATCTATTGAAAAATGTTGGTTTATCCTTCGGTAGAGATAAGGTGATTCGGAAAATGGGACACGAATGATCTATGTTCAACCAAAACCTGTTATAATTTCTCCTCGCATGGAGGAGTTGTTTCCCATGTCGTTACTCTCATCCGATCTCTCCCAATCCCCACAAATTCGGAAGTGTTTGCTTGGCTTCTTCGTCAAAACAGGATCCCCACATCCGAGAACTTATCGATAGAGCTGAAAATAGGCCGGTCCAAAATTCATTATCTGGAACTGGACTTGGCCAGTTTAATAAACTTCGGACCGGCCTGAAATTGGTTCGGACTTCGGACCAAATTTTAAGCATATTGGACTAGTCTTAGGGCTGTAAAATAGAGTCCATTTAATTTTTTGGGCCAAAAGAATGCCCGGATTCGATCCAAAAATTTTTAAAATATAGTCTTTGGACAGACCCAATAAACTTTGGACCGGCCCATTTCCAGCCCAAGTTACCGAACAGAAAAATCCCAGCACCCGGTCATTGTATGCTTTGTGGGGAGCATGGTGAAACAACTAACCATCTCTTCTTTACATGTGATTTCACCTGCAAGCTTTGGAAAAAATTTGGGGACAAACTTTGTTGGTGTCCGTGGATTGTTGATGAGTTGGTCCGATCCATTTAAATTTAAATTTGGATAAATAAGAAAGTTAATCTTCCACTAAAATTAAAAAAATTACCATGCAATTTATATTTTTATTTTGGACACGAAGAAAAATAAAAACCTATCCATACAAAGATATTTCATGATAGCTCAAGAGATATTTTTACTTCTACCTTTCTCTTGACACTCGATCATCATCTCTACACATATTCATACAAAGATATTTATATTATGAATCAAAAAAGTATTTTTCTTCTGTGATTATACTCTAAACTGGTAGCCGGTGATTCAACACCGATCCATGAAATTTGCTGGAAAGAAAATTATAAATTCATACTCGTACTTAAAATTTTATGTTATACATACTGATCTTCAAACTTAATGTACATCTTCATCCCATCCAGTTTAGCAGCTGTTTGGTATACATCATTTTGACCCCACTTGGCAACTAAATAAGAAAGTCTGGCTCTCATTAGCACTGGTTTAATTCTGCTGGACAATATGGGAAGAACGGAATGGAAGAGTTTTATAAGCGCTTCATCGACACTCCAGAGGCTTGCACCAGCTATTACTCTGGTAAACTGAAACAAGGCTTATTAGCAGCAGTTTTGGATTTGAAGGGACGGTCTTATTGAGGTCATTAGAATATTTGAAGTGAGACAAGGTCCCAAGTTGGGCCAAACGGTAGTGCACTGCATTCCAATAGCCATTTTGCTTGACAGCTTGGTCCCTTTCAAGCACTCCTTGGAATTTTCCCTTCATAATTAATATATATATATATATATAGACTACTGTGTTTGTGCAGTGAGATTCTACCATGCTATGCAATTTTTTTATTTATTTATTTATGTTGTAACCATTAGTTCCCTCCTCCCTTCCTATAGATGGCTTTCATAATTTAATAATGTGACTAAGAAGATGTCTGGTTGGAAAAATTCAGAGCTAGAAATGGGAATGAACATATATGACTCCTATTTCTATTCCAATTTTTGGATAGAATAAAAATGATCCAATTCCAACTCTTCCTTAAATATTCAAATATCTTTATTTAGATAAGAATTCACATTCCAATTTCGGTCATAAACTAAATACTTTGGAAAAAAAAATTATTCCAATTTTTATTCCAATCTATTCCTGTTTCTGGTTTCGGTCATGAACCAAATATCGCCTAAATTCTTCAAGAACTACTGGATATGGTGAAGAAGCCAAACAAATATGTAATTCCATTAACATTTATTCTCTCGAACGGTTTATATTCGATTACCATATACACACAAAAAAGAGTGAATAAAATAAAATTATTTTTTTTATTCATTTTATTTTTTACGCGTAGAAGTTCCTAGAAGAGCCAGATTTCTGATATAGAGTTTTGTATGTTTGTATATATGTATAAGCATGTAAATGCAAACTTGTCTTGTTTATTATAAATAAAATGATAATTCAAATCCAAAACCAACTTGTTTATTGAATAATTAATAATCAAACTTGACATGCATAATTTATTTGATAAATATGTTTCATAACAAATTAAATAGATCTTAAATAAATTAAATAGGTCTCGAATGATTTGCATGGATTAAACAAGTCTTGGATGGATTGGGTTGCAAATGTGGCAACTCGGCTTAAATATATAATTTTTTTTTTGGTAAGAAAAAGGGATAAGAGGGGATAAATCCCGGTGTAGCTATCCCTGCAGGTCCCCACCCCATAATGTTCGATATGAGGCGCTCAGATTCGTACGGCCTCTTCCCATCTAATGGTGAGTACGTCAACCTGACACCACTAAGATGTCGGCCAGTAGATCGGGGACAAAGGGGAAGACCCTGACCTCTCACTCACACCAACTGTCGAGTGCTCCAGGAAAATCCTGAATTTAATCGAGCCACCCACGGGATCATGTCTCGAACCGCCGACGTGTTAGTAGTGAGGCAAGGCCTCAACTCAGCTTAAATATTAAAATGAGGAAATAAGTTAGACTGGTTAGGGTTTTAAATCTGAAACCGATCCATTTAACATATTGATTAGATTAGGCTAATCATTTACAATCAAAATCTTTTTTATACAAATCAAAACCCACATATATTGCATGCTTTTAGGTCCCCTATTGTGGAGTTCATCATCAAGAAGTCATACAACTAAGCCAATCAATGCACTAGCCCCTCATGTTGCCCATCAAGTTCCTAATTTGCTTCCTCATGTGCATGTTGGCTAACATGAGGAGAAAGTCAAGTCCTGAAGTGGATTTTAGGAAGATCACAGAGTCAACTATGAGGTGGTTGTTATGTAAGTAAAATTTTATGTAAACATAAATGGACCTTTATCACCATTCTCCCTATAATATGATATAGGTTTTGATCAATGAACTTTTCGGTACATATAATGGTTAATTATTTAGCAAAACATTTTTTGGTTCAATTTTGGATTAGAGAGTGGCCATTAATTTAGATTCAAGTTTATTTGATCTAAATTTGATGCACCACCTCCTTTCTCCCAAATAACACAAATCAATAAAAAATATTCATAAGCTTTAGACCCTCTTGACTAATATCATGTTGTGGTGACATTACATAAACTTCTTCCTTCAAATCATAATTAGCATGCAAGGGTATAGAACAAGACCACCATGTTACTCGCTGGTTTTAACATCTAGAACGCCAATGGTGCATACATGATAAATGCTCATAAACCATGATATAACTACTATAGATGAAACAATTCCAGTTTCAAGACTGGCTTGGCATCTAAATAAATATTTTAGTTGATGGTTATGACCGTATGCTTACAAGCAACAGGAGCAAGGAAGGAGGTGTCAATGGTTAATCATGATCATAACATTGCCAATAATAGTGTGCATGCATGTATGTACGCATGTGTACCGAAAATTTTTTAAATTGGGCATGCGAAAATGAATTTCCTGGAAGATACCGTGTGTTAGATGCATCCTTCAAACATGCATGAGAGCAAAAAAAAACTTAGACTTTGAAGGCAAGCATGTTCAAAGAAACATCTCCAAAAGACTCCTTGGGAGATACCGCCAAGGCGGTAGCCCGGTTAGTAGGGACTTTGCCTCGCCACCAACCGGTCTCGGGTTCGAGACGTGATCCCGCAGGTGACTCGATTAAATCCAGAAATTTCTGGAGCCCTGGATCGTTCGTTGGTGTGAGTGAGAAGTCGGGGAAGTCCCATTCCGTCTTTGATATGGGGATAGCTCGTTCTATCAATCAGCATCTTAGTGGTATCAAGTTACTCACCATTGGTACTCCAATCAGCTATCTTAGTGGTATCAAGTTGACGTACTCACCGTTAGTACTCCATGTTTAATAAAAGATGACAATAAAGATGGTTCAATCATTTCTCACCAGACGAACCATACAGGTCCAGAAAACTCCTTGCTAATTCCACACCTACAATCTTTAATAAAAGATGGCAATAAAGATGGTTCAATCATTTCTCACCAGACGAACGATATTCCGCGCCTACATATCCATGTTCCAGAAATTAATAATATCATATTTTAAATCGTAGGTGTGGACTGCAGGACTTTGACCCGTCCTACCTGGGCTATCTATCAGCGAGATGATAATTTTTTTTTTTTTTTTTTATCTTCCTCGAAGCAAAGACATGTAACATGTCGAAGTCATCGTCATCAGCCCGATCGGCTCTTCAAGCTCTCAAACCTTGCTGCATCTCCCAACAACATCGATCATGGCATCTCCCTCGTCTCTTAAAGCATGGATCCGGAGAGCTAACAGACCCATTGATCTAGGATTGCAAGGATACTAGAATACACCTGGTGATTGGAATATGAATGATTTGAGATTGATGATTGAGTGGGATTGAAGAAACTGGCCATTGCACACTAGTTATATATATAATTGAACAAGGCTAGATCAACCCAAAGAAGCATGCATCAAGCTGGAAAATAGGTTAAAAAGATGGCCACCACCCATGAGAGGCTTGGGGTCGAGCACATAACACTGTGTTTGGAGTCTCTCATTATAGGGTAGTATCACATAGAAAACAGTAAATATATCACATTCTGCCACTCCATGGAAGTTCAGGGATACTCAGAGCACAACTGTCGGTAACCTGATATTTTATATAATTGCATTAGTAATTACACAGATCTTTAAAAATCATATCATTTCAGCTTCAAATCAAGCACAAATAAGGCTCATCATCCTTTAAAGAGGTTAAAAGCATGGTGGGGTGGATTGAAAGAAAGTGATGAACAAAATAAGGTAAGGGATAATGATATTTAAATTGGTTATTGCAAAATGGTTGGTTTCATCAATTGAAAAGGCAATTTATGTTCCAGAAAAAAAAAAAAAGGTGGGGGAAGTTTTGATCAATAATTCAACATAACTTAGATATATGATAAGAGAAATTATATCCTACACAATATGCACCATGTAGCCATAAATGCTAATAATTGTAATTGCTTATTTACTAAAATTAGTATTTGATGAATGGAGTTTACCAAAACAAATAGTTGTGATTAGCATCATGCACAACCAGATGAACATGTAAATCACGGTATAATTTCTTTTATCATGGAGCAAGCAATGAATTACATAGCATGACCTATGGGATAAGGGAGCATGTTTTCTTCCTCCTAATGAGTTGATAAGTATACAATTGATGATAAATAATGTGCATGCATGATTATATCTAATTAATTTGGCTATCATAGATGAATACTGGAAACCATGTATAACGAGCATGCCACTTTCTTACATTTATATGTTTTGATGAGGCCACACCCAGCCGAGCAGCTGGTTTGCCCGAGTGGTTAAGGGGGAAGACTTAAGATCTTCTGCACATAAGTGCGCATGGGTTCGAACCCCATAGCCAGCACAATAACGTTTGAAGTTTTATCTTTTAAGAACGAAATTGTCCTTGGGATCGAAAAAAATATGCAAATAAATTATCCAAATCTTTTTATCTTAAACCTTTTTATCTTAATTCAATGAAGTTTTATCTTTTAAGAACACATAGAAATTAATCTTGATCAAAAAAACATGTCAATAAATTATCCAATTTTTTTTATTTTTAATTCAACATTTGAAGTTTTATCTTTTAAGAATGCTTAGAAATTGATCTGGATCGGAAAAATATGCCAATAATCTTAAATTATCCAAATCTTTTTATCTTAATTCAATGTTTGAAGTTTTATCTTTTAAGTACACTTAGAAATTAATCTTGATCGAAAAAACATGTCAATAAATTATCTAAATCTTTTTATTTTTAATTCAACGTTGGAAGTTTTTCTTTTTAGAATGCTTAGAAATTGATCTTGATCGAAAAAATATGCCAATAAATTGTCCAAATCTTTTTATTTTTATCTTTGAATTAAAGAGATCCAATACTACACCATCATCATTTTTATCAAAGTTTTAAATTTTCTGATAGGATAGGATATCTGATTTTTTCTTTAAATATTTTTCTTATTTTTTTTTCTTTCATTTTTTTTTTCTTTTTCTTTCTTTAGCTGTCTTCTTTCGTCCATTTCGTTCTTGTTGCCCTTTTTCTTTTTTTTTTTTTTTTAATTTTTTTTCTTATCTCTTCCTTTCTTGTTTTTTTTTAATTTTCTTATTTTTTTTATTTTCTTTCTTGCTTTCATTATTTTTCTTTTTCTTTCATTATTTTTTCTTTCTTTTTCCTTTCCTTTCAAAATGTTCTTTTCTTTCTCTTCTTCTTTTCTTTCACTTTTTCTCTTCTTTTTTCCTTCATTTCTTTTCTCTTTTTTTCTTATTTATCTAGATGGATAAGTTTCAAAAATCTCGATCTAACTATTTTATCACAAAAAAAGATGAGACAATCAAGATATTCCTATCTCATTAGAACTTAAAAAATATCATCACCATCATTATTATTATTACTGTTGCTACTACTATTACTACTATTATTATTATCATCATTATTATTATTGTTAATAATAATAATAACAATAATAATATTATTATTATTATAGTTTTATTTTTGACAGATTGGATGCCTTAGGCTGCTAGATAACTAAAATATCCATAATATCCAACATAACGCTACTTCTCCACTAGGCTCATAGACATGGCTACGAGTAGTCAATTAAGGACTAATTTTGTTCATGACCAAATCATATTATGTCCAATCAACTATAACGGTCTCATCTAAACTACACATTTTTTTTTGACATTGATTCCAAAAAAAGATGAATTCACCAAACCGGGTATTATGACAATAGCTTACTCAGCCTCGAGGAGTAATCGGACCACCAACTATGATACCAAGCAAAGATGAGACAAGTACCAACTAAGGATCCACCCGGTAATCGACTGAGCAGAATCCCACAAAGCCACTTCATCGAATAAACTACAAAACTCTATACTAAGAGATCATAAGTAGTCGGGATTGACTGTCAATATCTCTTTGTATACACCTACTGAATAAATATTTGGTTCCAATTAATTATCCAGGTATACTTAGTTGAGAATGACTAGATTCAATGTCTAGGTCGGGCTCTCTCTCTCTGCTACTAAGCAAACCATCATAATACTCGAAGTCTATGATATCCAAGTGAGGTGGCAAAATAGATTTTAGCTGTTCCTATGAAGGTTATGACTAATAAGCTGCAACCATTCCAATAAAAATAGTGGCAAGCATGATCACCACATCAGTTATAATTCTAATAAAAAAGATTCCAGGAGATAGGATCCCATATCCTTCCCAAAATTTGTTATACCTATTAGAAGATGCCACCTCCCTAACACTAGTCAGTTATCCTGCATAACTTTATAAATAGGTAAGAGGGAATCCCAACGAGGTAGGTTACATAATACATCTTTACTTCTTTCATATGCTCATTCAGTTACCATTATTCTCGGCTTCGGCTACTGTAATATACATCATTTTTTTAACTTGAATATTGGAGGGTCCCTCACTAGAAATTTCAGTCTAGGGACTGTTTTTGCATGTCTCCATTTGAGAGCCACCAAGAATGACACCTCTTTTTTGCTAGAGTAATCTACATGACCCTCAAACATCGCTTGAGTTCTGGTAAAGAGTTATTTGATGATAATAGATTGGTGCGCTAGGTAGGGAGCATCACTCTCATCATCTTTAAGAAGATCTCGGAGCTTGAAGCTCAATGGTGATCACTCGAGCACAACATGCCTCCATTAGCCATTTTGGACGCTCTCTGCATCGCAAGGACCAGTCCAGCCAAGCATTGGAACCTTTTGCTCAGCCTCCCCCATCACTAGTCACCCAGCAGGACTTTCTTGCCACCTTGGTACAGTAAGCTTAAGCCTTGACCATGGCCGTGCAGGTGTTGCAGCAGCAACAACCTTCTATGGCAAAATAGCAGTAGCCGGAGGTCCCAGCTACCCCCTCTATTACTTTTACCTGCCCCAATCATCAATCTCCAAGGGAGAGATCTCATCATCGATGGACTATCCACCAATCCCAGTCTCACTTGCCTTATCGAGCAAGCCACTGGTTTTCTTGTGAGAGGTCTTCTCACCGACATGTTGTCCATCGATCACGGTCCTTATCGCTACACCAAATAAGTTCCCGGTGCGATGATAAGCAACGGGAAAGGGGGTTGAAAAAGGAAAAGTGCCCTCGTTTCCCATCTAAATCCAAATCTTCGCAAGAAGGATCTACCAACGAGGCAATTCGGCGACCGGCCAAATAATGCATCGATGACTATGAGTGCAGGTTGAGCGAAGTCAACTATTGACTTACCAAACTACAGGAAGGGAGTCACGATCGACTAAGTTCAACTCTCACCCATATCCTTTTCGATGAATCATGGAGGAACCGATCCCGAGTCAGTTTAAGATATCTCATATGGATCCTTACGATGGTACCATAGATTCACTGGATCAGCTGGAGAGCTACAAGGCTTTCATGAAGGTTCAGGATACTACCGATGCCTTGCTTTACCTTGTCTTCCAACCACTCTTCGCAAAATGGCCCATGTATGATACTCAGGACTTGAGCCAAGGAGTATTCACTCCGTCAAATAATTGGAGAGGCAGTTCATAGCATATTTCAATGCTAGCTAAAGGATGCCACAAGAGCCTAAAAGTTTTTTCTCCGTCGACAACAAGACAGAGAGTTGCTAAGAGATTACAGGCCCGATTCAAAATGACCATGTTGGAGATCTACAACTTAAATGAGTCTATGACCATGCTAGCCTTGAAGAGGGAACTCCGTCCCTCCCAATTTATTTACTCCTTGGATAAGACTTATCCAAAGTCTTATTCAGAATCGCTGACCCATGCCAAAAGTACATTCGCATGAAGGAAGGTGCTATTACTCGGCCAGAAGATAATGGTAAGCTGAGGAAGAAGCAAGCCGAGAGGGAGTCAGGAGGGGGCCAAACAAAGAAGCCCCACTCATCCAGCTAGTGAAACTATGGGCCAAGAAATCCGGTTGATAAATCAAGTAACTTTATTCCTCTCCTTGCCTCCAGATCTAAAATTCTCATGGAGATAGAAGGAGAGCAATTCCTTTGAATGCCTCATCTAATGAAACCTTCGACCTCTCATGATAAAAGCAAGTACTATCACTTTCACTGAGACCATAGCCATGATATTGAAGACTGCTTCCAACTAAAGAAGAAAATTGAAGATCTTGTTTGGCATGGCTACCTCAGGAAATATGTCTGTGGATGTGCTTGATCCGATATCTAGAAACTCGACCAGCAGCAAACTCAAACTGAGATTGATGACCAACCAATTGCTGGCCGAGTCCACATGATCTCCTAGAGGACAGGATGCTCTTCAAAGAGGCTGAGAAGAGAGGAGAGTAAAAATATAATTTCTTTTTCTAAAAGAGATTTAGTTAGAATCTAAAATCTCCATGATGATGCTTGTTATCGTATCAATGACAATAATAAAATATGATATATATAGAGTTTTAGTTGATAGTGGAAGCTTGGCAATTATTTTATTTTATGATACTTTTGTTCGAACGAACTTATCCGAAAACCAACTAAGATAGGTTTTTGTATCCTTGGTTGACTTCTAAGGAGACTTCGTCGGAGTCAAAGATGAAATTATCCTTCCTATCACTGCATGAACTTCACCTCGATGGAGTACTATTTTCATAACTTTCATAGTTGTTCGGGTACTTCCGTATATATCATTATTTTCGGATGGCTAGTGTTAAACAAATTAGATGGAATTGTCTCACCAAGTACCTTTTCATCTATTTTCTAACAAGTGGCAAATTAGATGGGATTGGTTATGAAACTTCTAGAGTTGTTAATATTATTGTTGATATTTTTTATGATATATTTAAGATTGGCTAAAGCATCTATTAGCTTTAACAATTAGTCATCTTTAGAAACTGTGAATAGAAATTTCTTCTCATTATGGTTCCATGCCTATGATATATGTTAGAGAACCATTAGTAGCAAGATGCAAAATATTTTTTAAGTTTTAATGTTCCCTGACATTTTGTAGTTTGCAAGGAATGCGTGTTATATCATCCCATTAATCCCTTTACCATCTTCATTGTCCATCTACTTACATTAATATATCCATTAAACCTTACACCAAGCCATTGCCCTCCCGTTACGTAATAACATTTACTTAGCATTATATCTATCCCCCATTAACCCCTTCGCCATCTATTTTATACCAAAAAAAATCTCTTAACCGTTCAGGTGCATTAATGTATCCATTAATTCTTACACAAAACCCAAATATTTTCATTAATTGCACTAATTAATTGCAAAATAAAATCTCACAAACCAAGATTAAAATCAAGACCACTCATTAATTATATAGTAAAACCTTCCAAACCACGGAAAAATTTTGAAAAGGATGAAGCAAATATGATTAAAAAAATCAACATTCAAGAATGAGTTAAAATAAGATGAGTAATTTGCTACTTAATAAAAAAATATAATTGATTATAGAGTTAAACCTCCAAAACCACCATAAAATTTTGAAGAACATAAAGTAATATGGTAAAAAAAATATTCAAGGATAAGTTAGAGTAGAATAAGTAGTATGATATCTAATAAAAAATAATGAAAAGAAATTTTTTATTATACTTTAAATTTCATTTTTATAAATTTATTAAAAATAATAAAAAATTAATAACAATGATAAAATTAAATATTAATACCATTAAGAAAAATAATAAAATAAAAAAAATTAGTGATGTGGCAAGATCGCTAACGTGGGGTAGCTGTCAGATGCCATGTCAGAGAAAACCACCGTGCCAGATGCCACGTCAATTTTCCTGCTCGGATTTCTTTGCCAGGCTGAGCTCCCCCAGGACACGGGACCACCTGTTGAAGCCGAGCTCCGTCCTCCGCCAGGTCGGACCCGCGAGCCCAGGATGCCTAGGCCGGAGCCGAGCGGCTCCCCCCCAGATCGAGCCCCTCCTCGAGGTCAAGCCATCTGGTCCGGACCTGCGCTTTGCCCTCCAGAGTGAGCCCCTCGGAGATTGAGCCCCGTGGTCGGAGTCGAGCTCAGCCCTCCTCCGTCACGTGGAGCCTCTCTGAGGTCGAGCCCTCTGGACCGGGCCCGTGCTCTGCCCTCCAGAGCGAGCCCCTCAGAGACCGAGCCCCGTGCTTGGAGTCGAGCTCAGCCCTCCTCCGCCACGTGGAGCCTCTCCGAGGTCGAGCCCTCTAGGCCGGGCCTGCGCTCTGCCCTCCTCCACCGAGGCGAGCCCGCGAGCTCGGGTTGCCTAGGTCGGAGTCGAGCTCTACCTTCCCAGCTCAGCCCCCAGCTCAGGCGTAAACACCGGCGAACCAAGGGGCAGACCGCTGTCCCAGGACACCGGCGAGCCACCCAAAGACTGCACTGAGACATCCACCAGGCCGCAATGACCACCTGCAACCACCGGTTACACTGGAAAGGGGAGAGGCCCACTGATCGAGGTGCCATGCTCCTCACCAACCACCTGGACCACCCGAAAGAAGAAGTCAAACATGAGATTCGAATCCCGGAGGCGGCGGCCCGCCAATCGAGGTGCTGCCAGGTTTCCCGGAATGAAGCAACTAGAAGGAATGTCAGAACACATGACAGCTTCCCTTATCATGAATCGGGAAAGGCGCCTCGGGACATTGCCGCACGTGCCTGACAGCCTAGCGGAGATCCCAAGACGAGCGCCCAACGGTAACCTAGACTACAAAGCCCTAAGGAGGCAAGATAAAGGAGGTAACATACAATACCACCAAGAACACAAGTGCAAGCTCAACTAGAGAGTAAGAACCACAAGAAAAGCCAAGCAAGGGCGGGCGGAAAGGCCACACAGAGAATCCCTCTAGCCAGGCCGTTCTTCCCCGACACACTTGCATCCCACTCTCACACTATTCACTCCTCCTAGCGTGGAGTCCATCAAGAGGGGCTCGACTAGGAGGATCTGTTTTCCTAGATCGTCACTGACTTGGCCGTCGGAGTGCCCCCGCCGGATACCCTAGCTCGGATCGCTAACCTCTATTTTGTAGGTCCAGGACCACCGGACGGCAATACCACAAAGGGAGCGCATTCCGGTGCCGACAACAGCTACAGGCCACGGCGATCCTGGCAGTAACAGATTGGCGCGCCAGGTAGGGGGGCGTACTGTGAACAAAGTTTGAACCAGTTCAAGCCCTCCACCTTTTTACAAGCAAGTTCTACGGGAGGATAGTGACAACACGAGCGCGAGAGGCCTCCACCAGTCGTGCGGGGGACTCCCCCTCCCGGGGGAACCCGCACAACCCAGAGGCGAGGCCATCCGCCCCGGTTCAACCACCTCCGGTGGAGTCTCAGCTGGCTGCACTCGCCCAGCAAATGCAGATTCTTGCCATAGCAGTGCACCAGCTTCAGCACCAGCACCGGTCCTTGGCTACCCACCAGTAACCAGGGACTCCCGTGGACCCCGCGATAGCCTGCGTTCCTTTCAAGGAATGCCTTCGCAGCCGCGGGCCATCACTGACAACTGGGGTAGCCATCAAACTCCAGCGAAAAGACAACGAGCCAGGTCTGTCGACAGGGAGAGCCGCTCACCAAACCTTGGGTGGGCAGTATCTAAGCCCCATCGAGGTAGGAAAAGTAAGACCCCCCGCCACAGGTGCCATGCACCCATGTCACCTTCTCCGTCTCTTTCGGCGGAGGGGTCCACTGATGAAGCCATCAGGTGCACGGCGGAGAAGTGCCTGGAGGAGCATGACTGCAAGTTGGCGGAGTTATCCCACCGATTTGCCAATCTACCAGGCTCAGCTAGCGAGCCAGCGGGCTACGATGCCCGTCCTCCTTTCTCCCAAGAAATCCAAGGAGAGCCGATCCCAAATCAGCTTCGTATGCCGCAAGTGATGGGACCACCGACCCCCTGGACCACCTGGAAAGCTACCGGGCCCTCATGAGGGTCCAGGGGGCCATCGACGCTCTCCTCTGCGTCGCCTTTCCTGCTATTTTCTGGAAGGCAGCCCAAGTTTAGTTCACCTGCTTGGAGCCGGAGAGCATTAACTCTTTCGCCCAGTTAGGGCAGAAGTTCCTAGCCCACTTTGACGCCTATCGGAGGTTGCCACGAGAGGCAGACAGCCTCTTCTCCATCCGGCAGCAGGACCACGAGCCGCTACGGGACTACATGGCCCGCTTTAAGGCTGCCGCGTTGGAGATCTACAACCTTGATGAGCTAGTTGCCATGCTGGCACTAAAGCGAGGGCTCAAGACCTCCCGCCTGACCTACTCGCTGAACAAAAAGCCCCCCAAGACTTATTCCGAGCTCCTCCTCCGAGTCCAAAAGTACATCCGCATCGAGGAGGCAGATCGAATGAGGCGGGAGCTCGACAGGAAGCCACTGAAGAAGCCGACCCCCACCAAGATGCCCGGAACCCGAAAGCCAGGATCTCAGGCTTCGAGCTCCTGGAGGGGGCCAAGACCGAAAGGCGTTCCCGTTCTTGAGGAGAGTTACACCTCCCTCCTTGCCCCGAGGACAAAAATCCTCATGGAGATCAAAGGCGAGGACTACCTGAGACGCCCGCCTTCGATGAAGCCCTCCACCGACCATGACAAAACAAAGTACTGTCGCTTTCATCGCGATCACGACCACGACATCGAGGAATGCCGCAACCTCCAGTGGGAAATCGAAGAACTTATCAAGAGAGGCTACCTCAAAAGGTTCGTGGGGGGTAAACCTCATGTGGAATCCCAGGCACTCGTCACTCTCCCACCAACTCCAGCCATCAACAACCACCCTATCGAGAAGCCGGTGGGCATGATCTCTTGGGGAGCTGCGCGCGCGCCTAAGAAGGCCGGGGGGCAGGGGACCCTGAAAATGTACTCTCCTTTCTGAGGGAGGGGGAAGACAGGGGGGAAATGTAAATAATGATGTCGTGGTCGTTGAAATAATGATCGCGAAGCATCCTGTAAAATGCATCATGGTTGATAGTGGAAGCTCCACAGATATGCTTTTTTATGATGCCTTCTTTAGGATGAACCTTTCTCCCAATTAGCTCAAACCTGTGCATACTCCCCTCGTTGATTTCACAGGTATTTCTGTAAGAGTGGAGGGAGAGATCACTCTCCCGGTCACTGCCGGGATCCCGTCTTGGCAGAGTACCGTTATGATGACTTTCATGATTGTAAGGCTCCCTTCCGCCTACAGCGTGATCCTGGGCCGACCCGGGCTCAACCTGCTTGACGCCGTTGTCTCCACCAAGAGGCTACTTGTACAGTTCCCCACTCCCTACGGTGTCGAAAAAATGAGAGGAGCACCCCAGCCGGTGCAACACTGCTTCCAAACCCTCCATGGAGCCAAGGTCCTCGAGGATGATTCCAGGGCAGATGATCTCAACCAAAGGGCCCAAGACCCCAGGGGAGGCCCGGTCGAGCGTCTACTCTCTTAACCGCTCGAAGATGACCCCGCAAAGATGGTGCAAATTGGAGCCCAGTTATCCGAGGAGGAAAGGGCTCAACTACTGGAGTTCCTGTGGGCAAGCACGGACGTATTCACCTGGACAGCGGCGGACATGCCAGGTATCCCTCCTGACATTATTACTCACAAACTGAGTGTTGACCCAAAACACAGGCCAGTTCGGTAGAAGAAGAGAAGCTTCGTCCTGGAAAGGCAAGCAGCTATCAAGGAGGAAGTGGACAAACTCCTAGCCGCCGGTTTCGTTCGGGAGGTCCAATATCCGAGCTGGCTAGCGAACGTGGTGATGGTAAGGAAGAACAATGGCAAGTGAAGGATCTGTGTATACTACACCGACCTCAACAGAGCATGCCCGAAGGACAGCTTCCCTCTGCCGAAGATTGACCAGCTGGTGGACGCCACCTCTGGCCACAGGCTGCTCTCCTTCATGGATGCATTCCCCGGATACAACCAGATCCGTATGCACCCGGAGGATGAAGAGCACACATCCTTCATCATTGACCAAGGGACATACTACTACAGGATGATGCCCTTTGGTCTGAAGAATGCAGGAGCCACGTACCAGCATCTGGTCAATAAGGTCTTCAAAGATCAAATTGGCCGGAACATGCAAGTGTATGTGGATGACATGCTCGTCATGAGCAAGCCGAGCTCGAGCCATGTTGCTGACCTCACATAATCCTTCCATAACCTACAGCAACATCAAATGAAGCTAAATCCAGCGAAGTGCACCTTCGGAGTGACAGCAGGAAAGTTCCTCGGCTTCATGGTCACCTAGAGAGGTATTGAAGCCAACCCGGAGAAGGTCCAAGCCATCATCAACATGGAGCCTCCGACCTCCAAGAAGCAAGTCCAGCGCATAACAGGGCATATTGCCGTCCTGAGCCGATTCATCTCGATGTCGGTCGACCGTTGCCTCCCATTCTTCAAGGCGCTGCGCAAGATGCACGACTTCATCTGGACAGAGGAGTGCAAGACGGCCTTCGAGGAGCTGAAGAAATTCTTCGCCTCTCCCCCGTTGCTCTCCCGACCGGAAGAGGGGGAGGAGCTCCTGCTCTACTTAGCGGTCACACCCAGAGCCGTCAGCTCGGTTCTCATCCGTGCAGACGAGGACAAATCTCAAAAGCCGGTGTACTACACTAGAAAAATCCTCCGCGATGCGGAGATCATGTATACTCGCTCCGAGAAACTCATTTTTGCACTAATAATGTCTGCTAAGCATCTCAGGCCCTACTTTCAAGCGCACCCAATAGTGGTCGTGACAGACCAGCCGCTGAGGACCATACTTAGCTGCCCCGAGACTTCCGGGAGATTGGCCAAGTGGTCCCTGCTGCTTAGCGAGTTCGATATAGTGTACCAGCCGAGGTCCTCGCAGAAGGCCCAAGTCCAAGCTGACTTCGTAGTCGAGTACACCGGGTTTGCCGAGGAGCCAGAGCAGATAATAACGGAGCCCGGACTAGGGGAGGAGCCTTGGATCCTCCATGTGGATGGCGCATCCAATTCTGGCAGGAGTGGAGCAGGCCTCATCCTCACCAACAGTGATGGGGTTGTGACAGAATGTGCCCTCCGTTTCAAATTCGCCGTGACAAACAACCAGGCGGAGTATGAGGCACTCCTCGCGGGTCTAAGAGTCTCCCTCGAGCTGAGTGTGCAGAACCTGAAAGTCTTCACCGACTCCCAACTAGTTGCCGGACAAGTCTCCGGAGAGTATAAAGCCAGGAACACCTAGATGATGAAGTACCTGGAGCAGGTTCACTCGAGTACGACCAGCTTTCGGTGCTTCAGCATCTTCCACATCCCCCATAGGGAGAATGCATGCACGGATGCATTGTCTAGACTCGCAACCCTGCCGGACTCATCACTGGGACGTGCCTACATCGAGTACCTTGAAAGTCCAAGCTACGAAGGCTTAGAGGAGGTGCATCAAGTCACCAACGAGCCGAACTGGATGGATAGGTACGTCAGGTACATCACCGACGGCTCCCTACCCGAGGACGCGCGGAAGCAGCCCTTGTCAAGAAGAAGGCCTCCCGGTTCGTTCTGATGGAAGGCCAGCTCTACCGATGATCTTACTCCTACCCGCTCCTGAGGTGTCTCAGGCCCGCAAAGGCAACCTTCGTGCTCTAAGAGATACACGAAGGCCTCTACGGGAACCATGTGGGGAGGAGAACGCTGGCTTATAAAGCCCTTCACCAGGGGCACTTCTGGGAGACCATGAGGGAGGACGCCACCGACTTCATTAAAAGGTGCGACAAATGCCAGCGCCACGCTCACATACAGTGCTAGCCGGCGACGCCGATCTCCCAGCTCTCAGTCCCTTGGCCCTTTGCCTAGTGGAGGATGGACATCTTAGGACCGTTTTCCCCTACACCAGGGCAGCGAAGATTCCTGCTGGTAGCGATTGACTACTTCACCAAGTAGGTCGAGGCAGAGCCAGTAGCCCGGATCGCGGAAGCCAATGTCCGCCAATTCTTTTGAAAGTCCATTATTTACCGCTTCGAGCTCCCCCGTTGTATCATCACTGACAATGGACGATAGTTCGACAATCAGGAGTTCAAAGGATTCTGCGCCAAACACGGCATCCAACACCGGTTCACCTTGGTAGCTCACCCTCAAATAAATGGGGAAGCCGAGGTGACTAATCGGACCATCCTTTAAGGGCTCAGAACCAGGCTGGACCAAGCCAAGGGCAGGTGGGCGGAAGAACTCCCAAGCATTCTGTGGGCCTACCACACAATGCCCAGAATGGCAACTGATGAGACGCCCTTTAACCTTGTTTTCGGCATCGAAGCGGTCATCCCGGTTGAGCTCGGCGTGCCCACGCTACGAGTACGGCAATATGACGAGGCGCAGAATTCGGCACACCTCCTGCTCATCCTGGATATCCTCGAAGAAACAAGGGATAAAGCCCGGCTACGAATGGCGGCATACTGGCAATGATTAGCCCGGTACTACAATGCCCGGGTCAGGCCGAAAGCCTTTAGACCCGGAGACCTGGTGCTATGCCGAGCAGAAGCATCACAACCCTGGGAGTGCGGCAAGCTCTCACCGAACTGGGAAGGCCCTTACAAGGTGGCTGAGGCCCTCTCTCAGGAGGCCTATTACCTCAAGGATCTCGACGGTATCAGGTTCCCTCGAATATGGAATGCTTGCAATCTGCGAAGATACTATCAATAATGTAAGGCTTTCCCCCAATAATAATAATAATAGTTTTTTTTTTTGTGCGAGTATCTATCTACCTTGCAGGAAAACCTCTAAGAAGTCTTTAAGCCCAGCTCCGAGATGCCAAGGCCTGAGCCCAGCTCTCAGGCAACCCAAGACCGGGGCCCAGCTCTCCGGCCAAGGGACCTTCGAGCCAAGCTGCTCTCAATCATCAACATCTTCGAGCCCAGCTCCAAGATGCCAAGACCTGAGCCCAGCTCTCAGGCAACCCAAGACCGGGGCCCAGCTCTCCGACCAAGGGACCTTCAAGCCAAGTTGCTCTCAATCATCAACGTCTTCGACCCCAGCTATGAGGTATCAAGACCTGAGCCCAACTCTCAGGCAACCCAAGACTGGGGCCCAGCTCTCCGACCAAGGGATCTTCGAGCTAAGCTGCTTTCAATCATCAACGTCTTCGAGCCTAGCTCCGAGATGCCAAGACCTGAGCCCAGCTCTCAGGCAACCCAAGACCGGGGCCTAGCTCTCCGACCAAGGGATCTTCGAGCCAAGTTGCTCTCAATCATCAACGTCTTCGAGCCCAGCTCCGAGATACCAAGACCTGAGCCCAGCCCTCAGGCAACCCAAGACCGGGCCCAGCTCTCCGGCTAAGGGATCTTCAAGCCAAGCTGCTCTCAATCATCAACGTTCTCGAGCCCAGCTCCAAGATGCCAAGACCTGAGCCCAGCTCTCAGGTAACCCAAGACCGGGGCCCAGCTCTCCAGCCAAGGGACCTTGAGCCAAGCTGCTCTTAATCATCAACGTCCTCGAGCTCAACTCCGAGGCATCATGACCTGAGCCTAGCTCTCAAGCAACCCAAGACCGGGGCCCAGCTCTCTGGCCAAGGGACCTTCGAGCCAAGCTGCTCTCAATCATCAACATCTTCGAGCCCAGCTCCGAGGCATCAAGACCTTAGCCCAACTCTCAGGTGACCAAGACCTAGGGCCCAGCTCTCCGGAAGAAAAAGCCTCGAGCCTAGCTCCAAGGCACCAAAGACCTGAGCCCAGCTCTCAGGCAATCCTTGGATCGGGGCCTAGCTCCCCGGCCAAGAAGGCCTCGAGCCTAGCTCCAAGGCACCAAAGATCTGAGCCCAGCTCTCAGGCAACCCTTGGACTGGGGCCCAGCTCTTCAGCCAAGAAGGCCTCGAGCCTAGCTCTAAGGCATTCGAGCCCTGAGCCCATCCCTCAGGCACCTTCGACCGGGGCCCAGCTCTCCGGCCAAGGAATCTTTGAGCCCAGCAGCTCGCAACTGCCAAAATCTTGCGCCCAACTTGCCGCAACACCAAAGCCTGGTAGCCTAATCCCAGGCAAGGTAAGACCCTCTTCTCTAATCTCCCCACTCAGCTCAAAAAAAAAAAGAGAGAAAGAGAGGGGGGAAGGAAAGAAAGAGAAAAAGAGGGAAGGATCAGGCAATGAATAGGTGGCAGGAAGATTCACATTTTATTAATAGAAGTCAATTACAAACATCATTCTTCGGGTCCCCGACATGCCAGGTGACCCCAACCAAGTACAGAAAGAAAACAAAAAGGAAAACTACTCTACCCTGGCTGACCCCTGGCTGGGTTGTGAGGCTGAGAGGTCCCATTTTCGGGAACCTCTGGTTGAACAGCTCTGGCTTCGGGTGGCCCAATCTCAGCCTCAACTGGCGGCGAAGGCTCGGAGGCCACAGCTCCTTCAACGACTACCTCCTGGCCAGGCTCCATGTTTGAGACCAAAGGATACCTGAGGCGATCGCGGCCCTCATCAGGAACGAATGCCTCGACCCGACCGCACAGGAACATGAAGCCTTTGTAGAAGGAGTCTGACGTCGTTTGGTGAATCTCGGCGATGAACTCCTCCGAGGCCTTGAACTTGGCGATTGCCTCTTCAGCATCCTTCCTAGCCCTGATGACCTCCTTCTTTGCCTCGGCGGCCTCCATTCTGGCAGCCTCCGCTGACGTGGCCGCCACCTCTGCCGCCTTCTCAGCCGTGGCCAACTTCTCCCTCCTAGCCACCAGCTCAGCCTGAGAAGACTGGGCAGTCTCCTTGTGCCGATCGGCCTTGGCATTATACCACCTCGGCTTCTTCTTAGCAAGAGAGAGCTCGTCAGTGCTCTTCCTTAAGTGACCCCGCTCCAGGTCAAGACTCTCCAGGAGCTTCTTCGCTCGCCCCTCAGCATCGGCGAGCTGCTTTTCCAGGTCCTTGACCTTCTGCTCGAGCGCTCCGTTTGCCCTGGCCCTCTCCTTCAGATCAACCTTCAGTGACTCGATCTCGGTTGCCTGCTGCTGTTCAATGCACTCCCAGTTTCGACAACATCCCCTGATGAAGAGGGCCTCGACATCGATCTGCACATGTAAAAGGTCAGTCAAAAAAAAAAAAGAAGAAAGAGAAGAGAAAAAGAGAAGTGAAGCAACTCACCGAGTAAAGTTGGGGGAAGATGGCACTGAGCACATCGCCCAGCTGCAGCCTGGCCATCTCCTGCCGATCGCATGGCTGGATTGAAAAATCCATCATGCGCTCGGCCAGTGCGGGGCTTCGAAGAAAAGAACTCTCCGGCCCCATCTTGAAAGGAAGTCGGCGCCGTGCCTCCTCCCTTTTACTCTCTCCAGGAGTAGGTGGCTTTGCCCCACTAGCAGTAGGGCCCCCGGGGATAGGTTGAGGACCAGGCACCCATGCAGGTGGCACCTCGGTCACGGTCTCAGCCTCGGCTCGAACCTCCTCGTCTCGGACCTCGATCACAGCTAGACTTGGGGGACTGGGGGATGCAGCGGCAGCAGCTGTGGCCCTTGCCCGGGCAACTACCTTGGGCTCCACGATGGGGGTTGCTCCCTGACGACCGTGCCGCTCCGGGATCTTCTGGACCACCTGTTGGACCGGCCCTGGCACCGCAGATGTCACCCTCTCCACTGGTGCAGGGGCAGCTCTGGTCGCCCCGGAACTCTGGCCAACCGGCATGGCAGGAGCAGTTCTGGTCGCCCCCGAACTCTGGCCAGCCGGTGCAGTAGGAGCAGCCTCGGTCGCCGACCAACTCGGGTCGGCCACCGTGGCGGGAGCGGCCGCAGATGCACTCTCGCCCCGAACTCGCCTCAACGGAGGCTCTTCGACCAGCCCAGTTGGCGGCCTCTTCCGGGTGATAACCAGCAGGTCGCTCTCCATGAAGATCATGCCTGCGTACAAACCATGCAACATTCAAAGCCCACAAAAAACAATATAAGAAGCATAAAAAGAAAGAAGTAAAGAAAAGTTCAGGTCGAACTCACCCAACCCATTTGTTGGGTCGACCCCAGCTTCGAAGAGGTTCTGCTTTGATAACAGAACCTCAAGAGAAGGGACCTAGGTGGTAAGGAGCTGCTCATAGTCATCCCAGTCAGCCACATCAACTACAGAGTTTCGGTTGGGGGACTGGTGTGGGTCACTCCAGATCCGATCGACCCCCTAACCATGGCAAAAAAGAACTTGCTCTTCCATCCCTTGACGGAAGAGGGGAGCTCAAACTTAATGCCCTTTGGGCGAGAAGATAAGGATCACCACCAGTCCTCAGTCGGGTGGTGCTTCAGGGTAAAGAAAGCCCTGAATAGAGAGAACCGGGCAACAAACCCGTGAAGGTGACAAAGCATAACAAAAGAGAAGATGACCCTAATGGCGTTTGGTACTAACTGAGCAGGGACCAAATGGTAGTTATTCTGGACTGACATGAAGAACGGATGGAAGGAAGAGCGGAGACCCCCAGAAAAGGTCTCCTCATAAAAAGTAATACGGCCCGGGCCACTGGAAGTGACTCGTTCCCCCAGACGAGGGATCAAAAGCCGAATAGAGTGTGGGATGCCATAGACATCCCGAATGGTCCCCAGTTCCTTGGTGGTGATCGTCGAGGCGATCCCCCGGGACCCGTGGACCGGACTGACTCAGGAGCATGTTCAGAAGAGGGAGGAGGATGAGAAGGACCGGACCCCGATTTCCTGATGAGTACTGGACCAGGAGGACGCCTCCTACTGAGCTCGAAATGAGCTGCATCCTCCTCCTCACCGGAAGAAGAAGAAGGAGATGCTGGCTTCCGCTCAGAAGGACCAGCCTTACCCTGGTCAGTGGTAGGGCGGAAGCCCGGGCCAAAGTGAGACATCCCAAAGAAAGAAGAAGCAAAGGACTCGAGGAAGAGGACGAAGGGACAGACTCGACCCAAGGAAAACCCTAGATTCGGAGGAAGGACCCTACTCTGATGAAGGAGAAAGAAAGAGGGAACTAACCTGGTTCCTTAGAAGATCTGAGGCAACCGGGAGGAAGGAGAATGCTCGGATACTGCGGCAGGCACGAAGAATTCAAAAAGAATAGATATTTTGGGTAAGAACTTTTTTTCATTTTGAAGTGACCCGGTGCATCCGTACCGTTACGACCTCTCCGCCAATGGATTCATGCCACGTACCGGCCATCAGTGAAAAAGGCATTCCGGCCACTCTGAATTCTATGCCAACATTAACTGCTCCTCAGACATGGCCATGTGGCACCCCCATACTGGCCTGAAGGATCATTTCCTAGAGCGCCAGCAATCATGGCCATCATTGTGCCAGATCTTCTCCTTTCCACGTCAGCGTCATAATTACTCCCTTCGGCCCGAGCACCGCACACTAATGAGCCTCGTGAGTGGGGGGCAAATGATATGGCAAGACCGCTAATGTGGGATAGCTGTCATATGCCATGTCAAAGAAAACTGCCATGCCATACGCCATGTCAATTTTCCTGCTCAGATTCCTTCACCGGGCTGAGCTCCCCAAGGACAACGGGACCGCCTGTCGAAGCTGAGCTCCATCCTCCACCAGGTCGGACCCACGAGCCTGGGATGCCTAGGCCGGGTTGAGCGGCGCCCCCCCAGATCGAGCCCCTCCTCGAGGTCGAGCCATCTGGTCCGGACCCGTGCTTTGCCCTCCAGAGCGAGCCCCTTGGAGATTGAGCCCCGTGATCGGAGTCGAGCTCAGCCCTTCTCCACCACGTGGAGCCTCTTCGAGGTCGAGCCCTCTGGACCAGGCCCGTGCTCTGCCCTCCAGAGCGAGCCCCTCGGAGTTCGAGCCCCATGCTCGGAGTCGAGCTCAGCCCTCCTCCGCCACGTGGAGCCTCTCCGAGGTCGAGCCCTCTGGGCCGGGCCCGCGCTCTGCCCTCCTCTGCCGAGGCGAGCCCGCAAGCTCGTGACGCCTAGGTCGGAGTTGAGCCCTGCCTTCCCAGCTTGGCCCCCAGCTTAGGCGTAAACACCGGCGAACCAAGGGGCAGCACCGCCATCCTAGAATGCCGACGAGCCGCTCGAAGACTGCACTAAGACATCCACCAGGCTGTAATGACCACCTGCAACCGCCGGTTACACCGAAAAGGGGAGATGCCCACTGAACGAGGCACCATGCTCCTCACCAACCACCTGAATCATCCAAAAGAAGAAGTCAACCAGGAGATTCAAGTCCCGGGGGTGGCGGCCTGCTAATCGAGGTACTGCTAGGTTTCCCGGAATGAAGCAACCATAAGGAATGTCAGAACACATGACAGCTTTCCTTATCACGAATCGAGAAAGGCACCTCGGGACACTGCCGCACGTGCCTGACAGCCCAGCGGAGATCCCAAGATGAGCGCCCAACGGTAACCTAGACTACAAAGCCCGAAGGAGGTAAGATAAAGGAGGTAACATACAATACCACGAAGAATATAAGTGCAAGCTCAACTAGAGAGCAGAACACCACAAGAAAAGCCAAGCAAGGGCGGGTGGAAAGGCCACACAGAGAATCCCTCTAGCCAGGTCGTTCTTTCCCGACACACTTGCATCCCACTCTCACACTATTCACTCCTCCTAGCATGGAGTCCATCAAGAGGGGCTCGACTAGGAGGATATGTTCCCTGGATCGTCACTGACTTGACCATCAGAGTGCCCTCACCGAAAATCCTGGCCCGGGTCTCTAACCTCTGTTTTGTAGGTCCAGGACCACCGAACGGCAAGACCACGAAGGGAGCGCATTCCGGTGCCAATAGCAGCTACGGGCCACGACGATCCTGGCGGCAATAATTAGTAATAATAATAAATTTATATTAATAATATTTTTCAAAGATTGATACCTTTTAATAATGTATTAATAAAATTATATTTGATTAAATATTTAAAAATATATAATTAATAAAAAATAATATATGTAGATGATTTTTTTAAATAAGAAAAAATATCACATTCATTGAATGGATTATATGCTAGTTGATATGATGTAAGTTATAATTATAATATTTATTGATGAGTATTTTATTCTTAAAAAGTATTTTTAGAAAGAAGTTTCAAAATTGAACTTTTTTTAAGTAAATCTTTTAACCTTTCTAGCAAAGTCAAAATAGCTTTCTAATTTTTTACCAAATACTATTATACCATCCAAAAATATTTTTAAAGGGTTAGAACTAGAAAGTATACTTTTTGGCACTCCAAAAGTTTAGCGAACTGGGACCTAATAAAGTCATCATAATCTAGAGATGGTCAACTAACAGAAAATTCACAATTAAAGGGTGTTGTTGTCACTGCTTCCTATCTGGATGCCAAAGGTGACCGGAGAGGTGGTGCTCGTGGGCTATACCTGTAAGAAAGTTATGGTCATAGGTGAATCCGATGAAGATCCTCCAACATTCAAGTTAGGTGATAGGCAATAGAAGGAAGAAAAGTGTTGTGTGTAGACGTATCTTGGGGGTTCTCAGGAAATCCTTTTTATAGGCCAGAAATGAGAGTATTTTCTAGAAGAAAAATCTTCAATGGGTTTGATGAGAAGCGACAAGTCTGAATATCCTATCACATGGGATGCCAAAGGATCATTTCGTTTGTCCAAAATGTTTACTTCCAATTAATTGAGATTTTGTCTCTTTTGTGTTGCTGGCCATATTTTTTAATGGCGACATAGACCATTGCATGAGATTGGTCACGCTCCTCTTAATTGTGAGGATTTATTGAGGATTACGAGATTTAACCTCCTAATCACATAATTGGGTGCATGGGGATGAGCATGGGTTAATTCTTTCTTTCATTATCTTGAAGAGCACTGCCAGAGAGCCCTTATGTCTCCTTAGACACAAGGATCCAAGATCGACCCGAGAATCTTTATCGAGACCGAGGGTCAATAGGGCTAAGAGATTCGAGGTGCAGCTCTGTCCCATCTTAAGGATGATGGGCCTTGACTACTGGAGATGAAGCGAATCTTTGTCGATATCGAAGGTTAATCAGGTCAAGAAGGCCTAATGGCACGGTCCTACTTCACTCGAAGAATAATGGATCCTAGGTGCTAGAGATGTCTTACAAATCCTCGGGATATCGATGGTGGAGAATTAGCCACCCACATGAGGTGCTATAAATTCATGTCGCATGGGGTTGTTCTATCTTCGTTTGTAACGGAGATATGGTCTCTACCCATTCCTTTCAAAATTAGAGCCTTCGACTGGCTGCCATTCCACAACAACAAGATCTCATCAACCACTGCGGTGGTAGCGCGGTGGTTAAGACATAGCTCCTCCTATCCACTGGTCACAGATTCGAGGAATGAACCCGCGGGTGACTCGATTAAATTCCAGATTAATTATGGGTGCACGTGACTGGAGGGCGGAGCGGCCGGAACTCCGATGCCATGGTGGGATTAGGTTGACATACTAACCAAATCGATGGAGAGGGTACGCAAAAATTTGTGGCCCGAATCGAACAAAGGTCTAACGGGTTGGGATCCGAGTGAAGAGCTACACTGGGGGGTTTTCCCCCCTCCCCTCATCCTTTTGGTTTACAAAAAAAAAAAAAAAGAAATCTCATCAACTTCAGAAAACCTTGGCAAATGCAAGATTCCGCCATGTGGAAATCAAGAAAAAACCGCCGATCACCTTTTCGTTTCATGTGACTTCTCTATGACAGTATTGGCATCAAATTGCGAGCAAGTTTGATCTCCAATCTAATCAAAGCAAGGTCACTCAACTTGCGAGCAAGTTTCCATCTCCCCCCACTCTTGGATTTCAAATCTTGGTTTGCAATTGTGGCGTCGGTTTGTTGGATCATTTGGAAACAACGAAACATGAGAATTTTCAAATTCGAGGCTTACCTACCCAATGCTACTTATGATATTTATCTTTGTTTCTATGTTTGAAGGTTGGTTATGTTAGAAATTATTCTGAAGCCTATTTGAAAGCAAATCCCAAAAATAAACATGTGATATCATTGAGAATAACCAAACAATAAGCAGAAGCGTACTTGAAGCCATATTTGAAAGCCTGGATTTGAAAGTCTACTCATGTGTCGCATGGCTAGCCTTCCAGATTCACACGGATTTCCTAAAGAGCCTTTTCTTACTTCTCTAGAATTTTCTTCTCCGATGATAGGATATCGGGGAGAAAGGAATAACACCATGTAATCTGGGGACCATAACCACTTTTATATGATAACAGCATTATTATGATTTTTATTTTTGCGCATCATAAAAATAGAAATTATCCTTAAGTCTCTACACATTAAAAGGCCCACACCCTATTAGATACATTAAGGCCCCAAATAGTTCAAAATATAATTGATCACTTTTAAGTGGGCCAAACCTTAAATGACAGCCCATAAAGCATTATTATTTACATATAAGCCCAATGTTTGATTAAGGATCCAACAATCTCCCACTTGGACTATATGTATAACCTTATAACATGCTTTGCGAAAATAACCGAATGAGCTCAACCTTACTTTGCCGTCCTTATAAAAATATATCTATAACCAATCCGGTCCATCAACCACACCAACATAGGATCAAAGCGGTCTTTGTTACAATTATCATAACTCAACCCATCAATGATCACGTATATCAATGCAATTGAATGACATGGATTATGATGTGAATGTGTAGTATGGAAATTTCATGCAATGTGACCTTAACATGCCTATTTCCAACTGGTCCACCCTTAAACCTCAGTGAGATCAAACCAAACTAAAAACATAGTATAAATAAGCCAAAATTTTATTTCTGCAAAAAACTAAAATAACTGAAATAACTGAAAAATGTCTGTATTATAAGAGCATCTAAAATATATAAACTTCCACTAAAACTGAATATCCTCTGCTGACATGACACCCATATGAGCAGTGTGCTCATGAAATATCTTGGGTGGCACTCCTTTAGTAAGCAGATCCGCAACCATGGAGTTTGTACCTATGTGCTCAATAGACAACTTTCCACTTTGAACTCTTTCTTTAACAACCAGGAACTTGATATCTATATGCTTTGATTTCGTTGAGCTCCTGTTGTTATTAGAATATAAAACTGCTGACTTATTGTCACAAAATAACTTGAGTGGCCTTTCAACACCATCCACTATACGTAGCCCCGTGACAAAATTTTGAAGCCATATTCCATGATTGGATGCCTTATAGCATGCTATGAACTCTATTGCCATGGTAGAAGAGACTATAAGCGACTGTTTAGCACTCTTCCAAGAGATAGCACCTCCGGCAAGCAGGTAGATATAGCACGATGTAGATTTCATACTATCTTGGCATCCAGCAAAATCGGAGTCAGTATAACCAATAATTTCAAGCTGATTCGACCTCCGATATATGAGCATGTAGTCTTTTGTTCTCTGTAAGTACCGTAAGACCCGTTTAGCTACTTTTTAATGCTCAACTCTTGGATTGCTCAAATATCTGCCCAACATCCTAGTGACGTACGCAATATCCAGACGCGTACAAACTTGAGCATACATTAGACTCCCTACTACTGATGCATAGGGAATCTTCTGCATTTCCTCTTTCTCCAAGTTATTCTTAGGGCACTGATATAGACCAAACTTATCTCCCTTAGCCACAGGGGTATCTCCTGGTCTGCAATTTTGCATGCCATACCTTTTTAGAACCTTCTCGATATAGCTCTTTTGTGATAATCCTAGAATACCCCGAGAACGATCCCGGTGTATCTCTATGCCTAATACAAAAAGGGCATCACCAAGATCTTTCATCTCAAAATTCTTAGCTAGAAATCTCTTGGTTTCATGCATTAAGCCTATATCGCTGCTGGCAAGTAATATATCATCGACATATAAAATCAGAAAAATATATTTACTCCCACAAAACTTATGGTATATATAATCATCAACCAAATTCATCTCAAAACCGAACTAGATGATCACCTAATGAAATTTGAAATACCATTATCGAGATGCCTGTTTGAGTCCATAGATGGATTTCTTAAGTTTGCAAACCATGTTCTTTGGATCTCCCGACACAAAGTTTTCTGGTTGCACCATATAAATTATCTCATCAATATCACCATTGAGAAACGCCGTCTTCACATCCATCTAGTGTAACTCAAGATTGAAATGCGTCACCAATGCCATTATAATCTTGAAAGAGTCTTTCGAAGAAACTGGAGAGAAAGTCTCTTTACAATCAATGCATTCTTTCTATGTAAAGCCCTTTGCGACAAGACGTGCCTTGTACCTCTCCACATTGCCTTTCGAATCCCTTTTAGTTTTAAATATCCATTTACAACCAATGGGTTTCGCACCTTCTGGCAATGAGATAAGATCCCATACATCATTATCTTTTATGGACTTTATCTCATCATTCATGGCATCAATCCACTTTTGAGAGTCAGAACTTTTCATGACTTGACGAAAGTTGATTGGATCATCTTCCATCACTCCAATGTCTACCTCATGTTCTTGGAGAAATACAATGTAATCATCTGGCACTGCACTTCTCCTCTCTCTAGTGGATCTTCTTAATGGCATAGGTTCTTGAGGTACTAGAGTTTGTTCTTCTGGAATAATTTCTTGAATGAGATGTTCTCCGACATTGTTTTGATTTATTGTGTCTTGAACAATGTTAGAAATAAAATCCTGACCAATGCCAATGACACCAATGGGAATATTAATATATTCCTCTTCAAAGACAAAGTCCTTAGCTATATCTCCCCCCACAAACTCAACATCCTCAAAGAACCGTGCATTTCCCGACTCGAAAATTGACTTAGTCATGGGATCATAAAACTTATACCCTCTGGATCTTTCAGAGTATCCAATAAAATAACAACTCACCATCTTTGAGTCCAGTTTCTTTTCATTAGGCCTATAAGGCCTTGCCTCAGCTGGACATCCCCAAACATGTAAGTGATTTATACTGGGTTTCCTGCCCGTCCAAAGTTCATAAGGGGTTTTGGTAGTTGCTTTAGTTGGAACTCTGTTAAGGACATATGTTGCAGTCTTAAGTGCTTCTCCCCAGAGTGAGTTAGGTAAGGTAGAATGACTAATCATACTTCTTACCATGTCTTTAAACGTTCTGTTTCGTCTTTCAACAACACCATTCATGGTGGGTGAACCCGGCATAGTGTACTGTGGAACGATACCGCATTCCTCTAGAAATTTAGCAAAAGGTCCTGGACGTTGTTCACTTGAACCATCATATCTGCCATAGTATTCACCACCACGGTCAGATCTGATGCTTTTAATCCTCTTGTTGAGTTGGTTCTCAACTTCAACCTTATAATTTTTGAACATATCCAGTGACTGTGACTTTTCATGAATGAGATATATGTAGTCATATCTGGAAAAATCATCTATGAACGTTATAAAGTATTGTTGACCATTCCAAGCAACCGTAGGGAATGGCCCACAAATATATGTATGTATAAGGTCTAAGACATCCGAAGTCCTGTTGGCTTCAAATCTTCTTTGATTGGTTTGTTTACCCTTTATGCAGTTAACACAAACATCAAAATCTGCAAAATCTAAGGGATTCAAGATTCCATCTGACACAAGTCTCTCCATTCTCCTTTTGGAGATGTGACCTAATCTCTTGTACCATAACAAAGCCGAAATCTCAATGGTTAATTTTCTCTTTATACCTCGTGTACTTAATTGCAAGGATTCATTAAATGAAGCAATTAAATCAATAAATAAAGATTATCGTAGCCTGATAAAAAACTGGAACCAACCACTTTTGAATCATGAAGCAAACTAAATTTTCCATTTCCAAATGAACAAAAATAACCTGATTTGTCTAAAGCAAAAATAGAAATCAAATTCCATCTAAATGACGGTACAATAAAAGTTTCATCAAGATCCAAATAAAATCCAGTCTTTAACAATAATCTAAATTTTCCTATTGCCTCAACTTGAACCGCCTGACCATCGCCCACATAGATGTATCTTTCAGCATCACTTGGCTTTCGATAACTCAGGCAACCCTGCATAAACACACTGATGTGAGTTGTTGCACTAGAATCTATCCACCATGTGTGTCTAGGTACTGAAATTATGTTAACCTCAGAACAAACCAAAACAAGAAGCATACCTTTCTTAGCACGCCAGGCGTGATAATTAGTGCACTCTTCTTCTGATGCCCTTCAGCCCCACAAAAGAAATAACCCTTACCATCCGAGTCAGCGATTTTCTTTTGTTGTTTCTTAGAAGGTATTGTATCTACAGCTCCTTTATCCTTCTTCCTTTTCTTTCCCTTGCCCTTTTCCCTAGAGGTTGAGGTCAGGTGAGCACTTTCTGCCTTTTCTTGCTTAAACCTTTCCTCTTCCTGAACACAGTGAGAGATGAGCTTATTCAAATACCAAGTCTCTTTCTGACAGTTATAGCTGACCTTAAACTGGTTGAACTAGATCGAAAGAGATATCAAAACCAGATGCACTAGCAATTTCTCAAAGAGTTCAAGCTTAAGTGCTTTCAATCTAGAAGCAAGATGAGACATCTCCATAATGTACTCCCTAATGTTGCCTTTACCCATATACCTCATTAAAACTAGGTTTATCAAGAGTGTACCAATTTCAGCCTTTTCACTTTTGACAAGTCTCTTTTCAATTTCAGCAAGAAAATCTTTAGCCGTAGTAACTGTTTCAGATATTGTGCCTCTGAATGCTTCTAGAATTGACTTTTTCATGATCATCATGCACATGCGATTTGATCTCTCCAACCTCTCAATCTCTCTCTTTTCATCAGAGGTACTCTTATCCATAAGAGGTGCAGGAGCATTTTTCCTTATCGCAAGGTCGAGATCCATGAATCCAAGAACTATTAAAAGGTTCTTTTGCCATGACTTGAAGTTAGAGCCATTCAACATAGGAATTGAATTGATGTTGGTAGTTATATTAGCATGATTCATATCTAAACAGAGAACAACAAAGAAAAAAACTTACATCAGTATCACAACAAAAATAAATTCAAATAAAGGCAAATCCCATCTCAAGATATTGGCACTCCATTAATAGTTTATCTTTGGATAAAATATTAACTTGTAAGTGATATCTTGGTACAGTAATCAAACACTGATAATAGGAACATATCAAACAATAAACCTTCCTTTGGACCGATTTACTATTTACATGCAAAACCAAATAATCATCACTCATTTATTACCACAAGTACACATGTAATTTTATTAAATATTTACTATCCCTTGGGCTGACAAATATTCATAAATTACAAATATACAGTCGTTTATATTTCAAAACAAATTAATTTCCACAAGAGAGGTCACTTTGGCGACATGTTGCTTCAATTAATTTATCTCAAAATATAAAAAATACTAATATTTGAATTTAAAATTGTACCCAAAATAAATAATATTAAAATTAACCCCAAGGGTTACTATCTTAATCGCAGTAGGTGGTCGCCTGCTGCATTTCCTTCCATTGAACATCGCTGCCGTAGCCAACCAGGCCACGACATTCCTGTGGTGCGGCCAAGCAAGCCACGCCTATCCTTTCCGACGCCGGCAATGATGAAAAAATCACAGATACCCAAAATAAAAAACCAAAACAAAATCTTAAATTGAAAACATAATTTTATTCTCAATGATTCAACATGAATAGGCTCTGATACCACTTGTTAGGAATTATTCTGAACCCTATTTGAAAGCAAATCCCAAAAAATAAATATGTGATATCATTGAGAATAACCAAATAATAAGCAGAAGCGTACCTAAAGCCATATTTGAAAGCCTAGATTTGAAGGTCTACTCCTGTGTTGCACGGCTAGCTTTTCAAATTCACACGGATTTCCTAAAGAGCATTTTCTTACTTCTCTAGTGTTTTCTTCTTCGATGATGGGATATCGGGAAGAAAGGAATAACATCGTGTAATCTGGAGACCATAACTGCTTTTATATGACAACAGCATTATTATGATTTATATTTTTGCCCATCATAAAAATAGAAATTATCTTTAAGTCTCTACACATTAAAAGGCCCACACCCTATTAGATACATTAAGGCCCCAAATAGTTCAAAATATAATTGATCACTTTTAAGTGGGCCAAACCTTAAATGACAGCCCACAAAGCATTATTATTTACATATAAGACCAATGTTAGATTAAAGATCCAACAGGTTCTCGTATAACAAATAGAGCTTGAAGAACAGTTCTGACCAGATCCACGTGGCATTTAAGAATGCCTATCGTTGTTTTTTTTTTTTTTTTTTTAAATAATTATTGAAAGAGGAGAAAAACTTTATATTTAAAAAAAGAATTACATCTGAATATAAATAAGTTGGCCAATAAGGTTTAATACTCATAACTAAGGTTATAAATGGGTCAAGTTGATCCATGACCTGATCCGACTCAATCCACTTAGATCCGATCTGATTCGATCCATTTTCTAGAACCCGTAGATTCGAATTGGATTCTAAAATTGGACTCATTCCTTTTTCTAGGTCGGGTCTGGGTTTGCTGAATTCAAACTCGACCCAATCTGATTCGAACTTGGTAATACCGTTATGATCAAAACTTATTTGGATATCTAAGTTATGATTTAAAACTTTTATAAATTATATTTTTAACATAAAGATAAATTTATAATTTTTTTATATTTTAATTTATTTTGAGATTATTGTTTCTTATTTATTTTTATATGATTAATAATAATTATATATGTGGTAATTAAAATATAGTTATCTATATTTGATTTGGATCAATCAACATACATTTTTTTTAGATTATAATTAAGTTATACATGTACTTGATCTAACTCGAATTAATGATCTATTAGATCAAAAAAAAATTGATCATGGATCCGATCAAATTTTCTATCAGATCAAATTTAGGTACAATAATAAGACCTGACCAAAAAAATTAGATCATATTAAAATCATTTATGCATCGATCCGATCCGATCTATTTTTATTCTCATCTGCAATTTTATTCTATCCGGTGCTGGATCATTTTTTCCTTGCCCTTCTCTCTCTCTTCATTTGATTTGAGAGTAATCCTTTGTGCACCGTGTGCGGTGCAGCAAATCCAGCGTGGCCTGCACCGCACGCTTCTATTGGTCCAAAAATATTCACTGTAGTTTGATGGGACAAAAGCTGAGATAACTAGCATTAATTAAAATTTTCGTCCAGACCAAAATATCCTTACGACATCATAGTTCAAAAGCTACGATATTCCAGTTCAAAATCTACGACATCTTGGTTCAAAAAATAACCTAAAACAATATTACGACATCCTAGTTCAAAACCTACGATACTCTAGTTCAAAAACTACGACACCCTGGTTCAAAAATAACTTGAAACAGTATTACGACATCCTAGTTCAAAACTTACAACATCCTAGTTCAAAATCTATGACATCTTAGTTTAAAAATGATTAGAAACGGTATTACGATCCCCTAGTTCAAAAGTTATGATACCCTAGTTCAAAACCTATGACATCCCTGCATAAAATATAAATTAAAACCAGAAACAATATTACGACATCCTAGTTCAAAAGCTACGATACCCTAGTTCAAAACCTACGACACCTCTGCAAAAAAATATAAATTAAAACTTGAAATAGTATTACGACACCCTAGTTCAAAAGCTACAACATCCTAATTCAAAACCTACGACACCCCTGCAGAAAAATATAAATTAAAACCTGAAATAGTATTACGACACCCTAGTTCAAAAGCTACGATACCCTAGTTCAAAACCTACGACACTCCTGCAAAAAATATAAATTAAAACCTGAAACAATATTACGACATCCTAGTTCAAAAGCTACGACATCCTAGTTCAAAACCTACGACACCCTGTAAAATAATATAAATTAAAACCTGAAACAATATTACAACACCCTAGTTCAAAACCTACGACATTCCTGCAGAAAAGGGACTGGAGGGAAGGGTATTTTGGTCTGAATAAAAATTTCAAATAAAAGCTGAATGATAATTAATGCTAATCACGCTCAGCTCTCATCCTGTTATGCTACAGTGAATATATTTGGATTAATAAAAAAATATGGTATGGGCTATGCTGGATTTTCTGCACTACACGCGGTGCAGAAAGACTTTTCCTTTGATTTGATTCCAAGGTTGTTTGTGGACCTCTAAATAGCCCATAACGTTAAATCCTCCCTTGTACTTTAATAGATCCAGATGGTCCCACCTCCAGACTTTTATTAAAAAATAATACATGTGTCTGCAATGGCACAAAGAAAATTCTGATACCGACACGCCAAGCTCATCAGCACTATTCTTCCTCATCAATATTATACTTTTATAATATTATAATCTTTGTTGGAAACCATTTCACATCTCATCAACCTTTCTTTGAAAGGTATATATCCAATCACCAAGACGATAGTCCAGCGGGTTAGAATCTTACCTCACAATCAATAGATTACGAGTTTGAAGCATGACTCTATGAAAGACTCGATTAAATTCAGGGATTATCCCCTAAGACCCATAATGATTGGATGAGTAAGAGACCAAGATCTTTCTTCTTTCTCATTCTGACCAGATGGCGCTTTGGTGGTGTTGGATTGACGTACTCTTCCTTAGATACGGAAAGGCTGTGAAAATCTAGCACCTTAAATCAAACATTTTTTTGACAGGATGAGGACCGGCGTGTATATATATATATCTATTATTACCGAACCAATGTGACTCCAAAGCATCGATGAATTTGCTCGATTGGACTCCTGATCCTGCAAAACAAGTCCACTCACCGGAGGAATTCCGATGGGGGACACTCCGATGCTTAAGTCAGCAAAAGGGTTCAGATGAAACTAATAAAAGATTTGAGAGAAAAATGGCTAGAAAAATGAGAGAGTGTTCTTGCCAGTCGAACTCACTTACCTCCTGGAGGTCTCCATTTACCAATATTTATAGGCTTGGACCTTAACTGAATTCAGTTAGAAGGGCCTGAAGTGGTTAGTTCCATTAGAAACTACCACGTGATATAATAACTGTAATCAGTTATTCTGGTAAAGTGACTTCCTCACTCTCTATTTTTTTTATTTATCGATCAGCTTAATAAATCGATCGGATTTATATCATGACTGACTGGATGCTCAGTTCAGCCATAGTGGTTGATCGGCTTTACATCCGAATCGGCTTTGTGCATAGGTCAATCTTATATCTTAAATCAGTCTTAGTTACATGTCAACCCTGGGCGTCGATCGGTCTCAAACATAGATCAGCCTTGCGCCTTGATTGGATTGGGGCATATACCTGCCTTGATCACTTTTCTCTGCTCTAATTTTGAGAGACCAATTTATCATTTAATGAATCGCAGATGATTCCCCTGACCTATTGTAAATGGGTATATCCCTTATATCCCAACATTTGCACCCCCAGCTCCTGAGTTCAAATAAATCTTTTTAAATATTATGAACATCAGGAGTCGATAAGAATCAGGGAGAGACTATCAAAAGGTATTCCTTTCTTTGTTTTCTATTTTTTTTAATGATGTCAGATGTTAAAATTATGACATCTGTTCTCGAGCGTAATGTCCTGGCGACGTGCCAATCTCCCATTGGGGGAGTAGTTATGATACAAATTTTGTCGCCATATCATTATCTGTTGTCATCATTATCAGTTCTAAAATTTGAAAACATGAAGAAATCAAGGCCGTTGGAGAAGCACGAACTTTCGATCAAGGCCGTTATTATTAACTATCCGCCGATGCACCGCGGATCATCACCTTGGTTCTCCTCCCATCGCATCGGTTGCCAGGATCCTTTTTCGATGTGTCGCATCTCCTCATCAAAAGTTAAAGACAGGTGGCATGATCAGAAACCAGGCTCAGAGTTTAAGAAAGAGATCTAGGCCATCGAAATTCACTATATAAATAACTCTCAGCCCTAATGAGCAGATCTTTCTCCCACCCTGGTTTCTAGCTTTTAAATGGATCTCCTTCGAGTCGGCTTTCTTCTTCCCAAGTTTCTTCCCCATATCAGCTTCCCTCTCTTCATCACTCGATGGCTAGGATCTTAGAAACTTCCATTGCTGCTGAACCCAAAAATCTTGACCCCCATAGGAGACAAGGCTGTCAAGCAGAGTTGATTAGATTAGAATCTGTTAGGAGTTCCCTTAATGACTCTATGGTTCAAACCTTGTAGAGATATTATAATATCCCGCAAGAGTTCATAGCAGTCATCATTTGATCTGACAAAAGAATAGACTGACCACCTCCCGGAAGCATTACAATATATGAAGAACATTTGAAGGCGGGGCTCCGTTTACCCCTTCATCCATTTTTCCTTCAATTATTTAGTCTATACCAAATAATCCATGCTCAATTAACTCCTAACAGCATTAGAGTTATTTGTTCTTTTCTAGTCATGTGTCATGATCTTGAAATAATACCAAAGACTTCCTTGTTTACTGCCATCTTCATCTTGAAGAAGGAACTCCATGGCCATTGGTGGTGGGTTATCGGCCCACGCCTTGGTCGAAAATTCATCATAGGTTTGCCCTCGACCATTCATGGTTGGAAGTCGTGTTTCTTCTATCTGGTCTCTACGAACTCTTGGGATTCCAATATAGAATGGAGAGAGCCCCGTCTGACTCCAAACGACGGGAAAAAGTCCTGAGAGCTGATAAAGAAGACTTTGAGAAGCTTCAAGGAGTAGAAGTCCCTCTTGAAAGTGAAAAGCACCTACACCAAGCATACAATATGCAAGAAAAATAGGACAGAAGGAATGCATTTTAAAATAATTTTAAAGCATGCACAGCGGAAGGCTTGGTAGATAGATCTAAACGATCTACCGATATGTCCGCAACATGATCTAGCATAAAGACCTAGCATGCAACCTAACATCAAAGCAAGAGATGAACACAAATATAAAAGTACCATACCTTTATACTAAGAGAAGCTGTGAAAGGAGGAGGCGCTAGAGCCACACATGTGTCTGGCCTCTATGGGTAATCCACACCTGGGCTCGACTCTGATCAACTCTCTCGGAGTGCTAGCTCTTCAGGATCCTTGGACCGATCTTCTTCTTCCGGAAAGACTAGGAGGAGAGCTGAAATCCCTTCCTAAGAGAACTCTCTTCTCAAGACCTAGCTAGAATGCTAGGATTCTCACACCCAATCCCAAAACCTCTCACAACCCTTTTCTATCTTCCTCTCTCAAAGCTTTTCTCAAAAAAATCTCAGTTGTAGCCATAGAAATGATGTTCATTTGTAGGGACAGCAGGGAGAGGGAGAAAGTGGAAGGAGGAGAGATGAAGGGAGAAAATGGGGGAGAAGATCAAGGTCATACCAAATCGGTCTAACCCAAGAAGGTAAGTATGACTATCATACCAAATAACCTTGGAGCCAAAACTGGTTTGAATTCGAAATTCAAACCAGGTCAAAACTTGCCCAAAATTCTTTCAAAAAATCTTTTCATAATTCTGCTCGTCACAGGAAGTGTCGACTCACGAAAATTGCCAAGTGTCGACACCTACAAAAATCCAAGTGTCAACACTTGGAACAAAGTCAATCATATTGACTTCCGGTGATGGCAAACGATTCTCAATCGTCGATTAGCCTTGAGATCAGATAGAAATCCTCTATAGTGTATGACCCCATAGGTTCGAACACTAAGCCGGTAGCACTGGAACATTTTCAATACCAGTCAAAGTCCTCATCTAGCAATGATACCTGATATCCGGATAGGTCGAAGATGCAGAGCACCTCACAAGAACCTCTGGCATATGGTTACCACATAATTCATCCCTTTGACCTCAAAATACTCAGGATGATCTAGGGTTCGACTGCCAACCCTAATTTGGTCCATCCAGATCATGTCTCAATCTCATAAGTTTTGTGACTTCTCACAAGAACTACCCTGGTCAAGGTTTTGCTAAATTGAGACATAGTGAGTCATTCACTCCAAACTATTTGGAGGGGTCAATTCCATCTTGATCCACCCACCGCTCCATAAGTACTTGACTGCACCTAGAAACCTTTCATCACTGGATTAGAAATCCAGGTAGTCAGGCACCAAAGTACAGTGAGTTGCTTGCAAGCTGCCATGGTGACCTCAGGTTTGAGGGATACATATACTCATATCCCTTCGCGAGCAACCCTTTGGCAGAAGGGAGCTCCGCAGATGGTCACGTTCAGTGAAATGTCATACATTTCACTTGCATGTCACACCAGTATCTCCATACTCCTTGGTTAAGAGGACAACCAACAAATACGACATACAACAACCTATACTTGATACATTGTCGTCCTATAACAATGTATCCTTTGGTTGTGAACCACTTTAAGAACTACATGATATATCCTCTCTATATCAAAACAATGTAGCTCTAAGGGCTCCATCATACAAGAGTTCATTTCAGGAAAATATAAATATGATGAATAGCCAAAAATAAAAAATTTGTATTTATTAAAAGAATTCATATATAAATACAAAATAGCATAACTGTCTACAGCCTAGACAATTGGTTTTGGGACACAATTCTCAACATATGGTACCTGGTCGAAGACTCGAGTACCATATCCTAGCAGCTTTTTTGAGGGTGGCCGGAAATGCAAGAAGTTAAGGGCATTTGTCGCTCCCTGGATCAATATATGAGCTTTAAAGCTATCCAAGTGATCAAGAGGATCAGCTATTCGATCATAAGACTCCAACTGGAGAATCTTGAAATGAGGTGGAACTTTTTCTTCCATGATTTTTTTAGTGAAAGATGGTTGTATATCACAGGTAATCATTATGTCTTCAGTCCTCCTCTAGTCATCAAACTTGGTGACTTGCAATTCTAATATGCGGAATTTTCTTTCAAATGATCCTTCTTCCAACTATCTGGGCTCCGCTGGGCGCTTCTAGGGGTCGATTCGTTGGAAGAAATTGAGTAGGATCTATGGCGTTTCCCCTTATTCCAACCTTCTTCATGATCATGGGGTCGGGAACTCCGTCGTGTGGGGGAGTGTCAGCTTGATGATCGCTGATGATGAGAACGATGGCTAAGACTTGGGCATCGGATCTCATGCAGAGGTTAACGTTGGCTGCATTTGGAAGCAATAGGTCGTTGCTGTCTACTGACCGCCATTTTTTTGAAGGTTTTGTATAATGGCAGTAAGGACTTCCATCTTGTTTAGGAGACTTCCAATTATTGCTAGCCCAAACTAACAGTAGGGACTACATTCTCATTATCTTGAAGTGGATCATTTTTCTTGGATGATGGGTGAATTCTCCCAACAGAAAGATTCTGTGCCTTTCCTTTCACCATTTTTTCTCTCAAGATTCCTAAAAATTTATCTCTTCCCTCTACCTAGCGTGCTAATCTATTGTTACCGAACCGATGCGACTCCAAAGCACCGATGAATTTGCTTGATTGGGCTCTTTCTGATCCTGCAAAACAAGTCCACTCCCCAGAGGGATTCCGGTGGGGGGCCCACCGATGCTTAAGTCAGCAAAAGGATTCGGGTGAAATAGATAAAGGATTTGAGAGAAAAATGGTTAGAGAAATGAGAGAGTGTTCTTGCCAGTCTAACTCACTTACCTTCCGGAGGCCCCCATTTACTGGTATTTATAGGCTTGGGCCTTAACTAAATTCAGTCAGAAGGGCCTGAAGTGGTTAGTTCCGTTGGAAACTACCACGTGAATATAATAACTGTAATCAGTTATTCTGGTAGAGTGACTTCCTCACTCTCTATTATTTTCATTTCTTGATCAGCTTAATAAATCGATCGAATTTATATCATGACTGACTGGATGCTCAGGTCAGCCATAGTGGTTGATCAGCTTTACGCCCGAATCGGTTTTGTGCACAGGTCAATCTTATATCTTGAATCAGCCTTGGTTGCATGTCAACCCTGGGCGTCGATCAGCCTTAAATATTGATCGGCCTTGCGCCTTGATCGGATTTGGGCATATACCGGCCTTGATCACTTATCTCTCCTCCAATTTTGAGAGACCAATTTATCATTTAATGAATCATAGATGATTCCACTGATCTATTATAAATGGGTCAATCTCTTATATCCCAACAATATCCATAACCAAATGCTTAGCTTGGAAGATTTATTTATTTATTTATTTATTTATTTATTTTTGCAGAATACGGCTCTCCTTAATTCGTTGACTTTGGATTCCACTAGTGCTGAAATAACTTTAAATTAGGATATTAACCTTTCTAATTAATTAGGGTTTAATTTCTTTGGCATATGAGTATAACAATTCCAAATTTTAGCTAGTTAATTAGCTCGTTAGTTCTAGTAAGTGTAATTTATTTGTGGGACGGAATTAAAAAAGCTTCATTCCAAAAAAAAAAAAAGGAGTATGTAGGAGTTTCAAATATCTACAATACAAATTAATGAAGTGGTGACCATCCTGGTTACCTATTTATTCAGTATATTTATGAAGTATATCCAAAAGATGTAACGGTTTTACATGAACTGAGGTGGATTTAGAGAGAGAGGATTTTGTTTGTGAATTGTATCGGAATTATTGCATGCATGCCATCCAACCAAATTTTACAATTTTAAATCATGAGTAACCTTACGGCAAAAAAAGGATATCTGTTAAGAATCAAAATTCTGCAAATAAAATTATAGAATACCAAGAATATGGCAACTTTGTCTAGGTTATTTACATGAAAAGCTGTAAAATTTATGGAAAAGTATGGCAAGATCTCACTATCAAAGAGAAAATTTTTCTGGAGTCCAGGACCATTGGTATGAGTGAGAGATCAAGGGATACTTCATTTCTACTAACAGGTATCTTAGTGATGTCAGGTTAACGTACTCACTGTTTGGTGGGGAAATATTCTATAGTGATCTTGTATCGAACATTACCTGGCAGGACGGGGGCCTGAAGGATAGCTATACCGGAATTTATCCCCTCCCATCCTTTTTTTTCTATCAAAAAAAAAGAGAGAGAGAAATTAATACCTTTTGAAATCTGTCAAAGTGTACACTACCAAAAAATAAAAAAAACTGTCAAATGTGAAACTGATCCTTGTTATTCTTGTCACTACTAACAAGAAAGCAAAAAAAGTTCTTGCTTCTTAGTTAGCATTGTCTAATATTTATTTTTTTGATTTTAAAAGTGACACTAAAAAATGAATTCAATAGTTGTCCTGCTCATAGGAAAACTTATTTATTACGTTCAGTTAGTCGACAAAGCCCATTTCTTAAGCAAGAAATGGATAAGAAGTGATTTCCATATATTTCAGTACCCATTGATATGGCAACATTGCTGACGTGGAGTATGCATCAAATCCAGCAGGCCATCAGGTAGTACCACACGGCATCATCTCAGGGCTCTCCTGCCAAGTGGCTCGGCTAGTGATCAAACAGATCTCGGGGCTGGGCTCGATACCTCTGCCACTTTGCCAGGTATCGACCTAGGCGAGGTCCACCTCGGTCGGAGTGACCCTGCCTCTGTTCCTTCGCCAGGTGGTGCCCCCAGATGGGCCCACCTCACCGAAGTCGAGCCAGGCTCCCCCTGCTCCTTCGCTAGGTGGCATCCCCAGATGGGTCCATCTCGATCGAAGTCGAGCTGGCCTCTGCCACTTCGCCAAGTATCGACCCAGGCGGGGTCCACCTTGGCCGGAGTGGCCCTGCCTCTGCTCCTTTGCCAGGTGGCGCCCCCATATGGGCCCATCTTGCCGAAGTTGACCCAGGCTCCCCCAGCTCCTTCGCCAGGTGGCACCTCCAGATGGGTCCACCTCGGTGGAAGTCGAGCTTGCCTCTGCCACTTCGCCAGGTGTCGACCTAGGCGGGGTCCACCTCGGTCGGAGTGGCCCTGCCTCTGCCCTTCGCCAGGTGGCGCCCCCAGATGAGCCCGCCTCACCGAAGTCGAGCCAGGCTCTCCCTGCTCCTTCGCCAGGTGGCACCCCCAGATGGGTCCACCTTGGTCAAAGTCGAGCTAGCCTCTGCTACTTCACCAGGTGTCAACCAAGGCGGGGTCCACCTCGACCGGAGTGGCCCTACCTCTGCTCCTTCTCCAGGTGGCGCCCCCAGATGGCCCACCTTGCCGAAGTCGAGTCAGGCTCTCCCTGCTCCTTCACCAAGTGGCACCCCCAGACGGGTCCACCTCGATCGAAGTCGAGCTGGCCTCTGCCACTTTGCCAGGTGTCGACCCAGGCAGGATCCACCTCGACCGAAGTGGCCCTGCCTCTACTCCTTCACCAAGTGACGTCCTCAGATGGGCCCACCTTGCCAAAGTCAAGTCAGGCTCTCCCTGCTCCTTCGCTAGTGGCACCCCCAGACGGGTCCACCTCGACCAAAGTCGAGCTGGCCTCTGCCACCTCGTCAGGTGTCGATCCAGGCGAGGTCCACCTCGACCGGAGTGGCCCTGTCTCTGCCTCTCCTCCCCCACCAGGTGGCGCTCCCAGATGGGTCCACCTCACCGGAGTCGAGCCAGGATCCTCCTGCTCCTTCGCCAAGGGGCACCCCCAGACGGGTCCACCTCAACCGAAGTCAGCCCCCTCTGCGGAGCATGGAAGGACCGAGGGCGCGAACCCCGAGAAAGCTGCTGAGAACGGCGTGCACAGGCGGCGTAGCCAGTACAGCATCCCCAGGCCTGTAACGGTGTGCGAAACCTCGTTGGCACCAGTTTAGAAGGGGCACCCTGCTCGAGGTACCGAACCCAGCATTCGGTAACCCGATACTCCAAAAAGGGATGGCCACGGTCAACGTCTCAGGCCCGAGGGTGCCTTTGCAAGGATCGGGACCTTGCCAAGTTTTCCCCTTTCATGACTGCACGACAGACGAGACCGGCTCACCACTTAACTCCCGACCGTAAGGGGGATGACCTAGGAAAACGATCGCTAAGCTTCGCTGACCTCCAAAGCCCCCAAGGGGAGGGAATCGAGGCATGAACGTATGCAGCGACCGGGGGCCTAAAAAGGAAGATCAGGGGCAAGAAGGAGGGTAAGCAATCGAGAGGGCAAGCACGCGGACAAGAAGAGGAGGCGATCCTAAGATAGAAGCTCGGGAAGAACTCGCAGGACCGAGTTCAACGAGTCCGATTGCAGGAACCAGAGCGCTGATCCCTCTTGCTCTCATTCTTCTTCTCATAAAAGACTTCTCTAAGCACGGAAGCCCAGCAGTGATCTGCCTTAGTGGATCTGTTCCACTTTATCACTCTCTAACTTGACCATCGGAGTATCCCCACCGGGATCCCCGGCCCGGATCTCTAACCTCATTTTTGCAGGTCTGGGAGTATCGGGATTCTGCAGTATAGGGGACCGTAGTCCGGTGCCAACTCACAGCTGCAGGCCATAGCGGTAAGGTCGGCAACAGATTGGCACGCCAGGAAGGGGGGATGAGGCCCCTAGACGAGTAAGCCCCCCTCAAGCTCGAGAGTAGCTTGATTCCAAGTATGGTGATGACTCACGGACGTGAAGCCTCCACTAGCCGGGCGGGGGAGGTTCCCTCTCCCCCGGACCCCCGTAGCCCAAAAAGGGAACTCCCCGCTCCTCATGTTCCACCTCCTCAGCTGCCCTTGGCGGACGGTCAGTATGCCACCATTGTCCAACAATTGCAGACACTGGCCATGGCTGTGAGGCGGCTACAGCATCAGCAGCGCTTCCTGGCGACTCAACCCCAGCCAGGGACCCCTGCGGCCCAAGCCGCGGGCCCCCGCGGAAGCCTGTGCTCCATCCAGGGCAGGCCGTCCCATCCGCGAGCAGTGACCAATCCCCACGGGAGTCACCAGACTCTCGCGAAGAGAAATCATTCTGGGTCGACGGACCATGAGAGCCGATCCCCGGTGGACAACAATGATGCTGCCAAGTGCAGCAAGCACCGCCGTGGCAAAGACCCTCACCGCAACCCATCGACACGTTCTTCTCCAGCGGCCTCGGTGGAGGGTTCCACTGACGAGGCCATCAGGCGTCTAGCTGAAAGGTGCCTAGAAGAGCAAGAGCACAAACTGGTGGAGCTCTCCTGTCAGTTCGCCAACATGCAGGGCTCCGCCAGTGAGCCAATGGGCTATAATGCCCGACCCCCCTTCTCCCAGGAGATCCAAGAGGAATCAATTCCAAGTCGATTTCGTATGCCTCAGGTAGATCCCTACGATGGGACCACCGACCCCCTGGACCATCTGAAGAGCTATAAGGCTCTCATAAGAGTCCAGGGGGCGACAGACGCCCTTCAGTGCATCACCTTCCCGGCCACGCTCTGGAAGTCCGCTCGAGTTTGGTTCACTTGTCTCGAGCCTGAATCTATCGACTCCTTCCAGCAATTGGAAGGAAAGTTTGCGGCACACTTCGATGCTTGTCAAAAGGTACCAAGAGAAGTAGATAGCCTCTTCTCCATCCTCCAGCAAGACCAGGAGCTCCTACGGAACTATATAACCTGCTTCAAGACGCCGCCCTGGAGATCTATAGCTTGGACAAGCCCATCGCCATGCTGGCATTGAAGCGAGGGCTCAGGATCCTCCGTCTGACATATTCGTTGGACAAAAAAATGCCCAAGACGTACTTTGAACTCCTCTGCATCCACAAGTACATCCGAGCTGAGGAGGCCGACCGTACCAGGAGGGAGCTAGACGGGAAGCCTTCAAAGAAGCCAGCCTCGAAGGATGTACAGGGGACCCCAGGCCCGGGCTGCTCGCAGACTTCCAGGCTGGGTCGAAGTCGAAGAATGGTCCCGCTCCAGAGCGGACCTTTACTCCCTTTCTTGCTCCAAGAACCAAGATCCTGATGGAGATCGAGGGCGAAGGTTACCTCCGCCGACCTCCTCCTCAGAACCCAAAGGTTTGTCATGACAGGACGAAGTACTGCCAGTTCCATCGCGACCACGGCCACGACACGGAGGAGTGCCGTAACCTAAAGAGGGAGATCAAGGACCTCATCAGAAAGGGCTATCTCAAGAAGTTTGTGGGAAGAGAAGCCTCGGCGGAGGACCAACCACTTGCGGCTCTTCCCCCCGTTCCTGTAGTAGATAACCACCCCACGAAGAAGCCGGTGGGCATGATTTCTTGGGGAATAGGGCGCGCATCAAATAGAGTCCGGGAGGGAGGAGATCTGGAAAGTGTACTCCCCTTTGAAAAGGGGAAGGGAGGTGAAAATAAAAGTGAAAATGTAAATAAAATACGGAGGTGGTCGAAATGACCATCACTAAGCATCCTGTACATCGGATCATGGTTGATAGTGGGAGCTCTACTGACATACATTTTTATGATGCTTTCTTTCGTACATCGAATATGGTGTTGACGACCTCGACCAGAGGGCGCAGGATCCCATGGGCGGCCCGGTGGAGCGCTTGCTGACATATCCCCTTAGCTCAGACCCGCAGAGAACCGTGCAGACAGGAGCCTAACTCCTAGAGGATGAGCGGGCTTGCTTGCTAGACTTCCTTCGGGTGAACGTAGATGTGTTCGCCTGGTCTGCGGCGGACATGCAGGGTATTTTCCCGGACGTCATCACCCACCAGTTGAAGATCGATCCGAAGTGCCGTCCAGTTAGGCAAAAGAAGAGGAGCTTTGCTGCAGAAAGTAGAAGGCGATCAACGAAGAGGTGGAAAAGCTCCTCACTGCTGGCTTCGTGCGGGAGGTACAATATCCCAGTTAGCTAGCGAACATGGTGATGGTGAAGAAGAATAACGACAAATGGAGGATCTGTGTGGACTACATCGACCTCAACCGAGCTTGCCCAAAAGATAGCATTCCTGTCCCGAAGATCGACCAGCTCGTGCACGCCACTTCGGGCCACCGCCTTCTATCCTTCATGGATGCTTTCTCCGAGTACAATCAGATCCAGATGCACCCGAAATACGAGGAGCACACTACCTTCATCATGGATCATGGGACCTACTGCTACAAGATGATGCCCTTCGGCCTGAAGAATGCTGGTGCCATGTATCAGCGGTTGGTCAACAAGGTCTTCAGAGACAAAATTGGCCACAACATGCAGGTATACATGGACAACATGCTGGTGATGAGCAAGCCGACCTCAGACCACATCGACGACCTGGGGGAGGCCTTCCACAACCTCTGCCTCCACCAAATGAAGCTGAACCCAGTGAAGTGCACCTTTGGTGTGGCGGCGAGGAAGTTTCTCGACTTCATGGTGACCCAAAAAGGGATAGAAGCCAACCCGGAGAAGGTTCAGGTGATCCTTGACATGGAGCCGCCCACCTCCAAAAAGCAAGTCCAGCAGCTCACCGGCTGGGTGGCGGCCCTGAGTCGGTTTATTTCACGATCCGCTGATCGTTTCCAGCCCTTCTTCAAGGTGCTGAGGAAGATGCATGACTTCTCCTGGACAAAGGAGTGCCAGGAGATATTTGAGGAGCTGAAGAGGACCCTGGCATCACCACCACTACTCTCCCGGCCAGAGGAGGGAGAGGAGCTCCTCTTGTATATGGCAGTCACTCAGAGGCTATCAGCTCGGTCTTAGTCCGGACGGACGACAAAGGAATCTAGAGACCTGTGTACTATACAAGCAAGCTCCTCCGCGATGCAGAGCTCAGGTACTCTCGATCCGAGAAGTTGATTTTTGCGCTAATAGTGTCTGCCCAGTGCCTCGGGCCTTATTTCCAAGCGCACCCTATTGCGGTCCTGACGGATCAACCGTTGAAGGCTGTGCTCAGCCGACCTGACACATCTGGGTGCCTAGCGAAGTTGGCACTAAAGCTCAGCAAGTTCGACATCGCCTATCAACCACGGTCGGCCATGAAGGCACAGGTACTAGTTGATTTTCTAATTGAGTGTGCAGGCCTGGGCGAGGGGCCGGAAGAGAACCCCCAGAATCAACAACCAGGGCCTGAATCGGAGGAGGACATATGGGTCCTGCATGTGGACGGAGCCTCTAACTTCGGTGGAAGTGGGGCTGGGCTCATCCTCGCCAACAACAAGGGAGTCGTAGTCGAATGCGCACTTCGTCTCCAATTTGCCGCCACCAACAACCAGGCGAAATACAAAGTGCTCCAAGAGGGCTGAGAGTTTCCCGCAAGCTCGGTGTGACCAGCCTGAGGGTCTTCACCGACTCGCAGCTAGTAGCCAGGCAGGTCTCAGGCGAGTATGAAGCGCGTGATCCTCAAATGTTGAAATATCTGGAATTGGTGTGTGCGAGCTCGGCAGGCTTCAAGCGCTTCAACGTGTCCCACATCCCGCGCGGTGAGAATGCCCGCGCTGACACCCTCTCTCACCTAGCAACCCTACCAGACTCATTGTTGGGCCGCACCCATATCAAACATCTATAAGCCCTGAGCTATGAAGTCCCTAGAGAGATCCAACAGGTCACCCTGGAACCCAGCTAGATGGACAAGCACGTCATCATCGACGGCACCTTGCCTGAGGATCGGATAGAGGCTGGCCTCATTAAGAGGAAGGCCATGCACTTCATGCTGATGGACGGACTGCTCTACCGGAGGTCGAACTTCTACCCACTCCTCAAATATTTGAGGCCCACGGAGGTTGCACTCGTGCTCCAGGAAATTCACGAGGGCCTCTGCAGGAACCATGTGGGGGGCAAGACTTTGGCATACAAAGCCATCCGTCAGGGATACTTCGGGAGACAATGAGGGAGGACGCAGCCAACTTCGTTAAGAGATGTGACAGCTGCCAACGTCATGCTGTCGTGCAACGCCAACCGGCTGCGTCGCTCTCCCAACTCTCTGCCCCTGGCCTTTCATCTAGTGGGGCATGGACCTCCTCGGTCCCTTTCCTCCCGTGTCCGGGCAACGTAAGTTCTTAATTGTCGCCATCGACTACTTCACGAAGTGGGTTGAGGCCGAGCCATTAGCCTGGATTACGGAGGCGAATGTTAGTAAGTTCCTTTAGAAGTCAATCATATGTCGCTTCGGACTTCCCCACACTATCATCACTGACAACGGACGTCAGTTTGATTGTCGGGAATTCGAGGAGTTCTGCAATGATCTCGGAATTCATCATCGCTTCATTTCGGTAGTGCATCCACGGACCAATGGGGAAGCCGAGGTAACCAACCGGACCATCCTGCAAGGGCTCCAGACCAGGTTGGATCAAGCCAATGGGAGATGGGCTGAAGAACTTCTCAGTATCCTGTGGGCGTACCATACAATCCCAAGGACGACCACAGATGAAACTCCCTTCAACCTTGTCTTTGGATCGGAAGCAGTAATTCCGGTGGAGCTTAGCTTGCCGACACTACGCGTGGAACAATATGATGAAGACGAGAACCCGACATGGCTGCTCAACCTGGATCTCCTCGAGGAAATGAGGGACAAGGCATGAGTTCGGATGGCGGCCTACCGGCAACGAGTGGCCAGATACTACAACTCTAAGGTAAGGCCGAAGTCCTTCCGCCCGGGGGATCTAGTGTTACGTCGCACCGAGGCCTCCTAACCTCGAGAATGTGGAAAGCTCTCTCCGAACTAGGAAGGTCCATATCAAGTGGTCGAAACACTCCCTCACGGTGCCTATTATCTTGTCGAGCTCAACAGGGATCGATTTCTGTGGACGTAGAACGCCGCGAACCTAAGGATGTATTACCAATGATGTAAGACTTCCTAAATGTTAACAATGAGATTCTTTCTTTGTGTAATATTTGTCTCTATCTCGTAGGACTAGCACCGCCCGGCCTTAAGTCTGGCGAACGAGGGCAAGGCAAAGATCCCGTGAAGCAGTTCGCAAGAAATGCAAGGTCCCATAGCTCAGTCTGGAAGGTGGCGCGGAGCCCACGAGATCCCGAAGTTCAGTTCGGAAAGCTGATTGGAACCCAGTTCCGACATGAGGTGTCGAAGTTCAATCCGGAAGGTGGCGCGGAACCCAATTCCCCCATGAAATCCCGGAGTTCAGTCTGGGTGCCGAGTGGAACCTAGTTCCAAGCCCTAGAGGTCAGTCCGGAAGGTAGCATGGAGCCCATGAGATCCCGGAGTTCAATCTAGAAAGCCGATCGGAACCCAGTTATGACATGGTGCACCAGAGTTCAGTCCGCAAGGTGGCGCGGAACCCAGTTCCCCCACGAAATCCCGGAGTTCAGTCCGGGTGCCGAGTGGAACCCAGTTCCAGGCCCCAGAGTTCATTCCATAAGGTGGCACAGAGCCCACGAGATCCCGAAGCTTAATCCGGAGGATGTCCCGGTGACCTAAGTCCTGGTGCCAAAGATGTTCAAGGTGCAAGCCGGAAGCACCAGGAGTTCTTTCCCGAAGCCTGGAGGTCTCCTGAACCTTGTTCCAAACTGAGGACCCAGGTCAAACTGCAAGTTGGAGTTCTAGGCTTTGGACTCCTGCAAAAGACAATGACATGCAACACTGTAACAACCAAGCCCAATACCAGTGAGCAGCAAAAAGAAAGTTTAAGGCAGGAAATAGTGAAAGGTAAACTTTCATTTCTAATGAAAGGTTTCTTACAGGAAGGAGGGTCCCGACAGACCGGGTGGCCCAAAGAAAACAAAAGAGAAACCCTATGCTAAAATACAAAATGGAGGATCCGAAGTCATCCTGCTGCTGCCGGTCCCTCCTCCGGCTGGGAGGCCTCTGCGTTGCCAGCCGCATCCTCAGAAGGTTGCCCAGGAGCCTCCTCGCCAGTAGCCCCCGACGCTGCTCCTCCTCCTCCTTCAGGCTGCCCCCTGGGGTCGCCAAGAATGACCCTGGTCAGGTCGAGCTTGGGAAACTGGGCAACCACCTTTCCCTGGCAGACCCCGAAGCCCTTCAAGAAGGAATCCATGGCAGCCTCGTGCATCTCCTTCTCGAACTCTTCGAAGGCTCGGAACTTCAGCACAGCCTCCTGCATCTCCTTCCGCGAGGCCGCCAACAGCCTGTTGACATAGGAGGTCTTCTCGTTGGCCGCCGCCAACTCTTTCAAGACCTCCTCGACCCGGTGCTCCAGTGACCAGGACTGCCCCCTGAGACGGGAGATCTCGATCGCATCGTCTTCGACCCGACGCTGACTCGAGATCCTCTCCCTACAAAGAGAGGCCTCGAGTTCCCTGACCCGCCCTTCGGAACGGGCCAGGTCCTCCAGGAGGGTCTCGTTCCTCCCCCTCAGCTCATGGCCCTTGTCCACGAGATCCTTCATGTCCGCCACCAGCTTGCCCAGCTTTCGCTCCTTCTCGACCTCCTTCTTCGCCGAGGTGGAGAGGAAGTTCCAAAGTAGGAGCACGTCGGTTACGATCTGCATTGAAGGAAGAGCTGAGGATTTAAGAGGATCCAATTGGAACATTAAAAAGAAGGGCTAGATGCTTATCACAAAAAGCAGGGAGAGGATCCTGAGCAGGGCATCCGCATAGTCCTGGCCGCCCCTCAAGTGCCGGTCCCAGGGTCGGGCTGCGTATTCCATCATTTTCTTTGCGAGACCCTGGTCGCGAATGATGGAGGAACCCCCATTGAGAATGGGCGGCACAGGCTGAGGCTCAGGAGGGGACTGAGCTGGAGTCCCCCCACTAGGCGGAGCTGCAATTGAAGGCACAGCCATCGGTATAGCCATCGGTGCCACCGCTGGCGTGGCAGCTGGTGCAGCAATGACAGGGGGAGGTGCCGGTCGCCCTACCTCCTCGCCCTTGTCGATCTCGACAATGTCCGCGACGGGTATCCGTGGCTAAGATGGCCTAGGGGCCAAACCCGTCGCCCTGGGCCCAGCAGGAGCTGGAGTGGGCCTGGGCCCTTGGCCCGTCTCCGTTCGGGACCTCTTCGGGGGAGCCTCCTGTGCTCCTTCAGGGGCGTTCCTCTTTTGGGCCCCTTCCATTAAGCTATCAATGGAGAACTTCATCCCTGGAGAAAGGAAAGACCAGAGCGTCAGATGGTCCAAAAAAAAAGGGGAGGGGGGGGGGGGTGAAGAAGAGTAAAGGCCCACCAATCGTTCGGATCAGGCTGATCCCTGCATCGAATAAGTTTTGCTCCGAGAGCAGAACCTCGTGGGAAGGGACCACGTCGCTCAATAATTGGGAATACACCTCCTGATCCACCGGCTCGACTTGAGAATTCCGGTTTGGAGACCGATCTGGCTCACTCCAGGCCCAGTCGACATCCCCAACCGAAGCAAAGAAGAACCAATTTTTCCATTCCTTGATCAATATGGGGAGGTCGAACCGGAGGCACCTGGGCTGGGGAGAGAGGTACCACCAGTCATCATCGGTGGAGTACCACTTCAGGGTGAAAAGGGCCCTGAAAGTGAAAAACGGGCAACGAACCCGTGGAAATAGCAGAAGACTATGAAGGCAAAAATAACCCTTGGGAGCCAACTGGGCCGGAACGAGTCGGAAATGGCTAAGAAAAGAAAGAACGAATGGAGAGGAAAATGAAGACCCCCGGCGAGGAAGTCTTCGTAGAAGACGATTCTGCCAGGGCCGCTCGAAGTCACTCGATCCCTCGGCCCTGGGAGTGAAAGCTAGATGGAGTTCGGGACCCCATACGTGTCCCGGATTCAGGAAAGGTCATCTTCGGTCATCATCGAAATGAAGTCGGAGGGACCGGAAGAAGTCTCTGCCACCGGAGGGGGAAGGGCATAGATGGAAATAGCAGGAATGGTGGGAGGAGCCCTAAGAGCCTTAGGGACTCCGATGGTTATGCTGCCCGGTCGCAACCTCCACCGAATGTCGATGGGAAGGTCATCCTCCGAGGAGGAGGATGATGGAGTCCTCAGCCGGGACGGACCGGCCTCGTCCAGGTTAGAAGAGAAATGACGATGACGACCCAAGGGAGCCATCGAGATGAAGAAAGGAAAAGGAAGGCCTGGTTTGGAAGGACTAGGACTCAAGAAGAAGCAGATGAAGGAAATATGGGTCGCAGAACGCTCATCGGAATATTATGGCAGAAGAATGGCGATTCGAGAGAAGAAGAGGGACCGCTGCAACTGCCAACGAGGTATGAGAAAGCCAAACGATCTCGTTTCTAGAAAGTCTCCTCTCTTTTCAAACTAATCAACAGCGACCGTACAGCTCCCTTTTTTCCTAACGTCATCAGATGAGCGCCACGTGTGAAGAAGCCCGACGGTGATGCTTCAGTTTCCTGGAAATCGCCTCGGGTCTGGTGCGGAGTAATTATGACCTGCTGAACATGCAGATGTGGTGCCCATGCATTGGATATCAGGCACAACGAGCGGAGTGGCAGCGATCTCAGCATTTATTGTGCAGGATTTTTGTCCTCCCACGTCATCTCCGAATTAACTCCCCACGTCCCTGCAGCGGCGCTCCGATGGGACTTGAAAGTGAGGGGTAACTGATATGGCAACATCGCTGATGTGGAGTATGCGTTAGATCCAGCAGACCACCAGGCAGTACCAGCAGCATCATCTCCGGGCTCTCCTGCCAATTGGCTCAGCTAGCGATCAAACCAACCTCGGGGCCGAGCTCGGCACCTCTGCCACTTCGCCAGGTGTCGACCCAAGCGGGGTCCACCTCGGTTGGAGTGGCCTTGTCTCTGCTCCTTCGCCAGGTGGCGCCCCCAGATGGGCCCACCTCGTCGAAGTCGAGCCAGGCTCTCCCTGCTCCTTCGCCAGGTGGCACCCCCAGATGGGTCCACCTTGGCCAAAGTCGAGCTGGCCTCTACCACTTCGCCAGGTGTCGACCGAGGCGAGGTCCACCTCGGTCGGAATGGCCCTGCCTCTGCTCCTTCACCAGGTGGCGCCCCCAGATGGGCCCACCTTGCTGAAGTCGAGTCAAGCTCTCCCTGCTCCTTCGCCAGGTGGCACCCCCAGACGGGTCCACCTCGGTCGAAGTCGAGCTGGTCTCTGCCACTTCGCCAGGTGTCGATCCAAGTGGAGTCCACCTCGACCAGAGTGGCCCTGCCTCTACTTTTTTGCCAGGTGGTGCCCCCAGATGGGCCCACCTTACCGAAGTCGAGTCAGGCTCTCCCTGCTCCTTCGCCAGGTGGCACCCCTAGACGGGTCCACCTCGGTCGAACTCGAGTTGGCCTCTGCCACTTCACCAGGTATCGACCCAGGCGGGGTCCACCTCGACCGTAGTGGCCTTGTCTCTGTCTCTCCTCCCCCACCAGGTGGTGCCCCCAGATGGGCCCACCTCGCCGGAGTCAAGTCAGGCTCCTCCTGCTCCTTCGCTAGGTGGCACCCACAGATGGGTCCACCTCGGCCAAAGTCAGCCCCCTTTGCAGAGCATAGAAGGACCGAGGGTGCAAACCCCGAGAAAGCTACTGAGAATGGCGCGCACAGGCAGCGTAGCCAATACGGCGTCCGCAGGCCTGAACGGTGCACGGAACCTCGTTGGCACCAGTTTAGAATGGGCACCATACTCGAGGTACCGAACCTAGCATCCAGTAACCCGGTACTCCAAAAAGGGAAGGCCACGGTCAACGCCTCAGGCCCGAGGGCGCCTTCGCAAGGATCGGGACCCCGCTAAGTTCCCCCCTTTCGTGACTGCACGATAGACGAGCCGGCTCACCACTTTAACTCCCGACCGTAAGGGGGATGACCTAGGAGAATGGTTGCTAAGCTTTGCTGACCTCCAGAGCCCCCAAGAGGAGGGAATCGAGGCACGAACGTATCCAGCGACTGGTGGCCTAAAAAGGAAGACCATGGGCAAGGAGGGTAAGCAATCGAGAGGGCAAGCACGCGCACAAGAAGAGGAGGCGATCCTAAGACCAAAGCTCGGGAGGAACTCGCAGGACCGAGTTCAACGAGTCCGGTTGCAGGAACCAGAGTGATGATCCCTCTCGCTCTCATTCTTCTTCTCATAAAAGATTCCTCTAAGCATGGAAGCCCAGTAGAGATCTGCCTTAGTGGATCTGTTCCACTTTATCGCTCTCTAACTTGACCATCGGAGTACCCCCACTGGGATCCCCGGCCCGGGTCTCTAACCTCATTTTTGCAGGTCCGGGAATATCGGGATTTCGCAGTATAGGAGGACCGCAGTCCGGCGCCAACTCACAGCTGCAGGCCACGGCGGTAAGGTCAGTAACACCCACTAATCTAGCATTTTCATAAGCAAATAATGGATACTAAGTTATAGTTTGATTTTGGGTCACGAATCCTCTATGATACAAAATTTGCACCACATCATACTATTTGTCATCCATTTCCAGTCATGTGGAAAGAGATGGATTCAACGGCCTTCCTCGAGAAATCCTAACAGAGAGTTTGAATAGGAAATGAAGCATAATGAAGCCGGTGGGAAGGAGATGGTGAGTATTGTTACTGAATCTCCCGGACCGGGTTCTCTCGACCTGGCTGGAGCGCTCCTCTTCCGGATCCTGCAAAGAAGTTCCATGGGCCGGTGGTGTTTCGGTGGGGACACTCCGATGGCTAAGTCAGTGGGAAGCTCAGGATAATAGAATGGAGGAAAAATGCAAGAGATGAGCACTTAGAAAAGAAAAAGCTCTCTCACCGTTCGGGGTCCCCCTTTACCTTATAAAGGCACGTAATTTCACTAGAATCTGTTAGGGACCAGCTGGGAATGGCCAAACTGTCCTTGAAGGAATCTCGGACGTGGCCAGGTGGCACCAGATCATGGGATCTAGAGAGTAACGGCACCGGAATCACGGGATCCGCAAGGTAATGGCGCCGTGATGTCAAAATTATGTTACAACAGAATTCTGGTACCAGCTGGAAGGAGCATCCGGGGCTTTCAGGTAGACGTTGGAGTGACCTGTCTTGGGCCAATATGGACCTTGCTGAAATGGATCGGTCGGACCTCCGCTGGAGTGGGTCGGATGGACCTTTGATGGAGAGCGTCGGTCGGACCTTTGATAGAGGGGGTCGGTCGGACCCCCGCTGGAATGGGTTGTTCGAACTTTTGATGAAGTGGGTCGGTCGGACCCCCGCTGGAATGGGTCGTTCGGACCTCTGATGGAATGGGTCAGTCGGATCTCTAGTTCGATCGAGCCGAAGGACCGTCGCCGCCGGTCTGATTCAATGGTAGCCCGGTTGGGTATAACAAAGAGAAAAGAGGTGGCAGCGAGGGTGCAACAGGGGTTGACGAGTTTGCAGGTGAGCACTGGCGAAGGAGAACACCTATAGCTCGGGGGCCTTATTCTCCTTATCCACTGGGAGGGCGAAGCCAGATCCTCCTACTTTTTCTTACTTGGCTCTCCCTTTTCTTCACCTTCACCATCCCGCCCCTCCTCCTGGTCCTCCATGTTATTCATGGCCTCTTTGCCTTTGACATCGCTGGTGTCGCCTCCATGTCGGGCACTTGCCCATCATCTTCTCTCTCATCATGATCTTTACTTGTGACCTTGTCAACCCGTGTCATGCCCTCACCGCCAGCTCCTTTCTTACCACTGGCCGCAATTATGGTTGCCATTGTGACTTCTATCATTCTTCCCTTATTTTTCATGCTTTTATTAAAATCTTTTTTTAAAAAAAATTATGAGAGATCTTTCTTTTTCTTTCTTTTTTTTTTTTTTTTTTTTTTTTTTTTTTTTTTTTTTTTTTGGGTATATGTGACTAATAGCAGGGAGTGGTGCAAACCTTACACCGCATAAGGACCGGTTCTCCTGGATTTGATGCCTGAAAAGCTAGATTTATAAAAGTGCATCGATCTATGACTACTGATTCTCTAACCGATTACACAGCTAGTCTATGACATGGACAATATGAGACAGCTTGCTTAACACCTTTGATGTTGAACTCTCCTTCTATCTAGATGTGTGATGTGAGTGTATATTTAATTCCAACTAGACCTGAAAAAAAATCCAACCGCTCATTACCGAACATAAGATCAAATCATCCAATGTCAATGGTCCATTGTTAAATCAAGAACAAAGTTAAAGCCATTGCTCTGATTGGTGGTCTCCAAGATAACACCCCCAGCTGATGCCAAGCAAATCTAACTCAGGATAGGATTCGGATTCCCGCCGCCCCAACGACATGCATGATATCGACAGCGAATCCGACAAGCAACCCATCCAGCCGTTCTGACGACATGGTATCCGACAGCGAATCCGACAAACAGCCCATAACACGAGCCACAATGTCCCACTGTCTCGCCCATGGTAATCCTATTACAGAGTCGGATCCTAATCCGTCGGCCAGTATGGGTTTTGCTCCACGTGTCACGGATCGCACTCAGTCCGGCGGGAATATTCTCCCGGGCCGACTTCCCTGCGGACCCCCGACCCAAGATTCTTCACGGAAAAAACAAAATATTGGACCGCCCCGGTTCATAGCCAATAGAGGAGCAAAATGGGAAATTCACCCATGAACGAGCGAATCACGAAAAACCAGCCATGGATCAGGAGTGGCCGTCGATGCGTGGGGGAATCGTTGGAGGTTTCTCTCGGGGAAGGCAATAACGTGCGGCTTGGCTCGTTCTCTTTTGCTGTAAGAGATTCGGTGGGAATCTATGTTATTTAAATAATTATTTTTATATAATATTTATATTAAAAACTAATTTAGTTATATTTTTTATATACAAAAATAATTTTAAAATTTATTATTTATATTTTATATTATTATTTTTTAAAAAATATATTAAATATTATTTATATTATTTATAATATTTTTTATGTGAATTAGAGTTTAAAACAATGAATAATTAAATTATTGAATTAAAAAGATATTGAAAATCAGGATGAGAATATTTTGATAGTATTTGGATAAAAAAATAATTTTTGAAATCGAAATATCAATTTTTAAAAAATAACTATTCATTCTTGTTATTCGATATTTCTATTTGGTTGAAAATCTAGAATAATAATTTTATTTCAGTATAATTATTGTAATGAAGCCTATCATATAACAAAATGATCTAGAATAAACTATTTTATTTTTCATCATGAAATAACTATTCTAAAATATTAAAAATTGATCGAAATATTTTATAATAGATGGTCTATATTGATTTTTATAATTATTTTAAAAAATAATTTAAAATAAAAATTTATGTAATCAAACACTACCATTTATTGTTAAGACAGTAGTCCAGCTAGTAGGGACTTAAACCCCTCATCTACTGATCACGGGTTAGAGGCATGATTCCTGTGGATGACTCGATTAAATCCAAGATTTATACTCTTTCTTTTTTTCTTTATAAAAAAAAACACCACCATTTAAGAATAATTTTTTTTTATTTTTCCTGTGAAAAAATGATTTAGCAAATGATGAACAAATTTTTTTTATTAATTAAATAAATATTATTCATGGAAAGCTGTTTACTTAAAGATAAATTTATCAGTATAGAAGTTCGCCATATTTATCAAAAAAAAAAAAAAAATCCAAAAAACCTTAAAGTCGCAAAGGTTTTTAACGCTTGTGAGAGAGAGGGGGAGGGGGACCAGAACCCTAAAGCCTCCCGCAACCGTTAGATTGGCCACGTGTCAATGTTATAATTTTTGGTTACGTGTACCGCTATTAGACGCTGCTCCCTAATTGAACAGAGCAAGAAACAGCGTGGATCGCACCACGTCTTTTGAGACTTTGACCGTTGATTAGATGATGGACGGTGAGAGTGATGTAAGTCGAAGAAGAATCCAAAAACCGGGAACTCCCGTCGCCGTCTGCCCGCTTCTCGCTATTTCTTTATCTCCGAGAGAGAAGAGAGAGGGGAAATATCGAAGGTTTTTGCGTTCGTCGAAGACATAGATCTGGTTTGCTTTTGATCCGGCAATCGTCGCCCGGCGGCGGTGGTGGATTGGAGGAGATCTTTGCATGGCTCAGTGGCAGGCGATTGGGGCCTGTTCTTCGTCGAAGATTTCGTTTCATCGACCGAAGATTTGTCGTAACTCGGATTCTTTGCTCCCTTTCTTTGATTTCCCTTTCTTTCCTCGGTCATTCTAATCTTTCTAAGGTTTCAGGTGTGGAAAAATGATATTTTTATGGAGATTGTGCTGATTTCGATGTTTGGATCCATATGATTCTTCTTTTTTCTTTTTCTCTCTCTTTTTTTTCTTTAATTCGCAGCCTTTGTTTTAGTTCTTTGTTAAAAAGGTAATGTCTTTGCATGGGATCTGAGTCCTGCTCTCTTTGCATGTCTCTCCAAATTGCCCACAAAGGCTTTTTCCTGCTTTCAAAGCTGAAGTTAGAATCTCTACGAGTTTTCGGAAGAAACTTGTTTGTTTCCCATCAGTAGCTGGTTTTGAAAATCTCAAAACATTAGACATATATGAGACAATTTGCAGAAAAAATGATGCAAGAATTCATGGGCTAGAGTTTTTTTTTTGTTGATGTGATGACGATTTTTAATTTAATATAAAAAGACTGTAATTTATTTAATATGCATGTTCTGAATTGTTTTCGCATTTCTCTTTATCGGTTAGCTTAAGAGAGGAAATGATAAATTGTGCTCATTTTATGGAAGCCCATGCATGTCTGACATGTTTTGCTTATGATATCTTATTAACCAAAATTTTCGGTTATTGAAGGAACACCCACCTATGGGGATGACATATGCTGCTTTAAGAAGTCCAATTTCCACCAGGAGGTGCTGAAGCTGTTGAATTTTTGTAATTTGACTTTCTTCATTTTATCCTTTTGATATAAATTTTATATTCTCTGTGCAATCCGCTGATAGTGTTAATACTTTATTAGGTGGGTGCAAGGTCAAGTGGGTTCCAGGGTCATGTGAACATTCACCAGAGTTCACTACAAACACGCGTTACTCGGAATCAAGGTATGTGATGAGGAGCAAATTGTTTTAATCTTGGTGAATAAATTCTGTTGTCTCGGAATTATTTTTCTGCCAATTGCATGCGTACTTAAGTTTACACACCCGAACACTCTATGAAAGTTGCCGCCAAAACAAAATAAAGGTTGGCTTTTGATTGAAGTTTTCAAAACTTTGAAGTTTGAACCTTGTTTTAGACTTTTCCAGCATAGTTTTCTAGCAAAATACCTTTGAAATAGTAAGATGGGTCAAAGATGTTTAAATCTAACATCTTGCTTATTTTTAAGTGAATAAACAGGGCATACGAAAATCATGCTTTTAAAATGCTCTGTTTCTCTATCTCTCTCATATCATGTTTTATAAGTCTAATGACTAGTGATTACCCAAAAGAAGGGAGACACATTGGAGAACTCATTTCTGCATCCAGAAAAGGGGAATCATTCAACTTAATATAAATATCAGTTAATCTCATCTAAACTCTTGCTTTTGGTTGTATTTGAGAAACATTGTTAGGTTGGTTTCTCATGGTGATTTCTTCTGCTATTGGTATTATATGTTCTAATATTTTCCCCATCTTTGATAAGCAGCTATTCAGTGTGTAATGGCTGGTGAAAAAGGGACAGATTTGATACTTTCTGGAAAAACTGATGTTTGTGGCAGTCATAATGGTAGTGGCTTGCGTGGAAAGTTGAATAAAGTTGTTTTAGCTTACAGTGGTGGCTTGGATACATCAGTTATTGTCCCATGGCTAAGGTATAGCTCATGGTTTGCATAGAATGTACCTTACTCACTATTTGTCATTTTAACTTAATCTAAAGCCCTCTTGTACTACAAATATTCTTTTGTAGAAGAAGAACTTGCAGTGTGTGGTGTACCGATAATTTAAGATTTTATATGAATACATTTATCATTGTAATTCTGAATTGGAGGACAAGGAATAATTACCCCACTTAATGTTGCATTTCCCATCATCTCATTCTCTGTCATCTATGAATTGCAGGGAGAACTATGGTTGTGAAGTTGTTTGCTTCACTGCAGATGTTGGTCAAGTAAGTGATTGGTTGAGTTGTCAATTTGTCATAAGTAAACTAGATAACATTGATTTCTTCTTGTAATCATATACTTTGATATCATTTCATGATTTAGTACTCCTGAGGTGATGGGTTTTGCCTCAAGCAAGATTGAAAATTTGATTTTCAAAGTTGCATGCACTCGATCAAGTCAATAGTCTACCACATATTGGATGGCATCTTCAAATTACTTCTGCATGCATTGCGACCAAGATTGCACAAATTGAATAGAATATGCCATTTTCGAATATCTAACCAGTAACTAATTTTCAGTTATATTCCACAATTATATTGCCTCTCTGTTGAATAGCTTTGTCACCACACTCATTCTAGACATAATCATGTATCATCACATTCCATAAACCAACCTTCTTCACATTTGGGTTATTGGAAGAATAACATACTGTATAAACATTCCAATTCCCTTTCATTGAGCATGGACATAGTATCATAGAAGTGCTTCATGGGAAATATGTTCTTGGTATTCAATGTGTAAAAATCCATTTATTCTCTGTCCAGCGCACCACATTTTGCCATACATATAAACAAACTAACATGGAAGTTAAACTAAGTTTGTATATATCACTTAACCACTGGATCCTACATAGTTTTTGTATATACTACCATGAACCAGGTGACTTTTTGCTCATCAACTTTTATTTAACTACTTTTTTTAAGGAAAAAAGCACCTAAGCAATCTAATTTCATGCAGCATAGTCATAAAGATTCCATTTACAGTCATCACTTCAAATAATCTCAGAGCTTCCATAGTTCTACATCAGGTCATCCTTCATATTTCTACATGAGACATCATTTAGTTCATGCATTTCATCAAATAACACAACTTCAGAATTCTCCTCACTTGAATTTGTGACAGGTTACCCCCATTTTTTAGTCATACAACATCAACTAAAACTTTTAATATTTAGGGCCTCTTTAGGATGACCCTTCGAGATACGGCAGGATCAGCCAGAGGGAGAGCACAGGGGGGAGGAATGGAGGGAGAGGGAGAGAGTATGGAGAGCATGTGGGTTATCATGGATCGTGGGGCTTGATCTCCACGAGATTACAAAGAAGGATCTCAACATGCCCCCTCCACCCCAACCTCATTCACAACCTTTTTCTTTGGCGGATCATGCCAGATCCTGCAGGAGCTTCCCAAATAGGCCATTAATTTATCATAAATTTCCTCCAAGTATTCATTTCAGCTCATCTATCAAACATGCCTGTCTTTTTTTTCTTAAGGGTGTCATGGAGATGGATGGCTTGGAAAGCAAAGCCAAAGCCAGTGGTGCAAGTCAACTTGTTGTGAAGGATCTAAAAGAGGAATTTGTTAGAGATTACATATTTCCCTGTTTGCGAGCTGGGGCTGTCTATGAAAGGAAATATTTGCTTGGGACCTCGATGGCTCGCCCTGTTATTGCTAAGGTGATGTTTATATGTATATATAGTATTTTTTTAAAAAAAATTTTCAATTGAATTAGTTATGATTATGGGGAATTGGTATGTGGCTATCTTTAGATTGTGTTAATACCTGATATTTTTTTAAAATGCTTGTGGACCTTAGGGACAAATTACTCATTATAGTTTATTATAATTGATGGATTTAGTTCTGTAACAAATATGACTTTCAATTGAAGATCCTGTAACAAATGCATTGGAAAAACAATGTTGAATTTGAGATGGAATGCATCATTCTTTTTTCTTTTTGTTTTTCTAAACAGGTCTTTCCCTAACTATTTACATGTCATAACAGATATAGACATACGGTCTTTGTTATTTGCACCTTAATTTTCTTATGGGTGGATGTAGCTAAAGATTTCTCTAACTATATGAGGTAATTTCAGTTGTAACTTCATTCTTGTAAGTTTTAAAGTTTATACATGTCCCTCGTCAAGCAAATTTGACTGGCAATAGTTTGAATCCTTACATAATTTTGCTTTTTTGTATGTTTTAGGATGTTAAATTTAAAACTCAGATAAGAGAGATGAGATCATAAAATATCATGCTTTCTTTAGATCTGACATGGTTTACTAAGTGGTTTTCTGCAAGGTTTTCTGAATTGGTACTGGTCACAGGCCGGTATGGTACTGGTTCGATACCATACCGATACATGGCATGGATAGGTGTGCCAGTCAAATCGGCATACCAATTTTTTTGTTTTTATTTTTTTTATTTCTTAGAATATGTAATCAATTCTTAAGGATTTCTTGAATGATTTTAAATCTAAATTGATACACTTCCATTTTATTACTTGTTTTTCCAATTATCTCGATGCCTTTCCATATTTATATAATGTGCTTTCTTTTATTTTTATATAATAGTCATAGCTGAATCATCTTATCATGGATGATTATTATGAAATATATTATTATGGCATGAAATGGCTAATATGATTTTTTTTTATGTTGTTTTTTTAAAAAAAAATGTATTGATGCCTTTTCATTTTATATAACGTACTTTCCTCCATTTTTATATAATAGTACAAGAAAAAGTTTGATTACTTATTTTTTCTAATATCTATTATAGTATAAAATTGCTAATGTCGTTACTTGTTTTCACAAATATTTTAATACCTTTCCATCTTTATGTAACATGCTTTTCTTTATTTTCATATGGTAGCTATAACTGAGTCATCCTAAATCACGAATGATTACTATAAAATATACTATTATGATATGAAATGATTAATATGATTTTTTATCGTATTGTCCTTTTTTTCTAATGTACTAATGCCTTTTCATTTTTATATAATATACTTCCTTCATTTTTCATATGATAGCACAAGAAAAAATATAGTTATTTATTTTTTTAAATATCTATTATGGTATAAAATTGAAATATTTTGATGCATTTCCATCTTTATATAGCATACTTTTCTTCATTTTCATATGATAGACATAGCTAAATCATCATTAATCAAGGATTACCATGAAATATACTATTATGGCATGAAATGGCTAAATATAACTTTTTTTATATGCTGCCCCCCTTTTTTTGAATGTGTTGATACCTTTCCATCTTTATATAGTCATAGTTGTGCTTTCCTCCATTTTTATATAATAGCCATAGTGGTACATTACTTTTTTAGAATAATGGCCAAGCTTGGATATTCATAAGTTACCAATTTAAGCAAAAAACTCTACACAGGCAAGTATTTTTTATATAAAAAATTTGCAAATTTTAATAACTATGGTACTCATGATTGAAAAATCTACTAAAAATCTTAAATGAAAACAAGCAACAAATTGTTGCAAATCCTTCCAAATGAGACTCATTGACCTTCACTAATATTGTCCCAAGGAATTAAGAAACAAATTTTCGTTTCATAAAAATCAACTTAAAAATAGGGCAGGATATGGAATCAATCATGTTTGATATATTTGAATTAAGATATTACTAAGATTTTTAGCAAATTAGTCATCCAAAATGAGGTATTTCAAAAGGTTTATATGGATGAAATAAGATATTATAGACTTTTATAAGGGCACAACAGAAAAAAGCTCTTCTATAATTAATTCTTGATTGTTCCATATTTTCTCTGCATTTTCACCATGGAAACAAGTTGAAAAGAGGAGAGATGTCTTAGGCCTTCTCCTCTCATCCCAACCACTTTAAAAAAAAAAGAAACCTAGCCAAACTATCTGATTCAGCTTGGAACCATACCAAACCGTCCAGTTCGACATGGTTTTGGTTGGTCCAGAGCTTGGACAGAAATTTAAAGCCGAACCATCTTGGTTCAACCCTGGTACGGTTCAGTGGAGGCCGAATTGTGCAGTTTGGCACGGTTCCGAAAATCATACTTTTTTGAGCTCTTAGGCCTATATGGTATGAGGTTCGTTGACCTGCTGTCTGACTATGGACAAATCTGTTCAATGGAGGTTGTAGATTTATAGAATCTAATTTCCAAGGTAAGAGGCTATAACAGGATGATATAATTAATCTTTGGTATGAAGTTCTCATATACACTATTACAATGATATGACTTAATATATTTGCCGATTAGGAAGATGCAACGTCCAATGATAAGCCACTCGCTGGTGCCTGTGTATGACCATCTGCCACCATAGCCTGCTCCTCTGGCAAGATATTGTTGAGTATTATTGCCTTTCCTGTTTGACCTTCAGTATGTTACATGCCTGGTAGTCATGGCTGAGTTGACCACAGCCAAAAAAACATAATACCAAGGATCCTAGTACTGGTACGAAACCCGTACCGATAGCTGGTCAGTATGGTGCGGCGTGCCAGTCCGAACCAGTACATCCATTTTTCATTTGTTTAGGATTTATTAAATATTTTTAGGTCTAAAAATATGTTTGTTGATGCTAATTAATATTTGTTGACAACATTTTTCCTTATTTTTTCATTTTTCGAGAATTGCAAAAAAAAGAGAGGGGAGGGAGAAAGAGAGAAGGGAAGCACATGTGTATCTTGAATTCACCTTCTTTCTTGCTATTTAGATATTTGATTGGCTTCAAATACTGCAAAAATGGGTTCTACAGCCTTCTTTTCCTGTTTCTCTCAAAACTGAGAGCTCTCGAGCTCTCAGTTGCTTCTTATCAACCCCCCTAACCCACATCATTGTAGAAAAAAATTCGAACCGGTCCTGAGCTGGCCGGTTTGGCATAGTTTAGGCTAGTTCGGACCAGTTCATTATTATTTTTTTATTTATGGAAGGGAAGAACCGAAATTTTAAGTTGAACCGTGCCGATTGGGTCACGGTTTGGCGAACCTTGCATAATACTATTGCTTTCATGTACAAGCAGGTGCCACACCCCATTGCCCAATGATTTCACCCAGTCATGTGCCTCTTTAAAGGGGCCTTGTCTTGATCGAAGCGATGTGCTTAGGGTGGGCTTTGCCTATGCCTTGCACCTAGGTGTTCCTTTTTCAGACACTATCTGAAACTTTCTAGAAATGAAAATTTTGCATTTTCAAAATTTTCAAAAGCAAAAATTACACTATAAATTATCACAATCTAATATCTAACTCCACCTCCCCTACCCCTCCACACCTTGCTAATCATTGTTAACACTTGACACCACCACCCATCGCCGTGACCACTCACCACCTCCATGTTCACTACCCCTTGAGGCCATCACCACAACCTCTCAGTGTGGTTGCCACCACAACCATCTTTGCCATCACGACCTCTGCCCTTTGTAGCTATCACCAACACCGTCATATCCCACCACTACCAATGCTGCCTCTATGACCATCATTGCATCCTCACTGTCATCCACCATCGCCACCGCTTGCGGTTGCTGCATGGTGCCATTAGCACTCCATCACCACCACTAGTGTCATTGCCATCAAACAATGCCACCACCTTTAAATATGTCTTATTGTTTTTTCTGTTTTTGAAAATGAAAACAATTGTGATCACCAAATATATTTCTAGTTTCTAGGGTGTCAACTGGCTGAGTTGGTAAAGTCTTGTGATGATACAAGAGACTTGGGGTTGATCATGCCTTCACTCTGATATTTGGCATGGCTTCTTTCCATCCTAGTTCCCAAATACATTTTCGATTTTCAGAATACTGAAAACAAGGCAGAAACAATCAGAAGCAAATATAATAAATTAAAAAAAGGCAATGATGCCAAATGAAACCTAAGCATGCCCTTTAGATTCTTAAAAATGTAGAAAAGGATGGATGAGAGAGTAGAAGAGCTTCTGACCATCCCTGGCACAAGTATAGAAAGGGAAAGTAGGATAGTACTGCTGCTTATTAATTACTTATCTATGTCGCATACACTGAAGCAGATCTATAAATAGTCATACCAGTGGACATGGACTATACAAAGGATCGAGAGCTCCCTTGTGCTATGCTTAATTAGTTGCTAGCATGGTATCTGTTGTAAGATACAGTTTGATCCTGACTCCCAGTTTGATCCTGAAGTAGGTTATATAATGTTGTGGAAGGATGCATTATGCATATATAAATGCCAGTAGAATCAAGTACAACACTACAGGAAGTCCAAAGACTAAAGACCACTTAGAAGCCAAAGATAGCTAAATGAGTGGAAAAAAAGTATTCATAATGAATGAAGGCTAAATTAATGATGCATGTGCAAATTCAAAATGAAAACACAAGTGGATTAGGATAACTATGAAAATTAAGAAATCAGTTGATGAATGAGCCATTACAGCTACTAAAAGAAGCCAATAGAATCTCAGATAGACACAGAGAGAGAGAGAGAGAGAGAGAGAGAGAGAGAGAGAGAGAGAGAGAGAGAGAGAGAGAGAGAGAGCTAAATCAACTAAAACATATATCACCTCAACCTTTTTACTGCCTGTTATGGGAGAAAAGGCATGTAACTCCTCATCTTCTTTATTTCGTTTGAGGTTGGTGCCCTTCTGAGTTTCAACAACTACCCACTAGGTCCTCACCCAAGAAGACATTTCAAAGCACTGAAAAAACTCATAATTTAAGACCATAAAGTTTGAACAATATTGTTGATGCTGTTCATCTAAAGCTTTTGATGGGCACAGGAATACAACAAATGGAGATTGCCATGAAACTTGAGGAGCAGCTACTGGATGTTTTTGGACAATTCAATAAATTCAGTAGTTGTGGCATTAGTATTCATATGGTAGCCTATGTGCCTTGGTCCCCATCATAGTCTCGTGCAACATATTAATGTCATAGAGGACATAATAATGTACACTATGATAATATACAGAAAGAGAGCAATAAAGCAATGCTAATGATTGATTAAGATATGTTATTACAAAAGACATTGAAAGGTAGGGATGTCCCGAAGCATGTGTTATAGCAACAAGTTTGCTGCATACCCGGCAAAAGATGATAGCGTAGATCGTGCCTATTGGAATAATGTGTCCAAAACTTGAGACAGCAGACTGGCCTATGGGTAAACTAGAAAATAAGGTAATCATTGTCCTGTTATTCCATTAAAAACTAATGGCTGGTTATTAAACTGATTCACTTAAATTGATGAAACCATTATAGAGCAGCTTCTCTAATGTTAAACTGAGAGTGAGTCTCTGATCAGTTTGTGTGATGGACAAAGATGCTATATTGAATGGCAGAAAGAGGGGAAACTAGGTGATTGCACATCATGTAATCTAAGAATTTATAGTAGGGAATTAAAGAACTTGAGTGTTCTGTCATCTACTGAAATTTTGGTGAAATTGATTTTGATAGCAGTAACAAAACGAACATAAGCTTATCATGAGTGTGAAGATCAGCAAAATTTGGTTGTCAGACATGCTGCATTTCATGATGAGAACTAAATTGCACGTAGCTTGAATTAAGGCTGACATGCTTCTAGTTATGTTGAAATTTTTTTGCCATGTGATTGGTTAAACTTGTTATCTGCAGAAATCGGATGTAAGTTGACAGCAAAAAATAAAGGGTGTTAGTTGTTTAAGATCTTTGAAATGAAGTACATAAATAAATATATAGTGCAGCATTGTGCTGCCCTTACTGACATTGCCTAATGTCATCAATCATAGGCCTTCTTTTGGCCCAAATAATCAGGAACATGCTTGTTAAAACTCGAAAGGTTCTGTAACTCTTTTCTCACCACATAAACTTCTAAACTATTCTTTGATAATCTTAAATCTAAACTAAGAAAATATACTGAAAGCAAACCAAGTCTGTCTGATGGATTTTACATTGAATGACAGGCAATGGTTGATGTTGCTAAAGAAGTTGGTGCTGATGCAGTCTCACATGGATGCACAGGAAAAGGAAATGATCAGGTATGATCTTTTACTTCTAAGAATGCTTTCCACATGTTTTCTGTTTTAATTATCATTTTTTGTTCCATCAACTATGGCTGCAGGTTCGATTTGAACTTACCTTCTTCGCTTTGAATCCTGAACTCAAAGTTGTGGCACCATGGAGGGAATGGGAGATCACAGGCCGAGAAGATGCTATTGAGTATGCCAAGAAACACAATGTTCCTGTTCCTGTATCAAAGAAATCAATTTATAGCAGAGACAGGAATCTATGGCACCTTAGCCATGAGGTATCTTGACATTTTCACCAAGGCACTGGAGAATCGTTTTATGATTATCTTGATGTCGCTATTCAGTCTTTATTGTTCACATGTTTATTTCTTCAACTAGCATTCTCAAGTTTTTTTTTCCTTTTCTTTTCTTTTTTTTTTTTTTTGTGTGTGTGTGTGTGTCTGTTGAGCAGACGTGCTGCTTAAATTTTCTGTGTGACTTCTTCCCTTCCACTTAAGATGCCTTGAATTCTACTTTGCATACTGCAAAATGCTATAGAAAAGTGGCAGAGTCCTGTAAAAGATGCCCCAGTCACCAAGAATGGGGTATGTCAGTTGGGGCACGATGCAATTTGCCCAGCTGAGACTATGTTTTTTTTGTGTGTGTGTGTGTGTGTGTTGGGGTTGGGGGGTTTTATGGAGCTCCTTTGTGGGTGTCAAATAATCAAATTTGCACCTATTCAGAGAATTTTTTTTTTGTCAGGCATCTATAATCTATCTTACTTTCCTTTTTCATAATAAGCTATAAAATATTTGGAAAGTGGAAGGAACAAATGATTCAAAGATTAGAAAGACTGCATTTTATGTGTATGGCACCTATACCTCCAAAATGTTGTGAAATGCGGTATCAACACAGACTGTAGACCAGATGTTGTCTGGCAGTTGTGCTATGGTTGATCTTATGAAAGCAATTTTGTCCTAAACCAGTGTCTCTTCCCTGCAGATGTAAATAACTTTGTGTCAGCTGAGGAATTCGTTACTGCTTTATCCTTCCTACATTGCATTAAAATGATCCTATATGAACTGGAAGTTCTCTAGTACTATCTTCTTGTATGCTAGCAGTGTTTATGCTCTTATCTCTTGTCTTTAGACAATTGCAAAATGCAGCTGTCGATGAAAATATGATTTACTGTTCTTTAATTTTGAAGGGAGACATTCTGGAGGACCCTGCAAATGAGCCAAAGAAGGATATGTACATGATGACTGTTGACCCAGAAGATGCGCCTAAACAACCTGAGTAAGTGCCATCATCTTATTTGGACTAATCCATCAGTTAATGTAAATGTCTCTCAGTGTTTTTATATGTATCTAGTAGCATTGAGTTTTAGGAATTTGGTAATCTCCAGGAGGACTTTTTAGTCTAAAAAATGCAGTGATATTGGTGGTATATGCAAATGATCCAGTTCTTCTGAACACTTTTTTATTACCAGTCAATGGTGGCCCTTTGCATGGTCTTCCTGAGCTTCTAGGCAGTCCTGTGCAGATCCACAATCCACTTAGATGAAACACCTCGTCATCATGGGTGGTTGATTAGAGTTTGAGTTCTCCATGATTCATCAACTCTACCTAAAATTAAATGGGAACATTTCATAGTCATATTTCATATATCCATTCATCTAGCTTATGTTGTTTAATGGAAAAAAAGGAAAAAAATGAAATGACTGTCTTCATATCCAGTTTGCTACTGCTCAAGTTAGACTCTATAGATTCTTCACAAAATTATAATAGCTCTCTCTCTCTCTCTCTCTCTCTCTCTCTCTCTCTCTCTCTCTCTCTCTCTCTCTTTGTGTGTGTGTGTGTGTGTGTGTGTGTGTGTGTGTGTGTGGCATGACTCCTAACTTCTTCAAGCTTCTAGTTTAAGTATACACTAACGTTGAGATGTAGTATCGTACTCCAATTGGTTTTTTCATTGTGTGATCATTGTTGCATAGTCAAGCACAGTTTCTTTCATATCAGATCTCTTTCAAAAATGGTCCTTCAGGTTTCATTAAAAGTTCATATCTTTGCATAGGCAACCCCATGTGGGATAAGGCTGTTTGATTGTTCCTTGAAATTTTTATTACTTAGGTGACTTGCAGAAGTGATACAACTTATGAGTTAATAAAACCTGTTGTTCTGTTACATTTGATGTTGTACATGTCTGGCATATTAATATCAAGATAGATGGCTGTACTCTGGGAAGTGCTTCAGTTTGTGAGGTTACCATTGAAGGAGCCACATAGAATCCACTTAGATCGCCTAGAGAAATACATCTAGTTGGCGTTTGCTAGGTACCTGGACCAACTAAAGTGCCTAAATTTAGCAGCTAGGTACTTAGATGACCAAGTTGGTTCCACCAGCTAGTGATAGAAGCAACTTTGCTCTGGCCATATGGCTTCATGTCGAGGAATATGACATGATCCCATCTTGTTGAAACTTAAATCTGCACTAGCTTGCCAAGCCAGCTGGCATCCGTTGTCGCATTATACGTCCTCATGACTGTTACTTTGTGACATCAGATTATCAAGAACTCCTCTGGATTTAGTCATTTTTTTAACCTTACAGCATACACTAGTTGCCAATGAATACCTGCTATTTTGCATCTCTCCTTTTCCGTTCGTCGAACCGAGAATGGTTAATTTCTCATGCTTTGTTATTTTTGGGGCAAAAGACTTCCATATGCAGGTGCTGGTCATGTGCCATGTACAAATCAAATGGATATAGGGCTGAAGCTTCTGGATTGATAATTACTGGGTTTTCTAAATACATACACACAGTCTACCTCAATGTCATGTACCAGATATGGATGAAAAAGGAATAGATTTGCATAATCTACCTCCATGTCTGGACCGATCATGAATTTATTTATCATTTTTTTCCATTGAGAACAAGACAAACTGTCATGGCCTCTTGGTCCATGACAGAAAATTTGGTAAAAGATAGCATAGCTAAGGAATATGCTCATTACATTCTTTTGTGACAGAAAATCTGGTAATAGATAGCATAGCTAAGGAATATGCTCATTACATTCTTTTGCTATATTCTACATATGATGTGATTTTAAAAAACGTTGCATACGAGTATTTCTTACAGTCCTGACAATAGAAAGCCAACTGCTTCATGTATTTATGTCTTCAAATGCTCAAAGATGCTGCTACTCCTATGTAGTTTATCAAAATACTTGATATATATCACTTGAATAAAATTAAGTTGAATGCTTGCAGATATGTGGAGATTGGCATCAATTCAGGCGTACCTGTTTCCCTTAATGGAAAAGAGCTCTCCCCTGCATCCCTCCTCTTTAAGCTCAATGAGATCGGCGGTAAGCATGGGATTGGACGTGTGGACATGGTCGAGAACCGGCTAGTAGGCATGAAGTCCCGCGGTGTCTATGAGACGCCTGGCGGCACCATCCTGTGGACAGCAGCCCGTGAACTAGAATCCCTGATGCTCGACCGAGAGACCATGCAGGTGAAGGATATGCTCGCACTCAAGTACGCCGAGCTAGTGTATGCCGGCCGCTGGTTCGATCCGCTCCGCGAGTCCATGGATGCCTTCATGCAGAAGATAACACAGACCACAACTGGATCGGTAACTCTCAAGCTCTACAAGGGGTCAGTCAGCACTGCATCACGGAAGAGCCCATATAGCCTATACAGGGAAGACATCTCATCATTTGAAAATGGCCTCATCTACAACCAGGCTGATGCGGCTGGCTTCATCCGGCTATATGGGCTTCCTACCAGAGTCCGGGCAATGCTTCAGACGGGCATCTGAGTGCTTCTTTTCTTCTCCTCCTGGCTTTGGGAATTAACTAGTGCGAACATGACAGATTTTGTAGGCTTTAATTCATAGGGTTCTCCTTTTTATGCCTTTATTTCGGCACAGTATATTCTGAAGTTTTCTGTCGGATGCTGTGCATCATCTGGTGGAAGGATTAAATAAGATTGTTGAGTGTTGTGGTTTCATTGATTGGGTTGGATTTTTCTTCTTCTTCTTCTTCTCTTTTTTTTTTTTTTTTTTTTTTTTGTGGCCTGTGTGGATTTCTCTTTCAATATGCAAGGGAAGTGGCAAATGGATGCCGCAACTAGTGATATAATGTGATGCACAGGTTGTGAGTGGCTCAATTATTTTATGGCTTGTTGATAAGTTTCTTCCACGGATGAGAACTTTAAGAGCTGTATGTGGTCCAAATATGATCATCCAAATGTGTCAGATTGTTGATTGAAAGGCATGTGTCTATTGTCTTGTAGTCCTGGTGTTGCTGGGTTGCATTATTGTTTGTGATGTTGTTGTTAACATTCTATTGGTAGAAGGAAGATGCTTAAAGCTGCATCAATCAGTAGTATTTATTATTATTATAATTATTATCTCTCACATCTTTATTCTGGCCTTTATGGTATTTTAGTTTGGTGAAGGATAGTTATTCCAGGACAAAGATATCCTGCCATCTTGCACTTGTTTGATAAGTGTATCAGGATAAGCAGTAATTATGGAATAAACTGGAGTGTGAATGGTTGAAAACAGAAATTATCCTTGTATATACTGAAAATTGATACATGAAATCAGTAGCAGTTTGTTGTCTCCATGTCTTTACAAATTAATATTTGCATTGAACATCCAGATCCATGATGGTCGTTCTTGAGGGTTGTCATGATCTTTTCACCCAGTCTTCACTGTTTTTCCTTTTCACAAGGCAAATTGATACCATTTTAGGTTAACTTTGATGCCATGATGCTCGGTTCTGGTATTTATTCTTGTCTCTCTTCTACCATTCACCCTTCCTCTGTGCTTGTTGTGGAAATCAATGATGAAGATTTTTATTCAATTTATTAACGGTACATGAGTGCCCCCTGCTGTAAACAGCCAGATAGTTGGGATAAAATTTTAGGCCCAGGACAAAACATGGCCAATTATTCTTCACTTCATCGGTCAATGAAATTGAAATTGAAAGTAATATTCTTAATTAGATATTAGTCAGGTGCTCAAATTTTTATATGGATCATTTCGGATATAAAATGGATCCAGGCAAATATTATCCGGTCTACTTTTACCCTAACATCAAATGTACAAGTTTTCATAATATATGCAATTTTTCATCTGATTTATCCCAAATTATGTCATCTATATGTAGTAGATGCCCCCATGGATGATATCACTAAAAGCTTTCTTGTATCTTCTAACCTATCAAAAGAATAAACTTTTTTAAAAGATCACACACAAAAAAAAATTCTAGTGATTTTTTCAGACTGTTGGAACACAATTTTTCCTTATTAGCTAAATGATTCTTGAATGTCCAACTTGTCACCATGTACAGATCCCTTAAAGCTTCTGTAAGCACTTTCTACCGGCACCCAACTCATAAGAAAAATTCCTTAGAAATGTCTGTTGAGTTTTTCTTGCATTGGAACTCCTACAGTTAATTAAGCTGCAGACATTATAACATTTCAGCCTCTCTTCACATTGCTTCAAACAAAACAACTCCTGGATCAAGTTAAGTTAAATCCAGAGAAGCATCAATTTGGGACCATATAGGGACAGCCTTGGCCAAGACCATCCCAATCCAAAGTTGCATTCCCAGTTGGTATGGCTTTGGGCAAAGATCACCTTCACCCAGAGTCTTTTCTGGTTGATCCTTCACTCACTGTCATTTCTGTACATATAAGCTTGTACAAGATCCATATTTTGATTCTCCCCTTTAAAGTGTTTCTCTTTTAAAGTCAAGTGGAGGACGTCATGATGGAAGTAAATTAGTGATGCAGTGTTGACTCCTTATGCCCAAATTTCAAAAATGTCAAGAGCAAAACTTGATAGAAAAGAAAGAGTAAACAAAAAGTCTTCTAATAAGTCAATTTTTATATCCTCACACAGAAAGATTCTCATTAAAAATATTATCACCAAGATCCATGATATCAGCAGAGAATGGTGGGCTTAAATGTGGTCGGTTTGCTCTTCCACTTGCTCTACTTTAAATGTAAGAATTCCAGTACATGCACGCACTACTTAACATACATCATGACCTTCCTTTCCTTTGGTTTGAGAGCACTGTCCACAGCCATGAAATCCCACTCAACAGCAACTACGTAAATATGCCAATGGCCCCACCTCTGATCAGTTTAAGATTTTTTTTTTTTTTTTTTTTTTTTTATAGAAAAAAAAGGGATAGAGGGATAAATCTCGCATAGCAATCCAGTAGGCCTCGATCCGATTGAAAAATAATTAATTTAAGGTACTGAATTTTCATAACCTTTCTCCATCCAAGAATGAATACGTCAACCCGATACCACCAAGATAGCAGCTGACCAAAACGGAGAAAAATAAGAATTCTGGTCTCTCATTCATCCAATTCTGGTCACGGATTTCAAGAGATAATTTCTGAATTTAATCGAGTCTTCGACAGAGTCACGCCTCGAATCCATGACCAGTTGATTGTAAGACAAGATCCTAATTTATTTTTAAATTATTTTTTTTAAAAAAATTAAATCAAAATTAAATTTACTATATAAAAAATTTGTTTAAAATAGCATAAAAAAATAATTTAATCCGATTTGATTTATGAAATTATAAATTATTAGGCTGACATCAAATAAGTAGTTTATAGACCGGACTTAATGGCTAGATAGTTTATGAAATGAGTTAAATAGATTAGATTTACCGGTACAAACTAATGAGGCTAGGATAAAATATAAATAAATTCTAGTATCGTTTCACATATATCGATTCAATTTAAATTAACTTTTTAAAAATTTAAATTTAAATTAAATTATATTTTAATTTTTAAAATTTTTAAATTGAAATCGAAACAAATCAAAATTAAATTGATTCAAATTAAATCAAAATTAATGAATTCGATGAAATTACCGATTTGACCATTTTCTTCAAAGTTTGTTTGGTGTGCCAGTAATGCTTTATCCAATGATATTTAACTTTTTACCCCGAGGCATTCATGTCAAAATGATTATTTGAGCCATTATCCAATGGTATCCAGCTTCTCTTCATCCATTTTCTTAAATAAACCACTTGAGGCCCATCATGCTCTTAAAGGAGGAGACAGTAAAGGACCGCCACCTTAAAACAGATCAGAGAATGGATAGGAAACGTTAGGCAAGTTGGAGCCGGGATGATTGGATGGTAGGGATGGTAATTTGGTTGAATCGAATATATACGAATCAGGTTAAAAGAAATTTAATTTAAACCTGATATATTTATTAAATAAATTATAATTTAAAATTTATATTTAATTTATTTAATAAATAAATAATTTGATCCGATCTATTTAATCTATTTATTAAATAAATAATTTACTAAAACGATATGATCCAATCTATTTAATCTATTTAATAATTAAATAATCTATTTATCCAATCCAATCCGATTCAATCTATTTAATAAATAAATAACGTGTTTATCTAATCTGACTCGACATGACCCAATCCGTATATTAAATAGATTAAATAGACTAGGTCTTAAAAATCTGAATTCGATTTATTTATTAAATAGATTAAATGGATCGATATGTTTATGATCCGAACCCGTTTATTTCAAATCTAAATCTATTTATGACAGATCAAATATGAATCAAGTCATAATTTGCCATTTCTATTTGATGACGAGACCAGAAGGGTTTTATTGGGAATGATATTATTTTTTTAATAATAAAATTAAAAGTATATAATCACTAAATAAAAATCAAAGATGGAGGGGTAGAGGAATAGAAACTCGAGGATATGCTTGGCCTCGGTGAAGTTGGCGACTACATTACGGGGTAATTTTTTTTTTTTTTGGTAAGAAAGCCCAACCAGGCAAAAATATATTGAAGTAAAAAAGAGTTTACAAAGCTAATCAATACCCAGTACAAAGAAACCCAAATACAATTGAAAAGAGGATGATGAAAAATACAAACAGAGAAAGAAAGCAATCAATAAATACAATAACCTAAAAGAAAGAAACCTGGACAGCAAATGGTAAAGTTGAACAAAAGCAGCTATCAACATCCAAAAGCATGAACCGGCAGGAAGAAGCTGTAGCTGAGGAGAAATAAAAAGCGACGTAGGTTGTAGTAACCGAGCCCCCAACAGATGTTGAGAGCACAAAGAAATTGTCCAGATGTAGTAGCACCCCAAAGTGAGATAAACTCCCATCGAAAAATTTAGTTCCAGCAGCTTCGTGGAGTAGTGTCGGATCATAACAATAGAGGTGATAAGTATTCACTGTAGCATAGCAGATAGAGAAATAAGCAGCAACCAAGAAATCATAAATCCCAGAACCTGGCACATATTGCAGCGCCCAGAAGTCAAAGTAATCCCCGGTGCATACAGTTATGATGGAATAGTTCAGCAATGCAGCATGAGAACCGAACCTAGCAGCCATAAAGCTAGGATTTGCAAACATATAGGCTAAGATATCAACCATCCAACAGTGAATTTTAGAAGTTTGAGAACAGAGTTGAGCTGTAATTGCCTTGGCAATCCTATGATGTTGTAAAGGGGGAGAATAAGATAGCATGATATGGACCCAGGTAGAAGTGGCAGTGTTGTGTGCCATCTGAGAACCAAGTGTGACGAAGCCATAGGCAAGGAAAGCCTATAGTTGAAAGTAAGTAAAAACAGTACGATGATGGTCCTGCTTTTGAGAAGTATATGTTTGTGAAACAGAATGGCAGAAGAACTTAGCATAATAAGTAAATTGCAATAGCCTCTATTGAACCAGATGAGCATCCAAATATGTATGAAATTGGCAATGGCCAATTGAGGCAGAATGTTGAGATGTAACAGCTAAACAGAGTGAACCATGAAAGAAGAACTTTGGGATGAAAGTAGCATTAGTCTCAGCAGTACAGAATATCAATAGTTGAGGGCCAGTGTTGATAATGAGCTCACGGTATATGGCAAAGCCAGCGGCTCGGAAGTAGAGGGAGGTAAGTTCCCTGGCAAGAGCGATGAGAACGCAAATCTTCAAATATGAAGTGGCATACAAGAAACCTAGCCTAGCAGAAAATACACTTGAGTTACCAAAGTGCCAGAAGAGTATGAGGCAAATAAAGGCGGAGCAAATATATTGACCCATGATAATGAAACAGAAGAGTGGTAAGAGAAAGTAACAAGGACCTCGAAAGTGAAGCAACATAGACCCGTTGCTAAAGAAACAGTAAATTGACCTGAACTCCTGCAAGAAAGAACAAAAAATTAGGAAATAGATTTTTCTATGCTTTTTCTTTTGATTTTGTTTTTGATTCTTTTGAGCTTCAGTATATTTTTTCCCTCCTTGTTCTTTTTTCCTTTTTCTTTTGTATATATCTACTTTTTTCCTTTGTTTTCTTTTTTCCTTTTTCTTGTTTTTCCATTTTGACATTTTCTTCCCTATTCCAAGATTTGGTCCAGCTATGGAGAGGATCAGATCCACTTGTTATAGCAGAGCTGATAAGCCTCCCATGCAAGAAGGAAGAATGAGCAAACCTGACAGGATACCTCAAAATAAGCATACTAGAGCAGAGATACATGAAGATAAGATTTAAAGCTCCAGCATATGCCGCCAGCATGAGGAAGTGATTGTTAATCATTATAGGATGAAGATATACCATTTGAGTCAGCCCACAGGAGAAACGCTAATTTTGGCACATTAGCATCGAAATTATTGATTTTAAATTTTCCATTCCAAGCTAGTGAAGCCAAAAGATCAGCAGCACGATTAGCCTATCTATAAATGTGTCAGGTCTGGAAATAATAGAAAGCAGACCTCCAGTGCCAAATATCTTGAAAGAAATGATCAATAGCATGAGGAGGAGTCCGGGTTTGATTAATCCAGTCGACCTCAGAGAATCACCTTCCACCATAAGATGTTGCACTTGCAAATCAAGAAGGGCCATCTTAATACCAAACCATGCAGCTAAGAGTTCTGCATTCAGAATGGTGGATTTATTGATAATCTTTCCACTAGCCTGAAGAACAAGACCCCTGTAGTCTTGAATGATATAAGCAATCGAGGTAGTATTGGTCGTAACCGAAGCATCAAAGTTGAGTTTGAAAGTTTCCACAGGTGGGGGAAGCCAACAGACAGAATGTGAGACCTTCCAGGAAAAGAAAGATGAAGAAGGGCATTCCTAGTTTCATGAGTGGTTCCGAAGCTCAACATGATGATCGATAGGGATACTGGTAGCTTGGAAAGCTTGAACATTTCTAAGAAGCTGCAAATGGATAGTAAAGAAGTTTTGAAATAGTCTAACATTTCGAGCTTTCTAGATTTGCCAAACCACAATTGCAACAGTGGCTTTGTTAAAATCATTAATGTGAGTGTCAGCCAAGAAAAGTTGAATATCAGATATAGTATGAAACACAACCGATCAGGCATAGGTAGAAGACAACAAGTTCCAACAGTCCATCACAAATGGGTAGAAAATAAAGAGATGGTCAATATTCTCAATATCCGAGTCACAGATATCACAACATAATTGATTGTCATGAATGATACCCTTATGATAAAGTTAACTTTTGGTGAGAAGTCTCTGTCTAACCAACTTCCACCAAAATGTTTTGGCAGTCATAGGGATACGAAGCTTCCATATCCAATTAGAGGGGATAATACTTACCTTGTCGGAAAGAGGGAACATGGCATGCATATCTTTATGGATAACATGCTGTTGTCCCGTAGGGCTCCATACGAGGTTGTCCTGTCATGAACCAATCGGGAGTTGGATAGAAGTTATATGCTGCACCATATATATTGAAAATAAATTGTGCAACAAATTAGTATCCCAGGAACGATTGAGCAAGATAAGATTATTAATGTTGAGATCATGGACGTCCATGTCCATATTAATATAAGTTGGCGTGATCGCAAGGGGCATAGAAGACATCCAAGGATCTGAAAGTAAGCTAATAAAATCCCTCGATGCAATGGTCCAGATGAACTGGAAGCGAACAAAAAGACCCCACCTAACAATATGGGCCCAAGTCACAGAGCATTTCCGAGGCTTCTTATAATTATACCAGTTGGAAGTGGAGTATTTGGCAGAAATAGTTTGGGCCCAAAGAGAAGTCGGGTGCAGCACAATATGGGCTGCCAACTTAGCAAATGCGGCTCGCTGCTTATCCATCAGCGAAATAATACCCAACCCCCCGTCTTTTCTAGGAAGGTAGATATTTTTCCAAGAGACCAGATGCAGACTTTTGTGATCCACTGGGTGACCCCAAAGGAACGTGCGGATATGCCTTTCAAGTCTGATTAAGATGGACATGGGAATGCGGAGCACCACCATAGTGTAATTGAACAACGGTGAGAGCACCGATTGGATTAAAGTAAGGCGGCCAGCGAAGGACAGCGATCTCCATTTCCATGTATCAATCTTTTTGTTGACTGCATCAAGGAGATAATCATAATCAGTAACCGATAAATTTGTACCAGAGAGGGGAAGGCCAAGATATTTCCAGTTCCCTCTCTTTTCCGAGACATGGAGGACTGAGCAAATTCTCCTTCTGGTATTTGTTGGGATAGCGGGGGTGAACGTTATAAAAGACTTGGCAATATTGATGGCCTAGCTCGACATCCAATTATAAGCCTTAAGAATCACGTTGAGAGAATTAGCATTGGTAGTAGTTGCCCGGGTTACCAACAGCATGTCATCCATAAAGAGAAGATGTGAAAGGTGTGGACCATTGATACCCAGCATAAAGGATTTCAACAGATGCTGGTTGACTGCAAGGTGCATAAAATTGGAGAAGATGTTAGTACAAAGAATAAAAAGGTAAGGCGATAGAGGGAAGCCTTGATGGAGTCCTCTGGATGGCGATATCCAAGGCGTAGGGGTTCCATTGATAAGGATGGCATATTGATAGTTGGTGACACAAAGAGTGATCAGATGAATAAACCTGTTATGAAATCTGGCAAGCTGCATAACCCTGTTGAGAAAAGACCACAACATGTTATCGTAGGCCTTTTGCAAGTCCACTTTCATAGCCATAAGCCCATGAGTTTTAGGGGCCGTATAAAGGGAGTGCATGATTTCTTGGGTGAGGAGAATATTTTTCATGATGCTACGGCCGGGTACAAAAGCCCCCTGCTCAATGCAAATCATCGACGGAAGGATGGACTGGAGACGGTTCACCAAGATTTTGGCAACAATTTTATATGTGGTATTACACAGGCTTATGGGGCGATAATCAATGATGACATGAGGAATACTCTTCTTAGGGATGAGAATGATAAACGTCCTCTTCCAATTGCCAGGCATATATTCTTGGTTAAAAACAAACAGCACTACTTGAATGACCTCTTTATGAATGATGGACCAGAAGTTCTGGAAGAAGAGTAGTTAGAAACCAACAAGCCCCGGAGCTTTATCAGAGAACATTTCCTTAACTATGTGCAAGATTTCCTGCACCATAAGGGGTTGTATTAGCATATCATTCTGCTCCGAAGAAACAGTGTTAGTAGCAAAAGAAAGAACATCGAAGTGGTGAGGGTCTGGGTTTTGCCGGCGCTGAAGGAAGTGCATATAGATCATGCTCCTTATAGCCTCATTATCATGGATGCGGTTGCCATTGTGATCCCGAAGGCTATGAATAACATTTTGTCTCCTACGGAGGATAGTGGATTAATGAAAAAAATTGGTATTAGAATCACCCTCCTTTAGCCAAGCAATGCAGGACTTCTAACGCCAAAAGGTCTCTTGAGCATGAAGATTTGGATTATAATCCTGGATGAGAGCGAGAAGATAATTATGCTCTTGAGAGGAAAGGCCCCCTGAAGAAGTATCTTTAAGTTGGAGCTCATAAATACAATGTTGTAGTTTTTGACCTTTCCAAAAAATATTCTTCAGGTGTTTCTTTCATTTAACCAAAGCATTCTTAGTTTTGCAAAGCAATTTAGAAAGTCTTATCGGAGGAGATCCCATAGCTTTTGAGTGCCAGGCCTTGGTGATGGTTTGACGGATACCTTCGCACCTGAGCCACATCTTCTTGAATCTGAACGAGGTCCTTGCACATCCGTGATGCGCGAGAACCGTCAAGAGAATGGGACAATGATCGGAGGAGAACCTAGTGAGATGCTGAAGTTTTGAATCAGGGAATAAAGTCAGCCAACTTTGTAAGGCAAATGCTCGGTCTAATCTCTTCCACACTCTGGCATTGCCAGTTCTGTTACTACACCAAGTAAACTGAGGGCCCTGAAACATGAGATCCGTAAGGCCAGCCCCGGCTATACAATGATTGAATTCTCGAATATCTCTTGTCTCCTTAAAAGGTTTACCTCCCTTCTTGTCGTCCCTATGAAGAATACAATTAAAGTCCCCAATTAGAAGCATCGATAAATCAATATAGCTGGCTAATGAAGTTTGATTTCAAAGCTCCCTACACTCAATACCCTTGGTGCTAGCATACACAAAAACCATCATCCAGGACTGACCCATGGTCGGCGTAAAGATCCTGAAGGCCGCTTGTATGTTGGTATGCATAAAGTTTAGTTGACCTAAATCAAGCTTCCAAACAATAATGATATCCCCAGACAAGCCCAAAGCCGATATCATGAATACCTGTCATTTGGGACCCATGATACGCTTAACATGATCAAGAGCTTGGATGGATAACCAAGTTTCAAAAAAATAGCAAATATCAGGATTATACGTACGTAACATATTTTTCATATAATTAACAAATGGGGCTTTTGCAGTCCCCCTACAATTCCAAACTAAGATCTTCATTGAGAAGACATGGAACTATGCTCCCCCTGGGATAATCCAGAGGGGAATTGATATTCGAAGACTCAGCTATAGGAACATTAACTAAGAGAGAAGAGTGTGAGGATGGTACCTGATTCCTAGTATAAGGGGGGATTTTAAGCATTTTAGCTAATTGGGCCATACAATTCTTGTACGTACCTTTGTCTTCCTTCTTTTGTACCTTTGATTTATCTGAATTAGTTCTGCAGGGTAGATCACATTCCATCAAAGTATTGGGTGTTGAGGCTTGCGAAATTATAACCGGCCTCCAAATCTCTCGAACACTTGCATTCTTCCTCCCAGCTTTTGGCATATAAAGGATAAGTTGCTTACTAGAGTCTTGAGAATGAGTCCCCTCCTCCTGGATGAGGACTTTAGATGAAGGTGAACCATCAGATCTTGGAGGACTTCCTTTAAAAGTCATTTTGAGAGGAGATCGCTTTCGTTTCTCCTTAACAATACCCTCCGAGACTGATTCCACTTGATGAGAAGAGGATACAGATGATATGTTGACAGAATTTATATTTTCCCCACTATCTTGGAACAACAGAGCAAACCGGGAGCCTTGAAGAGGGTTATCCGGCACTTTGAAATTATTCTTGGTAGGAGAGGTCCTTTTGGTCTGTTTATTGACCCAGATCCATGGAGAGTTTTGCCAATCCTTATTAGTGTTAGCAGCCGTCTTAGTAGTTCTGCCAAAAGATAGAGGATATACCAAAACTCTCGCAGCACAAATCCAGGGACCATAAACAGGCTTGGACCTGAGATGCTCAGGTAAATTCAAGCATTTGCAGTCAATGTCAGGATCTAACTGGAAATAACCACAAGTATAACATATTTTAGGAAGCTCTTCGTAAATAAACTCTTGCCACCAGCTGTCTTCTCTAACCCTCAGTCTAGTTCCCGGACAAATAGGTAAAGAGGCATCAATGAGCACATAGACTCTGGCATACCTTATTCTGGTGGTAGTTTCAGTCCATTCATCTAGGAACAGAGAAGAGCCTGCAGTCGAAGCTACTTTTAGGATTTTTTCCTTCTCCCATAGTTCAATAGGTAGATCAGGCATCCGGACCCAGACCCTAACCTGATTGATGCTGTCACGGCTAGGTCTGAAGTTCGGACGCCATTCCTCAAGAGCCAGCAACTGACCCGCAAGGGACCAAGGACCCTTAAGGAGAACCCTCAATTTCTCCTCTTCAGACAAAAATCGAAAGAGCATAACCTCGTCCGAAAGAGAGGTAACATTAAGATTCCCTTTGATTTCCCAACGAAGCTTAAGCTCCTTTTGGATGAACTCTAAAGGGAGCCCTTGTCCCAAGAATTTTTCCAAAAGCACAAATTTAAGAAGAGATATAGCAGTACTTACCTCATCGTCGGAGAAATGCATGACCTTAGATAACCTCTCTTCCAGGGCTTCGATATCACCCGAAGTAGCTCTTGATGATTCCCATCAAAATTTCTGAACCCCTTGGACTACCTGTGCCCAACTTCTTGATGGATTCGGAGCTCCATTCCTGCTCATGGTGTTCGGGATCGAGGAATCCCCCGACAGCGCTTTAAGACCAGGATGAGGAGCTGAGGAAGCATCGTTGTCCTCCACGTTAAGAGAGCTGGTTGCAGGTTGAGGATGGGACGTACCGTTTGGCTTGTGAAGATCGATTGGGCAGGACAAAGCCCCCTGCCCTTTACCATCCCTGCTTGCCGAGATCACCTTTTGGAAATCTGGCCTCCCATATTCTTTCCCTTTACTCGCAAGCTTCTCCTCCGACCCACCGTCCCCTTGGGGGGGTCGGAGGAAATCCTAACCGGAGCTTTATCCTTGCCGCTCATATTCACCATGGATTCTACTATTACAGATTTCGAGACACTCGAGACACTCTACATTAAATCCAGCTACATTACGAGGTAATTATGGGACACAGGCAATGAAGATCTTGGTTAAAATACTGAGAGGCGGTGGGTGCTTAGCACAAAGAGGCCAGCAATGATAGAAAAAGGTGTTATGGACAAGATTAGCGCAAGACCATATATATGAACGTCGTTTTCTTTATCTAAGTGCATTCAAAGTATTATTCATTTTAATTCATAGATCTAATGATTTTGTCTCTCGATACAAGCTAAATCCTAAAAAGTTATTTTTATAAAAAACATACATTTATATATATAGATATATTTTCATTCCACTTTGTCCCTGATATAATAAAAGTTAGTTTAAAAAATAGAAATGGAGCCACCAAACTTTTTTTTTTAAGTGTCGGATTACGTATTTTATAGGAAAAAAGATGATACCAAATAGCCCTAAATTTGCTGTGTCTGGATCTTTTTTGTTATTTTGTAGTTGTCATTAGATGTAATTATATTTTTTTTCTTAAAAAAATTGTGAATATGGTTAGCTCTAGGAGGTACGGAAAATCAAGGTGTGGGCTTTCAACAGGCCTTGTAAGCTACGATGGGCTCCTATAATTTAAGTGTTGAATGTGATCCATTATCCCTAGTCAATGTAGACTTTGGATTACGTTTGGTAAGCGGTAATCTATTCAGATTATCGGTAATTTTAAATTGGATCCATCAAATAATTATATTTGATATTTTTTAAGTGGTAATCTATCTTGTAGTAGTAATCTAGATTATCTCTCATATGGCAATCCAGATTATCTCAGAAAGATATGACTATCGAGATTATCGAAGATGTAGTAATCTAATTTTTTTTATAAATTTGCCCCCATCCCTTTCTCTTCTTCATTGAGCCGTTCTCTCTCTCCACCTTCATCCATCTTCCCAACCTCTTCCCGCACCACCTCCACCTCACCGTCGACCCATCCTCCTCCTCCTCCTCTACTCACATGACCTCTTTACCATTCTCCGAAGACTCGATCCAATCCTGGAAGGAATGGCTTCGGTTTTACCTCAAGCACCGATGCCCTCTCCGACGGATCCTGGCTGTTGTCCTCCCCGTGGAGCTGCTTCACTCCAATCGAGACTTGGAAGAGCCTCGTGCACGAGCTCGCCATTGTGCTCGTCACCTCACCCACCCCTCGTCCTCCGTCCACCTTGCTAGAATCAGCTCCAGCATGGGAGGCGCCACCTCTGGCACTGCCTGCTCTCCGCCCTCTACTCTATGGGGATAGATGGGAGTTCTCCTTCCTTAATCTCTCATTCTCGTCCCTCAACTCTATCGCACTGCTAGATGGTAGCGATGCCCCAGGGGAGGACTTGGATGATAATACCTGCTCTTCCCCGAAGTTCATTGGCAAACCGGCCCGGTTTGCCGGCATGGGCATAGCAATCGACATTGCGACCGATAAGTATTTTTTTTTCTTGGATGCCCAAAGGGGTTGAGGGAGGGAGCAGATGGAGAAGGTGAGAGATCCGGAATGCCTGCACTTCTTGGTGCCCTTGCAACGGAGGGGGATTCGATGGCAAGTGAGAGAGGGAGATGGAGTCGACGAAGAGCACCGACGGGGTCCTTGCAGTGGGGAGGGAGTAGATGAGTGAGGGAGGTGGAGTTGACAGTGAGGAGGCTAACAGGGTCCTTGCAATAGGTAGGGAGGTGAAGTCTGTGGTGAGCACCAGCAGGCACCTTGCAGTAGGGAGGGAGCAGTGGGGGAAGGAGGTGGAGTCGACAGTGAGGAGGCCGGCAGGGTCCTTGCAGTGGGGAGGGAGGCAAAGTCAATAGTGAGGAGGTCGGCAAGCTCATTATAGTGGAGAGGGAACACATAGGAGAGGGAGGCAGAGTTGACGGTGAGGAGGCCAGTGGCTTCTTGGCCATGGGGAGGAGCAGACGAAGGGGGTGAGGGAGATGGACGAAGGGGGTGAGGGAGATAGCTGGAGGGGTTTAGGGCTCTATTAGCAAAGTCAAGGGATATGGAGGAAGAGAGGGGATTTGGTTTTTATTTAATTATTTTATTTTATTTTATAAATCCACATGCATGCCAAACTAATAATTAATTAATTAATCAAAAATTAAAAAAAATTGCTAACATTTTTTTTGGTTAGATAGTTTGTTTGTTTGTAGTTAACATTGTTTATTTTTTTGGTAATATATGAATGATGGTGTGATTTATTTCAATGCATAGAGGACTATATTTATGTCTCTTCATATCATGTAATAATACATAAATTTTAATAAATTTGATTTAAGGATATTTTAGAAATTTGATGTTAGATTACTGGTAATTTGTTTGTCATACCAAATACAGTAATCAATCTTACTGATAGATTACCTGTATATACCAAATATAGTAATCAGCATTACTGGCAATCTATCCAGTAGTAATTATCTTACAGGTAATCCATATTACCATTCAGGATTTCCTAACGATCCATCAAACACAACCCAGACAAGGGTTGATTCCTTGTGTACTCGATATTTCTATCCTATTGCTGGGCTGAAAACGGTTTAGTCTGTTCAATTTTTAGTAATTTTTTAAAGTCAAAATGATATTTTGGTTAGAGAGATTTCTAAAATTAAATATTTGATTAAATAAATATAATCAATTTCTTTGGTTCGGTTTTATATCGATTTAGTTTGTTAATGTAGCTTTTCTAAAATATTTGAATGTTTTAGTGGTTTTTCAATTTAAGCATGCTGGTTGGTTTGATTTTTTCAAAAAAAAAGAGAGAGAGAACTAAGAAATTGGAAAGTCATTGAAAGAGAAAACATCATAAATAGGAAAATGAAAGTAATAAACTTACATGATATTCTAAAAGATGGAAATATAAAACATGCAATTTAATGTGTCTTAAATATATAAAATGACATTAGTTAATTGGTTCAGTTTAATTTTAGAGTTACATTAATCAATAAATTGATAATCAAACTGGTATTTCAATTTTTCTATTTTATTAATTCGAATGGAGCTAGTTAATCATCAAACCATCATTTTTTGTTCGGTTTGGATCGGGTTAGATGGTTTAGATGGTTTAATCAGAAATTTTTTAATCCCTACCTACTACTATCTGGATCGCCTTCTTTGTTGCATAGCATTTGGAAAAGATGTTTTAGACTGATATGAGATCTACGTCGGGCCTACTTAGGAATATTTTATTTTTCTAATTTTTTAATCATATTTATACTGTTGCTACTAGATCACCCTCTGATTAGGTTGTGGTAGTGCTAAAGAGTCCTCCAATTTTGCATAGCAGGTTCAGGCTCTGTTCCAGGTGGTGCATCAAGTGGTCCTATAAAAATATCCCAGGATTGAGATTATCGGTGGGAATACTCCAACGATTAAGTCAGAAAGGGAGAACGAAATGGATAATAGTAGCTGAAGCAATCTGCTGGGGTGACCATGAGAGTGTATGCATGATGAGCCCTTAAAGTTGTCTTACCTCATCGGATATCTCTCTTACCTTTTATAGCATCAAGTGGATCCATGAAAAGGCTATCAGAGAGGTAGCCACCGGTAAGAATTAGGGACCCTTACAGGTTGTTGAGATTCTATCCCCTGGGATTCCCTCTGATGGTATCTTTTATGGTGGAGCCACCAGTTCTATTAGGATACTGCCCCCCACGAACTTGCTTGTTGGCCATGTTCATTGCAGTGGACACTTGGATTGTTTGGTGGTTGGAGCAGGCAGGGTTTGTCATATCGATCGGAGTGTCAAGCGGCAGCCGAGCACTTGAATGGTTGGCTAAGAAGGGCCTAAGCACTAAACATGGTTCGGGCCTCGAGCAAGGATATCGGGCACCAAGTCTCGGGTACGCTCGATAGACTGGGGACCCAGGTCGAAATCGACCAAGCCTTCGACAAGTATGAAGGTCTGTCTCGGCCATGAAACCTTGCGGAGCTTCTATAGGAGGCAGCCAAAAGGGAGAAGGGGCAATCCGGTCCTTCAACGGTGGCTGGTGCCATAATCGACGATCTAGCAAGTATATCGGGAACAGGAAGAAGAAACTGACATAACAAATCATGCTAGGAAGTAACATATTCTTAATTATCCATATAACTAGATCCTAATGGGCAATCTCTTTTCCTTATTATTTTTTACAGTATGACTGTGCTACAGTCCTTGAAGGAGGGCTTTCGTGTCACCACCAACGATGATCGCCATAGCTCGTGACGATAATCCTCCACTGGCAAGAGCTTGCAATGGCACTCCTCTGCCAATAGGAGCTCGTGATGGTTGCACCTTTACTAGCAGGAGTTGCAACGGCCATGCCTATGCTAGCGACTCGCAGTGGGAGAACATGATAGCGAGCGTGAAGAAGATAGCTACTATTAAGATCCCTCGACAATTCAACTGGGAGGTCCCTAACTTGGTCATTGTCCCTGGGGGGCCAACTTTGGCAACATCCATGCCTTCTACAAGGGCTCAAAGAGCCGAAGCCCCATCACTACAGGATGACCCATGAAGCTCAACGTTATGGCCACCTCGGTGTCCTTGCAAGCTCGATGCCATGGTCGACTCGACATCCTGCCTAAACATCCTAGGATGCCCGTGGCCACCTTGGCACCATGTCAGTGTCACAGCCAACTCGGCACCTACAACCAATCATCTAGGATATAGACGGTTGTGCTAATTTTATAATTGTATATGAATTTCTTAATGAATAAAAGTTATTCTTTTGGTTGTTTATCACATGTGCATTTTTTTGAAAAGAACTCTTGTGTGATGGAGTCCTTAGAACTACATTATATTTAATATAGAGAGGATATATCAAGTAGTTATTAAATTGGTTCACAACCAAAGGATACATTATTACCAGACGATAATGTATCAAGTATAGGTTGTTGTATCTCATATTGGTTGGTTGTCCTCTTGACCAAGAAGTATGGTGACACTGATGTGACATACAAGTGAAATGTCTGACATCTCACTGAACATGACCATCTACGGAGATCCCTTCTACCAAAGGATTGCTCACAATGGGATATGGGTATATGTGTCCCTTAGACCTGAGGTCACCATGGTAGCTTGCAAGCAACTCACTATACTTTGGTACCGGACTACCTATATTTCTAATCCAGTGATGAAAAATTTCTGGATACAGTCAAGTACTTGTGGAGAGGTGGTGGATCAAGATGGAATTATCCCCTCCAAATAGTTTGGAGTGAATGACTCGATGTGTCTCAATTTAGCAAAACCTTGACTAGAGTAGTTCTTATGAGGAGTCACAGAACTTGTAAAGTTGAGACACAATCTGGATGAATCAATTAGGGTTGGCAGTCAAATCCTAGGTCATCCTGAGCATTATGAGATCAAAGGGATGAATTATGCGGTAACCATAAGCCAGAGGTTCTTGTAAGTTGCTCTGCAATCTTCGACCTATCCGGACATCGGGTATCATTGCTAGATGAGGACTTTGACTGGTACTGGAAGTGTTCCAGTGCTACCAGCTTAGTGTTCGAACCTATGGGGTCACACACCATAGGAGTTTCTATCTGATCTAAAGACTGATCGATGATTGAGAATCGTTTGTCGTTACTAGAGATCAATGTGATTGACCATGTTCAAAGTATCGATACTTGGTAAAATGGAAGTGTCGATCTTGACTAACGAGCATAAATTTTGGAAAGTTTTCTGGAAAGGTTTTGACTTCAAATTTTGAATTCGAATTTCAAATTCTGGATATTTTAGGCTCCGGGCTTTCATGGTATGATGGTCATACTTGCCTTTTTAGCTTAGACCCATTTGGTATGGCCCTTGACCTTCTCCCCCAATCACTCCTCCTTCCTCTTTCTCCCTCTCATGGCTACCTCTATAAATAAAGGTTGTTTTAGGGATTGCTAGTTGGTTGAAGAACTAGAAAGAAAAAGGGGGTTTGTGAGGATTTAGGATTGGGTGTAAGAATACCTAGCACTCAAGCTAGGTCTTAGAAAGAGAGCTAGTTAGAAAGGGTTCCACCTCTCCTCATTGTCTTCCGAGAAGAAGAAGATCAGCCCAAAGGATCCCAAAGAGCTAGCGCTTCGAGGGAGTTGATCAGAGTCGAGCCCCGGTGTGAACTACTCGTAGAGGCCAGACGCGTGTGTGGCTTGAGAGCTTTTCACTATCTCCATCTTTAAGGTATAGCGATAAGGTACCTTTATGCCTATTGACTCTTTTCTTGCTGTTAATATTTTATAGCATGCTACATTATTATACTAGGTCCTATTGTAGGCAGATCAGTAGATCGTTTTGATCTATCTATCGAGACTTCCACTGCATATTTTAAAAAATCTTAAAATACCATGTTTCTGTCTTGCATGCCTGCTTTCCTTTGCTTTTAATCCTTCAGGTGTCACAGCCAACTCGGCACCTACAACCAACTCGATGCCTATGGCCATATCAGTATCATAGCTAGCTTGATGTCCTACCTTGATGCCTGTGGCCAACTTGGCTCCCACATCGGTGTCACAGCCAACTCGGCACTTGCGGCCAACTCGATGCTTGTGGCAACCCCGACACACCCATGTTGGCCTCATGACCATCTCAGTGCTCGCAATTAGCTTGGCTTCCATGCCGGCATCTTAGCTAGACATCCCAACCACCTGTGGCATCCCTGATCTCTTTTGACAAGCCCATGTCGACATCCTAGCCAACTCAGCATCCTGCCTAAACATTTTGGCAACCCATGGCCAATTTGGCATTGCCTGCAAGGCCAACTACCTCCTCTGGAACATGCACCTCCTCACCAAGCTCTTCAATAATGACCACCTCGCAAATATGGAGTATAGCCTCTTCTCCCTCGTGATGCATGGCCTCCTCTAATGTGCTACATGGTTTTCACATGATGCATGCATCATCCAGATTCAATTAAAACCTCCCTTGGTACGACAACTGAGCTGGAGAGTCAAGCCATTTGTAGTCGTGCACTTTGGATAAGCAACCCATGTTTCAAACCTTCAATGGCCAACCTTTTATGATTGATCTTCAATGATCGACTCTCCACAGTCCGGTTCTTCAATGACTGACCTTCAATGGCTGACCTTCCATGGCTGACTCAATGGCCAACCTTTCACGGTTGACTCAACACCGACATTCCATGGCCAACTCAATGGCAAACCTTCCATGGCCGACTTTCCATAGACAGGCTCCCATTCGGTTGACTAGTCATCTGTCGAAGATGATGGTTGGCTAATCATCCTCATCTTGGATAACTCCCACCAGGATAATTTCTTATAAAGATAACTCCTGCTCGGGTAACTCCCATTAAAGTAACTTTTTATAAAGGTAACTCTCACCTTATTTGGGTAACTCATTACAAAGATAACTCCCACATCATTCGGGTAACTCCTTACAAAGATAACTCCCACCTCATTCGGGTAACTCCTTACAAAGGTAACTCCCACCTCATGTGGATAACTTCTTATAAAGGTAACTCCTATCTCATTCGAGTAACTCCTTACAAAGGTAACTCCTACCTTTTTTGGATAATTCCTTACAAAGGTAACTCCCATCTCATTTGGATAACTTCTCATAAAGATAACTCCCACCTCATCGGATAACTCCTTATATAGGTAACTCCTATCTCATTCGGATAACTTCTCACAAAGATAACTCCTACCTCATTCGAGTAACTCCTCACAAAAGTAACTCCCATCTTATTCGAGTTTTATACCTGTTATTCAGATCTTTTTAAAGTCAGGTTTTACTTCCACTCTTATTTGGGTACAATACCCATTATTTGAACTTTTCTTAAATCAAGTTTACTCCCACTCTCATTCAGGTACAATACCCATTATTCAGACTTTTTTAAAGTCGGGTTTTACTCCCGCTCTCATTTACATCAAAGCCGAACAGGTAACGCTACTCCCTTCATCTAAAAAGTAATAAAAGTTGAAATCGATAGTGTTTTTGGACTCGAAAGTAGGGGGCACTATTATGGTAGCATCAAATATGTTATGGCACTATTATGTTCAATGTCCAACCTTCAATAGCCAACCTTTAATGACCGACTCTCCACAATCCAGTCCCTCAATGGTTGATCTCAATGGCCAACCTTTAATGGTTGATCTTTATTGGTTGATTCTTCATGGTCCAGTCCCTCAACGACCGACTGTTAATGGCCGACCTTCAATGACCAACTTTTAATAGCCGACCTTCAATGGCCGACTCTTCAAACTGTTCTAACAACTTCAACAACCTCCAGTGATCTTAATAGAAGATCATGGAAAACAAGATCCTGATATTGCAACGGGCACCATTCCAATATAAAAGATATGAAAGACAATATCTTGATAATATTCTAGCATATCTTGATATTTTAATAGAACCTGTCAAGAGGCACCACCTCCCTGACAGCTTTCCATCATCTTGCATGATGCTACAAATTGATAAGAGGGATACCCGACAGGTACGCTGATGACCACATGCTCAATACGCTCATTTCTTGCTCTCTCACCATTATTTTTTATAACTTCAACTATTGTTGCCCATTTTATCCTCCCTTTCTATCTTGATCATTGGAGTGTCTATGCCGGTAAACCCAGCCTCGGGACCTTTTTGCAGGACCTGCCAGTGAGGTACCATAATCGGTGTTCGAACTTGCCAGAAAGGACCGGAGGACTCCCGGACGCCACCAATACTACTTGGAGGGAGATCTGGCAGTAATACATACCATACTATTGGTACTCCATCCTATAAAAAAAATACATATTAACTTTGGAGAGAAATTTCTTGAGGGGAACCTCCAAAGGAGCAAATGCCGGTAATTCGAGGTTAATTTTCGTTTTACTAACGAGTTGGATTGATTTTCTTCTTTCGCCAGTAATGTGGGCTGTTGCAAGTTGGCCCAGATTAGCGTTGGGTTGGCAGTTTAACAGCAAAGCCCTTGGTTGTATATTTGGGTCCAAGGATTGTTTTCTTCTTTCGGTTGAGACCTAGCCCAGAAATTCCTCATTTTATAATAAACAAATTCTAATACCTGGCATATCTGATTGAAGATTATTATTATTATTATTATTTTAATCGACTAATCAAACAATACAAGTGCAACACCAGCCTTGAGAGACGTAGGTTCGCTACCAAGCAATGTGGAAAGTGACATCAGAACTCAGTATTTAGGAATTTACATTGTGGCTACTTGCTACATTAATCTTCTGCTTTAGAGTTGTTCAATTAAGAATTATGTAATAAGATATATATATATATATATATATATATATATTGATAGAATAGAAGAATAAAATGATAAAATTCCTGGTATAGCTTTCTGGTCCCAGCCTGTTAGAAGATATTTACGTACTTTGCCATAGTTTTTAAGTTAAACTAATCCCTGAAGTTATAAAAAGAACTAAAGAAGCCTAGAGCTCCAAATGTATTTGTTATTCTATCTATCGGTCACCTGAAAAGATGGACCCACCAAAGGATCAACAACGATCCAAATTCTAAAAATTTATGTGAAAAAATAATCAAATACTAGTACACGACTATTGTAAGTATTGCAGCCAAGGATTATGTCTTGGCAGGCAAGGGGACCAAGGCCCCTTCAACTTTCTGATAATTTTTATTTATAAATTAATTTTTTAATAAAACTTTAAATATACAAGTATTCATCTATTTAGCTTTTTTTTTTTTTTTTTTGATAAAGAAGGAGGGGGAGGAGTTAGACCCCGAGCATGGCCACCTCCAAACAGTCCCCCAACTCCAGCCAGAGAATGTTCGATACACGGTGCATATTAATTTTTTCGCAACTTTTTCACTACCACCAACCAATAGGGACTCCAGGATTATTTTATTAATTTTTCTCTTATTTTTATTTTATTCTTGGACTATTTTTTTATTTTTTTATTTTATTCCCGGACTTTTTCACTACCACCAACCAACAGGGACTCCAGGATTATTTTATTAATTTTTTACTTTTTTTTGATTTTATTCTCGGACTATTTTTTATTTTTTATTTTACCCCCGGACTTTCCACCAACCAACAGGGATTCCAGGATTATTTTATTAATTTTTCTCTTTTTTTATTTTATTCTCGGACTATTTTTTTATTTTTTTATTTTACTCCCAGACTTTTTCACTACCACCAACCAATAGGGACTCTAGGATTATTTTATTAATTTTTCACTTTTTTTTATTTTATTCTTGAACTATTTTTTTTATTTTTTTATTTTATCCCCGGACTTTCTCGTCGAAATATGTCCAAAACAAGACTCGAACCCCTGCCAGCTGGTTGTGAGAAAAGTCTCACAACCAACTGCACCACTCACCAGTGGTATCTATTTAGTTCTTCTAGAACTGGATGCATTAAATATTACTTAGAGAATCTTAAAAAAAATTAAAAAAAATAAATATCATAAATTAACTTTCTTTACCACAGAGTTAGATTACTTCTAGCTTTTTTCTTTTATTATTTTTTCATAATTATTTAAAAAAAGATAAAAGATTTCCTTCTTATCACTCGAACGACACCAGTCTTCGGAACCTACCATAATTGAAGCCATCGTGCATGACCAGCACTATCCCGTTCTCCACATCGATGGATGCCATGGCGACTGCACTCGTTGCGCTACATGACTGATGAGAATTTTTCCATGGCGCGACTGGATGGCATACTTGTACAAGGCCGAATACCACTTATAATTAATTATCTATGTTGAGCATGGACCATATCTTATTAGGATCATGATCCATCCCACTTAGATAATCAATTTAGGAGATCAAATAGGAAGGCATTGAAAAGAGAATTGAAATTATTCAAATGTATAGAAGAAAAAATAATTACAAATTTAATGGAAGGATCCCTAAACTTTCCTACAAACTGCACCTCAGTCAAGCATGGCTCCTGGATACATCTTCCTGGAGATTCAAGACTTTGTCACAATACCTCCTTCCTTGAAGAAATCTTTTTCTTGATTCTTCTTCCTCTCTCTCAAAACCTAAACTAATTACAAGAAGAAACATAAAAATAAAATTTACTAGTGGAATTGATGATTTCTCCCTGCTCCCGGGGTCCTACTTTTATAGAGCTCATCTAGGACTTGCTCCCAGTCAAATTTGAAGTCAATCGGGCTCAAAATCGACCATATGTCATGAAAAAACTTCTCAGCCATCAATTCTGCATCACAGGCCTTAGATTGTGCTGAATTTCATGCAAAATAGCCTCCTTCCTTCTTGGGTGAACAAAGTCCGATCCGGACTCCTACTGCATTCTGGATCCCTTCTCCCACTTGGATTCGAATTCCTTTCTTCTCCCCATTGCAGCGGATGGCCGGTGGCGTGAGGCGACAAATGGCAGTGATGGGAGGTGGTGTAGGAAGGAGTGGTGGCAGACGAATGAGTAGAAAAAATGGCTGCAAGTGACCGGTGGTGGACAGAGATTGGCAGATGAGGAGGTAGATGGTGACGACGGGCGGCAATGGCGATGCCCAGATGGTAGTTAACTGGCGATGACAGTAGATGGGAAAAGGTTTGAGCATGGTAGCCGAATGGAGATTTGCCGGCGGTAGATGGGTCTCCAGCTGTGCTCTGGTGGTGGAAGGCTTCCCGATGGCAAAGGGAACAGTGGGAGAGAGCTCCGATGGCTGGGTGGTGTGAAACGGTGATAGTGGTCCATGGATAAGGGTCATGGATCGTTAGCAATGATTGCCGGTGGACCAGCCTGGTTTCTCTGTAGATCGAACAGTCGATCCATAGTAGATCGGCTGCTTCAAAAATCATGCAAAAGCTTAATAACTTCAAAATACAGTTTCAAGCTCATTCCAACTCTAATTCGAGTGTCGTTTGCACCATTAGACTCCAAAAATCAAACTTTTTCAATCCACGGACTCCTTTTCTATAAAAACCTAATAAAAAATATTAATTTTTAATAAATATAGATTAAATAATATTTATTTTAATATTTAAATTAAGATATTTAATAGTCTTATCACAAAGCAAAACAAGTAAGAACTTATTTTGTAGCAACATTGAAGCTATCCCTTGTTTGTTTATCCAATCTCGCACTTATCATGTGCTTATATCTCCCTAATTGCATCTACTACCATTTTTTTTTTTTTTTTTGTAGTTATCTCTGTTAACAATTTTTCTTTCCTTATTAGGGCATAACAAGAATAGTCGAGAGATATGACCCACGATAATAATTTTGTTATTAGGGTATTCACCCATCACTTGTAATTCTTTAGCCATCAGTAAAAATATATTTTAAATAATTAATGGTGTTAATATTTTTTAAAAATTCTAATTTCATAACTAAATTATACTTTTTTTATAAAATTAATTATTTTTTAAATAATTTAAATAAATATATATATATATAATTAGAGTATTTTCATGAAAAGTAATGCTCAACCCGAAGCACCACCACTCATTAAAATATTTAATTAAAAAATTAATTTTTATTCTTCCTTCTTTGATGGATATATTAAAATTATTGAAGATATTCAAAATTCTGAAACCCTAAAAATTTGGCAAAATTAATGATTTAAATACTTGTCAACTTAAAGAGCTCACTCTATAAATTTAAAGGATGCAAATCAGATCTGAATCGAAGATCAAATGAGCTCAGAATCAATTAAAAATCAAATCTAATATAAATTTTAGAGTAGTCGGTCCATCATGGACCGATCACTCGATCTACATGTCAACCTTCATGGACTAAAGAAGAAAGACCATCGAGTCATTGCCTCCTTCCTCCTCCTCCCTGCCAACATCATCACCGCTCTGTCTCATCCCGAGAGGACTCGAGCCTCCATCGTCCCTTCTCAGTCCCAAGCTTCACACCACCATGATCCAGCATTTCTGCAACTTCCATCTCCCTACCTCGATGCCATTACCAACCTCTCTTAGCCTAGCCACTCGCCTATCCTCGCTATCCCAAACCATCGCACTACCGTACCCAGTACAAGAAATATGGGAATCAGCAACTTTTTTCAACGATCAGAAAAAAATCACTGAAAAATATGTTAATTTTCCCGGCAATCATGACCAACTGCTGGAAAAAGTTCATGTGATTCAGCCGGTCCAAGTTATCCTAGCAATTTTTATATTTCATTAGAAAAGAAGTTATTCCAGCAATTTTTCTAATATACTAGAAAAGGTTTAAATTATCTCAGTGATTTATTTTATCCTCCCAGAAAAAGTCCAGGGTATGCCAGCAATTTTTTAAATCTACTAGGAAAAGTTTTATTTTATCTCGATAATTTTTATTGATCGCTAAAAAAAAATATTTTATTATTTTTTATTAAAATCATAACTAACCGATCGTGCGCACCCTCTATTCTTCTTCTCTCTCACATTTTTTTTTTCTTAAAAGATCCTGAATCTCAAACGTATCCCATGCATCCCTCTTCCTTCTTCCTCTGCGAGCCCTCATTAATTATTCTCCTTCTTCTTCTCCATGAGCTCCCCTTAATGTCTTCCTATTATTCTATTCCTTATTTTATTGAAAGAATTTTGGCAAATCGTGCGATTTGGATGCTTCCCTCCCTCATCTACATTGTCTTCATCAAGGTCGGCGCCTCCTTCGCCATCTTCATGAACGATGGCTGTTTTTGGGCAGATTGTATGATTTGGATGCTTCCCTCCCCTATGCCATCTTCGTGAACGCCGGCACCTCCCTCATCTACATCGTCTTCAACAAGGTCGGCGCCTCCTTCCTCTTCAGCTTTTCCATCTAAAAAATAGGTTTTTCAGGATACATTTCGAGCTATTATTGGATTGGAATCCATGGGTTTTATTATTTCATCGTTTATAGGTATATATTGGAGCGGAATCAACATTCTTATTGGATGTAGTTTTCCTTTGCTTGTGGTTCTGGGTAGCAGGATTTTGGTGATTGTTGGATGCGTTTGGGTCAGGGCTATCTGCGATAGCGCTTACTGCCACAAAGTTTGAATTTTTTGTGTCCGAGCCTTTGGATTGTGTTATTTGCTGTGCTTCATCTGGATGATTCTTGTTTTTCATTATTTTTCTTGCAAAAAGATTTACCAGCAACGAAGGGACAGCCTTCAATTTTGTTTCGATTTTTTCTACGTTGGTTTTCTTTGATTTCAGTACTGTTTGGTCATGTTTAAATAGCCTCTTTGTCTTAAAGAGCTGGTTTATTTTTCTCTTGATTTCTTAATGCTTATGGTGGAACCATATAAATGCTTGGCTTTTAATTTTATTCTAATTTTGTGTATTGGAAGCTTATATTATGTGAGTTCACTCATGAGGGAGTCACAATTTTTTTTTGGAAAAATTAGTGAATCTGAGTTCCACTATAGTTCTGGTATCAAGCTACCCAACTTAATTAGCTAGAATCTTTGGATGAAGTTTTAATTCTTTTGATCACCATCAAAATACTGCTTATATGTTTTATTGAAGTTGCTGGAGGAGCTTGTAATTTTCGATGTTACAGATTGGGTTGGGATGGTTCTATCCCTCTATTGGGAAGTTGATGCAAGGGATGGTGTGCTTCTTTCATGATCATGTTTTTACATAGTTTGATACTGTATGGTTTTCCTAGTTGGATAATCTATTAAATATATTAGGTGTTGGTTTGCCAGTTCTATATTTTATCCAAGTTGGGAGGCTTGTTTATATGTATCAGATGGGGTTATGTGCATTAGCTATGTTATTGTCATAGAATTTCTGGGTTAGCTGGAATGCTATTATATTGCTATAACACTATCTATATCCTAAATGTGATGTTCTCAGAGTAATGAATCATTTTACTTCCTCTATTTATCAAAAAAAACTTAATTAGCTAGAAAAAAGAACCAGAAAAGAAATGATCCAAATTACGTATTATATTTTTTTTGATCGAGAAAACAACTATTTGTTTGGCAATCTGTACCTTCCTAATTTTTACCGAACTAATTAGGTTTGAGAAACAAGTTTCAAATTATAAGGTTGTAACTATACAAAGATGGTAGATGAATGTATCTTTGAACATGTTTCCTGTCAACAAAATGTGCATAGCACAATTTTGATTTGGGTGTAGGGGAGAATATTCTGGATTCAGGGAAAAATTCAAAAATTTAAGCAAAAGTATGAGAAGAATACATAATAAATAAAATAAGGGAACAATGAAGATCGATTATGTTTATTAGATATATATTTAGTTTTAATATCGAACCTGGTCTTTAGCTCTCGTCATTTATATTCTTCATATTTAAGGATTATTCATAGTATTGCTCAATAGTTACTTGGAATTTCTGACCCATCATATGGGGTTGGCTTTGGATTTATACTTCAAACACATATATAGTTGTCAATTTTTTCTAATTTTGATTGATCGTATTTTGATTTATTTAGTGGGAAGACTTCTTTAAAACAAAGTATACACGCATATAGAGAGAAAATTCAGGGGTGGGGTGGTGGCAATGGAATGGAGATGTACCTAGAAACCCACATCATTGTATATAATGAAGGATACAACGTGATATAAATCATTCTTAGTTTCAAGTCCAAGTTTAAGAGAAAAGAGGAGATTGTAGACATGGAGTAGGATAAGACTAAGAAGAAGAGAAACCAGCTTGGGAACCCAGGTAGGAAGGATCTCCTCTATTTTTTATTTCAATTTACTCATACAAAAGGATAAATTTTCTTGAAATGGAGGACCATCAAGTGCTCTGCTTTGTTATTATGAAACCACTCCAAACTCCATATTTTGAATGATGAATGCTAGATTATTTCTGTATGATCATCAATTGATCATAGAAACATATATAAATATTTTAATCCAATTGATCACCAATAACCTTAATTCATAGTGGGCTTTATCATACATTGTTATGGTGTCACTGATTTCAAAGAACCTTGCAATGATAATGTTCTTCATTTGTTAGTTCATGCTAATATCATATAGGTAGTGCATTACCATCCTATATTATGCGAGTAGTTTTATATCAAGCCTATCTAGAAGGAGGTCAATCTAATGCCCTATATCAGTGAAAGACATCACATGTCATGTGTAGACAGATGTGTTATTGAAATTTTGATCTCTCTGTTGTTCTACTAGAATTCTTGTTCTTCACTCTTAAGTCCTTGTGCATGCGAGTATTTTTGAACAACTTTCATTGCATGTTGTTATACTATCAGTAAGTAGAAAGTTAGAAAATTAGTCAGCACATGCATATTATTGCATGGTGAGGTTTATTGATGGTCTGCATCATTACCTATTGTGCCTTAGACCTATTCTTAGTTTTAGTGGTCTCTATCTTGTATACAGAGCTACTATATTAGAATTTCAATTATTTCTAGCAGCTTAGTGACCAGTTAATAAATACTAAGAGCTGGTGCTTTAATTTAGTAAGATTGAGTTGCACCTCCTCGTTTCTTCTCTCTCTTATTTTCCTTTTTCTATCTCTTATCATCTATATTGTAAATGCTTGTTTTGTTATAAGATTGTTCTGCTCAAGATTTTAATTAGGATATGGTCCGAGTAATATCTTATTTTAATTAAGATATTATCTAGGTAATTTACAAAAAATAGCATTTTTTAATCGGAAGCATACCTGTAAAGTGATTATGCTTCCATGTGGTTATCTAATTGTATGTAAGTCCTAGCAAGAATCCCTAGCAACCTGCATTTGGATTCAAAAAATCATCATTTAGAAACAATGAGACTTTTAAATCTATATGATGTAAAACTGGGAAAGTGTGCTAGTATTACAAATTAGAGACCTAGAGAGAAGCAGAGTAACTATAAAAATCTAGCTACCTAGATTTTTCTTGTACAAGGAAAAGATGAGTTTTTTTCCTTGAGATCTTGCCAATTTTGTTGCCCTCCCACCAAATGCTAGCCCATCATTAATCATCTTTAGCTTGAAGTTCAGCAATTCAATTTGATCATCCAAACAACCACATTTTTGTTTACATATGTTGAGATTTGCTTTCAAAAAACCATAGTCACTCTGGTGTACTTGCTAGATATGTCCAAATTTTGTTGAGGTTTTCTTTTAAATTTTTAATCTTGGGCTAATTCCCAACAGTTTTTACAGTTAGGTTTCCAAATTTAATCAATTTCTTCAAGCAATTGCATATCTCTCTTATGGATAAATGTCCCAATCTAATGGAATGAGTGCCCCACTATTTCATACTACATGGGTAAGTAACAATAGATTCAAATATGAAAAATATTTCAAATCTACAAATAATGTTTCACCTTTTATTTGAAAATGTTATATAGGTAAATGATGCATGTAGTGATCCTGAGGGCTCATCTATACACCTGATTGAATCATTATCATCAAGTCAGTTTATTCCAATAGATCAGGTAACATTTCATCGTTAAATATTTATGGATAATTTTAGGTAATATTTCAACTTCCTAAAACTTTTTGAATTGTACTCATTATGGCCTTAGGTTCTTGTAAGATTATTACATTTTTTATATTTTTAATTAATTTGTGAGATTTCTTTTAATTGATTTGGTGCTTGATATCAATTTAAATTATTGGTTTTGATTAATATGTTTTCCATGACAAATTTTGTGAGTTTTCAATTTGTGTACTTTAAAGTTGGCTATTCATGCTTGTTAAGAAATAATCAATTTAGTTTTTTTATTTAATTGCAGAGGAACCAGAATAAAAGAAAAAAGTCCCACTAAGCTTATACCATTAAGGTAAATTAATCATCCTCTAGTACTTGCTTAAATTTATTAGATATGATTAGTTATATATTTGATATTTATTTGCTTGGAATTCATAAATATTGATAAATTAAAAAATCTATTTGTAGGAAGGAAATGATGTTATCTTGAAGAGTTTGAGATGGCCACATATGACTGAGATAGCATGTTGAATCCTTTTATCCATCTAAGATGGTAGGGAGTACTCATTTGGGGAATCTATATTGGTGTTGTAAGAGTACAAAGTGAGCCTCTCATCAGAACTGATAGACTACAAAAAGCAATTGGTGATGCTATTAGATCAACAGATGCATAGCCCTCTATTTTTATATGTCTTGCAATTTATTACTATTCTTTTTAACTAACTTTTATCACTTTTTACATATTATTGACTACGTATAATTTTATTTTATTTTTTTGCAGATTAAACTTGTCAATAAATGATGAGTGCACAAATCTAAAGCATGATTATGATTTTATTTTAATCTTGTGACTTGGAGAAGAGAGATTTTCTCTTATCAAAATCTTGTATAAAGTACATGCCTATAATTTGGAAACTTTTTTTATGCTTATGGAATTATGGATTTTAGTCATTTGTGGAAATTATATTCAACATTTTGATTGCTTAATTCATGTTAATTTATTTTCAAGTGACTTTAAGATTTAGCAAAAATGAAATTAATGAATGTGTATGTTAATTATTTTTTTAAAAAAAATATATATCACATAATTGCTGCCAATATATTATCCCCAGTGATCAAGATCATTGCTAATATATTATCCTCAACAATCATAACTATAGCTACAAGATCATTCCTAGTGATTATAATTGTTGCTAAAATATTATCCCCAGTGATCATAACCGCCACTATAATATTATTCATAGCAGATAGAATCACTATTGAAAGTATATTTCTAGTGACTGTTATAAACTATGAGCAATGGTTATGATTGCTGATAAAAGTTTTTATAACAAAAAAAATACTACTAAATCTTAAAAAATCATTGCTTAAACATCATTTTTCCTAGTGGTTGTTTAAAGCATCGTTGTTAAAATAGCGATGGCACATTTACCAGTGGCATAGCAATAGTCAAAAAAATTGCTAGGAAAGATTTTACCAATGGTTTTTTCTATTTTTGCTAGCAATTTTGATTGCTGCTATATCCCTATTTCTTGTCATTGGCCATCCTCTTCACTGCTGCCACTAGCAAGACTTCAACATTAATGATAATGTTGACTCCGTTATTGATTTTGATGATTAACAAAATACTTGAATATATTTGAGTACTAACAGTTCTTTAAAGTGTGTTTCAATTAGAAAAAGGTACTCATTAAGTTAGCTAAAATGAATTGCTTGTCACATGATTAAAGAAGCCCTTTCTATGAATGAAACATTGAAGTTTGATGGACTTAAGTATTTAAAAATTGCTTGAAAGGATTTAAGAGTCAAGTTCAAAGAAGATTCAGCAGAATTTAAATCGAGTTTTGAAAAATTTCAGCAAGTGTTGACTCAAAGTATCGACTCATAATTCAAGTATCAACTTATAACAGTGCAAGTGTCGACTCAAGCTGATACGCAGAAAGAAATTTCAGATGGTATGCTTGAAGTGTCGACCATAGGTATCGACTCAAGGATCGACTCAAAGCCTTAGATAGATTTCTTATAAAACATGCTGAAATTCAAGACTCATCTCAAGTATCGACTCACAAGATAAAGTATCGACTCACCTGAGATTTCCAAAGAACTTCAAAGTAGAATTTTGAACTAGGTGTTAACTCATGAAAATTAAATATCGATCCTAAGTGTCGACTCATAGCCTGAAGTGTCGACACTTGAAATTCTGAGAACAGTAACGGCTAGTTTTTTTTAAATGCAGAACTCATCCTTTTCATCCCCAACGGCTAGTTCCACCTCTCTAACGGTCACAAACTGTCATTTAAGCCTTGGGATAGTATTTAAGTGAATTAAATTCAAGTGGAACAAGAGAAAATGAACAGAGGAAGAGAAAAAAAAAGAAAAATAAGAGCATTCACTCAAATATTCAATGAGAGCAACTATTTCCAAGCAAAAGAAGCCTCCAAGCATTCAAAGCAATTAAGAGCATTCAAGTCTAACCACTTTTGAGCATTGATTGAGGTTTCATCGAATTGAAGACAAGCATCTTTAACAAGCTTCAAAAAAAATAACAGCTTTTTTTATTAGAAAGCTTGATTGTATTTTTTACTTTCTATCTTATTTTGTTGTAACAAGATTTTTGGTGAGTCTAAGAACAAAACCAAGAAGGTTTTTGGTTAGCCTAGTTGAAAACCAAGAAGGTTTTTGGTTAGCCTAGTTGAAAATCAAGGAAGTTTTTGGTTAGCCTTTTAAAACCAAGAGGTTTCTTTTGGTGAGCCTAGTGAAAACCAAAAGGAATTTTGATTAGTGAGCCCAGAAAACTAATCGGCTATAATCGAGAGTGAGTATAGTGAATTCCTAAGTGAACTTTGGAGAGTGGATGTAGGTGTATTGGAGTGCATCGAACCATTATACTTCCTTGTATTTGTGGTTGATTATTCTTTCTATTCTTGCTCTTACTTACATTGCATTTATTTTCTTATTTTCGCTGTATACTTTTAAAAAAGCACACAACACTTGTTACATCTCACTAGCACTTGAATTGATTATTGAATTGGCACACATACTTGCAAATAGTTTTAGAAACCCAATTCACCCCCCCTCACGGGTTGCTTATTGGGCAACAGACAATACTCAGCGATGGCCAGAGGTAGGCGATTCTCTATTGTGCTAGCTATGGCTGGATGAAGATCAGATGGCCCCTATTTCTCCCAATTGTAGATAGAAATCCAGTGCATGTTTGGCATCCCAATCAGCGCTGATCGATGTTCCAGCAACCATCAAAGCATGGATCTAACATCTCCCATCAATCTCGACATATTATAGGCTTTAAACATCGGATCTAGTATGATTTTTGGAGAGATTTTGGCCCTGTGATGCATATTGGATTGTGGGGAGAATTTCTCATGATACAAGGTCGGTTCTACACCAATTTTGCTCCAATCTTAACTAGGAGAAAACTTATTCCGAGCTCTATAAAAGGAAGACCCCAGGTAGCAGTCTAGAAATCAGTTCAAAAGCAAAAAATTATTATTCTCATTGTTTTCTTTTCTTTGTTTTAGATCTTGTATTAGGCTTTTGGAAGAAAGAAAAATATGGAGGAAGTTCTAGTAGCAGCTATATGTGCCTAGGTTCTTTCAACTCAAAAAGACGATGAACCTTGTAATCATGTTTTTATTTTTCTTTTTGTATTTGAATTTCATGTAATAAAATCATATTTTTCATGCATATCTCTTTTTTATTTATTTTTCTAATCAAAGCTTTGATCTAACTTACATGGCCTATGCACTCTACAGATGTTCCATGATCTCCGAATATAATACGTGCCTATGAGAGATAAATTATAGTTTGTTAGATTAAATCCCAAATCTTGTAATTAGGATTAGATAGTTTATACTCTAATGAATGAGCCATGATCTATGGATACGATCCGTACCTAGTAGAGATAAACTATACTTAACCCTATTTGCAAGTATCATTATTATTATTACAACATAAAGAAAATAAAATAAAAAATTGTTTTACATGGTAGATTCGGATTCCTGTATTATTTCTCTGATTTCCTTCCTTTGATTAATTAATTTAGACTTGCAATTTAATTTCTGTTATTCTATTTTAGTTTTTTTATAAATAATTTTTTTTTTATTCCTTTTCATAAAATAATTATCCTTGATCTCCAAAGATATGATCCATACTCATCCTAGCCATGGTAGTGAGTTAAGTTTTATTTTTAACCACCCTACGATAAGCGATCAAATTTTGGCACTGTTGTCAAGATCTAGGCATGATTATTTTTCAAAAAAAATAAAAAAAAACATAAATTTTCTATTTTCATTCTACTTATTGCTTTCTTTATTTTAATTGCCTTCTTTTATTACTACTACTTTACTTTAATTACCTTATTCTCTAAACTACTTTTTATTCTTGTTAGCATAAAGAGAAAAAAAAAAGTAAAATATTTTCTTTTCTTTTATTCACAAGTTGCCTTCTAACTATATTTAAGTTTCCTTTTTAGACCACTTTTAATATTTATAAAAAAAATATAAAAAGAAAAGAAAGACATATTTTTCATAAAACTAATTAATTTAAAGAAACAAAAAAATTCTAAAATCTTTCTACTTTATTTGGACACGTGTTTGAGTTGCATTGCATCCCCATAAACTATCCTAAGGGTATTAATCAATAAACAAGATAAGGTGGGAATTTAATCATCCTTTCTTGGCCCATAATCATCTCCTTGCTTCTGCATTGACCTAGTTCTTAATATAAAATCAATCATATGCCGGTCCTAGGATACCCGAGCTTACTAGGACAAGGCACTAAAGAGTTGGATTGGATCAAGATTGGCTTATTGATTGGTATCTAGAAAAGGAGTTCAAGAATGAAGTAGCCTTGAAAGAATATGGTTATTTAATTGATTCCATTGATTAACTTGGCTAAATTATTTGGTGTCTAAGGAAAGCAACGGGAGATCCCCACCAACCTTACCCTTACCTAGCTAGTCGGCTGGTTAGTTTTGACTTAGAGGGCTCCAAGACGGCCTTGGAAGTTAAGAGTTGTCTAGATCCAAGATAAAACTAAGTAGAGTTTTAATTTGTTTGATAACTTATTCGCTAATAAAACTTTTACCAAATTAAAATACCATTCTCTATCATCTATAGATTTAACAATCTTTAGGACTCATCTTTAGAACTTTCTTCTCATTTATCCTTCTTTTTTCTTCTCTCTTCCATAAGAAAAACAAAAAAAACTAGCAACAATTATAACTTGAAAAAAGGAATCTAGTCGATTAGTACGAATAGATGTAAATCCTATGCTTAACCAAGAAAACTTAGAGTTAACTATAAAGGAAACAGAACATCCCCTAATCCTAAGAAACTATTGTTACCCGATTAGATCTGCTCAACCATCTTGCATTTGATTATCCCAAACTAATGCTACCAATTTCAAGATTAAACCTCAAATTATTAACATGCTCCCCAAATTTACTGGAATTGAGGACGTGTATATTTTTATTAGAGAATTTGAAAAAGTGTGTGATATCATGAGAATGCATGAACTCTTGAAAGATGCCATTAAACTTAGGTTGATTAATTTTGTCCTCAAGAAAAATACCAAGAAATGGTTATATAATTTGCCTAACCAGTTAATCACAACATAGAAGGGCTTTGTTAAAATGTTCTTAAGGAAGTTCTTTCCACATCATAAAATAGCCAAGTTGAGAAATGAGATTAACCAATTTTATCAAGGGGAGAGCCTTTTTGAAAATACCTAGACCATTTTAAGAATCTTTTGAGTCAGTGTCCACACCATGAGATAGAGACCTGGAGGCTATGCCAAACTATTTATAAAGGTATAGATCCAAGTTCAAAACCATACTTGAGTCGATGTGCTAAGTCCAGTTCATGTAAAAATCACCTAATGAAGCTTAGCAATTTTTAGAGGACTTAGCAAAAAAGAATTTATAGTGAAAGGCAACTAGGAAGCCAAAAAATATAATATCAAGAGGTGGTATGCACCAAATCTTAACATCCATAGCTGAAGAAGCTAAAATGTCATCTTTGATCCGTAAGATAGAGCAGGTCTTGGAACTCAAGGGACAGGCATATGTAAATCAAGTAAACTAAGTATCCGCACCTATGCAATGGATGCAGTGATCTAGGTCACATAGCAAAAGAGTGCCCCCACCTCATGATCCAAACTGAAAATAATTATGCATAAGTAAACACAGCCTATTAGAAATCTACGAATAGCCCCTATGCACCAACCTACATCCTAGGATGGAGGAATCATCCAAACTTTTTCTAGTTACAAGATCCTAATGTAGGTGGTTCTAGCTTCAACCAACCCAACCTAAGGCCTAGTCCTATAGTAAATAATGCATTAGTCAATGATAATGAAAAGGGATTTAGTTCCCTAGAAAAAGTCCTAAAAACTCTAGTTAAATCTCGAGCTGACACCTATACTACAATTAATAGCACCAATACTATCCTAAATCACTTTATGCAAACCACGAGCCAATAGGTAATTTCCAACACCTAGGCTATTGCCCATTTAGAAATGTAATTAGATCAATTAGCCACTACAATGAGTGAAAGGAAAAGGGATAAACTGTCGAGTCAGCCTGAAGCTAAACCAAGGACCCAGAATAATCGAGGAGCCCAGATCAACCAACTGAATGATATCCATATATTAAAATCTGGAAGACAAATAGATAACCAAGTGGACACATCTAAAGAAGAAGAAATAGAAGATCCATTCTTTGAACAACTATTCGAGCAGGGCTAGCCTGAAGAATCTAAGGCATCAGAACCAGATGAAGTACCAAACTCACTAGCAAAGCCCTTGCTAGAATATGATGAACCAAATATCAAGGTTGTAGCACCATTTCCTAATAAACTTAAACCTAACTAAAACTTAGCCCAATTAGACAAGATCTTGAAGGTCTTCAAACAAGTTAAGGTAAACATTTCCTTACTAGATATAATCCAATAAGTCCCAACTTATACTAAATTCCTTAAGAATTTGTGTACCAAGAAGAAGACCACCGATGTACCTACGAGAGCCTTCCTAGTAGCTAGTGTCAGTTTATACCTATTAAACCACATGTCAGTAAAGTATAAAGATCCAGGATCACCCAATGTTTCATGTATTATGGGGAACGCCCTCATTAATAAGGCTCTGTTAGACCTAAGGGCTAGTGTCAACATATTACCGTATTTAGTATACAAGCAATTAGGATTAAGAAAACTAAAGCCCATGGAAATGACCCTATAATTGGTAGATCAGTTTTTAAAAGTGCTAAGAAAAATAGTAGAGGATGTGCTAATTAAGGTTAGTGACTTTGTTTACCCGATAGATTTTATAATTCTAGAAATTGAACCGGTAATGAATCCAAAAAATCACATCCCTATCATACTAGGTAGATCATTTCTGGCTACAACCAACATGTAAATCAACTACCGAAATGAGTTAATGAAACTCTCTTTTGGAAACATGTCAATAGATCTAAATATTTTTAATCTAACTAATATAAATCAAACGAGCAACTTGAACTATGTTCAGGATAGTGTCTATGATCCCATAGACCTCAGCAATGAAGAGTTCAACTTGGACTCTGGATGAACTAAGATGGTGAAGAGGTTAATGAAGTCATTTCAATTGATGCGAATTCAAGATGGGAGCCTCCAGTCAAACCACTTGAAATAGTGGCTGAACCATTGCCTAAAATATTAATAGAGGAAGCACCTAAGTTACAACTGAAACCACTCCCTAAGCACCTCAAATATGCATACCTAGGTCCTTCAGAAACTGTGCTAGTAAATATTTTAGTAGACCTAGACCCTATACAAAAGGAAGAATTGTTAAGCATCCTTAAAAAAAATCAGGAAGCTTTAGGATGGACTATGGCTGATGATGTTGCTGAAAGCTGACATGCTGATGTGTACTCTCTAGCGGATACCATGTCAGAAGTCCGCCACGGCGGACACCCCATCTCGGGCTCCTTTGGCCGAGCCAAGCCCCTTCGAATCGACGAGGCGGCTCGTCGAAGCCGAGCTTCGTCCTCCGCCAGGTCGACACCCACAAGCTCGGGACGCCTAGGCTGGAGCCGAGCGACCTCCTTTGGCCGGGCCAAACCCGTCCGGATCGATGAGGCGACCCGTCGAAGCTGAGCTCCATCCTCCGCCAGGTCGGCACCCGCAAGCTCGGGGTGCCTAGGCCAGAGCCGAGCGACCTCCTTTGCCAGATCGAGCTCCTCCGAGGCTGAGACCCCTGAGCCGGAGTCGAGCTCAGCCCTCCTCCGCAAGGTCGAGCCCCTTCGAGGCCGAGCCCTCTGAGCAGGAGTCGAGTCTCAGCTTCACCAGGTCCGGCTCCTCCAGGATCAAGCCCCCTGAGCCGGAGTCGAGCTTAGCCCTCCATTGCCAGGTCAAGCCTCCTGAGTCAGAGCCGGGTTGTTGACTCTGGTCTTGATTTTGATGATTGACAAAATGTTTAAGTATATATGAGTACTAATTGTATTTTAAGTGTATTTTTCAGATCTTAGTACTCAACCATGTTGGATGAAGAAATGCTTGTATTTCAGTTGAAAAAGTTCTTAAATTAATGAAAAATCAAGTATATAGACTTTGGAATTAATATAGAAGAACTTGAAGAGGTTAAAGTTTCAATTTGAAGATGTTTCAGCAATGGCACAGGCAAGTGTCGACACCTGCAAATGAAGTGTTGACACCTGAGGATCAAGTATCGACACTTGAAGAGTGAAGTGTCGACTTAAGGCCTGAGACAAATAGAAAACTTCAGAAAGCACTTTCAGTCAAGTGTCGACACCTGGAGCTGAAGTGTCGATACCTGGAGCTGAAGTGTCGATACCTGGAAGTGAAGTATCAACACCTGGAGAATGAAGTGTCGACACCTGGAGGTGAAGTGTCGATACTTGAACAGTAACGGCTAGTTTTCTAGGCTACAGAACTTCTCCAACTTGGCTCCAACGGCCATATTTTTCTTCCTAGCGGCTATAAACGGTCATTTAAGTGTTGGGAGGCTATATAAACATCAAGAATCAAATGGGAAAGTAATCATTTGGTGAGTTTTTTTAATATTCTTCAAGAATTCAAGAGTTGAGTGATTCAAAGCCTTCAAGCTTTCAAGTTTCAAAGAGAGCATTCAAAGTCTACATCTACAAGCATCAATCAAAGGCTTCATCAACTTGAAGACAAGATCTTCATCAACAATCAAGGGCTTCAAAGAGATATTTGCTTTATTTTAGAAAGCTTTTATTGTATTCATTTATACTTGCTCTTACATTGTTTTAGTTAAGGTTTTTGATGAGCCTTGGAAAACCAAAGAGGTTTTTGGTAAGCCTTGAAAGCCAAAGTGGTTGTTGGTGAGCCTTGAAATGAACTAGGATTTTACTTGTGAGCCCGAAGCCAAAACAAGTTGTTTAGGTTCTTGGTCATCCCGTAAAACCAAGGGTGGTTGTTGGTGAGCCTTGAAATCAACTAAGATTTGACTTGTGAGCCCGAAGACAAAACAAGTTGTAAAGGTTGTTGGTGAGCCTAAATTATAAAACCAAACTTAGTGAAATTTCCAAGAGGTTCTTGGGGAGTGGATGTAGGTGCTTGGTTGGCACCGAACCACTATAAATATTTGTGTTTGTGTGATTGTTCTCCTTGTACTTTTATTTTTTTATTTCCGCTGTATTTATTTGAAATACACAAGCACTTGAATTGCATTAGCACATACTTGCTTTAGTTCACACTTTGCAAATAGTACAAAAATTTTATAAAACCCAATTCACCCCCCTCATGGGTTGCCTACCTGGGCCTACACGGGTCCCAGCTCTCCGGTTCGGTAACCAGCTCGAACAGCACCACGGCCAACAGGGGGCGGAGCCACCTCCCCGAGACATCGGCAGGCAACCCGAAGTCCGCGAGGAAGCACCTGTCATGCCATAATAACCGTCTGTGACCACTACTTACACCAGAAGGGCAAGAAGCTCCTTGATCAAGATGCCACGCTCTCCACCAACCACTTGAAGCGCCCGGAAGATGAAGTAACCAGAAGATTCGAATCCCAGGGACGGCGGCCCCCCGATCGAGATACTGCCAGGCTTCCCGGAATGAGATGACCGGAAGGAATGTCAGAACACACGACAGTTTCTCTTATCACGAATCAGGAAAGACATAACATCCACGATGCAAAATACCGTTGCACGCGCCTGACAACCTAGGAGAGATCCCAAGGTAGGTGCCTAATGATCACCTGGGCTTACAACAAGGTTCGACACCCCCAAAGGGGGGGAGGTACGCAAACACGAGCACTACCATCAAGCTCAAGCAAGTCAAGGAAGAAAGGCCACATGAGGATCCCTCTAGCTCGGCCACCGTTCTCCCAACACACTTGCACCCCATTCTCACACCACTCACTCCTCCTAGCATTGAGTCCATCAAGAGGGGCTCGACCAGGAGGATCTATTTCCCTTGATCATCACTGACTTGACCATCGGAGTGCCCCCACCGGAATCCCTGGCCTGGGTCATTAACCTCATTTTTCTAGGCTCGAAGGTGCAGGACATCCCAAGAGAACTTGAGGGGCGATCCGACCTTGACGATAGCTACGGGCTACAATGATCTTGGCGGCAATAGATTAGCGTGCCAAGAAGGGGATGCGAAGCGATCTTTGATCCAGCTTTAGCCCCTTTACAAAAAGTCTGACGGAAGGATGGTGACGACACGGGCGAGGGAGGTCTCCACCAGTCATGCGAGGGACTCCCTTTCCTGGGAGAACCCGCACAATCCAGAGGTGGAACCACTCGCTCCAGCTCAACCACTTCCGCCGGAGTCTCAACTGGCCGCACTCACCCAGCAGGTGCAGATCCTGGCCACAGTAGTACGTCAGCTTCAGCACCAACACCGATCCTTGGCTACTCATCAGTAGCCAGGGACTCCCGCGGCCCATGCTACAGCACCCCACGAACTCCGGCAAAAAGACAACGAGCCTGGTCTACCGATAGGGAGAGCCGCTCGCCAAACCTTGAGCGGGTGGCGTCCAGACCCCATCAAGGTATGAAAGATAGGACCCCCCACCACGGGTGCCATGCACCCATGTCACCTTCTCCGTCTCCTTCGGTAGAGGGGTCCACTGATGAAGCCGTCAGGTGCATGGCGGAGAAGCGCCTGGAGGAGCATGACCACAAGCTGGCAGAATTATCTCACCGGTTTGCCAATCTATCGGGCTCCAGTAGCGAGCCAGCAGGCTACGATGCCCGTCCCCCTTTCTCCCGAAAAGTCCAAGAGGAGCCGATCCTGCATCGGTTCCATATGCCGCAAGTGGATCCTTACGATGGGACCACCGACACCCTGGACATCCTAGAAAGCTACAGGACCCTCATGAGGGTCCAGGGGGCCACCGATGCCCTCCTCTGCATCGCCTTTCCTGTCACTCTCCGGAAAGCAGCTCGGGTGTGGTTCACCTGTTTGGAGCCGGAGAGCATCAACTCCTTTGCCCAGCTGGGATAGAAGTTCGTGGCCCACTTTGACGCCCATCGAAAGATGCCACGAGAGGCAGACAACCTCTTCTCCATCAGGCAGCAGGGCCGCGAGCCCCTGCGGGACTACGTAGCCTATTTCAAGGCTACCGTATTGGAGATTTACAACCTCAAAGAGCCAGTTGCCATGTTGGCTCTGAAGCGAGGACTCAGGACCTCCCGCCTGACTTACTCGATAAGAAGCCCCCCAAGAGCTACTCCGAGCTCCTCCTCCGAGCTCAAAAGTACATCCACGCCGAGGAGGCGGATCATATGAGGCGGGAGATCGATGGAAAGTCGCTGAAGATACCTGCCCCGCCGAGGTGTCCGGGATGCGGAAGCCGGGACCTCCAGCTTCAAGCTTCTGGCAGAGGCCAAGGACGAGAGGCACTCCCGTTCCCGAGGTGAGTTATACCCCCCTCCTCGCACCGAGGACGAACATCCTCATGGAGATCGAAGGTGAGCCCTACCTGAAGTGCCCACCTCTGATGAGGTCGTCTTCTGGCCGTGACAAGATGAAGTACTGCCGCTACCACCGTGACCACAGCCACGACACCAAGAAATGTCGTAACCTCAAGAAGGAGATCGAAGAACTCATCAAGAGGGGCTACCTCGGGAGGTACGTGGGGGGCAGACCTCAAGCACTCGTCGCTCTCCCACCAGCTCCTGCAGTAGATAACCGCCCTACCGAGAAGCTGGTGGGGATGATAAGTTGAGAAGCCGAGCGCACATCCAAGAAGGCCCGGGGGGCAGGGCAATCTGAAAATATACTCTCCTTTATGAGGGAAGGGGAAGGCTGGGAAGAAAATGTAAATAACGATGCTGTGGTCGTCAAGATGACGATCGCTAAGCATCCTGTAAAACGCATCATGGTTGATAGTAGAAGCTCCACGGATGTGCTTTTTTATGATGCTTTCTCCAGAATGAATTTGTCTCCCGCACGGCTCAGGTCTGTGCACACACCCATTGTCGGCTTCACAGGAGACTCTGTGAGAGTTGAGGGAGATATTACTCTTCCGATCACCGCAGGGACCCCACCTCAGCAGAGCACTGTCATGGTGACTTTCACAGTAGTTAAACTCCCCTCTACCTACAATCTGATGCTCGGCCGACCCGAACTCAATCTGCTCGATGCAGTCATCTCCACCAGGAGACTACTTGTGCAGTTCCCAACCCCTTACGGTGTCGGGGAGATGAGGGGAGCACCTCAACTAGTCCAATACTGCTTCCAAACACTCCCGGGCACCAGGGAACCCGAGGAAGATCCCAGAGCGGACGAGCTCGACTAAAGGGCGTAGGACCATAGAGGTGGCCCAGCCGAGTGCCTGCTGTCTTTTCCGCTTGAGACTGACCAGGAGAAGACGATGCAGATTGGGGCCCAGCTGCAGGAGGAAGAGAGGGCCCGCTTATTGGAGTTCCTGCGAGCGAACACAGATATGTTCGCCTGGATGGTGGCCGACATGCTAGGTATTCTTCCTGACACATCACTCACAAGTTAAGCATTGACCCGAAGTGCAGGCCAGTTTGGCAGAAGAAGAGAAGCTTCGTCCCAGAGAGGAAGGCGGCCATCAATGAGGAGGTAGACAAACTTCTCGCCGCCAATTTCGTTCGGGAAGTGCAATATCTAAGCTGGCTGGCGAATGTGGTGATGGTAAAGAAGAACAATGGCAAATGGAGGATCTGTGTGGACTACATCGACCTCAACAAGGCATGCTCAAAGGACAGCTTTCCCCAGTCGAAGATCGATCAGTTGGTGGATGCCACCTCGAGGCACAGGCTCCTCTCCTTTATGGATGCATTCTCCGGATACAATTAGATCTGGATGCACCCAGAGGACGAGGAGCACACCGCCTTCATCACCGACCAAGGAATATATTGCTACAAGATGATGCCCTTCGGTCTGAAGAACGCCGGGGCCACATACCAGTGCCTGGTCAATAAGGTCTTCAAAGACCAAATTGGTCGGAACATGCAGGTGTATGTGGACGACATGCTTGTCATGAGCAAGCCGAGCTCGAACCACGTTGCTAACCTCGCCGAAGCCTTCCACAACCTCCAAAAGCACCAGATGAAGCTGAACCCAGCGAAGTGTGCCTTTGGAATAGTGGCAGAAAAGTTCCTTTACTTCATGGTCACACGGAGGGGCATTGAAGCCAGCCCGGAGAAGGTCCAGGTAGTCATCGGCATGGAGCACCCGACATCCAAGAAGCAGGTCCAGTGCTTGACGGGGCAGATCACAACGCTGATCCGATTCATCTCGAGGTCGGCAGATCGCTACCTCCCTTTCTTCAAGGCACTGTGCAAGATGCATGACTTCCCCTGGACGGAGGAGTGCAGAATGGCCTTTGAGGAGTTGAAGGAGTCCCTGGCTACTCCTTCGCTGCTCTCCAGGCCGGAGGAAGGGGAGGAGCTTCTACTCTATCTGGCGGTCACACCCGGAGCAGTCAGCTCGGTCCTCGTCCGAGCAGATGAGGACGGGTCCCAGAAACTGGTGTATTACACCAGCAAGATCCTCCGTGATGTGGAGATCAAGTATACTCGATATGAGAAACTCATTTTTGCACTAATAATATTTGTTAAGCACCTCAGGCCCTACTTCCAAGCACACCCTATCATGGTCGTGACGGACCAGCCGCTGAGGGCCATGCTTAGCCACCCCGAGACCTCCAGGAGACTGGCCAAGTGGTCCCTGCTGCTGAGCTAGTTCGACATAACGTATCGACCGAGATCCTCGTAGAAGGTCCAAGTCCTAGCCGACTTCGTAATCGAATACACGAGGCTCGCCGAGGAGCCAGAGCAGACAATAATGGAGCCCCAAACAGAGCTCGGACCGGGGGAGGAGCCCTGGATCCTCCATGTAGATGGCACGTCCAATTTCGATGAGAGCGGAGCTGGCCTCATCCTCGCCAACAGTGATAGGGTGGTGACAGAATGTGCCCTCCGCTTCAAGTTCGCTGTGACCAACAACCAGGCGGAGTACGAGGAGCTCCTCGCGGGTCTGAAAGTCTCCCGCGAGTTGGGCATGCAAAGCTTGAAAGTCTTTACCGATTCCTAACTGGTTGCCGAGCAAGTCTCTGGGGAATATGAGGCCAGAGATCCCCAGATGGTGAAATACCTAGACCAAGTCCGCTCAAGCATGACAGGCTTCCGGCGCTTCAGCATTTTTCACATCCCTCGAGGGGAGAACGCACGCGTGGACGCGCTGTCAAGGCTCGCAACCCTGCTGGACTCATCATTGGGGCGTGCCTACATTGAGTACCTCGAGAATCCAAGCTACGAAGGCCCAGAGAAGTTGCAGCAAGTCATCCCGGAGCTGAGTTGGATGGACAAGTATGCCAGGTACATCATTGATGGCACCTTGCCGGAGGATCGCATGGAGGCCGGTCTCATCAAGAAGAAGGCCTCGCGGTTCGTTTTGATGGAAGGCCAGCTCTATCGCCAATCTCATTCCTACCCGCTCCTGAAGTGCCTCAGGCCCACAGAGGCACCCTTCGTGCTCCAGGAGATACACGAAGGTCTCTGTGGGAACCATGTGGGAGGAAGAATACTGGCGTACAAAGCCCTTCACCAGGAGTACTTCTGGAAGACCATGAGGGAGGACGTCGCCGACTTTGTCAAGAGGTGTGACAAATGCTAGCGCCATGCCCACATACAGCGCCAGCCGGCGGCGCGGATCTCCCAGCTCTTATCCCAGGTGTGACAAGTGCTAGCGCCATGCCCACATACAGCGCCAGCCGGCGGCGCGGATCTCCCAGCTCTCATCCCCCTGGCCCTTTGCTCAATAAGGAATGGACATCCTCGGACCATTTCCCCCTGTACCGGGACAACAAAGGTTCCTGCTAGTGGCCATCGACTACTTCACTAAGTGGGTCAAGGCAGAACCTTTAGCTTGGATCACTGAAGCCAATATCCACCAATTCTTCTGAAAGTCGGTTATCTGCCACTTCGGACTCCCCCGTTGCATCATCACCGACAACGGGCGGCAATTTGATAACCGGAAGTTCAAAGGATTTTGCGTTGAGCATGACATCCAACACCGCTTTACCTCGGTAGCCCATCCCCAAATGAATGGAGGGCCAAGATAACCAATCAGACCATCCCCCAAGGACTCAGGATCGGGCTGGACCAAGTCAAGGGCAGGTGGACGGAAGAACTCCCAAGTGTCCTATGGGTCTATCACACAACACCTAGGATGGCAACTGGCGAGATGCCATTCAACATTGTCTTCAACACCGAGGCGGTCATCCCGGTGAAGCTCGGTGTGCCCACGCTTCAAGTACAGTAGTACGACGAAGCACAGAACTCGGCACACCTTCTGCTCAACTTAGATCTTCTTGAAGAAACAAGGGATAAAGCTCGATCCGAATGATGGCCTACCGACAATGGGTGGCCCGGTACTACAACGTGCGGGTTAGGCCAAAAGTCTTCAGACCTGGAGACCTGGTGCTATGCCGAGCTGAAGCATCTCAACCCCGGGAGTGCGGCGATCTCTTACCAAACTGGGAAGGCCCTTACAAAGTGGATGAGGCCCTCTCTCATCTGGCCTACTACCTCGAGGACTTGGACGGTGACAGGTTCCCTCGAATGTGGAATGCCTGCAATTTGAGAAGATACTATCAATAGTGTAAGGTTTTCTTCCGTTAATAATAAAGATTTCTCTTTGTATGAATGGTTATCTGCCTTGTAGGAATATCACAGCCCAGAGCCGAGCTCTCCGGCCACCAAGTCTTCGAGCCCAGCTCCAAGACTTCCAAGCCTAGAGTCGAGCTCTCCGGCCACCAAGTCTTCTAGCCCAGCTCCAAGGCATCCAAGCCCGGAGCCGAGCTCTCCGGCCACCAAGTCTTCGAGCCCAGCTCCAAGACATCCAAGCCCAGAGTCGAGCTCTCCGGCCACCAAGTCTTCGAGCCCAGCTCCAAGACATTCAAACCCGGAGCCAAGCTCTCTGGCCACCAAGTCTTCGAGCCCAGCTCCAAGATATCCAAGCCCGAAGCCGAGCTCTCCGGCCACCAAGTCTTCGAGCCCAGCTCCAAGACATCCAAGCCCGAAGCCAAGCTCTCTAGCCAACAAGTCTTCGAGCCCAGCTCCAAGACATCCAAGCTCGGAGCTGAGCTCTATGACCACCAAGTCTTCGAGCCCAGCTCCAAGATATCAAAGCCCAGAGCCAAGCTCTCCGGCCACCAAGTCTTCGAGCGCAGCTCTAAGACATCAAAGCTCGAAACCAAGTTGTCCAGCCACTAGGTCCCAGAGCCCAGCGCCGAGGCCTCAAAGCCCAGAGCTCAGATCTCCGACCACCAAGTCTCCGAGCCCAGCTCCAAGACATCAAAGACCCGAAGCTCAGATCTCTAGCCACTAAGTCTCTGAGCCCAGCCACGAGATGCCAAAGCCCAGAGATTAGCTCTACAACACTGGAGTCCAAGAAACTTAGCAACAAGGCCGAAGCCTTCCCTCTCACTCCATTGCATGTATACAAAAAAAGAAGAAGAAGAAAGAGAGAAAAGGAATGCGTTGAGGCCTGAAATGCACAAGTCAAGACAATTGAAGAAAAGACTATTTCTATTAAGAAGTGTTCATTTACAATTATCCTCGGGCCCCCGACAGGCCGGGCAACCCGAGCCAATGCTGAGAAGCAAAAAATTCCTAGTCTACCTTGGCAGCCCCTTCAGTAGGGCTTTGCGGTGGTGGAGCATTGGCCCCGGTGGTTTCAGGTGTCTCAGTTCCGGCCTCGGTGGCCACCACCGGTGGGAGAAGATCAGGAGCAGTCTCCGCACAACTCGGCTCCATGCCTGGGGCTCGAGGAAAACTCAGCCAGCTTCGACCCTCATCGGGGACAAACCCCTTAATTCGGTCATGCAGGTCCATGAAGCCCTTAAAGAAGGAGTCTGATGCCATCTGGTAAAACTTGATGACGAACTCCTTCGAGGCCTTGTACCTGTCCATGGCCCCTTTCGCATCCTTCCTCGCTTCGACGACTTGTGCCTTCGCTGCCTCCGCCAATCTGGTCACCTCCACTGCCTCCATCTTGATCGTAACCAGCTTCTTCTTTGCCGCGACCAGCTCAGCCTGGAGGGACTGGGCGATCCCTTTCTGCCGGACTGCTTCGGCATTGAATGAAGTAAGCCTCTTCTCAGCATCCGCCAGCTCCTCGACCTTGCCTTTGGAGCGAGCTCACTCCCGGTCGAGCTCCTCCACGAGCCCCTTCGAGCGCCTTTCAGTGCTAGCGAGCCCACTCTGGAGCTCCTCATTCTTCAGACCAAGCTTTTGGGAGATTTCAGTCTTCTCCTTCAGCTCGGCCTTCAGGTCCTCGACCTCGGCTGCACGTCGCTAGTCATTCTTCAACCGGTTCTGGCAGCAATCCCGGATGACGAGCGTCTCAGCCCCGACCTGCCAAAAGTAAGATGTCAAGAAGGAAAGAAGAAAAAAGGGAAGAAGCCCTGAAAGCTTAAAGTCACTTACCGTAAAAAGCATGGGGAAGATGCTGCTAATGACATCCCTCAGAACCTTCCTGGCCATCTCTTGCCGATCGCATGCTTGTATGGAGAAATCCATCATACGCTCGGCTAGCTTCAGATCCTGAAGCAATGACACGTCAAGCCCCATTCTGAACGGGACCCAACGATAATCCTTCCTGCTTGCCCCCGAGGCGAAGTCACCCTCACCGCCGCCATCAAAGGCCCCGGGGGCAGGACGAGAGCTCGGTGCTCCCACCGACGATGATCCCGGCATCGGGTCCACTCCTTCCTGCACCTCCCCTTTGACAACGATGAGCTCCGGAGAAGGGGGCGGCATGGAAGCAGCAGCTACTACGGTGGCCCTGGCCCGGACGACTACCTTGGGCTCCAAAGCAGGGGCCAATTCTCACCTCCTCGCTTGCTCCACCACCGCCGGCCTAGTCGACCTCCTCTCGGGCTCAGGCACGGCAACCGCCTTCCCCCTCTCTTGTGCGGGAGCGGCCTCGGGCTCTCGCCTCCTTGGCTTGGCCCACTCGATGGGGGCGGTAGCTGATGCGCCCTCACCATGAGGCCTCTTCGGGGAGGGTTCTTCCACCAGTCCCGCCAGAGGCCTCTTCTGGGTAATGGAGAGCAAGTCGTCCACGGAAAATCTCATGCCTGCACATAGAAAACAGGGAACGTGTCAACTCTGATTCAGAAAAAACAAGTTAAAAGGAACAGGAAAAGACTCAAGCTGAACTCACCCAACTCCCCCGTTGGGCTGACCCCAGCCTCGACAAGGTTCTACTCTGATAGCAGAACCTCAAGAGAAGGAATATAAGCAGTCCGGAGCTGCTCGTAGATGTCCTTATCAGCCTCGTCGACTACAGAATTTCTATTCGGGGACCAATCTAGGTCGCTCCATACCCAGTCGATCCCCTCGACGGTGGCAAAGAAGAACTTACTCTTCCATCCTTTGATGGAAAAGGGGAGCTCGAATCTGATCCCCCTTGGATGAGAAGAGAGGGACCACCACCCGTCTTCGATGGGATGGCGCTTCAGGGTAAAGAAGGCTCTGAAGAGAGAAAAACGGACGACGACCCTGTGGAAGTGACAAAGTACAATAAAACAGAAAATGGTTCTTAGGCATTGGGGACCAGCTGAGCAGGAACCAAGCGGTAATTACTCAACACGGACAGAAAGAATGGATGGAAGGAGAAACGGAGCCCTCTTGAGAAGGTCTCCTCATAAAAAATAATTTGGCCCGGGCTACTGGAAGTAGCCCGGTCTCCCGATCGGGGGATCAAAAGCCGGACAGAGTATGAGATGTCGTACACATCCTGGATGGCCCCCAGTTCCTCCGCAGTGATCGTCGAAGCGATTCCGTCGGGAACTGTTGACCGGACAAACTCGGAGACAGGTTCGGGCTAGGGAGGAAGACGAGAAGGACCAGAAGGGCTAAGGCCGGGCTCCCTAATGACAATACCACCGGGGCACGCCTCCCCCTAAGCTCGAAGCGCATCCCATCTCCCTCCTCATCGGAAGAAGAAGGTGATGGCGGCCTCGGCCTAGAAGACCCGACTTCGCTGTGGTTGGTAGAAGGACGAAAGTTAGGCCCGAAATGAAACATGACGGGGAAAGATCAAAGGAAGAAGAAAGGGGACAGATGAAGGTCACAGGAAGAAGAAGGAACCTCTACCCAACCCGACAAACAAGAAGGGGACTGACCTGCCGGGAGCTTTGGATGGACAAGGACCTCCGGAAGGATGAAAGTGGGAGCTTCAGAGCAATGGCGGGCACGAAAGGTTTTAAAGGTGATGTATTTTGGGAAAGATAACTTTTCCTTTCAAAATGACTGGTGCCCGACCGTATCGTTACAAGTCTCTGCCATCGGATCTGTGCCACGCATCATGCATCGGTAGAACTGGCATCTGATTTCAACTGCGGCCGCTCTGGATTCTGCACCCGCAATAACTACTCCTCGGACGTGGCCACGTGGCTTCTCCGGGTAGGCTGAAGAAACAACTTCTCGAAATGCCGCTGATCGCGATCATCATTGCACCGGATCCCCTCCTTTCCATGTCAGCAAGCGCATTTACTCCCTTCGCCCCGAGTGCCCCACACCGACGGGACTTGGGAGTGGGGGATAAATGATGTGGCTGAAAGCTGACGTGCTGACGTGTACTCTCTAGCGGATACCATGTCAGAAGTCCGCCATGGTGGACACCCCATCTTGGGCTCCTTTGGCAGGGCCAAGCCCCTCCAGATCGATGAAGCGGCCCGCCGAAGCCGAGCTCCGTCCTTCGCTAGGTCGGCACCCGCAAGCTCAGGGCACCTAGGTCGGAGCAAAGCGACCTCCTTTGGCTGGGCCAAACCCCTCCGGATCAATGAGGTGGCCCGTCGAAGCCGAGCTCCGTCCTCCGCCAGGTCGGCACCCGCAAGCTCAGGGCACCTAGGCCAGAGCCGAGCGACCTCCTTTGCCAGATCAAGCTCCTTCGAGGCTGAGACCCCTGGGCCGGAGTCGAGCTCAGCCCTCGTCCACTAGGTCGAGCCCCTCCGAGGCCAAGCCCTCCGAGCAGGAGTCGAGTCCCAGCTTCGCCGGGTCTGGCGCCTCTAGGATCGAGCCCCCTAAGCCAGAGTCGAGCTTAGCCCTCCTACGCCAGGTCGAGCCTCCCGAGTCAAAGCGGGTCCCAGCTCTTCAGTTCGGTAACCAGCTCGGACAGCACCGCCGGCCAACAGGGGGCGGAGCCGCCTCCCCGAGACACCGGCGAGCAACCCGAAGCCCGCAAGGAAGCACCTGTCATGCCATAATAACCATCTGCGGCCATCACTTATACCAAAAGGGCAAGAAGCTTCCTGATCAAGATGCCACGCTCTCCACCAACTACCTGAACTACCCGAAAGAGGAAGTCAACCAAGAGATTCGAATCCCGGGGGTGGCAACCCCCCGATCGAGATGCTACCAGGCTTCTCAGAATGAGACGACCGAAAGGAATGTCAGAATACGTGACAGTTTTTCTTATCACGAATCAGGAAAGATGTCCCGTCCATGGCGCAGAATACCGTTGCACGTGCTTGACAACCTGGGAGAGATTTCGAGGTAGGTGCCCAACGGTCACCTGGGCTTACAAGAAGGTTCGACACCCCCAAAGGGGGGAGGTACGCAAACACGAGCACTACCATCAAGCTCAAGCAAGTCAAGGAAGAAAGGCCACACAAAGGATCCCTCTAGCTCGGCCACCGTTCTCCCAACATACTTGCACCCCATTCTCGCACCACTCACTCCTTCTAGCATGGAGTCCATCAAGAGGGGCTCGACCAGGAGGATCTGTTCCCCTGGATCGTCACTGACTTGACCGTTGGAGTGCCCTCGCCAAATCCCCGGCTCGTGTTACTAACCTCATTTTTGCAGGCTCGAAGTTGCAGGACATCCCAAGAGAACCTGAGGGGCGATTCGACCTTGACGACAGCTACGGGCCACGACGATCTTGATGGCAACAGCTGACATAAAAGGGATCAACCCCTCAATTGTTCAACATAGGATTCACTTAGGAAAGGAAGCTAAGCCTATAAGAGACCCCCCAAGGAGACTCAACCTAGCCATGAAAGAGGGGGTAAAAAAAAATTTATAAAACTCCTTGATAATGGCATAATTTATTCAGTTTCATACAGCTTTTGGTTAGTCCTGTGCAAGTGGTACCCAAGTCGGGAGTTGCTATAATCCAAATGATAACAATGAACTGGTCCCAAGTAGAATTCAAACTAAATGGAGGTTAAATACAGCCACTCGGAAGGACCATTTCCCTTTGCCCTTTATAGACCAAATGTTAGAATAATTAGTTGGGCATGATTTTATAATTTTCTAGATGGATACTCTGGTTACAATCAAATCATTATAGTCCCAAAAACCAAGAGAAGATGACATTTACCTATCTATATGGAACCTTCATCTACAAACGCATGCCCTTTGGCTTATGCAATGTATCATTCACTTTTTAAAGGTGTATGATTAGTATTTTCTTAGATATAGTTGAACGATTGCTTTTATGGATGACTTTTTCTCCTTTGGATCTTTTTTTTTTGCATGCCTATATCATCTCAGACTAGTCTTAGAGAGATGTAAGGAAAAGCATATAGTACTAAATTGGAAAAGTATTAATTCATGGTGAAGGAAGGCATGATCCTTGGCCATGTGATTTTAAAGGGGGGCATAAAAGTAGATAAGGCCAAGGTAGATTTAATTGTAAATCTTTCCCCACCTAAATCAGTCAAGAAAATTAGATCATTCCTAGGACATGCTAGCTTTTATAGATGATTTATCAAAAATTTTAGCAAAGTGGCTCAACCCTTGACTAACCAATTAGCCAAGGAAGCTAAGTTTGACTTTATATTTAAATATCTCGAGTCCTTTGAATGTTTAAAGAAAGAATTAACTTTGGCCCCAATTATTCATCCACCTGTATGAATTCAACCTTTTGAGCTTATGTGTGATGTATCTGATCATGTCATAAGAGTTATCCTCGGTCAAAAAATTGATAAGCTACCTCGAATGATTTATTATGCTAGTAAAATATTGAATGATGCATAGCTTAACCACTCGACTACTGAGAAGAAATTTTTAGCTATGATATTTGCATTCGAAAAGTTTAGGTCTTATTTAGTGGGATCTCATGTGATTATTTATACTGATTACTAAGCCATTAGGCATCTTCTTTCAAAGAAAAATGCCAAGGCATGCTTAATCAAATGGGTCCTGCTCTTGTAAGAATTTGACCTAGAGATCAAGGATAAAAAGGGTATTGAAAATGTAGTGGCTGATTATCTATCCAAGTTAGCAATTGCACCAACTGATAAATCACTAGTCATGAGATTTTTCGATGAACAACTCATGTTAGTAACTACAGAACCATGGTATGCTAACATAATTAATTATTTAGCCACTGGTAAAATTTTCATGGACCGGACTACTCAGGATAAAAATTGATTCTTCCAAGTAAAGTACTTTATTTGGGATAATGCATATTTATTTAAATAATGTCCTGACTTAATTATAAGGAGATGCATTCTAAGCCAAGAAGTTAGAAGCATATTATCTTTTTGCCATGGCCAAGCTTGTAGTGATCATTTTGAAGCTAAAAAGATAGCGGCAAAGGTACTCTAATATGGATTCTATTAGTCTAACCTATTTAGAGATACCTATGAATATTGCAAAAGTTATATTATGTGCCAACAAATAGGCCGGATAAGTAAGAAAAATATGATGCTTATGAATCCAATTTTAATTATAGAAATTTTTGACATATGCATAATAGACTTCATGGGACCATTTCTAAAATCCTTTGAAAATGAGTATATTTCAGTAGTCGTAGATTATATTTCCATGTGGATGGAGGTAATTTGTTGTAAATCCAATGATAACAAAATTATTGTAAATTTTTTTAAGGAACATATCCTCTCCTGCTTTGGTATTTCAAGGGATATCATCAATGATCGCAGAACACACTTCTATAATCGATCCTTTGCATCACTGATGAATAAATATAATATCATCCATAGGATGGCCATACCTTATCACCCAAAAACAAGTGGGCAAGTTGAAGTTTCTAATCATCAAATCAAATAGATCCTAGAGAAGACTATGAGCTCCAATTGAAAAGATTAGTCATTGAAGCTAGTAGATGCACTATGGGTATATTGCACTACCTTTAAAATTAACTTAGAGATGTCTCCATATAGGCTTATATTTGGTAAGGTATGTCACTTACTAGTATAACTAAAACATAGGGAGATTAGGCCATAAAATAATTGAATTTGAATTTGAATGCAGCCAGAGGGTAGAGGAAACTATAGTTGGATGAACTTGAGGATATTAGAAATAAAGCCTACGAGAATGCAAAAATTATAATTAACGAACTAAGCCTTTCCATGACTAAGCAGTTTTTAGAAAATCTTTTATATATGGATAAAAAATTCTTTTATATAATTCTAGGCTTCACATATTCCGAGAAAAACTAAGATCTAAATGGATTGGACCTTATATAGTTAAAGAAGCCTTCTTAAATGGAGCCATAAAAATTAAAAATCCAAGTAATAGTGCCACTTTCAAAGTAAATAGATAATTTTTAAAATGATTTTTAAAACTAGTCACTAAAGAGGTAGGTTTTTTGTAGTGTGAGCTTATATTCCCACATGATTGAAATCAATCACAAGCAAGACCAACTCTAACATTTCGAGAATCATCAACAAATGATTTATGTTGATTCTCAAATGACTTCCAAGCAATATTATCCATCGGATGTCTCATCACCCCATCATCCACGCGCTTCTCTTTATGCCACTTCATATGGGATGTTGTTTTGCTTGGCATATATAATCTTTGTAACCTCTGCCTTAATAGAAAATAACGTAACTTTATAAGAGATATTCTTTCCTTCACCTCTAATGGACTTCCATCTAAACAAGCCACAAACTGGACAATTACTTGCATCAGTATTTCTATCTTAAAAAATTATACCATCATTTTTACAAGCATCTATATTCATATAATCAAGTTCAAGTTCACAATATATTTTCTTGCACTATAATATGAACTGGGCAATGTTTTTTTTCATCAAGAATTAATAATTCATGCAAGTTATCAAATGAATTATTGTTCCATTTGTGAAACCACTTAAGGTGAAGCAATTTAATGAGAACTAATAATTTTGAATATTTACAACTAGGATAAAGTTTCAACTGGCTTCTTCCAATAGATGGTAAAATTTAGTATCTATGATGTTAGGTTTCTTAGACATACATGCATCACCAAAATCATATTCACCATGTTCATTATTAAAATCGGTATTTTCAATGGTTCTACCACAAGCATCATTCATAAATCCAATCATGTCATCCATATAAAGCTCCCCATCATCTAAATATCATCATCATCATTATCATCTAATTATGTAGGATCATCCCCTTCTCCATGGCAATGCCATATTGTATAATTTCTTATAATTCCATATTTTAATAAGTGAAACTTGATCTCAGGCTTTCTCTTAAAATCCACATTTCTATACTTAGTACAAGGACATTGAATTTCATCCTGTGTCGAAAAATGCTCAAATGCAAAATTAATAAAAGTCTTAACTCCCCATAAATATTCAAGTTGACATCTATCCCTAATTTCCCTCCACTGTTTACTAATAGTCATTATTTTTTTTGATAAAAAAAAGAAGAGGGGGGATAAATCCTGATGTAGCTACCCCCATCAGGCCCCAACCCCGCCAGACAATGTTCGATTCGAGCCGCAAGTTTTTACGTGTGCTCTCCCCACCAACCGGTGAGTACGTCAGCTTGATACCACTTAAGACGCCAGAGTAGTACGTTCTCTCACCACCCCGATCATGTGCCCCAGGAAGTACCTGGATTTAATCGAGTCACCCGACGGGATCATGCCTCGAACCTGTGACTGGTAGAAGGCAAGCTAAACCTCTACCAACCGGGCTACCGCCTTAGCGATACTAATAATCATTATTGAATTGATCATGTATAACAAAATAAATCACATATATCATTATTACAATGTATCAATTTCCTACAAAATAAATCACACCACCATTCTATTAATATATATATATATAACCAAAAAGACAAATGATGTTATAAAAAAAATACAAACAAACAATCTTACTTAAAAAAATGTTAATGATCTCTATTAATTCTTAATTAATTAATTATTAGTTATACATGCCTCTGGACTTACAAAATAAAATAAAATAATTAAATAAAACCAAATCTCCTCTCTTTTTTCAAGTCCCTTGACTATGCTAAACTTGCACAGAATCCTAATCTCCTCCATCTTCCTCACCCTCTCCATCTGCTCCCATCCCACCGAAAGGACCAAGATGCCGCAAGTCTCCTTCATGCTCGCCATCAACCCCACTAGCACTCAAGCTCCCTCAGCCCTTCTATCTACTCCCTCCCAATTGCAAGGACCCAAATGCCACCGATCTCCTCCATAATAAAAAGGGAGTAGTCTAAGCAGGAGAGGGAGCCAGAGTGCCATCGGTCTCCTCTGCACTTGCCCTCAACTCCGCTGGCACTCTGGCTCCCTCTCCCACTCAGACTACTCCCTTCCTTTTTATTGCTCCCTCGACTCCATCAGGCTCCTCTAGGCTCACTCTCGACTCTACCAGCTCCATCTCTTCCTTCATCTTCTCCTTTCCCCTCACTGCAAGCTCTATGACACCCTCTCCCGCTCAGACTACTTCCTTCCTTTTTATTGCTCCCTCGACTCCATCAGGCTCCTCTATGCTCACCCTCGACGATGCCACCTCCCTCTCTTCCTCCATCTTCTCCTTTCCCCTCATTGCAAGCTCTATGACACCGCCAGCATCCTCCGCGCTCGCCCTCAACCTTGCCGACTATGATCTCCCTCTCCCCCTTCGTTTGCTCCCTCCCCTCGCAGCACCGTCAATTACTCCAACTCCCTCTCCATTTTTTGTTCTTTTTTTTTCTAACTCCTACTATCCCCATCCACTGCCTCCTCTATGATCTCCCACCCTCTTCTAACGGGAGAAGAGAGGAGGGTGATCTCCCACCTTGATATAACGAGAGAAGAGAGGAGCCAGGTTTTTCGAGCATACATGAAAAAAACTTATCTCTTGTCACTGGAGTAGAAGGAAAACCTAAGAACCAATGATGTTGGGGAGAATCATGGTCAAAAGGAATTAAAGAAGGATGGAAGGTAGTTTAGTTTCCAAAATCATAATAAATATTATAATTATTATATCGACTGCCCTATTAGATTGAAATTTGACAGTAGATTAATTATAGAATTTGATATTAATTATAAAATAATTAAATATGATACTAATATAATAAAAAATTTATGTTATTATTTATTATTTATTTATAAGTTTAAGAAAAATTAGCATAAAAAATCTTGACATTATAATACTAGTTTCGGCAAGGATATATAATGTCCTGGTCTAAAAATTAACACATTTAGCAAAGACATAAATTATCCTTATTTAAAATTATTATTTTTGGAAAGAATATACAATATTCTTGCCTAAATATCTAATTTTTGGCATGAACATCTATGCAATCATTGCCAAAAAGTTGACTATGAATATTTGAATAGAAAAAATTATTATATTTTATAAGAACTTAAAATGTTCTAGTTTAAAACCACTATTTTTGAAAAGAATGTGCAATATCCTTATTTAAATACCTAACTTTTGGTATGGATACCCATGCAGCGATAGCCAAAAAATTGGTTCTAAAATATTTAAATCTAAAAAATTATCATATTTAGTATAGACTTAAAATATCTTTGTTTAAAACCATTTTTTGAAAAGGACGTGCAATATTCTTATCTAAATATCTAACTTTTGGTATGGACAACCATGTAGTTTTTGCCAAAAAAAATTGATAATGAAATATTTGGCAAAGACTCTACTATGCTCTCACCAAATATGGTATCTTCGATAAGAATTTTTTTAATTGTTATCGTAAAGTTTTTACCAATTCTAAAAATTCTTGTAGTGAATTCAACGAAGTGGCATAGTTTTTTCCATCAAAAGTAATGGACAAAAAATTTCTTTTAGGACCATGCAGAGAGAGGCTTACCCAAGCCCATCCCAAATGCAAGCCCATTTGGTCTGGCTTTGGGCCAGGGTCACCTTCACCCAAGGTCCATAAGCCTGTACAAGACCCCTGTTTTGACTCTCCGTTTAAAGCGTTGGTTTGTCATGTGGAAGTAAATTAATGATGTATCGTTGACTCCTTAAGCCCAAATTTCAAAAAATATCAAAGGCAAAACTCGGGAGAAAAGAAAGAGCAATCAAAAAGTCTTCTAATAAGTCAGTTTTTATATCATCCCAAAGAAAAGATTCTCATTGAAATTATCATCATTAAGATCCATGTCGTCAGAAGAGAATGGAGGGCTTAAATATGGTCCATTTGCTCTACGGAGTTTTTTTTAAATATTTTTTTTTATTCCATATTTATGGAGTTAGGGTCATCCCAACTTTATTTACTAGATGCTTACGGTGACATGGATTATACGGATAAAAAAAATATATAAAAATATGTAATTTCTTTATTTAAATTTAAAAATAATTTAAATAGAGAAATGTAGATTGTATCTTTGGTTTTTAAAGAAAAATTATAGGTACAACATGTAATTTCTCCACATAAATCTTCTTTTTTATTTTAAATTTTAATAAAAATATAAAAAATTAATTTTTAAAAAATTAATAAAAAATGAAATGATATTATAATAATATATTATGATATATTTATATTATAATAAATATTTATATTTAAAATATAATAAATATATTATAATTTATTAAATTATATATTATATATTATAATATAGTATATTTATTGATGTACGTATATCAAGCATGGTGGTGTGGTGTTGCAGCAAGTGCCATCAATGCAGCACAACAGAATGAGTGGCAAGACCGATGATCGAATAGGTACCATCCTAGCAACCAAATTGGCTGTCGAATCAGGAACCGGGTTGGTAATCGGATCGGTGGCTGGACTGACGATCGAACTAGCACCGACCTAATAGTCGAACTAGCTATCGGATCGATGGCCGGAGTCGGACTAGCTATCATATCGGAGCCAGACTGGCTAGTAGATCGGTGGCCGGAGCCGGACTGGTTATTAGATCGGTGGCCGGATCGGCGACTTGATTGGCACCGACCTAATGGTCGGACTGGTGGCTGAACTGGCAACCGGACTGACAATCGAACTGGCACATACTTGATAATCAAACTAGCTATCGAATTAGTAGCTAAACTGGCAATCGGACCGACAGTCAAACTGGCACAGACCTGATAGCCAAACTAGTTATTGAATTAGTGGCCAGACTGGCTATCGGATTGGTGGTCGAATTGGCGACCGGACCGGACCGACTCGAACTAGTACCGGTCCGCTCGTCAATTTGGCCATCAATCCGATAGCAATTCGGTCACTGATCCGATAGCTAGTTCAGCTGTCAGGTCTGTGCCAGTCTGACTGTCGATCCGGTTGCCAGTCCAGCTACCAGTTCGACCACCAGGTCGGTACCAATCCGGTCACCGATCTGGCCACCAGTCTAACAGCTAGTCCGGCTCCGGTCACCCGTTAATAGCCAATTCGGCTACTAGATCGATGCCAATCCGATCACCGATCCGGTCACCAGTCTAGCCACCAGTCCGATCTTTAGTCCGGCTCATGATCAGACAACCAGTCTGGCTACCAAGATGGTACCTGTCCGATTGCCGATCTGGTCACTAATCCCGTTGTGCTGCATCGACGATACTTGACGCAACACCGCCATCGCCATGTTTGGTATACATACATCAACAAATATATTATATTATAATATATAATATATAATTTAATAAATTATAATATATTTATTATATTTTAGAATATACAATATTTATTATAATATAAAATATATCATAATATATTTTTATAATATCATATTATTACTTCATATTATTTTTTAAATTTTTTTATTAATTTTTTTATTAATTTTTTAGTTTTTTTTATTTTTAATTTTATTAAAATTTAAAATAAAAAAAAAATTATATAGAGAAATTATAGATTGCACATGTAATTTTTCATTAAAATTGTAGATATAATCTGTAATTTCTTCCACTAATTTTTTATGGAGGGTAAACCCCGATGTAGCTCTCCATTCTGGCCTCTGTTAGATAAAAAATAATATTTTAAAAAAAAAACTCTTGCTCTGCCGCTTATTCTATTTTAAATACAATAATTCCAATACAGGCAGGCATATATATATATATATATATATATATATATATATCAAGATGACAAGAGCTTTCTTTTCTTTGGTTTAAGAGCAGTACTGTCCCCATGCAATCCACAACTACTTGAATATGGCAATATCCTATACTTCCAAGCCAAGGTTTGTTTTATGTACTTCTAATGCTTTATTGAATGGTATCCATCCTTGCCCATGTCTTGAGAAGGCATTCATCTCAAAATGATTACTCGAGCCATTATCTCGTAAAATTAACCTGCATCTGTCTCACTTCTCTCCCATCCTTTCCCTTAAATACGGAAATCATGTTCGCCACTTGAGCCCATCCACTCCATGACATAAGGAGGAGACAGAGAAGGTCCACCACCTTAAAAGAGATAAGAGAATAATAAGTAGGAAAGCCAAGATGAGTGGGAAAATGAGATGACATGCATGTCATTGGTGAGCGAGGAAGGTTTTTACTATAAATGATACTTGCTTGGGCTTGGGAGCTTTGGGATGCAAGCAAACATGAGTGGGCATTTTGGTATCTTCTTATAATTATTCTATTGCTCTTTAGTAGAAATTATAAAGGTCATGGAGACCATGGGAAGGGTGCAACCAAAGCAAAGATTGGGGGGCTTTGTCCCAAGGCCAAGTTAATCAACGGGCTCTCGAATCCCCTTCAATATTGAGGACAGGCAGTACACCCACACTACTTGAAACATTATAGCTTTCATGTGTTTGACTTCAACTGCTTAGAGTGCGGCTAAGTTGGGATCCATGTTCTTTTCTTCCAGGATTTACAAGATTAGAATGAGAAGAGGCTGGTTTCCTGCAGGATGGGCAAAGGTTGTCCCAATCATGGAGGACAGTTGTGTGATTGGTTGCAAGGGCCCAGGGTTGGACTTTAACCCTTTGTTTAGTTGGGATGATGGAAGGAAGGGTGGATGTGATCGAAAGAATGGATGGTTACCATCCAATATTGTTTCATTCAAAAAATGTCGTAGATGATGGTCGAGAAAAAAATGGATTGTCCATTCACCCCCGGATCCATAAATTTACATCCTTTCAAATTAAAAAGATACTTGAAAGATGGATGAAATTTGTAAGTAATAAATTATTATAATGATCAAGTTATTCTTAATAAGTTTTTAAGGGCCCATGCATTTTCATCCATATTAATTAATATCATTCGGTCTCTCTCACAAAGATTGGAATTATTTTATCCATCCTTTTATATTTCACCAAACAGGATGATGGATGGATCCTTTTTCTATCCATCCTTCTTTTTTTTCATCCATCCTCTCTGCCAAACAAAGGCAAATAAAATATCAACGGCTCTTTTACTTGATAAGAGGTCTTGTCGACCGTCTTAAAGTTTAGGCCTACGATGAGGTATAGACTTTGGCTTGCCGCTACTTTGGTTAGCTTCTTTGGTATATGCTAGCTCTCGATGGCTAATCCAAAGGCCAAGGATCTTACAGGGAAATTTAGCTAAGTTCTTGAAAAGATGACACGAGGGAGAGGACAGAATCTCATTATTCTAAGTAGTTAGTGATCCATGATTTTTATGGGGATTATCTGTTTCCAAAGTTCAACACATGGTTTGGAGCATAGGCTTCTAGCTTTAATTATACCTCCTAAGTCCTAACTCAGTCTCAAAAATGCATGCAAAAAGCTATGGCCATGGTGGTCCTTGGGCAGACTACAAGCCTAAAGAGAGTTTTTTAGTACATTATTTATATAAGACCATATAACTAATTAATAATTAAGCAGTAAAGAACTTCATCAATATCATGGAAAAATCTCAGAAAATTTAACCATATCAGTAGGCCCCTTCATGCTTGGATCCACCATTTTGGATATTTGTAGATGGTTTCTATGTGTGTGTGAGAGAGAGAGAGAGAGAGAGAGAAGAATAAAAAAGTAGCATGTTAGCTTCCCCAAAATCTATCATGTTCTTGTTCATGTAACTACTCGCAAGGGCAACATTTTACGGAAGGTATACCAGTCCAGAAAAGCAAGGATCCTAAAGAAAGATTCTAAAGAGTATATATCTTAGTATTAGATAGGGTGGTATCCGTAGTTGGTGAATAATATATTGGACATGCGTTGCATGTAGATTTCTATGATTTTTCATCCATTTTTCCTAACATTAATTATGTCAGCATGGTAAGATATGATAAAAATACATCAGCCTGAAACCTCAATAGATGCATGCCTTCAAAGATGGATGTACATATTACTAAGACGGTAACTCGGTTGGTAGAAGCTTTGCCTCACTACCAAGTACCTGCAACAGTTGATGTGAGTGAGAGGTCAGGGTTCTTCTTTGTTTCCTCGTTCTACCAGCCGGTGTCTTAACGTACTCACCTCTTAGTAGGAAAAGGCTACGAAAATCTAAGCATCTTAAATCGAACATTACCTGGTGAGATATGGGCCTATGGGGATAGCTACACCGGGTTTAACCCTCCTATCCCTTCTTTCAATCAAAAAAAAAAAAATGCATGTTCGTGCATGCATGTGGTCGCCTAGGGAAAGAGAGATCCATATCACCTAAAACCTTAGTAGCATTTTCTTTCATAACTCAACAAAATTAATAGAAAGAAAATAAAGAAAAAGATGATGAAGTTATATTTCAGCCTTCCATTTGCTTAAATAAGAAAGTCGATTGTGAATTGAGTTAGGATTTGCCGAGTTATTTTTAAGAGAATTTTTGGATGTTAGAAGATCTTGCTAGTCTGATAAAATCTTCCTGGAACTCTTATTTAAATTTGTGTCGAAAGAGGAACAATGCAAGGAGATAGGACATCTTAATTAATTAGAATTAATACAGCTAATCCATGTTTTTGATGCAGCTTAGGTCCTTTGCAATGTGGAATTCAAGTTTTCTTTGTTTCGGGGCCATGCAACACATTCCAAATGTTGAGATTTTGAAGCAGACTTCTGATAGATTTACAGTGGCTTGCTTAATACTTGGTATTGTTTCTGAAACTCAAAATCCATAGTGTATGGCAAGCGAACATAAAGCTTACCTTCCACTTCATAGAGATTTTGAAATGTATATATCCTTATATTTTTTAACATAAATAATATATTTTTAAGCTATTTTATCTTATCTCTGGAAAATAGAAAATAGCAGGCTACTCTATCTCATTGATTTGCTCTACTTCCCAAATAAGAGTCAAATGAAAGTCTAACCTAGAAGATCTTGAGCTGATAAAATATTTCAGCAAACAAATAAGCCCTAAATAGCAAGGATGTTCAATGATATGGAGCAATGAGTGCACAACCTAGAATAAATGATTGTTTTTGAATTTGGCTTGGCAATATCAGTTGTCAAGTGATAACTTTACCACCATTCTTTTTCTTCAATCCTTAACCTAGAAATGATTTAAGACTGGTTGATGTCCAAAATTAGTAATGATTGACCAATTTTTACCACACTTGCCTAAATTACCTGGAAGCAAAGTCTTGATCCAAAAAGATTCATCGTATCTAACATGAATCACTTTGACTACTATGAATAGTTTAGACTGTATCCAAAAATAATATGCACCATATTAAAAGCCAAACTTAATCGAGCAATCAAGTCGCAAATCAAATTTCTAGAGACCTTAACTTGGTCATATAATATCCGATCAAAATAATTTTTTTTTGAAAAAAAAAATCAAACTGTTTTTTGAAATCTAAAATAGAATAATGCTTGGCCTTTTAGGGGACCATGCCTAGTGATAACCTAACTACCATGACCTACTCTTCAATTTGCATACTTTTCTAGCACGAACAAATTTACTAAACTAATTATTGGGCATAAAAAATATAAAAAACCTAACTTTGTCATCAGTCAAAAGTTAACTGCTCTAAAATTGGATGTGTGGGCGGGCTGGCACCCATCTTCCGTGACCCAACTCACAAGAAGTCGGCATCCTCTTTGGATGTTCAGTAGCCAAAGGTTGGTAAACTGGCCCTGCCGGTTGTCCCATAGCTTTGAACTAACTTGCCTTGGGATAGGGTGGCCAACCTAGTGATCCCAATCGTAGACAGTTTCCACTGAAGAGCCCTTGGAAGTCGATATCATCGTGAAAGTCTCTAGAAGCTCGATCTATAGGTAGTCTTATATGAAATGCCTCTAAATCAATCTTCATCACATATACCAAAGAAAGCTCGATCTTCTCAATTCATCACAAATACCAAAGAAAGCTCATCAGGCATGCTCTCTCTCTCTCTCTCTCTCTCTCTCTCTCTCTCTCTCTCTCTCTCTCTCTCTCTCTCTCTCTCTCTCTCTCTCTCTCTCTCACATCCAAATAAACCTAAAGTACTTGAAAGTAATGAGGGCATGAGGCAATAAGTGAATGTATATATAAATACACACATATGGACTAAAGTATGCTACTACAAAGAAAGCTCTTCTCAGTTCATCACAAGTACCAAAGAAAGCTCAGGCATGCTCTCTCTCATCCAAATAAACCTGAAGTACTTGAAAGTAATGAGGTCATGAGGCAAGTAGTGTATATATATATATATATAAGGACTAAAGTATGCTACTAAATGGGTCGCAACTACAAGGTCAAAAGCAACCATGTGAGGAAGTAGACAGGATCCCCATGCTTCTCGCCAGATGTAATGTGGAGCATTTCATGATGTGCAAAAAAATGTGAGATGTACCATACCTAGTTAAATTTTCAACATTGGAGGAAGAGATTTCTAGGTGTGTACACATATTAAAATGCTCTTTGGACAGGCAACATACACTAAACTTTGACATTTGTATGTTATCCAACAACCAACCAATGCAACCTTTAAGTATCCTATTGAGGTAGCTACAGTCTAGCTCTTAGATTGACTGGTATGAATTTTATATTTGATCATTGTTTGACTAATTTTTTTCCATTTATTCCTTTATTTTAATGATCTTTTTTTTTTTTCTAATCTTTAAGCTATTTGGAAGTTTCTGTAAAACAGATATAACTATCTTAAAAAACAAGCTATGTACAATATAATGCACGAGCCTAATTATGTACAAGGACTGGAATAAAATACTATGTCGAATAAATACCAAATAGAGAAGAACAAAGGGCCAGTTATAAAGTTCACTCATCTCTAGAATATCCAGGTCACACACAAATCTCAAAGCCTATCATGTAGTATACTTAAGCATGCAATATAAATAGAGTTTCCTACGTGTAGCTGACTCATATTGTCTCACTGATTTGGCCACAAGGGACACCTACAAGCTACACCATGTTTCTATATGCTAACAAATTAACCATGCCAAGTCCCATGTCTCTATTTCATGGTGGTAGTATATATAAAGACATATAATATGTGTGCACATAATTGTTGGAAAAGGTTAATTAGTTTTGTGACTTACAAATGCACATTGTATATAAACTAAAGTGGCCCATGCATGCATGTCGTTCAAATCATTTCATGCACCGACAAAACTAGAGGATTGACATGCATGCATCGAATCAAGGCTACAGGCATGCATGCATCTGAAGACGGGTAATTGAGAAAAATCAGCTGTCCACAGAAACTTATATATGTTATTTCCCCTTCCCACGGATACTGACAGGCCCCAAGAAAATATCTAAGCACCGTCCCATAAGCCGCTTCTTTCTCTGACTTTAAAGCATTCTCTATATCTTGGCTTTGGTAACTTAAATTACACATCAAAATTAGTGATCTGCTATGTAGCACACCATTAAGCAGCCAAAATATAAGGAGAAAGATATCAACAGAGGATTGAACCTTCGCCTAGAGAATGCTGATGTGAAATCTAAAGTATTTCTAAAGTGTATAGATATATATATATATGGCGTGAGGTACGTAGAGAAGCTCCTCGTGAGAGGGTGACCGCGCGCATGCAAACCCATGCAAAGATGGCCAAAAATATTACACGAGATCTGCTGACACACTGCACGTGAACCTCGGTGTGCGCTGCTGCGTTTGTTAGCTTTTTGGAGTTCTAGACGCAGTGAGCTATTCTCGGCAATCACAACGCCGCATACGTCATAAAGTATTCAAGGTAGGGTTGGAACTTAGCTCATGTCGGTCTAAAATCTGGCTGGATGCCCAAAGTACATCAGATCCAGCTTGGATCTAATCATAGAATTCATTCAATTTTCAAGCCAGACTTGTATATCTCTTTGGCTTGGCCTGGTCCGAACCTGGCCAGTCAACTCGAAAATATTTAAGTCATTCGTCTTTATGGTTCACTGTTTGAGTAAAACTTCAACACCGATGGCACATCTCCTCTCTGATTCTCTCCTCACCTCTGGCTGTTAGGGTTTTGCAATCTACCAATCTACGCCATTGCCATTTCGATCGCTATCTCGAACCCAGACGACAAATGTGGCTAGCCATTCCCAACTCAGGCCATTCTGATTGCCATCTTCAACAGGTAAAAATCTCCGTTGCCCTTGTTTTTATTTTCCTGTGACTTTCTTTCATTTTTCCTCTACTATCCTTTATAAGCGAGATCTTTGATATTAGTTCCATCAAGATTCCAAAACTCTTTGAGCGAGATCCTTATCCTTTTATCGGTCCAATCATCCCTAGTTCCAGCCCTATCCATCTCCCTCTTTCAGATTCAGCAATTTCTTTTTTTAATTTTTTTAATGATGATATCTTCGTCTATGATCATCTCAGAGGAGGAGAAGCCGAGAAGGACTCGAATTCTGGTGGCTACGAGGATCCTTAATTCCCTCCCTTGCTAGATTTTCTTGTTGTGGATTTTGTAGATATTGTTGCCGATCTCGCCGCCGCGCCCGTGGCCTAGGAACCGCTGATCCGACAAGACCGTCCTGATCCTGGGGCCTCCTGGCTGGACCGAACCTGCAAGGCAAGGTCAGAAGACCCTGGCCGGGGATTCCGGCGAGGGAGCTCCGACGATCAAGTTAGTAGACGGCGAGAGGGAACAGACTCTCTAGGACCGGCCCCCGAAGGAGTCCCAGACTCAGAGAATGTACTAACAAGAAAGATGCCAGAGAGACCAGAAACCCGGCTGGATTCCTTTGCCGAGCTCACGCCAAGCAATCCCCTTTCGGAACCTTGGATCTTGCTCTCAAAGCAGAGCTTCCAGCCTCTGTTTCTTACTTGTCTCACCTACCTGGTCGTCTCTTCTCTCCTTCCTTTTATCTCCTCCCGTTGCCTGCTCGTTTTCCGCTCCCGGGAGGCTCCCTTGTCGCTCTCGTCTCCCTCCCTCCATCCTTTTCTCTTTTCCCTTCAGGTTCAGAGGGCCAGACGGCTTTCCGGCCTCGTTTGCCGAGCCTAGCGGGGAAAGAGTAAGGGAGGGGGGCGCTGGCCAGGCTGCCGACCAGACCTCGGGCCGAGTGTGAGCGCTCTCCTTCCCAGGTCCGGCGTTGTCCGTTATCGGGTCCTGTTCTGTCAGAGCCGCGTCTCTCTCGGGGTGCGGCGCGCACGGCTCGAGGGTCAACCTCGGAGCCTGCGCCTCCGCTCTTTGGGATCTTCTCTGTACGAGCTGCCCAACCTCGGCCGAGGTGGACCCCTCCTGGGTGGACACCTGGCGGGGTGGCAGAAGGACGCTCGGCTTCGGCCGAGGTGGTCCCGTCTCCGAGGGCCACCTGGCGAAGGAGCGAAGGGGCCCGACTCGACCTCGGCTGAGGTGGTCCCATCTCCAGGCACCACCTGGTGAGGGAGCGGGGGAGCGGCCGACCTTGGCCGAGGTAGACCCCTCTTGGTGGATACCTGGCGGGGCGGCAGAAGGACGCTCGGCTTCGGCTGAGGTGGTCCCGTCTCCGGGGGCCACCTGGCGAAAAAGCGAAGGGGCTCGGCTCGACCTCGACCGAAGTGGGACCGTCTCCGGGCGCCACCTGACGAGGGAGTGGGGGAGCGGCCGACCTTGGCCGAGGTGGACCCCTCCTGGGTGGACACCTGGCAGGGCGGCAGAAGGACGCTCGGCTTCGGCCGAGGTGGTCCCGTCTCCAGGGGCCACCTGGCGAAGGAGCGAAGGGGCCCGGCTCGACCTCGGCCGAGGTGGGACCGTCTCAGGGTGCCACCTGGCGAAGCGGCCGGGGACCCCGGGCCGAGCTCGACTTCGGACGTGTGGAAGCCGCAGCTGACTTGGCCGAAGACCTCCACATGGCTCGAATCATACCCGACGAAATCTGAGACCGGCCACGTCATCATTACGGTCGTAACAGATATTAATATTGCTGCAGTGTTTCATGGATGTGTCTAAGTTTATCGTCCACCATCATATATAAAAATTGTAATGGATTTGTTATGGGGGAAGGGGTTGGCGCGCTTTTGGTAGAAGAACTGGAGCATGGTAAGGTTCAGATATATGATGGAATCAAATGATTGGTTCTTGCCTCTCATAGTTTTTTTTTATTTTATTTCTTTTTATCTTTTATTTTTCTTTCTCTTTTTAACATTTTCTGTAAAGAAGAGCAAGCATCTATGTTGAGTTTCCAGGAGGAAACTTCACCTGTGATGCTTACCGCATGAGACACATCTTGAGACTTTGATTCAGACAGCCCAATCAGGGTTTGATTCAGGCTAGTCTAATTGGACTTTTATTTTGGCCAGTCCAATCAGACTCAGGTCAGGCTCGGCTTGGGCTCAAGCCAGGTTCAAGCCTGATTTTTTTTAAAATAACTCGATCCTAAGCCCAGCCCGAAGCTCGAAATTCTTTTCTGGCCAGGCTTAAGTTGGGTTATGGCCCGACCCGGCCCAGCCCACTTCTAGTTTTGCTCTTAGGTGACATATCTATTACTTTTGGGGGGATCCAGTACGTAGCCTTACATGTGACTAGTGCTACAAGTGGGCTATTAGGAGGTGGCTTAACTTAATTTTGCTTAATCAGTGAAATACATCCAAAATATATTTAGTTCATGATCAAAATCGATTGGAATAGAAATTAGAATGGCCATATTTTTCATGAATGAAATCGGAATTAGATCGAAATTATAATAGAATTTGAATTCTACAAAAGAGTTAGAATTGAATTTTGAAGAATTGAGGCATTCTCATTCCTCCTTAAAATTAGAATAAGAATAGAATTTTTCTTAACTAAATAGCTAGAATAGGAGCCATGCATTTCTATCTTTATTATTGAGCTCAACTCTCTCCAACCAAACATACCCGGTCTATATTAGATGAGCTAGAGTTCTGGAATTTCGCATTCTGGCTTATATATATCATGCTTAGCCAATAATATCCAATTTCAACTTTGTAAATCACATAAATAAGCATGTTTTGAGCTTTTTTTATTTGTTTGTGCTAACAGTAAATATTTATATATATATTATTGCAATCCTTAAGAATTGATCACTTCACATAGCCCAAAAATTCAAAATGCCGTAGAGTCGACCTAGATCTACACTAAGGTACCAGACTTCAAGCTCAAATGAGGATAGCCATGTACTAACATAAAGTTGTCAAATACTACAACTCCCGGGTTAAGGCACGAACCTTTCGACCTGGAGACTTAGTACTACGAAGATCCGAAGTATCCAGGTCGACAGAACAAGGAAAACTTTTTTCTAATTCGAAAGAACCTTATCGAATCATTGAGGTCATACATCCCGGAACCTACCGACTTGAAGCTTCGAATGGTTCCCAAATGTCTCGACATTGGAATGTAGAGAATCTTTGTAAATATTATCAATAAAGTTCTTCTTCTAATAATCTCATCAAAGTGCTCAAACTGAGTAGGCCTGACCAACCTACCCTATCGGTATGTCCGACAAGTACAAAGGTAGGCCTAGCTAGCCTACCTTATCGGTATGTCCGATAAGTGCAAAGGCGGGCCTGACAGCCTATCTTATTAATATGACCGACAAGCACAAGAGGGCCTAACTAGCCTACTCTATCGATATGTCTGATAAACGTGCAAGTGGGTCCAATCAGCCTACTATATCAGCAAAACCAATAGATGCACAGTTGGGCCTCATTAGCCTACCATATCAGCAAAATCAATCATGATCAATGAAGAGTTGAACAAAACTATTGCACCAAAACTATATTCCTTTACGGAAAAAAGTGCCCCTATGTTGTCAAGCTATCATGCCAAAGACTCCATACATGGAAAATTTTCAAGTGGAAGCTAAAGAATATCTGATGACTCTATACTTAGAAAGATTTTCGAAGCATCTATCACAAAAGACACAGGTTGAGAAAAGGAAAACTGTTTTCATTTACTTTCAGAAAGTTCTTTACATTATTGTATCTTTACAAAAAAAAAAAAAAAAAAGTACAAGATCAATCATCGCTACCCTATGACCTCTTCAACTTGGGCCTGTGCCACGAGCTCTTCAACATTATATAACTACTGTATCTCCGAGACGTCAAGGCTAGGGTGGATCTTGAGAACCTCCTCAAGACAGTTAGAGAAACCCAACCTATAGCTAACTATTCTGGCCTCAGTCATCTCATCCTTAAAGCTTGAAGACTTCATATAGTTCTCAATAGCTCGAATGGCTTGCTCCTTCGCCGACTCCATCTCCTTGGTAGCCTGGTCGGCCTTCTTTAAAGCCTGTTTGATTTTTTCTGGTTGTCCTTGACTATCTGTTCCAAGGAGTAGATCTTCTTCTTCTTTTTCCTTAACTCCGCCTCCTGTTCTGCTATATTGGCTTGGGCCTTTTTCAGGTTGGCCTCCAGAGATTGAACAGTGGCGATACTTTGGTTCAATTTTTCTTCCATGACCATCTTAATTCTTCGACCATCCCTTTTTGGCTTTCGCCATTCCAGTTCTTGATAAAGGCCTCTACTAAGATCTGTGAACCCTGATATGCCTTCCTCTATCAGGGTCACTTCATGAATAAGCTGCAGCATGCAATAGAAAAGTTAGTTATATTTTTTAGAATTTCAAGAAAAAAGAAGTAAAAAGAGGATCTCTTACCTTCAAGATGTTGGGGTACAGTGAGTCAGCAATCGTATCTAGTCGACGATTCTTGGTGACCTCCCAATCCTTCGGGAGGATTATGGCCTTGATCAGCTTCTTGGCCAGATCGGGATTTTCTAGTCCCCTCCCGTCAAAGTAGACTGTGAAGTCTACCTCATATTTCCCTTCAAGGGGGCGGTTTCTCTCTGAGTCCTCATCTGCTTGGGGAGCTTTGCCCTTATCCTAATGAGGAGGCTGAGGTGATGACACATCAGCGACCAAAGTTGGCATCGGCTATCCCGAAGTCTAAGCTGGTGTAGTAGCTCTAAAGCGGAGTTCAGTCAAAGGGACGTCATCATCGTCGGACGTTATCCTCGATATCACAGGAGTGCTCCCTGTGGCTGGGGCGACCTTGACTTCGTCGGCCCGAGCTTTCTTCATGCCCTCAACTCCACTGGAGGGGCTGGTGCCGGCCTCTTATGGTGGCCTAACGAAGCTTTCCAAAGTCTAGCTTCATCTTTTTACTTGTGAAATGAAAGGATGATGTGGTCAGCTGACAAAAAATAAAAGGAAAGGATAGAATAGAAGCTATGTCTTACGGAGTGTACCTAAGGATGAAGACATACTAATCTGAGTGAGACACAAGTTATGCTCGCCCAGCAACTCCTTTATCGGAGGAACCTCAAATCCCGAGAGCTTATCGAAGTTCTCCCAGTCAACCTTCAGAATCTTCTTTCCATCATTGGCAATCAAACGAGGTTCTCTCCACTCAGTGTTAAAACCCAAAGGACAAGCAGAGAATAGAAAGAAGAAACAAGGCTTCCATCCGTGGATAGCAGATGGCAGCCTAATGACAAACTTTCGACTAGGGTAAGGGCCAATGACCCACCACCCTTGGCCATGAAAATCCTTCTTCAGCATGAAGAAGAAAGTGAACAAAGAGGTCCTCGACTCTATGTTCAACTCATGGCAAAGAACCAAGAAGGCACAGATGACCCAAATGCTATTCAGAGTTCGCTGTGCCGGGACTATGTGATACAAATTAATTTTTTTTACAAAAAAGGAATGCAAAGGGAACTGAAAACCAGCCTTTATGCGATCTTCGTACACCGATATGGTGCCAGGAAGAGGCTGGTTTATCCTTTCCTTAGAATGAGGGACCATCAAAGGAAGAATCAAGGAAGCTAATCTAGAGAAGGACATAGTACTCTCAATAGAGTCAGGCCTTAGTTCGGTACCCCTTTTCCTAGAAGGACCTACAATGCTGGAGGGGTCACCCTCTCTCCTACCGGTCAGAAGACCGTCGACGGCGGGAACTCTTAAAGACCTAAACATGGGTAAGAAAGGATGAGATATCTAACCTGAGAAGGATAGAAAAACTTGGAAGAACAAGGACTTGAAGTTGAAGTAGAAATGAATACTTCTCCAAAAGAACTAAGAGCAAGAAGATCCATTCTAAGAGGAAGAATCTTTAATATAATCAACTACACTAACCCTGACCTCTCCCTCGAATAGTATGAAGCACTTCTGATCGCGCTACATACTCTTGCGCCGATCATGGATATAGACTACTAAAAGGCAGAAGCTGACTCGATAGGGAAAAAATCAGCCTGTCAGCCTTGATCCATGAAAATCTGATTCACTACCAGAAATTAACCTTTCAACGAGGGACAAAATCCCTTGGTGAAAGTCAAAAATCCCTTGATGAAGATTTTTACCGAGGGATTTCCAAGGGAAATTCGTCCCTTGGAATATATGATGTTGGTGAAAGTCTCCCTCAGAAATTCCTTGGTAATTACTGAGGGATCTAAAACTTTCAGCAAGGAAATTTTTCTTGGTGAAATTGTAGTCCATTTGCCAAAAACCAACCATTTTCCAAGGGATTCACTAACCAAAATGCACTCAGAAATCCCTTGGTAATTACCAAGGGATTCATCGAGGGAATTTCCCTTGCTAAAAATTGGCTAACTGAATGATTTGTAAGGAATTATCCCTCGCAGATCCCTTGGTGATTATTTGAAGTTTGTTAAAAAATTGCTTAGTAATCCCTTGGTAAAATTTTCATCTTATATTCTATTTTGCTTACAAATCATTTGGCAAAGCTTTCACCTAGAAGACAATTTTATAAATATAATAGCAGCTCTATATACATTATAATTCTCAACACATCAACCATAACTTAATTTTTATAATGCGAAATAACATCATAATGTATTTAAGCAATTTTTAACATGTCTATTAAATAAGTTTAACATCCATCAAGGTTTCAATCCATAAACAAATAAAACTATATCAAAACATGAAACAAAAAAACTCCAGTTAATACCCAACATCAAACATATACATAATAAGTTCATAACAAACATCAATCACATGGAGAACCAGTTGAAGAGTTAGCAGACTTAGTTCCTTCTTGTGGAGGAGGTGAAGACGGCTCAGAGGATGTAAAACCAAGACTAGAAATGAGAGATCGCAACATTTCTTTATGTTGAGGGTTCATCAAAACTGCCATAATATGCTCCTGCGTATTCTCCATAGCTCCTTGGATAACAAAGTTGGTGGTAGGTGCACTTCCTGAAGAACTGCCTAGTTGAGAAGTAGAGCATGATGTAGAAGTCCTCATGAGTACATTGGATGAATGTGCATGTGGCCCAAATCCGTACACCTTGTTTTTAGAAACACCTCCTATGGCTTCCACCCATATAGTAGCATCAAATGAAGGTTGTGATTCAATCTCCGAGCCATACTTTCCATTAAGACCAGTCTTATATGCCTCCTGCAACCATATATCAGAATAAAACAAATATAAGAATCATAAATAAGCAAATATATCTATGTCATGGAGATATGCATAAAAATAAAATAAACAAAAGAATAATAAATTAATCTATTAATATATATATTAACATAAAATATATTTAGATATAAAATTGAAAACATACACTAACTTTCTTGGATTTTGCATCCACAAACTCTCCTGTCCCTTTCTTCATATGGGTGCTCTCAAAAAGCGATGCAATAGTAGGTTCTACACCATTCTCTTGCATCTACAACAAGTTATTGTATCATAAATATATTATGAATATAAACATCAATAGGAATTAAGAAATACTAAATAAATTACCATTCTCCTCTTATGCGTCACAAAAGGAATGGAACCCTCTGAATGCTTAGTGATTGAGCCTTCTTTTTGCTTCATTCGATTTTCCTGACCAGCTTTAGACTTATGCTGCCACTTATCTTTAAGCCAATGTCTCTGACATAACTCATCCCATATTTCTTGTCTCATCCAACTTGGATGAACTTTGCCGATCATGTCTGCAAGTGTGGCTAATGGATTCCTCTCCTTTAACTCATCAACACATTTCTTTCGTGCCTCACTCATCATGCCTGTCAGTAGAGATCTGTTGGTACTCACCCAATATTTTCTAATATTATAATCATCAGCTGGAGACCATCTATACCTTGCCTGTAAAACATATCAAAAACTTATGCTATGTTATCATAATAACTTCGTTATGAACTAAGTAACAATTTAATGCATCACCTCAAATCTACGTAACAACTCATCTTTAGTTGTTTGCTCCACTGAACTCCACAAAGGCCAAGCTTCTTTAAAACATTGCTTCAACCAAACACTCATCTAACGTGATACCTCAGGCTCGACGAATCTATGCATTAAACATCAAGCAAATTAATCATATGAAATAAAAATAAAAATAGATATCAAATAAAAATATATAATTATAAAACTTACTTATTCATTTCTACTATGATGGAAACTTTATCTGTTTCAACTGTCGGCTCAGGAGCAGGCTGTTCGGGCCTCTTGTATGTGTAGAGCCAATCGAACCTATACTATCAGGCACATGAGGTGAAGGATTGGCAGAGGGCTCCTTCATGGGCACTGATCCATGTTGCTCAACACGCGGAGGTGTGTTAAATAGCCTACGGGTAGATCGTTGTGGATATCTTCCAGTATCCCTATCATGTTTATCTTGAAGCTGTTGTTGGGATACATCTCTTCCTCTACCACCCCTTCCACGAAGTCTAGATGTTCCACCATGTGTCATTATCCATGTTGATATACAAAGATTAAATGCATATATTAAATATCATGGATGTAATTTAAGATCATATATATTATTTACAATAATATAATACAAACCCACAATGTAAACATAGTACAAATAATCAAGACAAATATTTGATAAATTATGATCAAAATTATCCAAAATATATAAATTATAAATAATCCTCATTACATGGCAACTAAAATTAAATGTGAATAGCAACATTATACAAATCAATCATTATCACTATCAGATAATTCAAACTCATTTTCGTCCTCATTAGACTCATCATTGTCTTCAAATTCTTCTTCTTCCTCATCTTCTGCATCCACTCCATCCTCTTCTTCTTCCTCTTCATCTTCTACCACTGCTTCTTCTAATCTTTGTTGCAACTAACGTATCTCACCATTATTAAGCATTTCATACTGAGAGAAATCAACTAGCAAATCAGGTATGTCAAGATGATCCTATAGTTCTTTATCAAAAGAAAAAAGAACATACACTTTTATAAAAAAAAAGGAACTTATATAATGAATAAGAAATAGAAGAGGAAAAGGAAATATTGGCATTTGGGCAAGATGATTCTATAATTACTTTAAGAATGTAGCAACTCATTCAAGCTACTTAGATTAGCAACCCTATCACTTATAATAAAAGTAGTATAAGAACTAACAAAACCATGGCATTTGGGCGAGATGATCCTATAGTTACTTTAAGTTATTCAAATGAAAGTGTTAGGTAGATGACAATTTGTTACACAATGGATAATCAAATAAACAATGATTAAGAAATATTAGATACTAAACATTCCCAAAGTTGAAGGTTACAAATAAGAATACACTAAATGCATTATTAAAACTATGCATCATTGGTAAAACTATGCATTAATCCTATAGTTATTTTCAGGTTTCCCACAAGATATATCTTACCAGAATGAAGAACTTCAAAACTATGCATCATTGGTACAAGAAACTATGCATCATTGGTAAAACTATGTGATGTTGTACTGAACGCTCTGATACCAAGGCTGGTGTTAGACCGTTGGTCGTTAAGAAACGATCTCTAGATTAGGGTGTCAAATTTAATTAAATTAAATATAATTAAATAGAAATAATCATCAATTAACTAGATCAGGTTCTCAAAATTGATCTCACCCGAAAACACGAAATTTCACGAAATTTGGAAAAGGAAGATCATCCTGAGGTCGTCAAAAATCCGGACCAGTAGTTCACGGGCGAGATTGATCTGAAGCCGTTGGACCTGGAACACCAAAAAACAAGCAATATATCAATCCCAAATCAAATAAAAGTTAATTAAAATCCAATGCTTTAAAATCTATGCTCTGAGATCCATGTGACTTTGAGAACCGTGCACCTCTGGGATCCGTGTGCTCTGGAATCCGTGCACTCTGGGATTCATGCGGTGCAGAAGTCGGCAAGACAGAACGTGTAGGCTTTCACGTTCGTGCCAAGTTCTTCCTTCCTTGGTCCGATGCAGGGGAGAACAGGGACCGAACGGAAGAGGAGATCCGGCAGGATCTTGCCGGTGACGAGGCTGGGTGGCGATGGCGGATCGGCCGGCAGGGGTCACGGAGGTAACCGGCGGCGGTGAAGCGGAGTCCTGGCGGTTCTGGTCATGGGTGGACTGGCACGGGATGGTGCTTTGATGGTCGTGCGGAACAGGGAACGGCGGAGACGGATGGGGCGCTAGGCCGGAGGGAGGTTTTTGGGTTGGCCGTGGGCGCTCGGTCTGTCGGACTGGCGTTGGCCATGGAGGGTACGTCTGCAGCGGCGGCCAAGATGTGAGGGGCCTCACGGAAGGGCTCAGATGGCGTTGGTGGTGGGCGAACGGGCCGGCTTGGCTCAGTTGGAGACTTCCGGTCGGCCGGTGGTGGTGAGGTGTCGCACTAGGCTAGGGGATCCGGCGACTTGGGACTTCGGTCGGGCAGATCTGGGAAGATGTTGGTAGGAGACAGGAAGAAGCAGCGGCCCAAGTCCAAGTATGAAATTTTATATATGTACAAATTTGCAACCTTAGGTCTACCATTTTCCAATTCTATATGTTTACGAATAATACAGCTAATCGTGCCATGTACAAATTGGAAACCATTTTCTTCTTTTTCCTTTTTTTTAAATTTTTTAAACAAAGTCCAGATGAAGGATGACCCAAACTCAAATAGATTGGATTATTCTGGAATTGATGATGTTGTGTCTGAAACTTGGCCTTAATCTGACATGAATTAGAACTGGTCAAGTGATACTTGTCACGTGAATGACTTTAATCTATCAATAAGGCCAATTTCCCCAAAAAGATTTTCCCTATCAGCCTCTTGTGTGCAAGTGGGATGCTGGGCCCAAACAAGTGAACCCGAGTGTCCAACCAAACATAGAGCCGGTCCATCCTTGAAGGCAAATCCAGTCTGTTAGGTCAAGTGTGGCTCTCAGATTAAGACTCAGCTCCCTAACAGATTTGACATGAAACTTATAAATTTCAACCAGTCCAATTGAATTTGATCCTATATATATATATATATATATAAAATCTTGGTCCCGTCAGGTCTCCTTTCAGATCATTATTAAGTTTTGAAGTCTAGGTCCAGATTTTTTAAGATACATATATATATAACTGGAGGCTCGTTTCACTACTCTAATTTGGGTGAGAATTTGAATATGGTGAGCGACGACCTTGACAAGCTGGCATTTGATGGTTACCTTCTACACATTTCATGTTGCACAGCGCCTACACTTCTTTGAGCCTAAATTCATCGATGGAAGGACGGTGGTCCTCTTTGGCTTGCTTAATGGCACCTCCATTGGCTTTCTCAACCTTAGCCTTGGCTTCAACTCTATTGGATTCTATCAGGCAAGTGCTCCTGCAACTACTTTACCTTCACACCCCATGCTATCATCATCTTATAACTCTTGTCAAATGATAATGGTTGTTTCATTTTGAAATATTTCAATTTCCCTCTATATATATATATATATATATATATATATATATATATATATATATTCTAAAAAATCCATACAATATTAATTTAATCAATATCATTTGTTGATATACTTGCAGGTGACTAAACTCGCCATCGTACCATTCACGGTGCTGCTGGAGACTGTCTTCCTAAACAAAAAATTTAGGTCGTGCAAAGCACCAGTGGATATTACTCCATTTTTCATCTTAACCTTTTGGTTTCTTTTTCATCTATCAAAAATAAGGAAAAGGATGTATGTGATGTATCCCTACCTAAAGCGTATTTGGAAAGGGCTTCAGATTTACCCCAAAAAAGAGAAAAAGAAAATAGAGGAGGGGGGCTTCAGGTCCAAACCTGATGCAATTGTTCAATAAATAAGAACATATGATATGCTATGTACTAGTTTGACGGAGCTTATCTATGCAAGATAAGTTATTCGCGAGCTGCTCATCTCTGCTCGTTCATTAAAAGGGTGGAGAGATGGTGTGGAGTGAAGGGAGAGGTGGAATGGTTTGTTTTTAGTTAGAGAGAGAGTGGTGTTTTGATAAGATTTGAACGAGTTAGAGAGAGAGAGGGATGAAGGATTTTTTATGGTTTAATTAATAGTATTAAAAATTAGTACATAATATTAATTTTACCTATGACTTTTATTTTTATGCCAGTGAGAGAATCTATAAATGACATTTGCTTGGTACAAGATTTTAAAATCACTAAGGGATTTCTAAGAAAAAAATCCCTCTCTGATATCATTTTTTTTGTTTTTAAAAATATCTTACCAACACCAAGGGATTTATCCCTTAGTAAATCTCCAAGGGACCGAACTTCCCTTACAAATCCCTTGCTAAAAATTGTTTAAATAATCACTCACTGATCCCTTGCAGATTACCAAGGGATTTCCAAGGAATTTATCAAGGAAAATATATCCCTGGCAAATCCCTTAGAAATTCCTTATTGAAACTAAATTTTGAATGCAATTTAAAATCCCTTGAAAATCCCTTTCTAATCCCTTGGTAATTTTTCGAGGGACATATCCCTTGGTGATGTCCCTTGGTGAAAGGCTGATTTCTGATAGTGATTGACGGCCAAGATGAATCTTCATTCAACACCAGACATCTGCGAAGGTGCCATGTTTCACAATCTAAGTCGGAGACAAAGAGTCAACCTGAGCACCGAAATAAAAAAAATCGATGTTACCCTTAAATTCGTGCCAACTTTTTTAACTCCAATAAGAGCCTGACATCTATCCAAATTACAACACTTAAAATGGAAAATAGTTAATATGGCCAACCAGGCCCGAGATTTATCATCATTAGTAATCTTCTCCTTTCCCGGAAGAAGACAAAAATTAATACTCCCATCTTTCAAAGTAATAATTTATCTTGAAATTAGGAGTGGGGGGCAAGTGTTACGATAAACCAGACGAAAAAATTAATTGACCAATCTGAACCGGTTGACCCCGTGCTAGAAGACCAAACCTGGCATAAATACAAATCAGCACAACATTTCAGTTTACGATAATATACGACCCACGGTCGGCCATCGACATGCACCGGAATAATTTACCGACCTGCAGTCGGCCAATCCACTTCAACTTAAGGCCCATCAACTTCAGACCCATCAAGAATAAGTCTGGTTGTTATAACCAACAAATTATATAACTGATAACCATCGCGTCAATAAAGACCAAGATGAATAACTACCGACAGTAACTACAATTAGCTGAGGGAAGGTTATCTTAATTAACTTCCCTAACAGCAATCAGTTACAAAAAAGCCTAACCACTTTTAGTTGGATAATACCTATAAAAAATGTAAGAGAAGATCTTCAAGGTAAGCAAGTCAAGACTATCCTAAGCAAAGCCAATTTGATTCATTCCTTTTCTATCTATACTCTCTTTGAATTCTCCATTCTGTTATCCGAACTCTACTGACTTAGGCATCGGAGTGTCCCCCACTGGAAAATTTCAATCCAGGTTTGTTTTACTGGAACCCAAGGCGATGAACCGGTGATCCAAGCATTCCATCCGATCCGTCCCCCATCAGAGAAATTCCGATCCAGAATCTGTTTTGCAGGAACCCAAGACGGTAAACCAGCGATCCAAGCATTCCATCCGGTCCATGGAAAATCAGCATCAATAGGTTCCTAGTTCATCCTTGCTGCTTAAGAACTCTATATATTTTTAATTCTTTAAAATCTAACAGTGTGAAAATGCCATGATAATTGAATGTCTATAGCATACCATAACCTTAAATTTGGTTTCTACTGTAGTTTCCTTGTATATCATTTCTTTGTATAATTTGATAAAGGTCATCATCATTTCCACAATGGTGAGATGTGATGCACAAATGACTTTGAGATTCTTGTTCAGCAGATGGTCACCAACTTTACACCAACTAAATTCACTTGTAGTTTCACAAATTCATTTCCAGCTAGAGCACTTACAAGGAAGAGCATGGTTTATTGTATTAAACTAACACAAATTGTGGTAATTAGAAATAAGGATAGCCACTTTTCAAGTACCATTAAATCCTGAACTGGATATGCTCTAGCTCATAAGCCCCTTGGTGGTTGTTAATTTTTTTTTTTCTAAAGAAATACAGGGAGAACGCCACCTTCATACAGCCCAAATTTGAAATGCCACCATAGCACATGCACTGAAGGAGAAATTATAGATTAGATCCGATCCACCGGTTTAATAGTAAATCAATCCAATCATGAATCAACATACACATAAATATATAAAAGAAAAAAAAAAAAAAAGAAAAAAGAAACAAGAGGAAAAATAGAGCAATGCATGCATGTTTAATGATGCATATATACTGGCTCATGATTAGCTGGTCCACCAACTCAATGATAAATTCGATCCGATTAAAAAGTTTCAATCGAAAAAGAAAAAAATTATTGCATGAACCATGTCTAAGTGGATCGGGATAAATTCCAAGACAAATGCATGATGGATAACATGCAATCGATAAGTGATGAAATACAAGATTACCGTGGCATGTTATCCATCCATTTGGACCTGGTCCAAGTAATACTTAGATCGAGGAAGATGCTAATGAATATAGACCTAACGAGGACTCATACATTTGTTATCATCATCATCAACCAGAGCAGAGGTGCCTGCCATGTTCACAAGAAAACTTCATCAAGCATGTAGATGATGCCTGGCTTTGCAATTACTTTAACCAGTTATTTTCACATGAAAATATTTGCACTTTAACTTTTGATGTGCAACTCTCTGGCTCCTCGTAGCATTATTCTTACAATATAAATCACCTCTAGAGCAATTTATTTATCCCCTACTTTTAATCATTGCATCAAACTCAGAACAACCAAGCTGTTCTTGCCAACCATGGATATTTCGGAACATCACATTAATTAATTCTGTCACGGTCAGCCAGGGCGGCAACATATGGTGGCATGGAGCTGAACAAAAATCATAGCTGTATCCCTGAGTAACCATCCAAACAGTGGGCCCGTTGTGTCACCGAGACCCGCAGCTCACGAGCCGAAGAGAAATTATTGAGTGGACTTAGGTCCAGATGGATAGGAGCAAATCTTGGAGCATATGAACGGTGGATAACGCACGACGAAAAAGATGGTGAAATACGTTATGATAAGGAATCGTTCACGGAAAACTAAAAATAACAGGTAAATCATAAAATAAAATAAATTTATAAGGTTCGAATAATAGCGTATCATCCCTATATTCTTGGACAAGATCTTCGTACGTATCTTTCATTGATCGCAAAAAAAAATAATTATAAAAAAATAATTTTAATTTTTATTTTTTTCTCTCTTTTAATAAAAATAAAATTGAAGGATCCATCCAAAATGCTTCTATACAAGAATGGAGATGGCTATCGGTATAGGTATATGTATATGTATGTATGTATGTATATGTATATATATGTATGTATATGTATATATGTATATGTATGTATATGTATATATATGTGTATATATATATATTTATATTTATATCTATGTATATATATATATATATATATATATATATATATATATATGGACTTGGCTATATATGTATATATTTATATTTAGAATGGAAATGGCATATGTATGTATATGTATATATGTATATATGTATATCTATGTATATATATATGTATATATGTATGTATATATATGTATATATGTATGTATATATATTTATATCTATGTATATATATGTATATATATATATATGGACTTGGCTATATTCAAATGTACATCTAGGTTAAATCCAGTTATATTAAAACTTTATAATAAAGATCCTATATCGATAATCCAAATTATTAGATATAATCTACGATATCAAAATTAATTACATATCAAAAATCATATAATTTGGGAATTCCTAAGCTATGCATCAAGTTATCAAAAAATGGACAATCTAAATAAAATTAAATTAGATATATTTTTTATCACTTAATGTATAGATTAGGGATTTCCAAATAATATGATTTTTGATGTATGAGTAGTTTTGATGTAGTAGATGATATTCAATGGCTTGGCTCATCGATATACGGCCTCCATTATAAAGTTTTGAATCGAATCTGGTTTCAAATCCATTCAAATATACCCAAGTCTGTCTATATATTGAGAGAGATAAACTTGGCTATACTCGAGTTGATTTGGAGCCAAATCTGATCAAGTTCCTTACCATCTGATTTGCACAGATTTCCATGTAGAAAAAGTAAAAAATTAATAGTATATTAATGGTATAAAATAAATATAAACAAAAATCAATAAAAATGTTCTAAAATAAATACAAACATTTCAAAATAAATTCAAATACTTTTTTTTAGTTTATGTTTATTCTGATGTATTTCTATTTATTCTCAAAAAATTATATTTATTCTAGGAAGGATTTATGTTTATTCTGAAAAAGTAGACTATTCCATTATTAATAGTTCCAACAACCATTAATAATCACTAATAACTAATTAATGAGATAGAATGTTTGTATTTATTATGTAAAATTTATATTTATTCCATAATATTTTTGTTTATTTCAGTTTGTATTTATTCTGCACTATTAATATATCATCAACTTTTTTTACTACATTTCGATCCGTGCAAATTAGACGGCAAGGGACTTAACCGAATTTGGCTCTAAATCTACTTGAGTATAACCAAGTCTATATATATCTATATAGAGATAGGTATGCTTAACTATTCGAATGGATTTGAAGCCAAATTTGATCAAGTCTCCCACCATTTAATTACATAGATCTCGATATAGAAAAAGTAAAAAATTAATGATGTAGAATAAATATAAATAAAAATAAACAAAAATGTTTTAGAATAAATAAAAAAAATTTACTTGCATTAATGGTATATTAATTTTGCATGGTGATTAATGAAACTATTAATAATGGGATAGTCCATTTTTTCAAAATAAATATAAACACTCCAGAATAAATACTAATATTTTTAGAATAAATAGATTTTAGAACAAACACAAATCTAAATAGGCAGAAGTGTTTCTATTTATGCTGGAGTATTTTGGTTTATTTTAAAATATTTGTATTTATTCTAGAGTATTTATGTTTATTCTAAAATATTTTTATTTATTCTATACCATTAATATACTATTAACTTTTAACATTTTTTGCTCGAGATATGTGCAAATCAAATGGTGGGTGGAGGACTTAATCGAATTTGGCTCAAAATCCATTCAAATATAGTCATGTCCAACAAATCAACATTTACGTTTATGGTGATTATCTTATGTTCTTGTATGGAAGCATCTGAGAGGTGAATTCCTTTTCTCTTGCATTATTGGAATTTTCTTGTTGAGTTTGATAAGAAATAGAATTATTATTATATTAATTTAAATCATGCATATTTCTATCCTTATTTATTTATTTATTTATTTAAGTTTATTTTCATAATTTTTTAATATTTTAATGGGATGTGATTTTTTTATAAGAAAAAAGGATAGGGTGGTTAAACCCAATGTAGCTACCCCACACGCAGGGGCGGACCATACCAATTTTTCTGAGAGCCAAAAATATAAAAATAAAAAATATTAATAAATAATTTAAATTAATTTAAATATTTTTTATTAATATTATTTAAATTATACTTATCTTATTTATAAGATTAAATTCATTAATAATGAAATCTACCGTAAAATTTTCAGCTCTCTCCTTATCGATATAAATGAATAAATAATCGATAAAAAAATCATCTTCCATCTTGTTGCATAAGTTGGTCTTGACAATCTTTATTTTTGAAAATATTTTTTCTATAGTAATAGTTGAAATCGAAAGAGTAATAAGCATTACGAACTCATAGAGGATGTGCGCGCACCGGCCACAGTAGTGGCAGCGTCATGCCGAGTACTGTTAACGCTGCACAACGGGATGTGACATCCATCGAGCGACGGTGCCAAAGATGATGGGATGTGAGTGCAGTAGTATTGGTGAGAGCCTGAGGCATAACAGGCACCCACCCGTCTGTGCCCTCCAAGATCCGATTATACTACGCGATGGATCCGGTCGCTAAAACGGTATGCGATTTCACCGCACGCAGTGTTCGTTAGTGCGACGAGGCTGACGAAGGCATCCAAGATGGTAGTCATAGGCTAGCGTATCGGTGGTATCCGACCTTATGTATGCACAACCACCTGATCTCGTCGTGGGATCGTTCTCGTCGATCGCATCACATGACAAGTTCGGCCGCCATTTTATCCATCGGTGTGGTGAATGGGATGGTGCTGACTGCGTGCAATGGTTTCGACCACGGTGAATTCTAGAGACGGGCATTGGTCGAGTAATAAAAAGAAAATTTTTTGTCTTCTTCTAAAAAATTATGAAAAAAATTTAAAAAAAATAAAAAATAAAATTGGTAGTGATCCAACTTTCAAGTAATGAAAGCTAATTTATTGTATTTGTTTCATTTTAATTTTTTTTAAAGATTCTTCAAGTTATATTTTATATCTCCAAGTTTAGAAGGACCAAATATATAAATATATATTTATATTTAAAAGTTTGCATAAAATCTTAATTTATAAAAAAATAAAAAAATTAGGGGGGCCAAGGGGCATCCTTGTCCTCCTGGCGGTTCATCCTTGTATATATTTAAAAGTTTACAAAAAAATCTTAACTTATAAAAAAAATTAAAAAAAAATAGGGGGGCCTTGCCCTCCCCCCGACGGTCCGTCACTGCCTGTACGTCCCTGTCCCGTCAGGTAATGTTCTATGCAAGGCGCTTAGATTTTCACAGTCTTTTCCCATCTATAGATGAGTACTTCAACCTGACACCATTAAAGACGCCGGCGGGTAGAATGGAAACAAAAATAGAAAACCTCGATCTCTTATCCAATCCAACCAATCACGAGCTCCACGGAACAGTCCCTGAATTTAATCGAGTTACCACACATGGATCATGCCTCGAATCCATGACCGATTGGATGTGAGGCAAGATATTCACCAACCTGGTTACCGTCTTAGCGGCATGTTGCTCACCATTGGATGTGGGGCGGTCCATTTGGACCTGATCAAGCAACAATCAGACCAAAATCAAAAACCATCCACCATCCACCCTCCACATGTCCGGGCTGCCTGCCAATTAAGGAACGTAAAGATGGCAACAAAACCATGCAACATATGCAGTTCGATAAAATCGATTGACATGTTTCATTGTTAATCACTAATTAGCCTCCCCATGTATATATATATATTTATATATATATAATATGTTAATCCTTCTATCTTATAATTAATAAATTAATCACGGGAGAAAAACTCTAAGATCTACATGGGAAGTCCCATTTGTCTCGGACTAACAAGTTGTGTTGGGTGAGAGACAAGGGAGTGCAACAAAGAAAATATGAGACAGTTAATAATGTAGCTGTTAGGCGATGTCCCCAACGTATCACGCCTCGCTCTCAATTATATATTTTTCTCCGTGGAACGGAACGGAACGGACCATTATAATAAGGTGGCTGCCACGGAGGGTAATACTGATATCGGTCTGCACCCAGAGGAGCACATATTTTTTATTACCATCTTTATTGTGTTTTAGTTTTTTTTTTCTTGATTGATGTCGTTTATTTACGGCAGAGACGGCAGCCGGAACGCAGGGTTTGGTTGTGGGCCAACGGAAGAATCCGCGTGGCCTCGTTTGTTTCGTGCCACGTGGTATATTAATTCGTCCTGAGCTTGGCTCGTCGACCTTGGTGTCCTTCTCGGCTTGGATCGGCTCGTACCGTAATTATATTGTTTGATTTTGGAGAAACCTCACGGGAGAGAGAATAGGTGCACTCGATTAATCATATCATTATTTTATTTTTAAAATTAAAACAATTTTATTTATTTTATAAAAAATTAAATCAAAATCAGACCGGCCAGGCTGATTTGATTTTTGATTTTTTTTTAAAAAAATATATATATATATATATTTCAAATTACAATGCAGGAAATGAATCGATCGTATCAAAAATCTTCCTGTTATTAAGTTTATTATTAATTTCAGAAATTAAAATAATATTTTTCGAGATTATAACTATTTTAAAAAAAATAAAATTTAATAAAATATTCTAATATTCAAAATCTGGCTTATTCTTCGATTTCCCTTACAATGGCTTAGGGTTTTTTTTTTTATTTATTTTTTTTATTTAAAGATTGTGACATAGGTTTCAGCACTCTTCTCATCAATATTTATTTATATATCCATCCATCAATCCATCTCCCTTATTTTTCTCTATATTATATTAGGATGTAATACAAAGGAAGTTGACATATAGACGAAATATGCATGCATGGATATATTTGGCATCTTGGATAGTCCTGAATCATATAAGCAACATAATAGATAGACATGGATATTGCACCGATCTCGTTGCCACATTAATCTAGTCATTCGGTTCTATAAGGGATATATCTATGTGCACCCTTCTACCATGCTTACAACCATTTGCAACGATAGTAATTAAACCCATCAACCAGTGAACCAAGGTGCCTGAAGTCATCATCATCATCATGGAAACTGGCTTCATCATAACACTTTAAAAGAAGTGACAGGTGATTGGTACGTGCATGATTATTAGATGATATGACTTTGTGTTAAGGTGTCCAAATAATCGATGTAACGTAGGTGTCACATTAATTACATGGCTTCGAGCCCAAGCGCAAGTTTGCCGATTATCTAAAAAAAAATGAAAAGTTATCCAATCCAATCAATACAATACGTGTATGGTCTCACAGGGAGGTAGGATTTATACTAAAGCTTTCCATCTATATATATATATATATATATTTGGTGTTTCATCGTGTCATAAGAATGATTGATTTAACTGCACAACTTGCTCAACGATCACAAATGTCAAGAAGCATGCCTTTTTTTATTTTTCTTCACTTTTTTTTTTTTTTTTTGGGTAAACAAAAGGGTGAAGGGGAAAATTCATGACGTAGTTCCAAACTCGGATCCCAATTTATTAGACTGGTGAGTACGTCAGTCTAACTTCACTATAATACCGAAATATCAGTCGCTCCACCTTCCAGTTATATACTTTCATAATTTTTCTGAAATTTAATCGAATGGATAATTCACAAGAATCGCGTCTTTACCAATCGAGCTACCATCGTAATGATAAAAAGCATATCTTTTTGACAATAATTTTATGTGGACAAATCTTCAAAGTAATAAAATTAGGGGAGGGGAAGCATGTTTAAGGCACAATAATCTATTTTCCATAAATCTGACGTGGCACGAGCGGGTGAAAGGTCCAAATTCATGTAAAAAATCACTTATATTTCACCAATTTATCTCATATTATCATGTAAGATAAAGAACTGAGTAAAAAAGAAACAATGGTACATGGCAACTATAAAATTTTAAAAAATTCGTATCAAAAGAAAAAATTAGAATCACCGGTGAGTGATCCACTTGGTTGCGAGACTTTTCTCACAACTAGCTGGCAGGGATTCGAGTCTTGGTTTCGACATATTTCGATAAAAAAATCCATAAATAAAATAAAAAATAAAAAAATAGCCCGAAAATAAAATCAAAAAAATGGAAAAATTAATAAAATAATCCAGTGAAAAAGTTAGGGATATATATAATAAATTCCGTTCACTCGGCTGACACCATTGGTAGTCAAGCTGACACCACTGGTAGTCAGGTTGACGTAATCACCTTCGGGTAGAGAACGGCTGTGAAAAAATTAATATGCACCGTGTATCGAACATTTCTGGTGGTAGTGAAAAAATTAGGGATATATATAATAAATTCCGTTTACTCTGCGGTAGGGATATATGTAATAAATTCTGTTCACTCTGCAGAAAAATTAATATGCGCCGTGTATCGAACATTTTTGGTGGTAGTGAAAAAGTTAGGGATATATATAATAAATTCTGTTCACTCGGCCGTGTATCGAACATTTCTGGTGGTAGTGAAAAAGTTAGGGATATATATAATAAATTCCGTTCACTCTGCGAAAAAATTAATATGCGCCGTGTATCGAACATTTCTGGTGGTAGTGAAAAAGTTAGGGATATATATAATAAATTCCGTTCACTCGGCCGTGTATCGAACATTTCTGGTGGTAGTGAAAAAGTTAGGGATATATATAATAAATTCCGTTCACTCGGCTGATACCAGTGGTAGTCAGGTTGACGAACATTTTTGGTGGTAGTGAAAAAGTTAGGGATATATATAATAAATTCCGTTCACTCGGCTGACATCAGTGGTAGTCAGGTTGACGTACTCATCTTTGGATGGGGAACGGCTGCAGAAAAATTAATATGTACCGTGTATCGAATATCTCCTAGCTGGGATTGGGGGACCGTCTGGGGGTGGCCACGCCCGGAATCTAACTCCTCCTCCCCCGTCCCTTTTTGTTCAACCAAAAATAAAAGAAAAATTGGACGAAATTTGTCTAACTCTCGTATATGAGAGGAAGAATTTCGCTAGAAGAAGTGTAGCAAACATCTATATGTAGCAAGACTTAATTTTAAGGTATATATCAAGATTGAAGAAATCATACAAGATTAGGATACAATTATGATTAAGAAATGCAATTCTAGCTTTGGACAAAAATAGGCTAAGCATTTATCCAAGCAAGCCTAGCTTATACGATTTGATCGAAATTAATTAAACGCCACAATATTTGATCAGTACCTAAAATAAAATCAAGAATTTTAAGTTAATTTTGCTTGGTATGCTCTACTCAATGTATGCAATCGGAAAAAAGACTCTTGAATTTGAAAGAAAGGACGCATTGTTAGCACATTCTTTTATAAAACATAAGGGAAAAAACTTAGTTAAACTGGACTAATCTTGACCACCCACAAGTACCTTTGTTGATGATCATTTTGTATAAAATTTACTTGGTATATTTTTCATAGTGAGAGTCAAAAGTAAACCAAGACTTGTAATTGACGAGTAAATTTCATGTTTTACGTAGATTTAAAATTATAGATTCGCATGTTATGTTTGGATATCAAATCAGAAAATAATTTGTCAGCAGTCCAGTTTCCCTACATTTAAAATAGCACTATCAAAATAGACCCTATCTAACCTTTGTATGCAATGGCACATAACTTGCAAACAAGGCAAAAGCCTAGTAATCACGTACCTCTTTACTTTGGAGAAGGTAACATCACAACACATTGTTAGACATAAGTAATTCTTCCATCATATATATATATATATATAATATGGTTGGTGGTGATACTCCAACTATTGTATTCAGATATAAGAGGCAACGAGTCTAGCCTTTAAATTTCAGTTTTATCTCAATAATTTCTTTCTTGATCTAACATGAATGGCCATTGAAAAGGAATATATATTCAACATGTAACTATCAATATGGCCATTCTCATACTCTAAGTTGGTCAATGTCATAGCTTGCTAACTTTTTTTTGAGAATTAGTTTGGCTCCTAGCTTGATGCAGTTCTATCAAGATGTTGATGTGTTCCATGAGAGCATGGAGTTGAACACAATTTCCTATCTGATTAATGAAGTGATTGGATTCATCACTGAAACCTAAGGGGATCCATCCACACCCTAATTCAATGAAAATATACAAAGATGCAATGTTATCGATTAGATTTAGTTCCCGTCAACATGGCCAATGCCACAAATCGAGTTATATTTCTAAGATATAGGTAGTTATCAGGATGTATAGAATATTAAGAAGTATATTATTTAGAATATTTTATATAATTTTTGAAATTACAAGAATATTCTATATGATTTTTGGAATTGCTAGTGTATAGAATATTTTAGATAAATTACAAAAATATTCTATATGATCTTTGAATTGCTAGTATATAGAATATTTTAGACTGCATACTTCTTAATATTCTATTCATTATAATAATAGCATCATTTTTAACAAGTATGTAGAGCTTAAATTCAAGCCATGGATCTGTGAAACAATTTTAGATCAAGCACGGATCCTCTATAGTGCATTGCAAATGCAATGCACCGTACAACTGTCCATCTGTTATGCCCTGACTCGAAGCCCGAACCTGGCATATGATAGATGGCCGAATATCCTTAGAATTCAATTCCATCGAATATACAAGGTCCATCTTACTAATAAAAAATTAAGCAGTGATAGAGAATAAATTCATTAATTATTTATTTAATTCTAGAATTTTATTCAAGATTAACAGGTAGATAAAATTTAACTAAAATTTAAGATAAATCCTAAATTAAGAATTAACACCTAAATCCTAGCTCCTCACTGACTGATCACAAAGCCCGATTGATCTTCCGAATCTATAACAAAGATATAAGAACAGGGGACGAGCTATACAAACTCAATAAGTTATCATCACCTCTAGCATATGCATAAATATGATAACAATAAATTACAACCATACACAAATCATACATCACAGAACAACTGGCTCACAATAAAATAAAATGCAACATCACATTAATATGCACATTCAATTATAAACGACACGACTATGGATGGCCAATCATTTACTTTACTCTCCTAGTCCCTCTAACTATTGCTACGATCGGCCCATGGCTAGCCCCGAAAGAGACTAGAATTCTGACTACATATACTGACAAGCAGTCATATACCAATGATTGCCTCACTGGAGACTTGGAAGGAAACTAGCTCTGATATCACATGAGAAAACATGCATCCTCAGTATGTATCAGTAACTACCATGTATGGCTAAAAATAAAAGGCAACTAGCTCCTGACTATATATACCGTACATCGGTCATGTGCCAGTGATCACCCCACTAGAAGCCCAAAAGAAAACTAGTCCTCGTGTGATCATAGTCGGACTAGAAAATATCAACACCAACACACATAACAATGAATACAATCAAATGCAGATCAAATTATGCCACATACATTTAACATTGTATAACATTCATACCATATTTAGCATGTAATACTAGAGGTCAAGATAACTTACCTAAAACTGATTCTATCAAGAACACGCGACTCGAATCCTAAATCCTCGACACTCCCATGCTAATAAAAGTAATGAAGGCTCTGATAAAATAAATTAAATAATTAACCCTGAATCAAAGAAAAGAAAATAAGGTAAGAGATGTTTCGATCTGTTAAAGGACTAGGCTCGATCTAGATATCTGTTTAGGTCCGGTTGATAAAAATTGAATTAATCAACAAAAAAATAGTCTAAAAGCCAAATCAAATTAATTTCATAAAATTTATTTATTTATTTATTTTTTCTCCCTCCCTTCCTCTTTGTCCTCTTCTCTCTCTCTTCTCCTTCCTTTTTTTCTCTCTCTTCTTTCTCTCTCCTCTCTCTTTGCTCTTTGCTCTCTTTCTCTCCCCTTTCTCTCTCCCTTTTTCCCTTTTTTTTTTTCTTTTATTTTCTTTTATTTTCCCTTTTCTTTTCTTTTTTCCTCTTTTCTTTTTTTTTTTTCTTCCCATGCTTCTTCCTGGTTCGGCCCGAGCAATCCTTTCATAGTGCTCGGCGACCATGGAAGGTGGTGGACAAGGAAGGAGGCTCGCCGGACGGAGGGGGTCGGGCGGCATGGCCACCGGCGACCGTCCTACCCAAGGAAGAACCAAAAGGAGTTGGGTTTTTTTTTTATTCCTTTCCTAACAAGGGTCTACAAAAAGAGGGGGCTTACTGGTGTTGATGGAGTCCTCGGCCGCTCACCAGAGAGGAGGAAGATGATGAGATGGCTCGGTCCATGCTGGCTTGGAGGCGGCAAGAGGGGAGGAAATAACAGGAAGATGCCTTGCCATTCAGGAAGGAACTCGATCGAACTCCACCTCCGTCCAAACCCCTCACGTCACTGGACTCTCCTTCCCTACCATAGTGATTTGACTATGAAATCCAGCGATGGTCCAGGTGCGATCGACCACCAAAGAGGGAAGAAAAATTGATGGAAAAACTCGACGATGATGGGGTTTTTAAAGAGGGGAATCGAGAGAAATCCCTTGCCGTACGGGGAGGAACCTCGACAAATCAAATACCCATCCCTCCATGAAACTTTTCATGATCAACCCCATCTCCCCCATGGCCTCTCCTCCGACTTCTCCGACGAAATATTTGGCCGGATAAACAGAGACTCATCATCTGTTTCGGTATATTTTTCTGGGTTTCGAACCGAAGTCGGCGGAGGTTGCCGACTTCAATCCATCTGGCCCAAAAATAAGCAGGCTTGGTACCATCACATGATGGATGGCTAGCGAATAACGGGCATGCCCCATGCACGTGGACTGCATTATTTACGCATGATGGATGATGGCCCATGCGGTGCAATGCATGCATGCATTGCAGAGGAGTCCGATTCTTCGACGTCTAACTGGAATTCAATGTAACCATGCTCATAAGCATGCGACATCTACGAATGTTCTTTATCCCTCATCATTTCCATGACCTCGTCTCATTGCCGAACCTTGGCTACAAAAACAGTAACGCTCCGGTGCCATGTCCGTCGCTGCTCCACAGCAGCCTATACTGTGCCTCTTTTTTCTGGCTCGAGGCTGAGACAAAATGAATGCATCAGACCCCTGCACTTGAGGATGGAGGCAGTGAGCAGACTTGGTTAGGTGGCCACTCGTGCTTGTTTTTTATTTTTTATTTTTTAGGTAGAATGATTTTATCCTGTCCTTGAGTAAATACAATCATCAACGTCTCTCCATGGCAAGTCACACAACTAATTAAGTAGGCAACATGGTAGGTTATCCAATCTGCCACATTATCCAAAAAAAAATTGATAGGATCAAGGCAATAGCCCGGTTGGCGGAGTTCTTGCCTCGCTACCAACCGGTCACGAGTTCGAGACGTGATCCCCGTGGATGACTCGATTAAATCCATGAATTTTTTGGAGCACGTGATCATGGGTACGAGCATGCATTCCACCAGCCGGCATCTTGGTGGTGTCGGGTTGACGTACTCATCTTTTGATGGAGAAAGACTCTATACTGATCTTGTATCGAACATTGCCTGACGGGACAGGACGAGAACCTGAAGGGGATAGCTACGCCGGGATTTATCCCCACATCCCTTTTTTTCTACCAAAAAAATATATATATGCTGCATTATCCATCTTCTAGTATACATGCACAACCATAAATGACCATGTTGGAGTGTCCAGCCATGAAGATAGCAATTGGGTCCTATCTGATTGGATCAAAAACTCATCGATTCCAAGCTAACTTATTAAATATGTTTAAAATTTGGATTTAAATCAGACTTATTTATTAAACATGTAATTTTATTTAAACCGTATAACCTATTTATCAAACATGTCGATTCAAGTTAAACGAACTAAACTAGTAAAGTAGGTTTTTAAGTTATTAAATAAATTTACATGGATTAAATAAATTAAGTGAATTGCGATGAGTATGTTGAAAACAGGTTAAGCAGGTTTTAAATGGATTAAATAAATCGGTTATAATCCGATCAAATTATTAAACAACTTAACATGGATTAAAAGAATCAAAGTTTCATATCCGAATCTGATTTATTTAATAAATAAATTTATAGGGTTTGTTGATTCATTTATGATGCTAATTTATTTCTACCAAATTAACATAAAGGATCATAAATTGCTTTCCTTATCTAAGCCATAACTACTTTGTTTTTGCCTTTTATTTTTGGCAAAGGCCATAAGTACTTTGTTTTTGCCTTTTATTTTTGGATTTTTTCACTAGGGTGTTAGAGTCTCGGACCAAGCGTCTGGCGTGCTTAAACTAGAGTAGACGAGTAGGGTGGAGTTACTCCACTGCCTTGGTATAAAAGCAGCACATCAAGCTTGCCATACCCTACCATCTCTCAATCCCGAATAGCTTTTATCAAAAAAATGATGGTAGCTATACTGGCCGAGATTTCATATCCCTCGTATCTAAAATTTTATGAGATTGGAATGACGTATTCATCCAAAATAAGAGTCCTTATAATCATGCTCGGAGAAAGAAGTCATGACTGTTGATGGTCTAAGAAGATGAAGGCTTCTTGCTTTAATTTGGACATGCTAATGTTCAAATATTTGTGCAGTGCATTATCACTCTCTCTTAATATTTCTTAATCATTTGTGTTTTATCTTGAATAATTGTTTTAAAGAATAACTAACCAATCCTTCCAGAGAAATGTTCCAAGGAATAACAATTGATGGATCGAAGTGGTTTAAGTTTTTGAAATACCTAATTAAGATTTCATAATATTCAAGATTTTTGAGCTAGAATCGGACTTGATTTACTTTTGTTTGTACATTATTTTTCAAACCCAAATCCCTTTTTGTTTTATTTTACAATAGATTTTACTCTTTATCTCTGCCCAGTTATCCAACAATGTTAATTATACTGCTAAAAAATTATACAATAAAGTATATCTTACGGGTCAGACTGATGTACTCATCTTCAGATGAGAAAGGCGAGCGAAAAATACGGTCCGCATCGAACATGGTCCGGTGGAAAGGAGGTTCAGTGAAGTTAGCTACGACGAGAATTTATTTTTTTTTTTAATTTAATAAAAAAAAAGTACCAGTGAAGTTAGCTACGATGAAAATTTATTATTTTTTTAAAATTTATTTTAAAAAAAGGTACATCTTACGGAAAAAGTAAGGCCCCGTTCAGCAATTTAAGTTAGGATTTTGTTTCATTCTTTGGTAAACAAGTAATCAGGAAGAAAGAGAAAAAAATTAAAGAGCATAACTTTTTACATCATGCAATTCAAATTTTATTAAAAAAATAGTTACTTGGCATGGCATGATTAATAAGATCGGATATTTTATGATTATATCACGAGAAGCATTGGTGTAACACATATATTAGGATATGTCGGTTCAAGTATAAATCAATTACCGGTTCGATCATTCGTGCATTCCCTTTCAAACCAGACATCTCGAGTCGAAGCGCCCAGAAGAAGCTGAGTGAATAATGGACAAAGCGACGATGCGATCCTCGATCTCAGCCGAAGACATGATCTTCGGCTCCAACCATGGATACGGTCTTCGGCCTCAGCCGAAGGTACTGGCCCGAAGGAAGGTTAGAACGAAGATATCTCTCCAGTTCGGCAACGACCTCTCCTGAAGAAAAGGATCGAAGACAGATCTTCGACCAACCTTAAACCCATGCGAACGTGGGCACGACGGTTACAATCAGCTGCCTAGCTATCATTTCCAAATCATAACTACAACGAAGTGGCTACATGATCATTAACTCCAATCGTAACGCTTCTGGCCTGACCGGAACCGCTCAACAACCGTCCACAATTATGGATAGAGGGGAATCAATTAGCCTCCGTCGTAGCCGTTATAAATACTGATAAGATGGGACACTCGAAGTAGGCACAACAAAATCCAGGAAAAAACAAGAGTTCCTTTCCTCGTCATCTCCCTCCTCAGAATCCTCCCAATTATGTTGCTGGAACTCGCTTCTGACTTAGGCATTGAAGTGTTCTCTATCAGAGAACATCCGGCCAGGAATTTATTTTGCAGGTGAATCAGGGGAGCGAACATGTGATCCGGCAATTTCGTCCGGTCGAAAAGGAATTATATGCCAACAACATACATTTAATCAATAACTTTTCTATTAAAATAGATTTTATTCTAATTCATTAGGGGCGGATATTAAATTTAGGTATTTGATAGAAAGTTATCAATTGGATATCAAGCTAGATTCACTCAAGTATATGATAGAAAATAATAAATTATATAATAAATTTTAGTATTTTTATTTTCTTTTATACGATTCATTGGACGTAAATTTTTCTGTTAATTTTTTTGAGTTTATCAAATCATTGGTTGATTGAGATAAAAGATATGGTTTCACTGCCGGTAGATTATTTCCTACAATGCATGTATCACAAGTCCATGCACGTTATCAATTATAACCATTTATTTTTATGCTAATATATCAAGATACATGTTTGATTTTTTTTTTTTTTTCAAAAAAAGTCTATGAGCGGTTGTGATTGATCGTACACGCGGAGTAGAATAATTTCACCAACACCACCGAAGTAATTTGGACCATCAGACCGGGGCAAATTCCGTACCCCAAAAACCGCGAATTAAGTCTTATTAAAAAAAACCTCTAATTAAGCCGAGCCATTTAGCCGATCCCCTGGACCCCAACCTGAGCCAAGCCAGACCAGGTTGTGCCGTGGGTCCCAGTCGCTAGTCCCCCTCCGTGGTGGAAGCAGAACTCTGCCTTTTTATTTACACCCCACTCTTACCCTTAGTTAAATCCCCCAACCCGACTATAAATTAATTCTCCCCACCCCCCTCTCTGGCGCTCTCTCCTTTCAAGTTTCCCGAGAGAGAGAGAGAGAGAGAGAGAGAGAGAGAGAGAGAGAGAGATGCCGGAGCCCGTCGCATAGGGCGGCGATCGACGGTTGAGTGAGGGGGAGCGGAGGAGATCAGCGATCAGCAGATAGGTAGGGGTTTTGATTATGGTGTTTGGGCACGGGATGGTGGTCGGCGGAGGGGGAGGGGGAGCGGGAGGGGGAGGAGCGGGGAAGGTGGGAAGGCAGCAGGTGTGGCCGGTGGACTACGAGGCGGAGGAGGCGTCGCGGAGGCTACTGGAGGCGGCTGAGCGGGGGGATCTGATGGCGGCGACGGAGTGCCTGGCGGATCCGATGGTGGACGTCAACTACGTCGGGGCGGTGTTCCTTAAAGGGAGGCGGGCAGAGGTGGTGCTCCGGGAGGAGGGCCCCGACGAGGTCCACGTCGAGTATGAGGAGCTCCGAACCGACGTCTCCGCCCTCTTCCTCGCCGCCCACGCCGGCCATCTCCCCCTCGTTCGCAAGCTCCTGGTACCATTCCGTCCTCTCTCTCTCTCTCTCTCTCTCTCTCTCTCTCTCTCTCTCTCTCTCTCTCTCTCTCTCTCTCTCTCTCTCTTGACTTTATTTTAGTTCTTCCCCCTTTTCTCTGCGGAGAGCTTGGTTAATTCCGATTTTTTCCCCTTTTTTTTTCCTTTGTTTTGTTATCCCCAATCGCGTGTTTTTGTTTAAAAAAAGAAAAAAATTCGAATCGGAGGCTTGAGTTGGACTATTACTATCAGGGCATTTCAACTTTTTATTGGAGAATTTAGCGGTTTTTTATGTTCCATTTCTTTAAGCAAAAAAAAAAAAAATCACCATAAATTTTTCTTTTGAAGGAAAATTACCGGAAACCTTGTTTCTAAACCTTCGGATTTTTTTCCCCCTTAATTTTTCGCTTTGTCCTGCAGGATTGTGATATTGCTACTCTCTTTGTTTTATCTCCACTCTCTTTGACGTCCCTGACCATAGGACTGTTCCAATTATTTAATTGCCCGGCTCTAGGTCGCACTACATGAGTGATGAGAGACGCTAAAGGCACCGAAACGGTTTCCGAGAGCATTTCCACGATGGGTTGTGGTGTGCATCACTGATGTTCTTGTGCCACGCGGCACATTAACTTCAAAGGGAGGTCTGTTGGTACGAGAGTTGGGTCTCTTAGCGTCTGTCTTAGCAGACACCATCATTTGCTCCTTTCTTTTTTTTTTTTTTTTTTTTTTTTTTTTTTTTTTCTTTTTTTTTTTTTTTTTTCTTTTTTTTTTTTTTTTTTGCGTTGTTTTCTTGCATAACAGAGCACCGGTTTCTCCGTCACGAGACGAGAGTGTATGTATCAAACCTGGGGCAGGCATTAATGTTTTTTTTTTTTTGGGGGGGGGGGGGGGGGTGGGGGGGCGGTACAAAGGCATTTATGATTCTTTTATGCCGATAATCTCTTCCTCGGCTCACGTTTTGCGTGACCTCGCTACAATTTTTTAGCCATTTACCGAACGTGTCATCGCTGCCTCCATCTCCCGTTAATTTACGGCAACGCCGTTGCAAACTCCAACGGCGCCTCACCCGGCCACGTGGACTCCCCTCGGACTATTTGACGTCGGCGTCGTGTCTGAAGCTTCCAAACGGTACTTGAAACTTGAAAGCCCCCTCCTCACCGCACATCGGGATCCCTCGTTCCCGTCGGAACAGCGAATTCGCTGTGCCGCAACAATCCCAGCCGTCAGATCCACTCCATCAGCATCAAAAACGTTCCTTTCGTTTACTCTCTTGTTTCCTTGATCAGGAAGTTGGAGGGTTTATTATGAGGATAATAACTGGAGTTTAGCTCGAATATCACTGCCTCGTGATTACCGTGATCTGCTCCCGGGCCGCGTGATAACACCACGGCCCAGGAACCTCCCTCCCACAGTCCCACTTGGCCGTACGTAACACACCCTTACCCATCTCTACTTATTAGCACGCATTTATGATGCTCGTACGGATGGTATCTATTTAGATCTTATTTAAATTGTTTTTCTCCTTGATTAAATGTATTTGATGTGTCAAATTTGTTAAACTATATAGTTATTTTTGTGTTAAATATTGTCGGAATGGTTTAAGAGGATAAGTCATAATAATAATTGGTGATAATGGCAAAGGGTCGTATAGATGAACACCTCTGACTCCTTGAGTCAATTGAGTCCTTGTGCTCTTAGCTAGTACTGAGCATTTTGCCGGGGAGATAGATAATAATATTGTTAACGGCTGGTAGAGAAATGGGACAGTGTCACGTGAGGCATCCAGAGGCGTGCAGCGTGCTTGATGGTCCCCCCTTGCCCCTGTCCGACACGGCCGAACTTGTACCACGTTTCGCCATTCACTCCGCTGAGGAATGATACGGTGGTACCGCATTTCATACGGCGCCGTATCATCCGGATCATTAGATCCAGACCGTCCATTTGCAATTTCCTCCATCTTAGCTGTGCTGTTTGTGTGGGCCTCCGTCTATGGATTAGGCTTGTCCCGTGGCATGGAGGGTCCTCTGAATTGGGCGTACGGAAGAGCGAGGTGTGCCATCCCTGACCATTAAAATTATTAACCGCGACCTGTGATCCGCTGTGACTATTAATGTGCCGTACGCCATCACGCAGTCGCTACGCTCATTACTAAAACCTAAAGTCCAGAATTGGCCTCGGTTATTAGTTTGCCACTATCTTCTGAGACTAATAAATGAAAACCATTTCGGCCCACCTCGTTTGGCCGGTATCTCTGTGTTCGCTGAGAACGACCGATGAGTAGAGCGAGTGAAAAGCCAGTGCAGGGGATGGGTGGGTGCACGCACATTCCCACTGTTGGAGCGCTTTCTGACTCGCCCCGTACGCCTTATCCTCATTTACTCCTCTCTGATTGCCAGCTGTCCCCTTTGGAAACACCCCCTTGCCAAGATCACTGGGACCCAATCATGGTCGCTGTCGTCGTCCCCATATGATCAGACGGCTAATCATCGAGTCTTGGAACGAAATTTATTTACATGTATAGTAATATACACCTGTTATGTTATGCCACGTTAGTTCTTGGTACATGATCGATGGACCCCTCTCTATGTGCGTGGACTTCGGATCTTAACCAAGAACAAAGCTAAATCCATCCCCTCGTCTACAGCTCTCTCTCTCTCTCTCTCTCTCTCTCTCTCTCTCGTTGTTGTTTCTAAGTTCTTATCGTTCAGCGATTGGGAAACTGTAGAATAATAGATAGAGATCGTGGAATGTTTTCTATTTGTCTGACTGCTGGACTGGGTTAATTAATTATATCGGGGGTTGTGATTGATTGGGAGCAGGAAGCAGGGGCGGACGTGAACCTGAAGCTGTTTAGGGGATATCCGACGACGGCGGCGGCGAGGGAGGGGCGCGCCGAGGTGGTGGAGGTGCTGCTGAAGGCGGGGGCATCGCAGCCGGCATGCGAGGAGGCGGTGGTGGAGGCGTGCTGCCACGGGCGGGCCAGGCTGGTGGAGCTCCTCATGGGCTCCGACCTCGTCCGCCCGCATGTCGCCGTTCACGCGCTCGTCTCCGCCGCTGCCCGGGGATTCGTCGACGTCGTTGACACCCTCATCAAGGTATGCACCATTGATTTCTTTTCTGTTGTCCAGTGATTCAACTTATAGTAGTGTCTCAGGATGGCAAGGGTTTTTGTACGGGGGAAGTGGTTGGCGGAGCCTTGCTTTTAGTCCCACATCGGCTATTCTAAAAATCATAGATACTTTATAAGCGCAGCTAAAAGTACGTTGGCGTGTTCGTTGAAAGGAGAGATGGTTGGCATCTCCCCTGACAGGGACGGGAACAGCCTTCGGGCTCTCCTGTTACACACTCGGTTAAGGCTACCCGCTTCGGCGGATCTTATCCAATTTTTTTAATTTCCTGTTTTATGAAATTTAAAATCAAAATTGGAAAAATGATTTAAATTATAAATAAAATCAGTGCATGATACCCAATTTTTTTAATTTCCTTTATATTAATCTTTTTAGTTTCCTTTCTTTAATTTTAAATTATAAATAAAATCATTTTTAATTTCCTTTTTTATTAAAATAATAAATTAAAATTTGAAAAATAATTTTAAATTATAAACAAATTCGGTGCATAATATTTATGCATGCTAATCTCGGTCGACGATCTCACAATTCCCGCTCAAATATAAAATAGATGATTCTTTTTACTAACATCATCAATTAATGTCTGATCACCCGTGAACATGTTGACGTATAGCTCGATTCATGTATAGAATAAAATTATAATAAAAAAATATTAAATATGAAAATCCAAGGTAATTATTATGTTTTGTGATTCGAGCCTATATTTTTTTCCTGTTATATATCGAGCACAGATCCAAAATAACCAAAAATATATATATATTGCATTTATTTTGATAATTTTTTTAATGAATAATTTTATACTTGTTAATCTCCTGCAGTGTGGGGTTGATCCAAATGCAACCGATCGCATGCTGCTCCGCTCATTGAAGCCATCACTGCACACCAATGTCAATTGCACGGCCATCGTCGCCGCCATCGTCAGCCGGCAGGTCACCGTCGTTCGTCGATTACTTCAGGTATGATCATATATATATTTTTGTGAACTCTATAAGTAGCTGCTAAAGGATATGCATAGTTTGACGTATGCAATCCATGCACAAGGCTTTGACATGAATGATGAACGCTGTTTGATCCAGGCCGGAGCGAGGAAGGAAACTAAGGTGAGGCTGGGTGCATGGTCATGGGACACCGCAACTGGTGAGGAGTTCCGTGTGGGAGCCGGGCTTGCCGAGCCCTACAGCGTAGCCTGGTGTGCTGTGGAATACTTCGAATCCACCGGAACCATACTCCGAATGCTCCTCCAGCACTACAGTCCCAACACCCCACACTTGGGCCGGACCCTTCTCCACCATGCTATCCTTTGTGCCAATCCCCGTGCTGTCCACACTCTCCTGGCTTCTGGTGCTGACTGTGAGTTCCCGGTCACAACCGGCAGGAAGAACGAGTTCCGGCCGGTCCACATGGCTGCCCGGCTCGGCCAGCCTTCAATCTTGCAAATCTTGATCGATAAAGGTTGTGACCTCGATTCAAGAACAGACTCTGCGGAGACTGCATCGATGCTATGTGCACGGTATAAGCGCGGTGATTGCCTCGGGGTTCTTGTATCAGCTGGTGCTGATCTTGGTCTGGTTAGCTCTGCTGGTGCCTGTGCTGCATTGGTTGCTGCTTCGAACCGTTGGCGCATTGGCTTCCAACGTGCTGTTCTTGATGTGATTCGGTCAGGGAAGTTTCCTCGATCTAGCGATCCATCCGTCTTCTCTCCAATGATGTTTGCTTCACGCCTTGGTGATGTCGAAGCCTTGGAAGTATTGTTGATGCAAGCGGAGGTCAACATTGATGAGCAGGATGAGAATGGATTCTCGCCGGTTATGGTTGCAGCCAAGGAAGGCCATGTCGATGCCTTCCGCGTCCTGGTCTTCGCCGGTGCCAATGTGAAGCTAAGGAATAAAGCAGGGGAGACGGGGATCATGCTTTCCCAGTCCAACAGCAATTCAGATCTTTTCGAGCAGGTGATGCTCGAGTTCGCTCTTGAGAAAGGCAATGCAGGAGGGTTCTATGCTCTGCACTGCGCTGCTCGGCGTGGGGAATTGGCTGCGGTGCGGCTCTTGACCGCCAGGGGATGTGATGTCAATATGCCTGATGGAGATGGGTACACACCACTGATGTTGGCAGCAAGAGAAGGCCATGGATTGTTATGCGAGCTCTTGATTGCCTTTGGTGCAAGGTGTGATATCAAAACTCATCGAGGCGAGACCGCCATTTCTCTAGCAAGGGCCAATGCTAAATTCGGCAATGAAGCAGAAAATGTGATATTGGATGAGCTAGCAAGGGTCTTGGTCTTGGAAGGGAGCTATGTGATGAAGCACACAAAGTGTGGTAGGGGATCACCACATAGGAAGTCTCTATGGATGGTGGGGGCTGCAGGGGTGCTGAGGTGGGGCAAGTCAAGCCGCAGGAACGTGGTGTGCAGGGAGGCCGAGGTGGGGGGAAGCTCGGCGTTTCAGAAGAAGCGGAAAGGAAAGGGGGATGCTTACGAGCCGGGGCTTTTCAGAGTTGTGACCACCAGGGGAAGGGAGGTGCATTTTCTGTGCGATGGCGGGAAGGAGATGGCTGAGCTCTGGGTGAGAGGGATCAGGCTGGTGACAAAGGCAGCTTTTAGTAAAGGAGAGAAGTGAGTGGTAGAGGAGAAAGAAGCCAGAGGTACCTTTTAGTAGGGGTCTTTTTGATGATATGCTGTAGAGAAAAATGGGGAAAGAGAGAGGTTTTGATGGTGTAGCTGGACTTCAGCTCGAAGTCATGTATTTCTTCTGTTCCTTGATTTTGACTGGTGCATAGTTTGAATTTAGATAAAATGTAGATTTCTCTCAGTGCATCATTCCTTAAATGGTATTAAGATACAAGTTTTTTTGGAAGTGGAAATATCCAAGAACTTGATTGGTTCTCGGGTTATTATATACAAAAGCAATACCGAGCCTGTAGAGGAGGATACTTTGACCGGTAAAATGGGATCCATGTCTTTGGAACTGCATGTTAAAGTGGAGATCCAAACGTACTCACTGTTTCTCCTAAGAACCGGTCCTGGAAAATAAAATCTCACATGATGCAGAGTGCTTTGGTGATGTTAGCAGATCTGGTGCACTAATGGTGGAAGATACGAGTACGACTGCTAAAGAGATTTTGCGTCCACATGGTATGATGCTGAGACCTCCAGGGGATCTTACAGTTGTCGATATCCGACGAGGTAAAATTGCCACCACCAACTCCTCGGTGAATCGGTCTGGCACCAACCTTCCATGGTACAGTACTTTTGTCAAGAGTCCCTATGACTCTAAGATTGACTTTCGAACACCTTTGTATGTGCTTTCGAACAACTTTATGTGCCCCGGCACGGTCTAGGGTCATGTTAGACAGCAAAGGAGGCAGAGTTTTCACCAATACCAGCTTTTCAGCCATAGAGCTAAGGTAGTGCCAGCCAGCCAGGATAAACGATCCTATGCTAGCTTGATAGGTCTCAGTTCAATTTTTTTGGTACAAGCTTCATAGGGCTCGGTTACCAACAATGAAAAGACATAGAAAAAGAATAATCGAAGCTAATACAAAATAAAATAAAACGAAAAGTTACAAAAAAAAAAAAAAAAGTCTGCATCCTAAACAGTTGTATACTTTTAGAAAGAAAAATAGATTCAAGTTCAATCTCACGAGTTGAAAAGAAATCGGGTTTTTTTTAATCCTGTCCAGCCATCAAATGACATGATTAAACACATGTTCGCATCAAAACTTATCGGTAGATAACCGCCTCACAAGCTAAAATTCAACTGAAGCAATGTTACCAAGAAAAACTCGGTAAGTTTTGCTTTGTGTAAAAGCATTACCAGTTACAATTTCAAAACTGCGGCAAAGCTGGGAACTAGTTGGTTTCTAGCTTCCAGTAAACATCACATTTTAACCTTTATCTCAATAAGAATGGCCTAATAACCTCCTAGTTTTAATGCCTCTATTCTGCAAGTATTCCTCTAAACGCATGCTATGTTGCATGGTCATTCTAATCACTAAGATATACTTCCACATGAATGGAAAGATTTTAAAATGCAGTTCAGTTCCCAGTGATCTCTTTCTCCTTTGCCTTGCACATATCATCTGCTGACTTGACAAACCGTTTCGTCATCTCTTCGACCTGGACAAACTAATTAGTGGCACGTTATATATTAAATCAAGTATGACCTTTAAAAAGGGTTTTTGATTCGTTACCCACTTCCTTTTCAAGTCTCCTTGCATCATCTTTGGGAATATTTGAAGCTGCTTTCTTTATTGAATCCAATGCCTACAAAGACCACATCAATTGCTTGTCAGGAAAAATAGAATGGGACTATGCAAAATTGATGGCATAGGTAGGAACTGGCATGGAAAATTGGATAACACTAGGAGCCGGGGAATTTGGACAGCATTTTGTCCAAATGCTTAGTGAGAAAAATAAACAAAGAAATTGAATTAAAACAACAAATAAATCAAAGAAATTGCAACTATACCTTTTGTCGTGCTCTTCTGATACTCTGCTTAACATCTTCAGCAGATTTAGCAACCACCTTACTTAAAGCCTGGGAAAAAGAAACAAAGAGACTATAGCAGATTTAAGAAGGAAAACAGGTGAATGAAATATGTTCTTGAAAGAGCTTGCCTGCATGTTCTCCTTGGTCAATCTGGAAAACCATAGTAAATGTCAAAAACACAAAAGGTAAGTCACAAGCAAAGCTGATGGAATAATGAAAATGGCACAGAATTTATATGAATTACTTATTAGATAAAAGATTAAAAGGAGATAAATGGGAGGCCCAGCTAAATACAACAGCTGAGACTATCATTCCTAAGAGTGCCAAAACTTTAATTTGATTTTGGAAACCAAGAAAATTATGAATATTGGAGGTTAGAGACATACGGTGGGATTGCTGCAATTATTCGTTGGCCATCAGGAGTCGGATTTAAACCCAATGGAGATGAAATGATTGCATGCTCTACTGCCTTTACTGCCTGCAGCACAAAGAACATTTTAGATACGCAAATAGCTAACAACCGCTTTCATAGCTAACCTGAACATTTAAATGTTGACCGAGGCCAAGAACTTGTTTGAAATAGCTTCAACATAAGTAAATCCTCGAGTCTATGATCCTTCCTGGAAACGAATTGAATATTACTCACCAACCTTTATACAGGAACCTTGCAAACCAACGTACTCTAAAAACCAATCAAGCCACTAAGGATATTTTTGCTTGCAATATCATTTGCAGTCAATAGCCGACCTTCCCATTTTAAAGAAAAGCAAGGTCTCAATTATGGTGTGCCAAAGATATTAGAGCACCATGGCCATACGGTCCTGATAGTGCAGATATTAAACACATGCGACATCATAGTAAGTGTTAGATGTATGCCCTAAAAGCCAAGTTGGTTTGATACATTGTAATTTTTAGGGCATGAACTTTGTACTTAATATTTTTTATTAATAAAAGGGCATTAGTTTCATTCATATTGATGTGTCTATGAATCGTCAATGGAGTTAATGGGCAATGACACAATATTCTTAAGAGTTGAGAATCTGAAGCACGTGTCTTTATATATTAATTCCTAAAAGCTCCCGATTATTGGAATATCACGAGGACGGTGATTGATCCATTAAAATCGGTGCACAGATCACTTCCCTTTCTGGGTAGATGAGTCTCTAACCTACAGTGTGGTGACACTGGGGTGAGAGCGCAGGTAGTTGATAGAGATCAACGGTACTGAGCGTGACCAAGTACAGGGAGTTATACGAATGACTACTCACTCGTCGATAACTTCCTGATGCTGTAGTCGTGTGAATAGTTCTTTGACCTAAAGTGTCTCAGCTACTCACAATAAGGTTGCTGTAGTTTGACAGCACAATCACATGGTTCCTATCCATACGGGACCTTGCGGTGTTCGTTGGCTACAGTAAGTTTATTGTAGGAGTAGGGTGTTCACTTGTAAGGATCTATCAGCCTTAGTAGTAAGGTATAATCCTATGCAGCTTAATGAGACTAAGTCCAGAAGTCTATGGCCATAGCAGGGTGATAATGAAAAGGTGTTTTCATTAGTATCACGATTGGACTTGAGTCGATTAAGTTAAGCATATGACTGATGGGTTTGACGAATTTCCGTAACCAACATTATGCCGGGATTTTTGATAGAGGAACCGAATCACATGGTAAGTACATCTAGGGGTTCCAATCTTATTCTGCAGGGTTACCACTACATACTGCTAGATGTCACTGGTGGATTGTGAGAGCCCATTAGGATCATTTTTGGATCGATAATCTTGATTAGAGTTGAGCAGAAATTGTTTGTCCATCGAAAGGAGTTTCGATGATGTATGATGAAAATTATAGCATGTCTCATTACCAGATAGGATAGGACATGAGGGATCACACATATTAGGAGCTCAAGTAACCAATCCGCAAATCAAAATGTTATTGAAATGGGCAATTTTAATACATTGGACCTAATTATAAATGTAACAATTAATTAATTATGGATTAATTATTAATTAAATTAAATTAGATTTAATTTAATTGAGTTAGACTCAATTAATTGATCCTAATTGAGTTGGGTCAATGGCCGTTTCGAAATGGTTCGATCGGATTTAAAATCGGCTTCGATTTGACTGTCAAATCACTTTATTTGGACCATGACCTAGAGTCTAGTTGGACTGGGACTCTCTCCTTGTCTCCCATTCCCTCCACATGCCAACCTAGTGGGCCCATGCATTTTGTGCGATAAATAATATGGGGCGTGAAAACCAAAGGGCACTAAGAGTTTTTGGCGTGAATGAAAGAAGAGAGGAAGGAGTCCTCTTCTACTCCTCTTAATTCCTAACCAGATAAAATAAAATACTGGTGTTTTAGTTTGGAGGGGTGGGACAACTAGATTTTTAAAAGAGAGGAAAAGTGGCCGACTACTAAGATCATATTTGGCGTGAAAAGTTCTCCTTTCATCGTGAAGATTTTATTCTCCAGGGAGTCTCTCTCCTGGGGCACCATATTCTCCTTTCCCTTCTAGTTTATTTCTTCTCTCGAGTGTTGAGAGGTCTTCTACATAAGAGAAAGAATAAAGGTAAGAGGTCCAAAGGTCTTGCATAGTCTGATTTGCAAGCCAGAAACCAGAAGCCGGTCCAGTTGCGGATCGGCACGATTTTTAAAGCGGGTGATTTGCTAAAAGAGAAAAGGGTTGCAAGGATCTAGCAGTCCAGTATTCTATACGACTCAGTTACGAGAGCTTCGTGGGGATACCAGCAGAGGCTGGATGATTATGCGGCTCTAGTAGAATCCCGGTTTAAATAGCGGATCGGCACACTTTTCAGAGCAACCAGGATAGCAATCCAGGTAAGTATTTTATGCTTAAAATAATTTTTATTTCGGATCTAATATTTTTCTTATATATTTCAGTATGTTAAGAATTTATGATAAATAAATTAAATTTATTTATAAATTGCATCATTAGACAAATTATTTTTATATCTGCTTCCGCTGCAATAGGCTATTGATGCATGATCGTTTGCAATTTTCTGTTCCTAGGAAAACTCCAACAGTAAGATCCTAAGATTCTATACTACAAGGCACCCGACTACATAGATAGGGATATAATGCAATTCAAAATAGACAAACAGTACCGTCCATGGGCCGGCCATGCTTTGAGTGGCCAAAATATTGACTCGCTAAAGACTAGCCTGGGCTAAGATTCATGACCTAAAGCCTGACTTGACCTGAAAATTAGGAAGCCCAAATGTTTTTGGCTTGGGTCGGGCTTAAGTTTTGATAAAAATTTAATAGGGCCTGATTTGAGCCTGGCATACCTGAGAAAGTACCCGGACTTGGGTTATTTGGGGCCCAACCTCTCAACCACATGCAGAAATTAGACCCTGGCACTACCCAGCTTGACTGATTAATGCCCATGACAACCAAGAGAATGATTTTCAAAGCAAGCATATTGGATTGGAGGAAGAGCCGAAGAGGTAGGGAAGAAAAAATGATCAGAGACCATGGAAGGGGCTGATGAGAAGGGCTCACTCGTGAGAGCCTATAAAAAGGACACCATCCTTGTATGAAGTGATACGCTGGAGCTAGATATAGAGGCAAGCTCAACCAGCATCAACCAAGGTGATAGGCGGATGTCCCCCAGCCAAGATGGAACAAGGCAGAGTGATGTGAGAGAATGGTCAATTTCCTAAACGGGCTCTCCATGGAAGAAGACATAGCAAGCATGGATATGAATATGATAGGCACTGGGAAGAAAGGGGGCATCAGCCACCAAAAAACAATATGATGCATCAAAAAAAGAGTCTCAACAAGGGGAAGAAAAAAATGACCAGGATGGAGATGAACTGATAATAAGAGAGCTTCATCAAAGATCTAAAAGAAATGAAAAAGGATGGCCATATCAATAAACATGTTCCAGCTGCCACACAATCATCATGGTAGCTTTCATGATCTATGTGCTTTCTAACATTAGCTCTCAAACCACCCCTCTCCAAATGCATTATAAAGAGAGCAAAGATACAAAGAAATTCATAGTCAACTTACAAAAGTCCATTCAATCCCGATGCTCCATAACATAATCAAAAAGCAGCAGTAAGGAAGGAAAGAAGAAAAACAACAAGGCACCGGCTGTGAGAAAGTCAAAGCATGTGTATCAAATAGGTTGATGATGATGTTAGTTTAGAAGCAAGAAGTTGCTTATATGGATGACAGCTAGAAATACAAAAGAATGCAATAGGCAAGATGAAACAAACAAAGAATAACCTCAGCCCAAAGTTGCACAGCATAAAAATAAAGCTGATGATATATCCCCCGAATTATTGCAATTATATGATCAAAGATAACCAGATATACCATACGATTTTTTACTTTTTTTGGTGCTTGGGGGGGATGCCAAGAATATAATGTCACGAATATGAGATGGCATCATATTCACATTAAGCACCAAAACAAAGGGACCTCGTGCTTCCCGGCCAGATAGCTCAAAAGGCTATTGTAAATATAAGCGACATCCAATTAAAGAAACATGAGGTGATTTTCAAATAACAGGAGAGATTGTCAACAAGGCTCATTAAATACAAGGAACCAACTATGAACATAAAAATAATAAATCCTGCATGCACTTAGCAAAGAAGAGCAGCAATTATTAACTAAAATTCAAACATCCAACTAATAAAACATGAGATGATTTTCAAGTAACAGGAGAGACTATCAACTATAAACATAAAAGTAATAAATCCTACATGCACTTAGCAAACAAGAGAAACAATTATTAACTAAAATATGAGCTAAAATAAGAGCCAAATGCCACAAATCATATATATGCAGCCAAGATGGCAACACCATGGACTAGAAGCACATGAGGGCACAAAGACAACTTGTAGTTATAGGGCATGTAAAAGATTTAATAAATGCAAAAGCATATAAACACACCTTAGACAAATTCAACCTCTCCTAAAGTTCAGGCACATCGCATTGTCCAGAAGAATACGCAGGCAGACTAACATAAAAATCATAATACCTCTAAAGCTCGGAATTTTTTTATAGCAATTATTAGGGAGTGGCTTTAGTCTACAGTTGAGTATAGATATGAAACAAAGCATAATTCATTTTGATGGAGTTGACACCATGTGACTTTAACAGAAAGAGGTGAAATGAATTCAGTGCCTCTTAGTTGAATGATTTATCCAATATCTAAAACAACAATTAGACTGCTAACAAGATATATGCATTGAGATATAGAAGAATGTTCTAGGTTCACTCCAAAAACATATTTACAAACACCAGTATTTTTCATATTCAGACCCACAACAAGTGCTGTTTTTGTCTTAAAAATTAATTTTCGTGATAAAATGACTGTGGACAAACTGATTCACTAGAATTAGGCTAAGCTCATTGAATTGTACACCCAGCATTTTCAGCCTTTAAGGCCTCATCCGGTATCAATATGGGGAAACCCTGTATTTCTGCACATGCATGTCAGACCATGAAATCTTGGCACAGGTTCATTCCTAAAGTTTTATTGTTTCTCATCCAGTGAAGTGCATGCCCCTTTGCACATGAATCTCACATGACAAAAGTGGGCAAACATATAACCTTTGGCACAAGTTTACCCAGCGAAATAAATTAATCCACCAAAAACAATGCTCTTGACTGTCCAAAACTTATTATGCATTGAACCTTGAAATTACTATCTTACCAGAGTTAAGGTGCAATATGCACCCACTCATCCAGATGTAGTCCCTAGACCACACTGCATCCCATCTATGCAGTTACTAATGCAGCTGGACTGGCTGAGCAGGTGTACCAGTTAGCATTATGCCGCCCCATATGCAGCCCACCCTCATGCAAGCACCTGCAAGTGTTACGGACTCACATTGGTAACTAGATGGGAGTTAAGGCTGGGCCATGTTTACATATTGTTAATTTGCTAAAAATTAATAATGTTAATTTCCTCTCAGTTGTCATAGGATGAAATAACTTCTCCTTGCTTGCGTATATCCCAATCCAGTCCAATCTGTCCTAATCTAACCCAATCCAATTTAATTTAGTCCAGTCCAACCCCTAAACTGACAGAATCCAATCACAATCCAACCCACACTACCCTAATATAACCTGATCCACCCCAATTCAACCCAAATGCAATTAGCCTAACTTCAGGCCGAATGCAACATCCCATGGATAAATGACCTAAAGAACTAACACTTGCATCCCATGGAACCTACTATGCAGCCAATATAGGATTTAGGCTAGCCTAACCACATAGCCACACCCTCATTCCTTCATATCCTCACCTCCATTTTCCTAGAACCAATTACACCATATAAAATATTTTCTTGAATATTTATGTGTGCACATTGTTAAAACCGCCCCCATTTTAGCCTCTATTTTCTCCCCTTTTGGAACCACCTGTCCATATGTTTCATAAGTTGCATCATATCCTTCACCTCGATTTACCCAAGATTCTCTTTTTGCAAACATTATCACCCATTTCCTTTTCAATGTGACAATTGTCCCTCCATAGTTTCTTTTCTCATACACAAAACCTCGCACCAACTTCCACTCCCTGATGAGATAGTGGAAATACTTCCCCCGACTACCTCTTCCCACTCCAAGATCCAAAAATCTGATATGCATTGACCCTTTTTCAATCTAATGTGTTTGAACCTCACACCATCCCTTAATGACCTATTTATTTAACATTGGATATTTCCTGCAGCCTCTCATCTAAGTCATTAGATATATCCAATAATAACATTCTTGCTAATCCCATTTCAGCCACCACACACATTCACTCACTCGCTTAAAAACCCAAATCTTTTTTACACATCATCAATCCAAAAGATATGTAGTATGGCCAATCCCCTTTTTCCATCTAGCATCTCTATTGGCCCTTTGATCTAACATTCCCTAAATCCTAACAACTCTTTGCTCTCTTCTCATCCTAGCCTTTGAAAGAAATACACTTAGAAAAAGCACACCGCCATGAATTTTGCCATCCATCCCATGGATCCAAGCCACCTTCTATATCAAGGTTCATTGAAGCAGTACAAGGCTTGTAGCAGCCTACAACCAGTTAGGCACGATACCAATACATACCATATCGAACCAAGGTATACCAAAGACAAAAAATCGGCAAAAGTAGATGGGAGAGGGAGAAACCCTAAACCTAGAAGGAGGAGAACCGGGGGGTGGGGCAGAGAGAGCAAGAGAATGAAGACAAGGGGGAGAGAGAAGGAGGGAGAGGAGGAAGAATGAGGAGGGGGAGAGAGAGAGAGAGGCACATTGAGGGAGAGGCATTGATGTTGGCTTCAATCAAGGATGATGGTCTCGTCTTTAGTGTCATTCAAGAGTGATGAAGAAGGAGAGGGAGGAAGAGAGAGGAAGGGGGATGGAGGGAGACTAACAAAGATGGGAGCTTAAAGAAGGGGAAAAGGAGGAGGAAGAGAGAGGAAAGGAGGGAGGGACAAAAAGGAAGGGGAAGAGAGAAAGGAGGTCTTACCTCACTGGCAGCAGCAACTGAAAGCCCCAAGTCCTAACCTTAACCATCAATTGGGACAGGAGATGTCGACAAGGGCATCCATGGCATTGATTGAGAAAAATGAAGTCATCATCAGCTTTATTTGAGGGAAATGGCATTGACTGACATCGAAGGAAGGAGAGAGAGAGAGAGAGCAATCGAAGTAGCCTAATGAAAGGTTGGAAGGGTTTCATATGTCGAACCAGCCCAACCAACTGAATCATCCCAATTTTATGTCCATTCGATTCAGTACGAGCAAATTGCTTGGTTCAGTACAGGTCAAACCATCCAATTTAGGCAGGTTTGGCAAATGTTGCACCATATCATGACCTCTCACACTCATAGCCCTTAGGAAACATCCAAAAGACCTGATCCTAGCTATCCAACCTTTTCATTCAATTTTGGTCATCCAAACTAACATAAGCCAACAAATACAACACTCTTAATCTCCACCCTCCAATATAAACCACCTTATAAATCCTCTCCTTTACCCCCTGGACAATAACCTTAGCCCACTTCGTCTTGGTATCAAACCATTAGATTAACAGCACCCTGTTGATCAATCAATCCTAGGCCTCCATCCCTTCATTCTCCCTCCCTCTATAAATAGCCCGCCAAAAAGAGAGGAGAAATTAGAAAGCCTTAGAAGAGACTATGCCAAACTAAATCCTTAACCCTAGCTTCCACTCTTCTTTATGTTTTCCCACTACATCCAAGAAGCCATTAGCACTATCTTTATTCCACCATTCTACCCTAATCTAAGCAACTTAAACCAGGAAGAAGACCTCCTTACTCCCCTGGGTGGGGGTACTCTCAAAGTAGAGGCCCAATACCAAGGGGATATGAAGAGGAAATTGCATTAAGAAAATTGAGGCTCTACATCAACAACCTTTTCCCTTCCTTCTACTCTCTCACTTCTTTTATTTTTTTTCTTAGAGTTTCTTTGTTTAAACCCTAGTCTAGGATAAAGTAGCAGTAGGGTTATCTATCTTACCTTTAGGACCTCCAACTGAAGGGGTAATGCCTTAATGGTGTGCATCTAAGGGTTCATCCACATTGACCACCTCGATCCTTATCCCTAACCACAAGTTCCCTAATTTCCCTAATAAGACTTGTTGGTAACTCCCAATAACTTGAACTATCAGGAAGTAGACACAACAATCAATTTCATTAAAAATAAACATTTCTTTAAAAGTCTACCATTCTCTGAGGAGTCAAACCTAAATGCCTAATAGACAAATGAACCAATTACCCCATCAAGGCTTTCTTGCTAACAAAGTGAAGGCATTTTTTCCTTTGACATCCCATAGTTGCAACATTATATTTTGCTTTCTTTACTAACTTAAGTTTTATTACTTTGGTTTGACCTCAAGTTTTGAACTAAAATAATGTACGTAAATTTGCATTAACTTTTGGTCCATTTCAATCTAAGTGCATGGTACGCATATATTTTGGTGCAAGTGCATCTCAAATGTCAAAATACAATAAACAATGCCAGCCCAACCTCTGAGAAGCAAGAAACTGCTACTTTGCAGTTTGTTCCTCAGATAGGGCTTCATTTACATATTCAATGGATAGAGCATAGCGTTTTTAGTTTTAGTATTGTATGGCTTCTATGATGTTATACATGACCATTTCTTGGCATTTCAAAAGTTGATAATCAACATATATGGCTCGAAAACAAATAATGAGACAAAAAAATCACATTGGGCAGACAGTCTCTGTAGTTGCCTTAATAAGTTCAGAAAGGGATATATGAATCATGATGTTACAGCTGTATGGAACTGCTCTTCATTGGATACCTTACTGGCTTGTTATGTTATGTCATTTAAATAAAGAAATGAGAATTCTTGTACTTGCATTTTCTGTATCACCTTGTTCCTTATTTCTATATATACAATATTTCTCAGGAAAATGAACTAGATGTCAGGTTGTCAATAAAGCACAGCAGAAATATACAAGCACTGGATCATATATGTCTGTCCAAATGATGAACATCCAAAATATGCAAGAACAGAAATATCAGGGTTAAGATCTAAAAGTTCACTTACATCAGGATCATATGGTGTCACTGAGAGGGTCTGAGCATCTATGACAGAAACAACAGCAACATGATTCAGGGGTATCTTTGCACCACCAGTCTCCACAATGATATGATCAAGCATCCCTGGAAAGGACATTTAACCCTGCAATCTTCCAAAAGTCTGGGCAAAGGGCCAAAAAAATGCCTTCTAGAAATGAAGCATAGAACATATACCTGCAGATGCCCTTCCTGTCCGGAGTTTACTTAATTCTCGTGCTAAAGCAACAATTGCTGCCTCCATCTGTGAAGTAGCAGTTGACTTCACAGTAGGTCCAATGTCAGGAACAACTTGAACTGTATCACCACCATCCTCATTCTCTACAAGATGGTAAGTGGAGAAACATCAGAAGCCCTTAATGAAATAAGCATGGCATTCACAAAGCATCTGATGACTGCAATTTCCAAATAAAGTCATCATTTCTTAATAGAAAGATTTCAAAAGCAGGTTTGTTGAAAGTAGCAGGGCAAACTTAAATCTCAGATCTGCATTATATCTCTAATGTTTTATTCTCTTCATGGCCAGGTTATAAGTACCATAACTTGTAAGATCTTCTTTGTACATAAAATTAATGCTCAGTTTTTGATTTAGCAAAGGTTCCACAGAGAAATCACTAATGCAGCTCCATAGGTAAAAAGAAAGAAAGTATGCAGGTGTGCTAAAAATTCAACACTTTGCTATTATGATTTTGCTTCCCTGCCAGGAAAGCTGCTCGGAAAACTTATTATCCTTGGAATATAGTTTTCCATCTGTTTCAACAAAAACTTGACAAATTTGGAAAACTTATTTCTCAACCTACAAAAAGCTTTTGTTTTCCATGAAAAAAGAAATCTTGTTTTTCCTTTTCCTTTTCTGGGGATATGGTTGCAACCAAATGGACCCTCTGTGAACTATTGGAGGTAAAACACAAAATAATCCTTGTTCATCATAGGGGAGGTAGCTCAATGCAGCTGAGTTCAATAAAAGTGTGGCCAGTTTTACATGTTCAGTCATATGGCCCTTATAACAATTTATAACAAATGAATGATTACTGGATATGATTATGGTCAAGGAATACCGAATCGGTACCAAGCCCCGTACCGCTCATTGACCGGTATGGTATGGTACCATACTGTACCGGGCTTACAAAATTAAAAAAACTTCTTTCCTTTCCATGGCTAATTGTTTGACCTGAATCAAATCCGAACCGAACAAAACCGGGCCTGAACCAAGCCGAACCAAGCGGTACGCACCGGTATGGTACCATACCATACCGGTATGGTATAAATTTTTTTTTATTTTTTCAACGATCCGGCACTCCAGACCATTTTTATAGCTGAACCATACCGGCTCTTGACCAGTATGATACGGTACACCCTGAACCGGGCAGTTCGGGACGGTACCGCGATCCTTGATTATGATAATAATCATATGGCTCGATTCACCAAAACTTTTAGTTGGATGGCTCTTTGTGAGTCCAATTTCAGGCCAATGCAATTTTATATTGTTCACAAGCATATCACACATAGTTTCAGAATGAAGGGCCACAATAGTGGCATTATGTTCCATTCCAAAGTATTCAATAACCGGTAAACTCCTAGACAACACCTATCATTTTACACCACCACTGCCCTCTAACCACCCCACCAAAAGAGAGAGAGAGAGAGAGCGAAAAGGAAAAAAAAAGGACACCATCACCAAGTAACTTATCCAACAATATCCTTCATTTTCAAACAACAAAAACATGCCAGCCAATCAACAGCTCCATCTTAGTAGGAAGTCAATTATTAACACTTTAATCCCGATAACCAAGAAAGCTCCAACATTTGTATCAAGGAGAATCAAATAAGAATATGTTCTATATTACCCTTGTTGGGATATAATATTGAAAATTCTTAATTTTGTGCACCGCATACCTTTTCTACATCTTTGTTATGCCCTTATAGAAGTTGATCAGAGGCCTAAATGAAATCGGACACCTAGTTTGGGATCGAATCTTAACTTCAATTTGAATCTTGAAAGTGGAATCTGATAAATTTTTGGGTCTGAACCAGATTTATGAGCAATTTCATGCTGGATCTTGCCAATTTTGGTGAAATAAATCCGGACTTGCTAGACCATATTCTGACTCGATTAAGTTTGATTATGGATTAGATTCTCAACTGGCTCAGAGCTCCAGGTTTTAGATTAGGTCCAAATCAGTTCAGGTTGAGGTTGGATTTCAATCTACCAGCCCACATGCACCTCCATCCAAAATGACAAGGAAACGAAATTCTTCTCTTGTGTCCAACTCGTCAGTTAAATACAAAAGCTTATCCATTATCACCATTTCCTTCCTGTATATTGATTAAAATTCACTTTCACACACCCTTGCTACAGCATTTAGAGATGCAAAATTTTTTTAGGGCAAAAAAAAGCATGCAAATGATATTACTCATGGATCAAATCAGATTGTCTTCTACTAAAACGCAGTTTATTGGAATACTAGCATAGATCTATGAACAAAGTCACCTATACTTTGCAGAAGCTCAGCGCAAAATGCTGTAGCGTTACTGGAAAAAATTTAATAAAACAAATTACTATTGAGTAAATACTAATACTTGAACTAACACAGTCATGAAGCAAAATTAGTTCAATCTTTTTTTTCTTTCTTTCTTTTTTTGATAAAAAAAATATAGGGGGATAAATTTCAGTGTAGCTATTCCTGCGAATCCCCAACCCACCGGGTAATGTTCGATGCAAGCTGCTCGGATTTGCACAAACTTTTTTCATCTAAAAGTAAGTATATTAACCTAACACTACTAAAATACTAGTTGATAGAACATGGATAAAAGAGGAGACCCTGGCCTCTCACTCACATCAACGATCATGAACCGAGTCACCATGAGGATCCTTTCTCGAACCAGTGACTGATTGGTAGTGAGACAATGTCTCTACCAACAAGGCTACCACCTTAGCTGTAAATTAGTTCAATCTTTACCGGGAACCATCAAACACCATAATAGTGACACTATTTAACATCATTTACGCCACTATCATCTAAACCAAAAAAAGCACATAAAAGCAGGCAGAATACCAACTTTTTCTCGGATATCAGAAGTATGAGAACAGAATATGAGAATGAGCATTCGTGAAAACGACGAAATGGAAGGACGAAGGAAGAAATCCAGCGGCTTACTCGATTTCCTCCCTTTGGCGAAACTTCTCCGATTTCCGAATACGAAATCGGAGCCTAAACGGTCGAAGTCACCACGGAATCCAAGAGAAGAAACCGTCCTCGCCGAACGGGTGAAAACGAGGTGGGAGAAGGGCGAGAGGTTGCTGAAATGGTGAGAAGCCCGAAGGAAGAAGAGGCTCCTCGAGGATAGAGCTCTCCTGAGGTAAATCGCCATGGCTAGGGTTAGGGTTTCTCGATAGCTCTTCCCTCTCGGACTCGTAAACGATGAGGGCGAGAGAGAGAGAGAGAGAGAGAGAGCGCTCGGAGTTGGAAATGAGAGCAGCCTTTGGAAATCGATGGGTTTTGGGGTTCTTGACCGCCGGAACGCACTTTCTTGTTTGTTTGTTTATTTTTATTTTTTTTACGGACATTATCTCGATTAAATTCATGTCTTATTTTTTAAAATATATAACGATAAAATAAATAATTAATTAAAATATATATTTTAATAATATCAGATTAATATATTTATTTTTGATTTGAAAAATGCTGTAAAATTTAGTATTTTAAATCAAATATTTTCTGAGAGATACCTGCAGAATAATTATACTAAATTTATCCATTTTATTTTTTTAGTTTATCAAAAAAAATGAGAAAAAAATTCAATGCCACCTACCAAATAATCTTATTCTCATCCTAGGCCTAATTATGGAATGCTCAGTAAAAAAGATACGACTCGGTCAACCATACTATTCATTTTTCAAAAAAAAATATGGTGACAACTACCATATAAATGACATGAAAAAAGATATTGATATCACGAAATAATGGATGGATCTTTGACTGTTTCATTTTATCCTGAATCTAATCAATGATAATCACAAAATCACAATTGATAAAGATCCACTTCATTTAAATTTTTTGTCTAGCATAGATAATTTCTTTCCAGGTGATTCTAATCTTAGATTCTAGGACAGAAAGCTCAAAAAAAGTGGAGCTCTCGATCATTGAAAGTCTATCCTTTAGATTCTTGATAACATATTCCGCGCTATCCTTAGCCCCTCTAATGCTACCATCAAAATTATCTTTCATGGATCTCGAGGAAAGGGAGCTCTTAAAAAATAAAAAGAATCCTTCGATTAAAACTTTCTGATCTCTCGTGATACGCTAAAGGAGGCGAGTTATAAAACAGCTCCGAATTTGATAAAATCACAAAGTTGCCCATCCAATCGGCCTGCTAGCTTGGCTGATCGGATAGGTTCAATTTGCGGATTTCATACATGATGGTATGGAAAAGTCAAGAGTGTTACATGCAAAGAGCAAGATAAATTACTCCATTACAAAGTATTGAAATATCTAATCTTTTAATTATATTTGTCTACCAATAACTAATTATTGATCCTGAATAATGATATAGTTTATAGTATATTATGGTATAGTTTATTATATAGTTTTATAGTAGTAAATATTCTATTATAGTATAATTATTTATAACAATATTTATGATGTTATTATGAAATATTTATAGTTTATTATATAGTTTTATAATAGTAAATATTATGTTATAGTATAATTATTTATAACAATATTTATGATGTTATTATGAAATGCTATAAACTATATCATTATCATGGTATCATGTTATAATATATTATCATAAACTATATCATTATCATAAGAATTTAATAAAACTTAATATAGCTCAAATATAATTTTATAGTTTATATATTAGACTGCATGGTATAATATCAAAATATAATAATGTATCAAGATTAACATAACATAATATTACAATATTAAAATATAATTATATATAAAATATATTATGCAATGTAAAAATAGATAAGAATAATAATTGTGATAAGTGCCTTACAAAAACATTAATGAAATACATGATGTCTTTTATTATCATAAGAACTTCATATTTTTAAAGCAAAATAGAAATGTAAATATAATAATGACTATCATATGAATCATCACCGTATAATAAAAATTTGGAGTTGCCAATGTTTTTATGATAATACTAATAATATCATTGCATGATTATTATAATATTATCATAATAATTGATAGACATATTTTTAGTTTATTTGAAAATGTCATGAAAATATATATTATTACAGCAATTATTATATATTCGTAATATGCACTATCAAAATAATTAAAGATTATAACTATATTATAATCATCATTGTATATTATAGTAGTCTTCTTGATTATTTTTAATGGACAAGTAATATCATTATTAAATAGTTATTATAATATTACAACAGAATAATTACAATAGTTATTATACTGATTGCATCATTATAAAGATTACTTAAAATTATAATAAGAAATTTTGTTTTAATAATATGTATTTTATAATATACTAGTATGTTGGAGTTGCCATTCATGTGAAGAATTTTTCAATCTATATTCCAAAGATGATCACTAGAGGTAGATTGGGAAACTGAATTTGATGGGGATTCCAAGAGAACTAGACCCCCCATAACTAAAAGGTGAAATGATGATAGTTTCAAAATAATAAAGACAAAATACAATTCATAACAAAAATAATATAGAGTTTAATGGATTAACTTTTAAAAAAAAAAATAATGAGTAGAAGGATGATTTCAACAATTCCATGAGGATGACCAAAATCCATACTGTTTGCATTTAGGAGTACTATAGATATTATATCGCTATGATTATATCATAATACTACATACAAATTATAATAAGAATCATTATGATATAGTATTAATAATCCGCTAAGTATATAATTACAATTGTCATATTATCAAATGATTATTATTATATTAAGAAAATAGTTACATATGTTCTGGAAATTATTTTATGTTTTAATAAAAAAATCATAGTAGTATATTGATATTTGTAACATATTATCAAATCAATTACTATTAAATATATAAGATTATATAATATAAATTATAATTTAAGTCAAACCGCCAAGGATGTGAGTGGGCACAAGACGAGCAAGATAAAAGATTTTATAACTTAAATCGCAATCAGCACTATAGTCATTTTTAATTGCCATACCAAATACAAACTTACATTTTTTTATAATTAAAATTTTAAGTTGCAATTAAACTACATGAAATCAAACAGTTAGATATAGAGAATTAAACTAATTATATTTTCAATTAACATAAAATTATACTTTTTAAATTTGATTTAGCATTAGTTATACTAACTGCACTAACATTCCAGCAATAAGATCTTAAATCCTAAATAATAGCCAAAAAATTATATAAAAAAATTCTAGTCATTTCCATAGATTGTTGACATATAAACAAGTAAACAAGAAGCGATTAGGAAGAACATATATCTTACTACAATAATATGTTTATAAAACAAACATATAAATTTGATCTTGGAAATATAAACAATTAAAAATTTGAGAACATTATGTGAAGGAATGACAATGTGAAACAACAGAGGAAATGGGAGAGAGAGGTAGAGAGGAATTGGGAGGGGAGGGGAGTGAGATGTACGTAGAATATATGAGATTATGGGGGGGGGGTGTTGCTGTTTGTCAACCACTGGTATTTTGATGGGTGTTAAAAAAGAGAGAGGGAGAGGAGGGAATAGTATTATGGTAGGCTTTACTTACCAAAGGGCCCTGATTTGAGAACAGAGAAGGGGTAGGAAGGGGGTGGTGTTGCTAAAGGGCTTTGAGCCGAGAAAAAAAGTTGTCTCAAGTTATATCAATATTCATCCTCCATTTGCATTGTGGAAAGAGCTTGAACAAGAATACATGAGAGCAATGATGGGGGTGGTGGTTAGAATAGAAGAAGAGTACCCATTGTTGCATGCATATGGATCGGCTAATGATGCTAGCATATGATAGAATACTACAACAAAAGAAATTACATGTGATAAAAATTTTGATGATAAAAAAAAAAAAATTGTCAACAAAGGTATAACTTTGATAATGAAAATTAGTTTTTTTATCAAACTACTAAGTTTAATAAATTCTTTTATGATAAAAATTATTTTTATCAGATGCAAAATACCTAGCACTAACTAATTTTCATCATATTGAAAAAATATTTGTTGCGATGCTATTTACTATACCTTGACAAAATTTAGCATCAATAATAACTAAAAAATTTAATATATTAGATTACTAAATTTTTATATTTTTGGTGACTTAAGTTTTTTTATTTATTTTCAAATGTTTGAATATATCTATAATTACTTTTTATAATAAAAATAATAGCGTCGACAAATATCTCGCATCGATTGTCATCATATAGTGGGGATTTTTTTTTTTTTATGATGATTGGAGGTGGTATAATTATTTTGAAAGGTTAGGTAAGAGTTAGAATCAAACAAACCCATTTTTAATTATTAAGGTTTTTAATAAAAAAATAATATTGTTGGTCACACTTATAATTATATATTGGAACTTATTGTTGGTTATAATAATTGTATATATGAAACTTATTACTGATATAGAGAATGTCGAGTATATTATATTAGTGGGAAGGAATATTGTAGGCCCACGTAGGCAATCCAAGAGGGGGGGTGAATTGGGTTTTATAAAATTTTTGTACTATTTAAAAGATGAACTAAAGCAAGTATGTGCTAATGTAATTCAAGTGCTTGTGTATTTCAAATAAATGCAGCGAAAATAAAGAAATAAAAGCACAAGAAGAACAATCACACAAACACAAAGGTTTATAGTGGTTCGGTGCCAACCAAGCACCTACATCCACTCCCCAAGAATCCCTTGAGAATTCCATTAAGTTTAGTTTTATAACTTAGGCTCACCAACAACCTTTACAACTTGTTTTGTCTTCGGGCTCACAAGTCAAATCCTAGTTGGTTTCAAGGCTCACCAACAACCACCCTTGGTTTTACGGGATAACCAAGAACCTAAACAACTTGTTTTGGCTTCGGGATCACAAGTAAAATCCTAGTTGGTTTCAAGGCTCACCAACAACCATTTTGGTTTTCAAAGGCTTACCAAAAACCTCTTTGGTTTTCCAAGGCTCACCAAAAACCTTAAGTAAAACAATGTAAGAGCAAGTATAAATGAATACAATAAAAGCTTTCTAAAATAAAGCAAATATTTCTTTGAAGCCCTTGATTGTTGATGAAAATCTTGTCTTCAAGTTGATGAAGCCTTTGATTAATGCTTGTAGATGTAGACTTTGAATGCTCTCTTTGAAACTTGGAAGCTTGAAGGCTTTGAATCACTCAACTCTTGAATCCTTGAAGAATATTCAAAAAACTCACCAAAGGATTGCTTCCCCATTTGATTTTTGATGTTTATATAGCTTTCAAACCATAGATGACCGTTTATGACCGTCGGAGATGAAGATATGGCCGTTTGAAGCAAGTTAGAGAAGTTCTGCAACTTTTAAAAACTAGCCGTTATAGTCAAGTGTCGACACTTGAACAGTAAGTGTCGACACTTGTTACAGTAGGTCGACACTAGAACACTATTCACAGCCAATTTGATTTTTTATTTTTTCTGTATTTTTCTTGTTCTCAGGCCTTGAGTCGACACTTCACTCTTCAAGTGTCGACACTTGATCTTCAGGTGGATCAAGTATCGACACTTCATTTCCAAATCAATTCCATAATCCATATACTTAATTTTCCATTAATTTAAGGACTTTTTCAATTAAAATACAAGCATTTCTTCATTCAACATGGATGAGTACTAAGATCTGAAAAAACATACTTAAAATATAATTAGTACTCATATATACTTAAACATTTTGTCAATCATCAAAATCAAAACTAGATTCAACAATCTCTTCCTTTTTGATGATAACAAAATCTTTAAGTATATGAATAGGGTAAGCTTAAAAGATTAATAATAGTATAAACATGTAAGCTCAAAACAATAAGCACCAAGCTCCCCCTCAAAATATGATCCAAAAAATCTTCAAAAAATATTTTTCAAAATATGCAAAATTTTTAAATTTTCAGTATTTCTTCTTACTAATTCTTCCCTTTAGATAAAAAAATTTTGCATTATTCTTCCCTTTTGCACTTTCTTTCATTTCTCAAATGATTTTTCATGTTTATCCAATCTTCCCCTTTTCATACTTAACAATTTTCTCCCCCTTTTTGACATCATGAAAAAGGGTGAAAGGCAATACAAAGTGGGAATGAAGTCGGAAAGAATAGCAAGTAGGTCATCAAAATCAATGCATGAAATCAAATAATTATGATATCAATTGAATATGATACAAATTGAATAAGATACCACAGAATGTAAGTACATGCAAGAAATGATTTGATGTATATTATTCATTTGCCTTACTTGTTCATGGGATAAGGTCACAGCGGCACCCCTACACGTCATAAGAGAGCCCATTGAATGGGAAGAGAGGGTCTTTAAGCCCTATTTATCTTCTATGACCGGACAGCCATGGTGACTAACCCAATCCGAAGCGGTTACTAGGAATTCTTTTAAAAATAATTTTGATACCAATAGAATATGATACCATTTGAATGTAACTCCCCTCAAAGAATTAGATTTGAAAATAAGAAGGAGTATCAGAGTAATATAAGCAAAACATGATATCAACAAGATATTCAAAGCATTAAATATGATAACAAATCTTTGGATGCTCCCCATGAATGTTATTCCTCCTTTAAAAATATGCATTTATTTCAGGAATAAAACATGAAAGCTTATGCATCAAGATTTGAAATTTTTCAAGATATTCATGATTTTCAAAATACAAAACATTTATATCACTTAAAAACTTTTAGCATGATTTCAAATTCATTTTAAGATGATTTGATATCCATACAAATGCTAGAAATAATATAACATCAAGTCTAGCTACTAGAGTAAGGGTTTGTCAATATGCATACCTTCTTCTTAAATGTAATCCTTAACTACCAGTTTTATACTGGATTCAAATCAATTCTAACTTAAGCATAGATGCCAACAATGAAAGCACATAAATCATAACATTTCACTTGAAATAATTCAAAAACTGAATTAATCAAAATCAAGTGAAAGTCTAATAATCATAAGTTGAAATCATGAGAGCATGAAATCCATTTACATCAAAATAGTCACGATCACAACTAATGATTATTAGTCTAAGCTTGATTCTAATTAATCAATTAAAATATTTTTTAAATCAATATGCATTTTTAAAAGTATTTTTCATGAAATATATTAATCAAAATCAAGTGAAGGTCTTACAATCATAAGTTTAATCATGATAGCATGAAATTCATCAATACCAAAAAGTTCATGATCATAGCCAATGATGATAAGTCAAACTTGATTCTAATTAAATATTTAAAATAATTTTTCAAAGTAATTGATGCAATAAAAATTAATCTACATTTTTAATTATGGAGGGAGATGTTTAGAATTTACCAATATACAAAGTCCTTCCTTTTACCATTTAGTTCAAAATGTAGCTTGTCCACTTCTTTAAATTGTCTTGTACAATCTCTTTTCAAGAACTCCCTTTCTTCATGTTGGGTTGCAAGACATTCCTGTAAAATAAATTAAGTGGACATTTTTGATACCCAAACTTTCTTGGGTCCTTTATGATTAGTAATTATGGTTCCTTTTGGAACCCAAACTTTTCTTGATCTAGAAGGATAAGCATTAAAACCATATTTAGAAGATAAATTGAAAGAAGTAGGAATAGAGGAATTTTTCAAAAGTTTTTGCTTCTTTTCCTCAACCAAAATATTTTTATCACATAAATCTTTCAAAATAACATTTTCTTTTTCTAAAAATTCTTTTTCTTTAAAAAAATTATTCTTTTCATTTTTCAAAATATAAATCTTGGCATTTAAATCACTATTTTTATTTGCAAGATTGGTGTTGTCAAGAGAAAATGAATCTACATGCCTATTTAATTTCTTGTGCTCAATTTTTAGCAATCTATATTCATGCACAAGATCATTAGATGCATCGTGTGATTCTTTAAAGGTAAAATCATAATTATTTTTAGTACATACCTTTTCCTCATTTGCCATGAAGCAAAGATGGGCAACTTCATCATCCGTACTTGAATCTTCGCTATCGCTCCAAGTTGCCATCATTGCCTTGAATTTCTTTTTGGCCTTGAGGGCTATTATCTTCTTATTTACATCAGCTTCCACTATCCTTTGCCATATGTTCAACTCATAGGTCATAAGTGAACTGATAAGCTCCTCCAAAGATAAGGTTTCTACATCTTTAGCTTCTTGGATCACCGTCACCTTTGGATCCCATGATTTTGGCAAGGATCTAAGAATTTTGTTTATCAAATCAGCATTAGTATAGATTTTGCCAAGACTATTCAATTCATTAATAATAGTCATAAATCTAGTATACATATCAGAAATAGATTAATAATGCACATTTCAAAAATTTCAAAAGAATGTACAAGCAAATTAATTTTAGTATTCTTCACTTGAAGAGTACCCTCATGAGTAACTTCAAGTGTGTCCCATATTTCCTTCGCCGATATGCATGTAGAGATTCTATTAAATTCATTCAAGTCCAATGCACAATAAAGCAAGTTCATTACTATAGCATTGATTTCAGTTTGTTTAATGTCATATTCATTCCAATCCTCTTCGAGCTTTGAAATGGAAATGCCATTAACCAACATGGAAGGAATATGAGGACCACTAACAATAATTTTCCAAAGATGATAACTAATAGATTGAATATGGATGCGGATGCGAGTTTTCCAAAATGTATAATTTATGCCATTGAAAAATGGTGGTCTAACACTAATACCTACAATGGTTGCCATAATCTTTAACTCAAAATCGTTAGATTTTCAATCAGAGCACTGAGCTCTAATACCAATTGTAGGCCCACGTAGGCAATCCAAGAGGGGCGGTGAATTGGGTTTTATAAAACTTTTGTACTATTTAAAAGATGAACTAAAGCAAGTATGTGCTAATGCAATTCAAGTGCTTGTGTATTTCAAATAAATACAGCAAAAATAAAGAAATAAAAGCACAAGAAGAATAATCACACAAATACAAAGGTTTATAGTGGTTCGGTGCCAACCAAGCACCTACATCCACTCCCCAAGGATCCCTTGGAAATTCCACTAAGTTTGGTTTTATAACTTAGGCTCACCAACAACCTTTACAACTTGTTTTGTTTTCGGGCTCACAAGTCAAACCCTAGTTGGTTTCAAGGCTCACCAACAACCACCCTTGGTTTTACGGGATAACCAAGAACCTAAACAACTTGTTTTGGCTTCGGGCTCACAAGTAAAATCCTAGTTGGTTTCAAGGCTCACCAACAACCACTTTGGTTTTCAAAGGCTTACCAAAAATCTCTTTGGTTTTCCAAGGCTCACCAAAAACCTTAAGTAAAACAATGTAAGAGCAAGTATAAATGAATACAATAAAAGCTTTCTAAAATAAAGCAAATATCTCTTTGAAGCCATTGATTGTTGATGAAGATCTTGTCTTCAAGTTGATGAAGCCTTTGATTGATGCTTATAGATGTAGACTTTGAATGCTCTCTTTGAAACTTGAAAGCTTGAAGGCTTTGAATCACTCAACTCTTGAATCCTTAAAGAATATTCAAAAAACTCACCAAAGGATTGCTTCCCCATTTGATTTTTGATGTTTATATAGCTCTCCAAACCATAAATGACCGTTTATGGCCGTTGGGGATGAAGATATGACTGTTTGAAGCAAGTTGGAGAAGTTCTACAGCTTTTAAAAACTAGCCGTTATAGTCAAGTGTCGACACTTGAACAGTAAGTATCGACACTTGAACAGTAAGTGTCGATACTTGAACAGTGCAAGTGTCGACACTTGCTACAGTGGGTCGACACTAGAACACTAGTCACAGCCAATTTGATTTTTCATTTTTTCTGTATTTTTCTTGTTCTCGGGCCTTGAGTCGACACTTCACTCTTCAAGTATCGACACTTGATCCTCAGGTGTCGACACTTCATTTCCAAATCAATTCCAAAGTCCATATACTTAATTTTTCATTAATTTAAGAACTTTTTCAATTGAAATACAAGTATTTCTTTATTCAACATGGATGAGTACTAAGATCTGAAAAAATATACTTAAAATATAATTAGTACTCATATATACTTAAACATTTTGTTAATCATCAAAATCAAGACCATAGTCAACAAATATAATGGGTGGGGGGGGGGGAATCAGAGGGGAAAAAATGAGAAATTGTAGCATAAGCTGCGACTAACCAAGAAATATACAATATAAAAATAGGTAAAACTTTTAGGAAATATCCACAAGATATGTAAAAATAATATTAATGCCTAGCAGGAAATAATCAGTCCATAAAACCCTGATGTCATCTAAATAGTATTACTCTATTATGATTTTCTTTCATGCATGTATTCAATGCATATATACGTAGGATACATTTCACTGTTTCATAAACTCAACATAACTCTTTGACTACCCAGCATTTCATTAAATATTGCTTATACTATGTTAGAATTATAAATTAACTTTTAACTATATATTACAACCCATCAACTATAAACTATAGGTTACAACATATTAGATTTCTATCAACATAGGTTTATGTATGATCAGACTCTAGCATCACCTTCTTTGAATGCAATTATATAAAATATACTCTATGATTCCACATATTTTCATGCCTTGTACAATATATATTCCACCACCCCCCATAATTGAGTGTGAATGCTGGCTAAAGGCCCTACTATTAAAAAATAATCTCTTGTTCATTTATTATTTTATTTACACAGCAAGCACATGAAGTGTCATCTCATGGATTGAGTTTGTTTAACATATTTCCATCATTTTATCTTAAAAATATGCATTTATTTGTATGGTAAATAATCTATAATTGGACCAAAAGAAATCTATCATTTTTTAAATATTTTTTAGATATTTATTTATTATTCGATTAAAAGGAATCCATTATGTCCATATGATTAGAATATGTTAAAAAGTGTTGGGGACGATGCTAAACTAATTTCTTCTTTATCCAAAAAAAAGAACTTCGAAGTTGGAGGAGATTCTTTAGAGGACTCGGGAGGAAGCAGATTGAGTTCAAAATAAGGTAAGAGAGAAAATACAAACATACTAATCTAAGTTAGAAGATGTCACAATACACATATGATTACTATACTAATCTGCCAAGATCAGTATGATCATATACTTGCATCTATGGTAGCTAATTAATGCATCCATTCTATATACCTCTCCCAATATAATAAAATATGAATAGTAATATATTATTTATAAGCTATTGTTTAATAATAAATTCAATAATTTACTTTTTATAAAAAAAAAAGTTTTTTTATCTAACTCTTATACTATAATTCTCTTACACTTTATATTTTATATGTAGATGATGACAATGACTATGGCTCATTATGAATCTGGTATTTTCAGTCTTCTACTTATGAGTAAATTTTTTTGTATAGAACTTTATCCCTTTCTTTATGAATGATAAATTTATAATAATATAATGAATGTTATTGATATTTACAAGCTTTTATATATATAAAATTGAATATTTATTTATAATAAAATTTAATTCATCGGAAATTATATTAATATTTGGTAATAAATATTTTTTCTGTCATTATTTTGTCATGAATGCAATATTTTTGGTAATGAAATTTAGTCTAAAAAATATAACAATTAGTCACAAAATTTGATGTATCATAAACTAATTAATATATTTAATAACAAAATATTCTTATCACTATATGTTCATCACAAATGCAGTATCTATGTAATGAAACATCATTAAATTTAATATTTAGTGATGTAATTTGACTCGGTACTGATGTGGCCAGAACGTTGACGTGGCACGAGGCAACGGACGTGGAGTCCTCATCAAACGCCACGACAAGCTTTCAACATGAGCGCCTTTGCCGAGCTGAGCTCCCATGAAGCAACATCTCTGCTCGTCGAAGGCAAGCTCCGTCCTCCGCCAGATCCGTTCCCGCAAGCCCGGAACACCTAGGCCAGAGCCGAGTCCGAGTTTCCATCTAAGGCATATCCCTCGAGATCGGGCCCCGTGGTTAGGAGTCGAGCTCAGCCTCTTCCGCCACGAGGCACCCCTCCGAGCTCAAGTCCCCTGGGCTAGGTGGCACCCCGGCATCGAGCTCGTCTGAGGTCGGGCCCCGTGGTCAGGAGTCGAGCTCAGCCTCCTCCGCCACGAGGTGCCCCTCCACGACCAAGCTCGGTCCGCCTCCGTCCTGCCGAGCAGCACCCAGGCGAGTCTACCGTAGACAGGCCTTGCCAACCAAGCTCGGCCCCCTGTTCAAGCCAATACACTGGTCGCCAAGGGAGCCCTACCTCTCCTCCAAGGACAATGGCGACGCTCCCGAGGGCCGTACGACACCAACCATGCTGCAATCAAGGCGCCATACCTTCCGCCGATTTGCCGTACAACCGAAGAAAAGATCCTATCGGAGAGCACGGATCCCAAGATCGGCGACTCGCCGATCGAGACCCTGACAGACTCCCAGGAAAGGGATAAGTGGAAGGAATGTCAGAAATCTACGGAGGCTTCTCCGACTATTACAACATGAGAGACGTCCCGTCCGCGTCATGGTACCTCGCCACACACGACAGCATGGGGAGATCCCGAAGCAAACCAAGATAGAAACTCTCGCAAAAAAACTAAGCAAAAAGGTATCGGCATCTAACCTCAAGAAGAGATATTCATATCATACTCTCAATTGAAGAGAGGAATCAGAGCGACACAAGGGAAGAAGGCCAGAGAGGAGGGCAAGACCACCTCAGCCAACACCATTCCCAGCTCGTCCTCATCTTCCACTCACACTATATTCACTCCTCCTAGCGTGGAGCTCATCCAGAGGGGCTCGACCAGGAGGACCTGTTCCCCTGGATCGCCACTGACTTGACCGTCGGAGTGCCCCCGTCGGAATCCCCGACCCGGGTCACTGATGTTGCTTCCTTGCAGGTCCCGAGACACCGGAGGCGTTACCAGGCGGGCGGACGCGACCCACCCGACGCCATCAGCAGCTACGGGTCACGACGATCCGGGCGGCAACAGGTACAAAGTTAATACGTGACAAAGAAAAATTTATCATCTTATGAACATAAAAAGCAATATTTTAGTAATGAATTTTGTTTATCACCAAATTTAATATTTTATAATAAAATTTTACTCATCATAAAATTACAATAACATCCAATGATAAAATATTTTAATCATAAAATCCGAGCTATTGCATCATATATTCGTAGAAGGTTCGTTATTGAATCTTTTAATAACAACAATATACCTTTTGGTATTGGAATTTTTAAACTTTTCATGATGAATAATGCTGTTATGAAAATATAACATCTCTTATGATGAACTTATTAACACCACTAGAGATTAATATTTGATGACAAAAAGTGTCATATTCTGATAAAAGTTTTAATTCCTTATGATGGAACAAATCATCACTAAATATTTTATAATTTAGCGATAAATATATTTTTATCATAATTAATAGACACTTGGTGATGAAATATTTTCATCATGATCTTACACTATTAGCAATGTACTTTTCATGATGACCATTGTAACAACTTTTTTTATCACCAAAATTTTTATGATGAAATTAATTTTTTCAATGATGATTATTTTTATCAAATTTTATTTGTAGTTTTATTTTTATTTTTTTGTTGTAGTTAAGGTGGAGTATTAAGGTTTGGTAAAGCACTTGTGGATGGTGTGGAGGAACTTGTTGGATAGGGTAAAGAAGTTGAAGTTTGTGGGAGGGTGAGGAAATAGTTGGAGAGCAAAAAAATAGAAATAAGAGATTTGTTCTTTCAAAAAAGGGAATATAAATTATATTTAAAAGAAAGATCTACTGTTAGTTCCCTCTTCTTCCTCGCCGTCCTCTTTTTATACCCCACTGTCATCCTTTTATCTTGTAACCTGGCCATCCATCCCTTTTTTCACCCGACTACCATAACACTACTACTTGGTCGCGTCGCCAATAATTGCTATAATTCTTTCCGGCCAACTTAGCTTTTTTCTTCCTCAAACATCAAACATTTTCATTTTTTAAAAATTATTCTTTATTTTCACTATTCCAGCTTGGCATCGATGTCATCTAGCCACATAAGTTGTCTATTAGTTTCTTAATTGTGAGTGTGGATCTAATTCTTTTTTCAATTATTTAGAGTCTGGAGATCCCACCAAGAGTTTGGGTTGTTTGTTTTGTGTAAAAATGATTACCCTTCTTTGGTGATATCAAACACTAGATCATGCAAAGAGTATTTCCAAAGCATGGAAATAAAGCAATAAGGATAGTAATGGATTGGATAGCCAATACCAGTATCCATCTCAGATTAAATCTGACCGAGTCAAGTAAAGATACAAGTCAGGTTGGATGGATAGATAAAAAGGTTCAAGTTGGATTGGATAAAGAACGCATAATATAAATATTATGAAATAATTATAATTTTGAAAGGAAATTTAGATTAAGATTATATATAATAGGATCCAAAATGGGTTTATCATTACTCATGTCCGATCCAAATCCTTTTCAAGTATTTTTTCTAGGTGTTTTTAATGCCCAATCCATTTGCATATCGGACTTAAACTTTTAGTCCTGATCCACTCTCAATTGTAATTTATTTTTCAATCCCTATGATGAAAATGCCCATACTTCAAAATGCTTCTCTTTCCAAGGAAAAGTGCACTTCATTTTCCTACTTCCCCTCTCTCGATGATTAGCTACGATGATTCAGTATGATTTTGCCCATGCTATCAGCGGCGATGGCTGCGGCATTGTTCTCTGGCCTTCTATTTGACGGCAACCATGATGAAGGTGGTGGACTCGAGTGGAGGCAAGGCTAGTCGATAAGTTTTCCTCTTTTAAAAACTTTGCTACCCAGTGCCATATGAGACCTTATCATGGTTCCCCCTCTTCTCTTTCAGTGCTCTGCACCCCCTACCCCGTCAATGCCACCCAACCATCTCTTTCCGTGTTCGATCTCAAAAGTCTCTTTCCTCTCTTATTCTCCCATCGTTCACAAGCATGGCAATCCCAAGGCTACTCCTTTATTGCCCTCGAGTTCCAAAACTTGGTCTCCCAAAGGTTCCCCTTCCCTTATATCTCTCTTTTTATGTCTCTATGTTGATTCCTTTTATTTTGTTTCTTGCTTGGGATCATGCTTTGTGTTATCTTTAGAGAAGCGCTTACTGAATCCATGGTATAATTATATGATCGATCCATCGAAGATCAAAAATTTTTTGATGGGTTCATGAATTTACCTGCCATACATATTTTGCTATTTTTATTTATTGCATTCTTATAATTTTCATTTTATTTGAATTAATCTTCAATCTTTTTTTTCTGTTATTGGATTTTCTATCTATGCAATTTTGATATATATATTAAAACATATAAGCATGGGAAATAATGGTTAACAATCGATAATTCTCTCAATGCCTCTGCATGGTCTTGATTTGTTGATACGACATTATCCACCGCATTATAAGTTCAGAGGAGTTCATAGAATAGTATTTGCTTATCCTTTTAAATCTTGCATAGGATATAGATACAATTTTAATACTAATAGTATATAATGTATTTGAAAGGAAATGTAATGATAATAAACTTCTTATAAAAAGAATCTAACAAATCTCGCCCATTCATATTTTCATACAAAAAGCTCATTGTTCACCATTTATATTAGTTTATATGCTAAATCTACTATATTTTTTTATTACTATGTTAATGTTACTCTATAAGATTACATATATGGTGGTATCTTTTTGCCATTTTTTGAGCTGCTTCTTTAGGTTGAAATTATCAATTAATACTATCCATTTTTTAAATGTCCAAATTGAGTTATCAAAATGCAATTCTATCACAAAGATAATAATAACAATAATTCATTTCTTATCTATTTGGTAAACTGTCATAAACTATATTAGCTATTACTGAACTAGCTTATAGCTAACTATCTTCAAAAGCTGAAAACTTCTATATGTCTTAAAGAAATAAGACAGAGAAGCCATGTGCTTAGTTTGTATATGTTTGTTTACATAATATCTTCATTCTCAAATTCAAATGATACGAAAGTGATAGGAATTCAATTTTATTAAATAGGCTCTCTTTTTAAATAAAACTCAAAAAAAATTGTATATATTTTTCTGAAACAATTACTTGATTCATATTCTAAATCAAGGCCTCTATTGAAAAGGCTCCTTTTAGACCACTATGGACTGATACATTTTAAGTAAGAGAAAGGCTCAAAAATTTAAGGAGGAGGCTTCTAAAGATTTGAATGTTAGATATGATAAAATTTTTTAATATTTATTTTGATTAATTGCTTAGTTCGTAATATGGCTTCTTCAAATATTATGAAATATAATTATACTTTTTAGGAATAGTTTTATATTCATAACTTTTTTCTTAGATTTTTTGTATTATTTTATATTGATATATATTTATAATATTATGATGATGTTTCTAATATGTATCATTTGAATTTGATTTATGACACAATACAATGACTAGTTTAAGGAGAGGCAATGGATTTTATATTAACTCGATAAATATGATAAAAGAAAGGTACTATTTTAATTTCATGTCGATGTTATGGATAGAATTGTGAAGTTGATGTCCAAGGAGTAGAAGGCAAGGGTGTCTATGACTCCATTTGGCCCATCTTCTATGCATCAAGTAGAGTGAGCCATTATTAGATATATTGTTCTTCTTCTGGGATGATGACAAGGAAGGCTTTAGATTTGGTAAGATTATGGTTCCTTTTATAGAGACTGAAATTGTTCTTATTCTTGGTTTGAAGGCCATCGATAATGAGATTAAATTTTATAGTAGAGGGAGTATTCAGTCAGACTTTATTATTTTGTTTTTGATGGTGACTATAAATTAATTACTAGGGATGTAATTAAAAATAAATTAATTTTTCTTGTTGGAAAGTCTGGGTTACAATATATAGAAGATTTTACTAAGTGTTGGATTTTTTATCTTTTTGTAACTATTATTTTTTCAACTATTCACTATTATGTTCTTAAAGTATTATATCAGTATCTTGATAATTTGAATCGTCTAGGATCATATAGCTAGGATCTTGCTATTTTTACTTTTCTTTAATAGCAAATTTCTAACCTAGTAGAGAGTATATGCATAAAAAACAGAAATAGAAGTAGCTTTACTAGGTATATGAATGGATGTAGAGTGGCTCTGGTATTGAGCTTATCTATTTTTACTTTCAATTTTATTATTTTATAGTTAATCTAATATTATTCTAGTTTATATTATTTTATTATACACGCAAGGGTTATTGAGCATGCCAACAATCTACTTGAAAAATATAGACCACTATTAGTCTATTATCATCTTTTATATTGGAGCAATGCCCCATTTCCTTACAAGGTGGAGACGATTACTGTAGCTATGAAGAAATTAAAAAGATTCGAGATATTAAGTTTTGCATCTAATATCATCCACATTTCAATTAAAGCATAACTATAATTTTTTGTCGTTTGTTAGGTAATCAAGATGATAGAGTCTAAGGATGATGAGTTACATCTCTTGTTACAAGAAAGGCTACAAGGGATGGATCCGATATAGGGACAGGCATGTAACATATTTTGAGATTTTACCTTTTTTATTTTTTATATTACTACATAACATATTATTTTCATGCATATAGCTCCTCATTGCTATACTTGTGGGCTAGTGCCGGTGGTGCCGAGGCATTAAAATAAAACTTTGGCTTCTAACTATTTAAGTTTAGTGCATGGAGGGCAAATGGCTTGTTTTAATGCATCATTTTTCATTGTAGGCCATTTAAAATGCTTCAAAATAGCTTTCTTTTAAGTAGCACTGACTTAAAATATATACCATGTAACTGTATACCAAGTATGTATATTGTGTACTATGTTAATTTAATTATGTGAAGCAAGTTCCATCATCTAGCTACCCTAGACAACATCCATTTCATGCTTTGGAGACATGTTTAGCAATGGTTGAAAGGGCTTTGATTTGTCATGATTTTTAACCCATCAAAGATATCATAGCAGAGGATGCACAGATTCACGCCGTTGATATAAAGCTTTCATTCATTGAAAAGACCCTCTAGGATAAGGGTTTATTGTTGATAGATGATACCGAAGACATGGATGTAGATCTTGCTGAGATGAGTACGATACTAAAATCATAATATAGAAATTTAGATATAATATCATTTCTAATTTAAATAATCTTTATTATTAGGTGAGAGCAAAGTATTCTTCTATACATGAAGAGCCCCATATAGCCAAAGTGGAACCTTTTGTCCCTTATAGCAGAAAAGATATGGAGATAATAGTCAAATATTTATTTTTTATGGTATATTATGCATGTTTATTATGTCCTAACTATCTTTATTCTTATCAGTTAAAGGTTATGGCTGAAGTTGAGTGCGAGAAGGAAAGTGCAACCATGAAACATGTGTCCTCGTTATGTAAATGCATGAAAATGAGAGCTCTAAAGCCTGATGGGAAGAGAAAGGCTATATCATACCTTCTTAAGACTACAAACATGCAAGAAAAAAATAATAAGAGGGTAATATAGTTAAAGAAAATACGACCTTACCCACTACCAAGGGTGATCTAGATACTTCGAGTCTTTTGGAGCATATGACTACCGCACTAACAGAGTTGCATCAGTTAGTTAAGGACCAAGAAGATCGATCCCTCTGTAGATGTGTAATTATAATGCGCATGCACTTATTATTAAATCACCGTGATATATTTTATCTTCATATTGTATGTACTTTCATGACTCTAACTTTAAATATTTACTGCACTTAAAATGTTTCTTATATTTCATCATTTTTTAGCATATTCAAGATTCTAGTACAATTATAGATGTTGAAATACTAGTGCTCTTGGATAGGCCAATACAATTGGCATGAAGGGGCACCAATCATAGAAAAGGGAAAGATGTACTCCCATCTTATCTCGAAGTATTAATTGATTTGTATATCAATAAAGATCACTCTGAGTAAATTTATAGAATTATATTTCTATATATCATTGTTCATAATTAGTTATTTTCTTTATATCTGCATATTTATGTAGTGAGAATATTTGGGAGGATCCAAATATATCCAAACTTTCTTGCACATACTATGCATTGGATCAACTCCTTCATAATGGGCCACTACGGAGTGATGTATAAAAATTAATTGCTAATATATTTTCCTTGATCCTATATTTATTTTGATGCTAACATTTTTTTTGGATCATGTATATTTATTAATGTATATTTTCGCATCGTGGAACTATTCCACATAGAGTATAGGGAGCCCATTAAGAATGTTGCTTTATTTTTGCATTGTGAGATATAGGTATAATATTTTTTAGAACCACTTATTTTATTTTCAAAGTAACCCATCTTATCAATTAATGTTCTTCTTCTTTTATTTCAATTTTGTATAGACTGTTGTGCTTCAATGCCTTTCAGGGGTCACTTTGGTGTTTCAATGCCTTTCAAGGGTTATTAAAGTTACTCCTGACACCAATCATATTATAGATTCAGCACAACCAAAGATAAAAATGGATGGCTGATATCTATTTGTCAAATCTTGAGCAATGTAGGTACTTATTATTCATCCTGATGAACATAGCATGGCATTGGCATCTTTTAGTTTTGGATTTGAAGGAGCAACGATTTGATAGCTGTAACTTGATGCGGAGCTTCAATGTATCAGATAATGCAAATGGATATGTATGTAACATTATTTGACATTTGTTTTGTTGCTTATATATTTAATAACTTCTATAATAATGTATTATATTTCATACCATGCTTGTAAAGACAATGTTCATGCATTTTTGGTTATCAGAGCAAGTAGGATTCCACATCCTTGAAGGTTAAGTTCGTAATGTTCGTGATGTGCACAATGGAGCTACACTGTAGATTGTGGAGTGCATATGCTGATATTTATAGAGATCCTCACAAGAGATGCTCGAGCATGCTGCTACAGCCCTAATATGAATAATATGCCAGATTTATTTTTTTAATTAATTTGGATTCCTCTACTCTATTATTTCATTCAAAATTTAGTAAGATAAAGTACAATGTGCGAATTCAAATGTTTCAGTAAAGAAAAATCAAAATTCATAATCATTAAGATAAGAACAACTTTAGTGATCCCTGAAAGGCATTGAAGCACAACAGTCTACACAAAATAAAAATAGAAGAACATTAACTGATAAGATGGTTATTTTGAAAACAAACTAAGTGGTTCTAAAAAATATTGTACATATATCTCATAATATAAAAATAAAGCAGCATTCACCATGGGCTCCCTATATTCTATATCGAATAGCTCCATGATACGGAAATATATTTTAATGAGCTATACATGATCCAAAAAAATATTAGCATCAAAACAAATATAGGATCAAAGAAAACATGTTAGCAATTAATTTTCATACATCACTCCGTAGCAGCCCATTATGAAGGAGCTGATCAATGCATAGCATGTGCAAGAAGGTTTGGATGTATTTGGATCCTCCTAGATATTCTTACTATATAAAACATATAGATATAAAGAAAAGAATTAATTATGAACAATGATATATATAAATATAATTCTATTAATTTACTCAAAGTGATCTTTGTTGATATAGAAATCAGTTGATGCTATAAGATGGGAGTACACATTTTCCCTTCCCATGATAGGTGCCCCTTTGTGCCAATTGTATTGGCCTATCCAGGAGCACCAATGTTTCAACATTTATAAATATATTGGAATCTCGAATATACTAAAAAATGATGAAATATAAGAAATATTTTGAGTAAATATATTAAATATTTAAAGTTAGAGTCATACAAGCACACACAATATGAAGACCAAATTTGTCACATTTATTTAATAATAAATACATGCACATAATAATTATATATCTCCAGGGGGATCGATCTTTTTGATCCTTAACTAACTAATGTAGCTCTATCAATGTAGTAGTTATGTGCTCCAAAAAATCTGAAGCATCTAGATTACTCTTGGTGGTGGGTAAGGCGATACTTCTTTTAACTATATTATCCACTTGTTATTTCTTCCTTGCATGTTTGTAGGTCTCATTAGGCTTTTTCTCGTGAGTTCCTAATTTCATGCGCCTACATAATGAGGACACATGTTTCACGGTGGTACTTTCTTTCCCACATTCAACTTGAGCCATAACCTTTACTTGATAAGAATAAAGGCAATTAGACACAATAAGCATTCATAATATAATATAAAAAATAAATATTTGACTACTACCTCCACATCTTCACTATTATAAGGGATAAAAGGTTCTATTTCAGCTATGTGGGACTCTGTTGGGAATTGTATCCCAAAGCCAATCATCTAGGTTGTAGATGGTTGAGTCAATTGTTATGTAATTTTTATAATGAATAAAAGTTATTCTGGCTTCTCATCACTTTACATCTTCCTATAATGAATTCTTTAGTGATGATGTCCTTAGGACTACTATTACATCGATATAGAGAGGATATATCGAGTGGTCCTTAAACAGGGTTCTCAGCCAAATGATATGTTGTACCTGGATAGCAACATATCAAGCATAGGCTGTTGTGGTTCGCATTGTTTGGTTGTCCTCTTGACCAAAGGAGTGTGGTGACACTGATGTGATCTGCAAGTGGGATATTTGATATCTCATTAGACGTGACTCCGCGTAGCACCTTATCTGCCTAAGGATCGCTCGCGAATGGATATGGGCATAAGTGTCCCTCTGACCTGAGGTCACTTTGGTAGCTTGCAAGCATCTCCCTGTGCTTTGGTGCCGGACTACCCGGATTTTAATCCGGTGATGGAAGGTCTCTGGGTACAGGCAAGTACTTGTGGAGCAGTAGTGGACCAAGATGGAATTGACCTGTCCAAATGGTTTGGATTGAATGTCTCGCAGTCTCTCAATTTAGCAAATCCTTGGCCGGGGTGGTCCCAGTGAAGAGTCACTGGACATGCAAGATTGAGACACGTAGTGGATTGACATAGCTGGGGTTGGCAGTTCAACCCTAGGTCATCCTGAGCATTGGAGGTCAAAGGGATGAATTATGCGGTAACCATATGCCAGAGGTTCGATGGAATGCTCCCGCATCTTCGACCTATCCGGACGCCGAGACCCATTGCTAGGTGGTATCTTGTGCTGGTACTGGAAGTGTCCCAGTACTACCGTTTAGGTTCGAACCTATGAGGTCACACGCCACAGAGGATTTCTATCTGATCAGGAATCGATTTGATTGGGAATCGTTTCGGTGTTTTGTCACGATTTTTGGTTGAGTTTTTTTCTGATTGACCCAGTCTTGGGTTGATCGAGTCTTCTCTGGATCAACCAGGAATATGTTCCTGGCTGACTAGGATTGAACCCATGTTCATCAAATGGTTTGATGAATGTTTCTAAGTCCAATTGATTTTTGTTTTAGTCGGTTGCAAGTCGATTTCAACTCAAATCAGTGAGGTTGGACTGTAGAAAGATAGGGTTCGTTCTTAGCTTCGTTTTGAGTCTAGTTTCGTTCGATTTGGACTTCGTTTGACTGGGTTTTGGCCTGAACCAAATTGACCCTGCTTTGCCCTTGGACCGAAGGGCTTTTTGGTCATTTGCCGGTTCACCTATTGAACCGTCGTCTTCACGCCTGAGACGTTTGAGTTTCTGAAACCGAAACAGGGCGTCTGCTGTCTTGATTTATTTCGATTTAATCCCACCACCCCTTCGCGCAAAACTCAAGACCCTTGCTCTCCCCTTCGGTTGGCATCCAGAGATAATTTTTATACCCCCTTCTTGCTCTCTTTCGGTGTGTTTTTGAGAGCTTCCTCCATTTCTCCAAAAACCGTGAAAAACTTGGGATCCGGCGGCTAGCGACGCCGGAGCTCCGATCAGAAGTTCCCACGGCGTGTATTCCCTCTAGAGGGATTTCGCCTGAGATCCTGGGAGCAGGTCATCGCTCCAGTGCAAGGTAATCAAAGTTTGATCTTCAAATCCCCCTGCTGCAACCGTGGCCGTGGACGACTTTTGGAGCCCCGATTCGAAGTGGAAAACGCCGGAGACCTGGAGATCTGATTTCATCACCTTGTAGCCGGTCAAGCAAGGATTCCAGCGGACCTAGGAGCTCGGAGTTTGGAGGCCTGTGCGCTCTGCAGTCGGCGTCTGAACATTGCTCCACGGTAAGGTATCTCTGGACCGAGGTTGAAGATGGGTGGAATAGCGGGAATAGCTATTCCACCCCATTCCTCCCTTATTCCAGCCTGGAATAAGTTCCTTATTAATTTTTATATGCATTTATACATGTCTAAAAATTATGAAAAAAATATATGCCATGCACTTTTATGTTCTCTATGCAAATATATATTTTTGATCCTGGTTTTGGGACAGGTTTTTCCGTGATTAATTAGAATTGTTTTAAAACATCTACCTGTTCCTATCCTCTGCTTAGTGTAGGCACACAAAAAAAAAAAAAAAAAATCTTCCTTCAAATGGTATCAGAGCCAGGTTCAATTTAAAATTATATTTGCATATTTTTAGTTAATTAAAATTATTTAATTAACTAATTTGGTAATTAGTTGAATTATTTAATTTTTAATTAAAATTGTTTTAATTAAGAATTAATGATGGCATGTATTATTTTTATTTTTTGATATGTTAAATGTAAATAAGAATTAATTGTAAAAGGAGTTTTACAAGATTTAATTAAAATTGTTTTAATTAAATAATTGGCTTGATCTCTTATAATTATGAATTATTTGAAATATTTAAATGATAAATGCAAATTAGGGTTTATAAAACCTTAAGTCATTTGATAAGCCAAATGGGTTAATTGGTTGGGCTAGGATTAGATCCTAATTGGGTTAGACCTAGGTTTAGTTGAATGAACTCTAAAAATAATTTTAATCAAAAGTTGATTAAGGATTATCTTTTCCTAGTTTCTAATTAGTTAGAAGCTTGAGTCCATTCATCTAAATGGATCTAATCTGGCTCAGTGGCTAACCTAACTCAATTTTTCTAATCTAATTGATGACGGTAAACCAATTTGGTGTCTAAGGTAAGCAGCCTTATGGTCCTTGGCTTTGAGGGTACCCTTTCCTGGCCAGTTCTTGTAATTGGTGTCTAAGGAAAGTGGTTAATGCCGTAACTCATGCCTCGACCGCACTTACCTGGCCAAATTGGCTAACCTGATTTGATTTAGAAAAGATTATTGAGTTAGATCAACCCATGCCATTTAAGGTTATCAGTCTGACTGATTTAGGTGCCCATGAACCTAACCATAAACCCTTCTAAGATTTAGTGGGAGTTTATGGATCAAGGTTCATGATTTTTTTATATGTCACAAATTTTAAAATCCTCTAAATTATTAGGTCCTTATAAAGGCCTAGTTAAGGAGTTAACAAGGTCTTTGCCTCCCATTAAGTGGGTTTGTAATATGTCCATTAGTTGGGTATGCATCGGCAGTTCCATAGAACGGGTGTATATCACGCTATTGGGATTACTCTCCCTAATATAAAGGTTGAGTGTGACCTTCTCAACAGTGATCGGGTGAGCCGTACCTTAGACGGGCTTGGTCATTTGTTGGTTGGAAACACTGAATTCGGCATGTTAATGGTTGGACCTAACCGAGAGCCCGTAATAGGAGGCCCCTAGGTCGATTACAGTGCATCTTGGGGCAAAATAGATTACTAGAAATTGCTAAGGGTAGCAATTGGTTAAAAGAACCTACCTTTAGACACGTATGGGTGAGCCGTACCCTAGACGGGCTTGTACGTGGTCTATTGGATTCTGGTACCCACTTTGAATTTTGACTTCACGGAATTGGAGGTAGAGGCTCCTATTCTGAAAAGTTAGTGGGAGAACCTTTTTGACTAAAGTCCAAGTCTTTAGGGTTTTGAAAATTACATAAACTAATTTTGGTCATATTTTTCTTTCAGATGTCCACCAATCTGTCGCTCCGTCCATTGTTGGACAATGAAAAATTGATTGGACCCAACTTCGATAGCTGGTATCGAAGATTGAGGATAGTCCTTGAGCATGAACGGATCTTGTACGTTCTGACGGATCAGGCACCTGTAGTTCCCGCTGCCAATACTCGGGGACCGGTTAGAGACACTTACCAGAAGTGGATCTCTGATCGGACCACTGTCCGATGTATTATGCTGGCTGTGATGAACGATGAGTTCAGTCGCAGGTTTGAGGAGGCCCAGCCTGAGGATATCCTTCAAAGGTTGAAGGAGTCTTTTGGCACTCCTGATGACGCTGAGAGATACCGTATCTCCAGCGCCATCTATAACACGCGTATGCGTGAAGGTGCTTCTGTGACTGATCATGTTATGAACATGATCGAGTTGTTCGAGCGCCTGGGCAAGCTCGGCTGTCCCCTTCACGAACAGCTGGGAAAAGATGCGATCCTGAACTCCTTGCCTCCCTCCTACGTGTCCTTTCTCGATCACTGGAGATTGAATAGGCCGGTAGTAAACTATCATGAGATGTTAGGTTTACTGCAAGCCTATGAAAAGGACCACCAGCTCAACAAAGGGCTGGTGAACTATGTAGGAGGTTCCTCGGCAGGTGCTCCTCGACCCTTTAAGAAAAAGAAGAAGAAGAAGAGCAAGAAGGTACAGTCTGCTCCTGGTCCAAGTCAGACCAAGAAGAAGTTAGACCAGAGCAAGGCAGAGTGCTTCTTTTGCAAGAAGCAGGGTCATTGGAAGAGGAATTGTCCTCTTTACATCGCTTCACTTGACCCGAACAGGCCGAAGAAGAAGAAGCAGCAAGCTGTTGCTGCACCAGGTATATATATGATATATCCTAACTTTACTATTTGTGATACTACTAGCTGGGTATTAGATACCGGAAGTCCTATTCATATCTGTAATTCTTTACAGGGACTTCGAGTTAGTAGAAGATTCGAAGATGGCGAGAGGTACCTGAACGTAGGGAATGGAAATGCTGTTCCAGTTCTGGCGTTGGGTGTTCTGGAGTTGTCTTATGAGTCTTGTAATGTCACTCTAAGTGACTGTCATTATAGTCCTTCTTTCATGCTTAATGTTATTTCTGTAGGCCTTCTGGCCAATGAAAATTTTGAATTTTCAATAAAGAAAAACGTTTGTTCTATCATTTTGAATGGTAAGACTATCATGAATGGAAGCTTAGTTAATGGCATATATTTACTATCACAGCCTGTTATTGTAATGAGTACAAGTTCTAGTAAACGCCCTAGAATAGATGATGTCAATGAAGCCTATCTTTGGCACTGTAGGCTAGGTCACATCAATAAAAATAGGATTAACAAGTTAATAGGAGATGGCCTCCTAGATGTCAGTGATTGTGAATCACTGCCAACTTGTGAATCTTGTCTTATTGGAAAGATGACCAAATCACCTTTTAAAGGAAAAGGTGAGCGAGCCTCAGATATCCTAGGTCTTGTACATACGGATGTATGTGGACCTATGTCTATCTGTGCTAAAGGAGGTTTTAGATATTTCATTACTTTTACAGACGACCTTTCGAGGTTTGGTTATGTCTATCTCATGAGACATAAGTCTGATTCGTTTGAAATGTTCAAACGATATCGTAATGAAGTTGAAAAACAAACCAGAAAGGAAATCAAAATACTTCGATCAGATCGAGGTGGTGAATACCTTTCAGGTGAGTTTTTGACATATCTTGAGGAGAATGGGATTCTCTCTCAATGGACTCCTCCTATGACACCTCAGTTAAATGGAGTGTCTGAAAGGAGAAATCGGACCTTGTTGGACATGGTTCGATCTATGATGGGGTTTGCTACTTTGCGTATGTTTTTCTGGGGATATGCATTGGAGACTGCATGTCAACTTCTTAATAATGTTCCTAGTAAATCCGTTGACAAAACTCCATATGAAATATGGACAGGACGTAAGCCAACCCTTTCACGTTTTCGTGTCTGGGGGTGTCCGGCTTATGTCATGCATTTGGAAACAGATAAACTAGGGCCAAGGTCTGAAAAATGTTTTTTTGTTGGTTATCCAAAAGAATCCAAAGGATACTACTTTTACTTGCCTGATGAACAAAAGGTGTTCGTCAGACTTAGAGCTATCTTTTTAGAAAAGGAGTTCCTTATTAAAGGAACTGTAGCTTCTAAGATAGAACTTGATGAAGTTCTACAAGTAGAAGAACCTGGGCACACACAGGCTGCTATTGAACCTGATTTGGTAAGATCAAATCCTGAGCCTATTGTGCAATCATTAAGGAGATCCGATAGAGTATCGCGTCCACCGGATAGATATTTTGGATATCTAATCCAGGATGGCGATCCTGTTGAACTCGATGAGAACAACGAGGATCCGATCACCTATATGGATGCAATGCAAAGGTCTGATTCTGAGTTATGGCTTGGAGCCATGAAATCCGAAATGGAGTCCATGGAAATCAACCATGTATGGACATTGGTTGATGCACCTGAAGGGATAAAACCCATTGGGTGCAAATGGATCTTCAAAAGGAAAAGAGGTGCAGACGGGAAGGTAGAGACCTATAAAGCCCGTCTGGTTGCCAAGGGGTATCGTCAACGTTATGGTATTGACTATGACGAGACATTTTCTCCTGTGGCAATGCTGAAATCCATTCGGATTATGCTAGCTTTAGTTGCACATTTTGACTATGAGATCTGGCAAATGGATGTCCGAACAGCCTTCCTAAATGGAGAGCTGGAGGAGGAAGTGTATATGACACAACCTGAAGGGTTCACTTCCATAGACGAGTCAAAAGTGTGTAGACTTCAGAAGTCTATCTATGGGCGAAAGCAAGCATCTCGGAGTTGGAACATGCGGTTTGATAAGTGTATCAAATCGTATGGCTTCGTTAGGAACAGAGAAGAACCTTGTATATATAAATGGGCTAATAGTTCTGTAGTTGTATTTCTTGTATTGTATGTGGACGATATTCTCTTAATCGGGAATGACGTTCCTGCATTACAGGGAATAAAAGTTTGGCTTTCATCACAATTCTCCATGAAAGATATGGGAGAAGCCTCATTCATATTAGGTATGAAAATCTATAGAGATAGATCAAAGAGGCTTCTGGGATTGTCCCAATCGACATACATTGACACCGTGTTAAAAAGGTTTAGCATGGAAAATTCCAAGAAAGGCTATCTCCCGATAGGCCATGAAATTACTCTTTCCAAAAAGGATTGTGCGACAACCCCTAAGGAAAGAGAGCGTATGAGTAGAATACCATATGCTTCAGCAGTGGGTTCTATTATGTATGCTATGTTGTGTACTAGACCTGATGTGGCATACTCACTAGGGGTAGTGAGTAGATACCAATCTAACCCAGGAGAAGCACATTGGAAGGTGGTAAAGACCATCCTTAAGTATTTGCGAAATACTAAAGATCAATGGCTACTCTATGGAGATTCTGACCTAAAACTAGAGGGCTATACTGACTCCAGTTTTATGTCAGATCATGATGACAGCAAGAGTGTGTCAGGATTTGTTTTTATCCTGAATGGTGGAGCTATCTGCTGGAAAAGTTCCAAGCAGCATACTGTTGCAGACTCGGTTTGTGAAGCAGAGTATATTGCCGCATCTGATGCAGCAAAAGAGGCTGTCTGGTTGCGGAAGTTCATAGGCGAGCTGGGAGTGGCACCTTCCCTGGAGCATTCTATTCCTCTGCATTGTGACAGCTCAGGGGCGATTGCTCAAGCCAAAGAACCGAAGGCACATCAGCGCACCAAGCATATTCTGCGGCGCTTTCACCTTGTACGAGAAATCGTGGAACGATGTGACATCGACCTTCAGAAGATCGATGGAAAGGAAAATCCGGCCGACCCCTTTACCAAAACCATCGGAATTAAAGAATTCGACAGTTATAAATGGAAGATGGGTATTCGATACTGTTCTGATTGGCTTTAGTCTAAGTGGGAGTTTGTTGGGAATTGTATCCCAAAGCCAATCATCTAGGTTGTAGATGGTTGAGTCAATTGTTATGTAATTTTTATAATGAATAAAAGTTATTCTGGCTTCTCATCACTTTACATCTTCCTATAATGAATTCTTTAGTGATGATGTCCTTAGGACTACTATTACATCGATATAGAGAGGATATATCGAGTGGTCCTTAAACAGGGTTCTCAGCCAAATGATATGTTGTACCTGGATAGCAACATATCAAGCATAGGCTATTGTGGTTCGCATTGTTTGGTTGTCCTCTTGACCAAAGGAGTGTGGTGACACTGATGTGATCTGCAAGTGGGATATTTGATATCTCATTAGACGTGACTCCGCGTAGCACCTTATCTGCCTAAGGATCGCTCGCGAATGGATATGGGCATAAGTGTCCCTCTGACCTGAGGTCACTTTGGTAGCTTGCAAGCATCTCCCTGTGCTTTGGTGCCGGACTACCCGGATTTTAATCCGGTGATGGAAGGTCTCTGGGTACAGGCAAGTACTTGTGGAGCAGTAGTTGACCAAGATGGAATTGACCTGTCCAAATGGTTTGGATTGAATGTCTCGCAGTCTCTCAATTTAGCAAATCCTCGGCCGGGGTGGTCCCAGTGAAGAGTCACTGGACATGCGAGATTGAGACACGTAGTGGATTGACATAGCTGGGGTTGGCAGTTCAACCCTAGGTCATCCTGAGCATTGGAGGTCAAAGGGATGAATTATGCGATAACCATATGCCAGAGGTTCGATGGAATGCTCCCGCATCTTCGACCTATCCGGACGCCGAGACCCATTGCTAGGTGGTATCTTGTGCTGGTATTGGAAGTGTCCCAGTACTACCGTTTAGGTTCGAACCTATGAGGTCACACGCCACAGAGGATTTCTATCTGATCAGGAACCGATTTGATTGGGAATCGTTTCGGTGTTTTGTCATGGTTTTTGGTTGAGTTTTCTTCTGATTGACCCGGTCTTGGGTTGATCGGGTCTTCTCTGGATCAACCAGGAATATGTTCCTGGCTGACTAGGATTGAACCCATGTTCATCAAATGGTTTGATGAATGTTTCTAAGTCCAATTGATTTTTGTTTTAGTCGGTTGCAAGTCGATTTCAACTCAAATCAGTGAGGTTGGACTGTAGAAAGATAGGGTTCGTTCTTAGCTTCGTTTTGAGTCCAGTTTCGTTCGATTTGGACTTCGTTTGACTGGGTTTTGGCCTGAACCAAATTGACCCTGCTTTGCCCTTGGACCGAAGGGCTTTTTGGTCATTTGCCGGTTCACCTATTGAACCGTCGTCTTCACGCCTGAGACGTTTGAGTTTCTGAAACCGAAACAGGGCGTCTGCTGTCTTGATTTATTTCGATTTAATCCCACCACCCCTTCGCGCAAAACTCAAGACCCTTGCTCTCCCCTTCGGTTGGCATCCAGAGATAATTTTTATACCCCCTTCTTGCTCTCTTTCGGTGTGTTTTTGAGAGCTTCCTCCATTTCTCCAAAAACCGTGAAAAACTTGGGATCCGGCGGCTAGCGACGCCGGAGCTCCGATCAGAAGTTCCCACGGCGTGTATCCCCTCTAGAGGGATTTCGCCTGAGATCCTGGGAGCAGGTCATCGCTCCAGTGCAAGGTAATCAAAGTTTGATCTTCAAATCCCCCTGCTGCAACCGTGGCCGTGGACGACTTTTGGAGCCCCGATTCGAAGTGGAAAACGCCGGAGACCTGGAGATCCGATTTCATCACCTTGTAGCCGGTCAAGCAAGGATTCCAGCGGACCTAGGAGCTCGGAGTTTGGAGGCCTGTGCGCTCTGCAGTCGGCGTCTGAACATTGCTCCACGGTAAGGTATCTCTGGACCGAGGTTGAAGACGGGTGGAATAGCGGGAATAGCTATTCCACCCCATTCCTCCCTTATTCCAGCCTGGAATAAGTTCCTTATTAATTTTTATATGCATTTATACATGTCTAAAAATTATGAAAAAAATATATGCCATGCACTTTTATGTTCTCTATGCAAATATATATTTTTGATCCTGGTTTTGGGACAGGTTTTTCCGCGATTAATTAGAATTGTTTTAAAACATCTACCTGTTCCTATCATCTGCTTAGTGTAGGCACACAAAAAAAAAAAAAATCTTCCTTCAGACTCTTCATGTACAAAAGAATGCTCTTTCCTCACTTAGTAATAAAGATTATTTAGATCATAAATAATATTATATCTAAATTTCTATATCATGGTTACGGTATCATACTCACCTCAGCAGGATCTACATCCATGCCTTTAGTGTCATATATAGGTAATAAACCCTTGTCCTTGAGGGTCTTCTTAATGAATGAAAGCTTCATATCACAGGCACAAATCCATGCATCCTCTGTTGTGACATCTTTGATGGATTAAGAGTTCTTTAAGTGAAAACCATGACAAATCAGGACCTTCTCAATCACTGCCAAACATATCTCTAAAGCATAAATTAGATGTTGTCTAGGCTAGCTAGATGATAAAACATAATTTAAGTTACACAATACATAATTTAAGTTAATGCTGCTTAAAAAAGAGCTATTTTGAAATATTTTAAATAGCTTACAATGAAAGATGATGCATTAAAATAAGCTGCTTTTCCTCTGCACATTAAACTTAAATAGTTAGAAGCCAAAGTTTCATTTTAAGGGGATAATGCCTTAGGCACCACCGGTACCAGCACACAAGTATAGCAGTGAAGAGATATATGTGTTCTTACATAATGTAATTTTAAATGTGTCATTTAAATATGGTGTATCAAATGGAAATATGTATCGATAAAATAGAAAATAATATATTATATACTAAGATGAAAAATGAAAAAAAGATAAAATTTCAAATGGTGTTATATGCCTGTCCCTGTATTGGATTCGTCCCTTGTGGCCTTTCTTGTGACAGGAGGTGCAACTCATCCTCCTTAGACTCTATCATCTTGATCATCTGACAAAGGATGAAAAATTATAGTTATACTTTAATGGAGATGTGTATGATATTAGATAAAAAAATCTAATGTCTCAAATCTTTTTTTTTTCTTCATGGCTTTAGTGATCACCTCCACCTTGCAAGGGAATGGGACAATGCTCCAATGCAAGAGACAAGGATAGATTAATAGTGGTTTGTGTTTTCCAAGTAGATTATTGGCATACTCAACAACCCATGCCTGCACAATAAAACAATATAAACCAAAATAATATTAGATTAATTATGAAATAATTAAATTGAAAGTAAAAATATATAAGCTTACCACTAAAACTACTATACATCTATCCATATATCCAGTAGAGCCACTTCTGTTTCTATTCCTTATATGCACACTCTTTGCTATATTAGAAATTTACTGTTGAAGGAAAGCAAAAATAGCAAGACCCTAATATTAAGATCCTAGGTAATTCAAATCATCAAGATACTGACATAATGCTTTAAGAACGTGATAATGGATAGTTGAAAGTAGAATAATTACAAAAAGATAAAGAATCTAATACTTAGTAAAGACCTCCACATCTTATAACCTAGACTTTCCAATAAGAAAAATCAATTTATTTTTAACCACATCCCTGGTAGTTAATTTATAGTCACAATCAAAAAATGGGTGATAAGGTTTGACCGAGCACTCCCTCCACTATAAAAATTAATTTCGTCATCCATGACATATAAACCAAGAATGAGGGCAATTTTAATCTCTACAAAAAGAACTACAGTCTCACCAAATCTAAAGCCCTCTTTGTCATCATCCTAAAAGAAGAGCAGTGCATCTAATAATGGACCTGCTTCACTTGATATATGGAAGATGGAACAAATGGCCAAATGGAGTCATAGACATCCTTGCCTTCTGCTCTTTGGACATTGACTCTATAATTCTATCTATAACATCGATATATAATTAAAATAGTATATACCTTTTATCATATTTACCGAGTTAATAGAAAATACGTTGCCTCTCTTTAAACTAGATATCGTATACTATGTCATAAATCAAATTCAGATGATACATATTAGAAACATTATCATAATATTATAAATATATATCAATAAAAAATAATAAAAAAACTTAAAAAGAAAGTTGTGAATTCAAAACTATTCCTAAAAAAACATAATCATATTTCATAATATCTAAAAAAGCTACATTACGGACTAAGTCATTAATTAAAATGAATATTAAAAGCATTTTATCATAACTAACATCCAAATTTTTAGAAGCCTCTTCCTTAAACTTTTGAGCCTTTCTCCTACTTAAAATGCATTAGTCTATAATAGTTTAAAAGAGGCCTTCCAATAGAGACCTTGATTCAGAATATGAATTAAGTAATTGTTTCAAGAAATGCATGCAGAAAAAAATTAAGTTTTATTTAAAGAGAGCCTATCTAATAAAACTGAATTCCAATCACTTTAGTGTCATTTGAATTTGAAAATGGAGATATTTTGCAAACAAACATGTACAAGCCAAGCACATGATTTTTTGTCTTATTTCTTAGAGACCTGCAACAGTTCCGAGCTTTTGATGATAGTTAGCTATAAACTAGTTTAACAATAATTAATATAGTTTCTGATAGTTCACCAAATAATCAAGAAAAGGATTGTTGTTATTATCTTCTTTGTGACAGGTTTGTGTGTTTTAGTAACTTAATTTGGACCTTTACAAAATATGTAGTATTAATTGACAGATTTCAATATAAAGAAGCAACTTAGAAAATGGCAAGAAGACACCATCATGCATGTAATCTTATAGAGTAACATTGACATAATAACAGAAAATACATAGTAGATTTAACATATAAACCAATGTAAATGGTGAACAATAAACTATTTGTACGAAAATATGAAGGTACCATTTCATGAAAACAATTTTCAAAAATCTCATCTTTTTGAAAGAAACATCACATGCCTGGTCAGTCTCACCTATTAGAGCCTCAAATTTCTCTTTAGAATGGGTAAGATTTCTCATATTCTTTTTTAAAAAAAGTTTATCATCATAATATTTCCTTTCAGATATATTATGCATTATCAGCATTAAAATTATATCTATATCCTATATAAGATTTAAAAGAGCCAGTAGATGCCATGATGTGAACTCATAATGCAGTGGATAATATTGTATCATCAAACCAAGACCATGCGAGATATTAAGAGAATTATGAATTGTTAATCATAATTCTTCATGTTTACATGTTTCATTATATATAAGAAAATTCTATAAATAGAAAAACCAATCAAAGAAAAAATTAAAAGAACGAGAGGTTAATTTGAATAAAATTGAAATCATAAAAATATAATAAATAAAAATAGCAAATTATGTATGATAGATAAATTCATGGTTCCATAAAAAAAATTTTGATTTTGATAGACCGATTACACAATTTTGCCATGGATTTAGTAAGCACTTCGTCAAAGACAATACAAAGCAAGATCTCAAGCGAGAATTGAAATAAAAAGAATTAATACAAGGACAGAAAGAAAGAGATAGAAGGAAAGGAGAACTTTTGGAAGACCAAATTAGAAAACCTTTAGGAGACTAAGTCTGAGAACCTGAGTGCAACAAAGGAGTAACCTTGGATTTGCCATGTCCACGGGCGATGGGAGAATAAGAGAGGAGAGAGGCTATTGAGATTGGATATAGAAAGAACGGGTGGGGTGGCGTCAGCAGGGTAGGAGAGAAGGGGTGCAATAGTGAGAGAGAAGAAGGGGAACCATAATAAGGCCTCGTATGATAATAGGTAGCAGAGCTTTTAAAAGAGAAAAGCTTATTGATCGACCTTGCCTCCACTCAAGTCCACCATTTCTGTTGTCGTTATCATCGAATAGAAGACCGGAGAATAATACCACAGCCATCGCTGCTAGCAGCATGGGCAAAATCATACTGAAATTGTCAGAACTAATTATTGGAAAAGAAAAAATAGGGAAATATGTGGGAAAAACAATCCCTAAATTCCTAGGATCAATCAAAATATAGAATCATATATTAGATCTGAAAATAAATACTTACCTGTATTCGCCAATAATCATGATCTTAATTATGGATCTTGATGCTCACACGAACATCATAGGCAAAGTCCTTCTCTCCGGTCTTCCTCAGAAAGACGGCTCTCAATGGAAAAAATCACCGTACCACAAAATCACGATATACGTGATATATAAATAGAGGAAGCGGAGAGGGGACCTAGCCAATAAAATAGAAATACCCTAACTGACCCTCTCATCACGAGTCAAGTTGGGCTAAGGCCTACACTTTGCCGCCTCAACCACACCAAATCACATGAGGTGCTCCTAACCCAATCAATGATCACATAATAATGGGCTCAACCTATGTCTATCAACATGGATCATAAAATCAACCCGGTTTTCAATAAAATAAAATTTTAATTAATGTTAGCCCAAATTAAGGAAATTTTTACATTCTCCCACTTGGGCTATATTAATTATAATTTTGAAAACATTTTATTTTAAAAGCAGCTCTTGGGTTGAAAACAAAATGTGGCCACCATATGATCAATAGACAACACCTACAAACAACTCGGTCCAATAGTATCCATGATGCCGAATCATGGAGCCGTTGTACTACTTAATTGATACAAGACTTATCCATGGTTACCAGCATCATAAACACCATCGACATGAGTCTAGATATGATAGTGTAGCAAGAAAATAGCATCAAGGTGATCAAATAAAACATGCTATTTTTCATTGTCAGTCCTCCAATTTCTCGTCAACATGCTTAGAAATAAAATAAGTAAGAGAAATCGTGATGGCATCAAACGACAAGCCATCCAGTCTCACATACTGAACAATGGTGTCAATGACGAGACAGCACAACAAGTCTGAAACTCGACACCAGGTCTTAGTCAGGTACATAACTAAAATAGATATCTCATAATCAAAATAAATTAAATATATGTACCCTCAATCAAGATTTCTCTATAACCATATGCTATATTACAAGCTAGAGAAATCTCGTGACTTCAAAAGAAGTCTGTATATCTCTAAACACAATGAGCTCTCATAATTATCAAAATAAGATATACCCATACAACTGTCATTCTCAAGACAAAGACACAATCTTGAGATACTATGTTGTACTTTATTCTACATGTGCACATAAAAATATATAGAATTGTAATCCATTAACTATCATGTCAACAATGTATATAAATACACATGATAAAAATCAAATGAAACCAAGCTTTATAGTAATAAAGCACAAATATAAAGACACTTCCACTAACCAAGCACAACAAAATAATTTAAAATGCCTATATTCATGACACATTTCATAAAAAAACTATGGGTCTTAATCTTGATTAGGGGATCAACAAATATTGACTTTATATATTGTACAAAATATTTCTCTAACCTCTGACTGATAAAAATTCTATCTACACATAGATAGAAAAGATAAAAACTTTTATTGTTCCTTTAAAGAACATAGCTACCTATTATTATAAAATTATAAGTGGTTTTAAGACATAATCAATAATTATAAGACACAGAACAAAGTTTCATAATGTAACAATATGAATTATGACTTTACAACATGTCACAAACTTTGCCTGTATATCCAAGAATGCCATTAGATTCTATTTGCAAACCTTTCTATGAAACAAAACCTCCAGTCAATTACATTATCATAAGAAATGACATGTATCTATTCTTTTTTCATATAATTTTTTTACTAGTGCTACATTAACTAGTAATGGAGGTACTATAATTAGTTTATATATTTAATATTACTCTCTCACTGTCCCCTTGTAGGATAAGAGCAACTACTTATTTTTTTTCAATGTCATACTTCTAATATATAGAAGCATCTGACATAATGCAAATTAGAATCTACAAATATGGCATAATTTGACTCAATATTCTTTATATCTTTCTATTAAGATAGTAGAATCTGTATTCATTTAAAATTAACTAGATAATAAATAACATATTATTACAAAACCAATGTTTATTCATTGATGAATTATCAATAATTAAGAGTTGCAGGATAGCACCAACCAAAAAGTTAAAAGAAATTAGGCTTCCTACAAATTTTTAACTCAAAAGGTATCTTGTATAACCTTTAACAAGAATTTTATTCAAAAAGTAGATAGTAATCATTAGAATTATATATTAGAGATATTAAAATGAATTACATCTATTCATCATACGCACACCATATCTTACAGGGTGCACATTGCCTCTCAATCATATCATTTATATTTAAGAATTTTAGGCATTGTGTATTAAACAACTATTCCATACTTATACTAATATTTAATAATACTATTTATTTACTATATATGGAATTTGAGAATGTAACTAATACACCATATAAATATCCTTATCCTTTTTTCAAAAGTATCAAAAAAACTTTTGAAACAGAATAAGAGATAATTTATTAATTATTTCATATATATGATTTTAAGATCAATAAACAGCACAGCATGAAAACTAAATATGATGAGTAGCCTATGTATTAAAATATAAATCTCATAATACTAATTTTAGGTACAATTCTCTCTAGTTTCAAGATATAAACCCGAATACCATCATACCATACAGACTTTCTTTTATCAGATTCTACATATCTATTACAAATGAGGTTAAAATTAGATTACCATTCTTAAATACAACAATAAGAATGGAATCAATTATATAAATATATTTTAAAATGATTTACTCTTTACCACTTTTATAGGCAGCTTTATTTTAGAGTACTCTAGACAACCAAGATGGAAGATTATTACATAATGTAATATCTATATTCCATCATACTTAGTGCTAGCACAATCTTTCATTTCTACATTTCAGTTAGAGTCATCATAATGGGAGCATTAACTCTATTGAATACAAAAATACTAACTGCTAAATAGTCTCTATGCAGTTAATCAATAGAGAAATATAACAATATATCTCTGAAAATCTTTATAAGCATTATTTTAATGAGAGCCTTTAATCCAATGCAATAAAACTTTCTTTAGAAAGAAAATGATCCACATAAGGAATCTCTCTTCAACATATAATGCTTCATAATCCTTTCTAAAAGACTACAGAAGGACCTAATAAATTTTAATGAACAAGCCACTTTGGTGGTCACCATCCATTGAAAATCACTAACCTTCCAAAGAGGGATCATTAAGTCATGACCTCTAAGATGGTATAAAATATCAATCAAGCTCATGCATGATGCAACATACTTGAGGTATAAATAATAAATCAATGAAGGCTTTGAATATAATAAGCCATTTTCAATAAATGTACCATATGCATCATCATATAAAATTCTTCTATAGGCAAAGTATGTGTTGTACTTTTGAGCTCCATAAATGAGGTCAATAGAAATTTTGAAAATATATCCCCATTTAGGTAAATAAATTTTATGGCCCAATATATTTTTTTTTCAAAAAAATAGAAGGTTAACATAATGAGGATACAAGACATTTAAAAATCTGTCCCCTTTGGGCAGACAAATTTTCTAAGCCCAATATACCTCTACCTCTGATATTTTGACCCAATCAAAACTAAATAATAATATTATTATTAACATAAATGACTGCATAATCAAAAATGGCAAGAATGCTAAATATTAGTCAATGGGCATATATCATAAATGATATACAATAGTCCAAAGGCAATATCACATATTCTCCTTTGGGCAGAACATGTAATATGTATAAGTACTCTTCACACGAAGCTAGAAGCAAACGGAATATCCTAACAGTCACGAACCTATCCCCTTTGGGCATACAAGCCCATAAAAGCTAGAACACCATTGCAACACAATACCCCATGCAACCCTCCTGATTAAAAATACAACAACCCCTTTTGGGCAGGCGGTTGTATGCAATAACCAGAAACCCTTTCATAATGAAAAAATTCAATGGACTGATACAAACAAACCACTTTGGTGATAAATATTTATGCCAACCCACAAATTATTAATACAGAAAAGATAAATGCCCATTAAACACAAAATGACATATTTTAACGACATGTATGCCACAAACGATCAGTACAAAATGAAATACTTTAACAACATGTATCTCTCTATCATATTATTATGTAATAATGCATTCTAACTGCCACATCTATCAATAACACTTACTACATAACTATAAAACATCTTTGGACAAGAATTATAGTATATAATAAGTATCACAATCAATTACAGTAAATTTTGGATCAACTATTATAGAGACATCAATGTGCAATTTCATATAAAAGATGAGTCATTAGTCCTCAATAACTCAGCTATTCAAAATTTATAAAGTGCACCAAACCCTTTGAGGCTACAAAAAAAAAACACACTCGAACTATATAATAGTGAGTAAAATTACACAAAAATAATTTTTAAATTATTTAAATAATTTATCAAACATGAAGAACTCTATCAAAATGTTCTTCAAATTATTACGAATCCAACAGTCCAAAAAATTGCTTAAATCGAATATAAAATGAGCAAGTTACATCAATTTTAATTGAAAGCAATAGTAGAGGACCAAACCATAAATTTCAGAAATTATTTGGACTCATATTTAATTTATAGGGGCTTAAGCTTGAAAAACTTCTTAATCCCAAAGTTAAAAATAGATCCAATGAAATTGGATCCAGCTAACTCATTAATATGGGCTTAACACAATTAATGGTTTGGATTTTAAATGGGCCAAAATTGATAATCCAAAATCCAAAGTCCACTCGGAACTTATCTCTTACAACCCTTTCTATTCGATGATGAATCAACCATCATCAAACGGAGGAAATGAGACAAATACCGACCTCCATGATCTCTGGAAACATTAACAAATAAGAAGATATGCCAGAGATATAGGATGTTTCACCTCCATGTTATTCTTAACATATTAAAGATCCTGTGAGCATGACTATAACATCAGGGATGACAAAGGGCAAAACATGGCAAATCAATGCCCTTATAAATTGATTATAGCCCTCATGTTTATTAGAAATGCATGTGACCATAAGAGAAATCATTACTTAAAAAAAAAAATATGGAACCCTTAAAAGGAAAGAGTCCATCTAGTAATTTAGGCACAAATGGTGCTTTGATCATTCAAATCATCGGGTCTAACCTCACGTAATGCAAGATCAATGTCAGCAATTCCAAGAGCAAACTCTAGATCTTGCCTCCAGTTTGACCCAGTAAGCACCTCAACAATGCTAGTAACTATACAATCAAAATAAGGAATGTAAACATCAATTAACGAACATACTACAAACATATCACAACACAATAACAAATAAGAACACAAACACAATATCACACATTCCCCTTTGGGTAGACAGGCCCAAGGAAGCTAGAGTACCTTAGCAACATAATGCTCCATGCCATATTTTCTAGTTAAAACACACAACAACCCCCTTTGGACAGGCAGTTGTATGTCATAACCAGAAAATATCCCTCACATGATGAACAATTAGATGGACTGATACAAACAAACCACTTTGATGATAAATGTTTGTGCCAACCCACAAAATTTGCATACATGGAATAAAAATCCAAGCCAAAACAAAGGATATGAATTAAATATATATGTTTGTCCAATGTGATCAGTCACAATAGGATACTAATCAACATGTATCCCCTGATCCATTTCACAAATTTCATTGCATTCCAAAATGTACATCATCAATAAAAATAATCATAGGATCCACCCATGCCCCTCCAATATTTTATTTTAGACCAAAATATAATTATAAATTTTTCAGGGTCCTAACCATAAGAGGACTAATTTATAATTCTAGAAAATTCAAGGGCCAAAGTGCAAAATACCTTTTAGACCAAAAGGTAATTATAAATTCTGGAGGGACCTAATTGTAAAAGGGTTTATATTTAATTCCAGAAATTATAGGGACTTTAATGCAAAATTGACCCCTTTTTTAAATTTTTATTAAATGGTAATGGGTCAACGGATTTTGGGTTAAAACCCAAAACCCGAAACCCGCTAGTCCAAAATCAGCTTCTTCCTCACGAGACCAAAACCCACGGAAAAAAAATAGGGTTCTTCCCCAAAAAATTCGCCGGCCTTGATTCCAAGGCCGCCACCGCCGGTGCCGGACCGGTCGGATAGCCACGATGGCTGACCGGGGAGAACGAATCGATGCTTCTGGTGGTGTCGCCAGCATCCGATCATGCCCTACGGTGAGTGGGCATCAGTTTTTTTTTATTGAATCCGCCACCCCTCTCTTCCAAAAATGCCCCATCGCCGGCACCGGACCGGCCGCACGACCACGACAGTCGACCGAGAACTGCCAGTCGCGGCTTCTGGTGGCATCACTGGCGCCCAACAGAGAGATCGATAATTTTTTTATTATTATTATTCGTTCGGTCGGCCACCGATGAGACAGCGGTTCACCGGTCGCCGCCGCCGGTAAGAGGAGGCGGGGAGGAGGGGTTCCGGTCATGAAACAGTCGGATACGTGGCCGGCGGTGACAGCACAGGGGAGTCCGATCGCACGGTAGCCGCCCTGATCCTCCTCCTTTTTTTTTTTTTTTATTGATTCCTTCAATCAGCCACGAGTGGTTATTAAGACCACAGATCGCCACCGGGAAGAGAAAAGGAGAGTTCCGGTCACAAGCAACGGCGGGAAACACGGCATGCTAAGATCCGTGACGATCGGTGGGGAAGGTTTAATTTTATCAGATCTAAAATATTGAAACATGATTCCAATCCCAGGCTCTGATACCAAATGTGGGAAAAACAATCCCTAAATTCCTATGATCAATCAAAATATAGAATCTATATTAGATCTGAAAATAAATACTTACCTGTATTCACCAATAATCCTGATCTTGATTCTGGATCTCGATGCTCACACGAACATTGTAGGCAAAGTTCTTCTCTCCGGTCTTTCTCAGAAAGGCGGCTCTCGATGGGAAAATCATCGTACCACAAAATCACGGTATATATGATATATAAATAGAGGAAGCGGAGAGGGGACCTAGCCAATAAAATAGAAATACCCTAACTGACTCTCCCATCACGAGTCAAGTTGGGTTAAGGCCTACACTTTGCCGCATCAACCACACCAAATCACATGAGGTGCTCCTAGTACAATCAATAATCATATAATAATGAGCTCAACCTATGTCTATCAACATGGATCATACAATTAACCTGATTTTTAATAAAATAAAATTTTAATTAATGTTAACCTAAATTAAAAAAAAAAATTATAAAATGAAGTACCCTCGCCCTTGGAAAGGAAAGTGTTTTGGACTGCAGATATTTTTATTTTATGATGATTGAAAAAATAAATCCTGATTGAGAGTGGAAGAGAGTTATAATTTAGTTCAACTGGACTAAAAGTTTAAATCCTTGTGGACCGGGCATTCAAAACCTTTTTTTTTTTTTTTTTTTGTCCTGAGATACACATCCATTCTACCTTTGAAGTTGATTGGATAAAATCCATCATATTTGGATTGGATACTGATGGCTAAGCTAAAATTTAATTGCATCTCTCTGAAAGAATAATTTGGGTTGCTTTGAGAGCCGTGAGAAGTGCGATCAAGCGGTTGACGTCGCAAAAAGAACATCAATGATTCTTTCGCGCAAAAGATACAACCCGAACCTCATACCACCGAGTTTGGAGGATAAGAACTTGTACGACAAAATATCAGCTTCTCCCGAGCCCGGCGCCGTCTCTCCTTCGAGCGTAGCAACCTCACCCATCGCCTTAATCCCTTCCAGGCTCCCCGTGGATCGGGCGACCTCAACCTGGCCGGAGCCATTCTCGATAGCCGATGGGAGCCATGCGGGCTTGGAAGGCGTCCGCTCGACCAGTTCCCTTTGGTGGTCATCCAAACCCTCCAGAGCCCCCCAACCAACTACTTCTCTCTTCAAGACCCATCACACCTGCCTTCAGGTCAGTAACCACATACATGACAAGCTGTTGTTTCGAAAATGTCAAGTCATTAACTTAACTTTGGCTATAAATCTGATCCTAGGATTTCATGTTGGGTATTAGGAGATAAATTATATTGAGAAAGATTCAGGCTATTTGCTGGAAGTTTGTAAAGAATTCCTCAAAAGAGAAGACGTAATTAACTCAAGGAACGTAGTATATGAGAGAACAGCAAGCAAGGGTGAGGCAACAAGTGGCTATAGTTACAATAATGACGATATGAACATGGAAGAGAAGTAATCCATGAGTATCTCAAGCTATGTTATTAAGTATTCTGTAATGGTCCGTGGAATACGTGGAAAAATTTATAAACTCTGAGCAGTCCATGATTAGTTAAAAAAGCATTCCAAAAACAAAACTTTAAAAGAATGCTTGGAATCTGTTTTTGCTTTGAGAACTATGAAAGGATATATGTTTGGATTTATATAGTCATCATTCTCATCCTTTATGAAATTGCAACTAAATAAGATTTAGTGATAGCCACATCCAAGTGTCATTTTTTTTTTAATAATTAAATTCAAAGAAAGTAACAGGCAAACATGGAAACTGAAGTTCCAGATTAATAAGCCTTGGTTTTAGTGGAACGCATCGAGAGATCTTGCATGACCAGATGAGGTGTGCCAAAAAGTGAAAATTATTAGAATTAGATAGATCTCCTGACATGGTTAGACACAATGGTTCTAGGCTGAGAGACATAACTAATGCAGTTTTTTGGGTGAAAACAAAATTATGGTGGCACATCAGAATTTGAAAGCTTTGATATTAAGTGAAATTCTAGAGATGTCATCACTGTATAATCAGTATGCATACTTACTGTATACATATGGCGGAATTAGTTTTATGCAGCTTAGAATGATAAAGTATGGCTAGTTTTAGTAATAAACATGGACGATGTCTTGCTGGATATGATTTTGGCAATAGTCAGATGGCTGGAAACATCGCCGCCATGCTTTTTGATGAAATGGCTCTTTGTAAGTCGAATTTCAGCACAATATAATACTGTCTAGCTTATTAGCAAGTAAATATTCAGTTATCAGAAAAAAGTGGATGGTAGGAAGTGTTATAGTGAGCATGATGATCCATTCTCAACTATTGAAGACCCAGTAAAATTCTAGAAAGAAGTTTATGCTACAATGACCCTTCCTCTCCCAAGTAAGTTCTCTAATGAAATTGTCCATTGTCCAATAACCACATACATATTTCAACCAATTAACAGCTCCTCTCAATTAGAAAGATGATTGTCAGTCCTTTTACACCTGAAAGATAAGCAATTTTTTTTCTACTTTGTGAGACAGGTTGGATCAGACTTGTGGGATCTGACCCGTACCCGTAGAGCACCATAAAAAAAAAAAAATCCTCCTCTGGGATGCTGGGTTCAACCTCCTCTTCAATGAACATATAAATCTCAAGTGCTGTAAGTATTCTTTCTGCAGCACTGCTGGAATCTTAGTCTCCTCCTTGTTGATGAATGAGACCTTTTCCTTCCTGCATTTCTTTGGTGCTAGCTGATCCAATCGAGCTTCTTCCTCCATCAACACGACAACTACCTCCCTCGGCTTCATGTTCTTCTATCAGGCACTTTTTCAGTAGAGTGAGAAGTATAGTAGAAATTTTTATTTTTGATGCAGAGAAAAGATGCAAGTGAGACAAGCAAAATCCAACAGCTATTCCAAGCATAGTTGTTCAAAAACAAGTTCATTATTACTTCTTTTTGAATATAAATACTGAATAGTTGTTGATTTGATATTACAGTATCTTTTTAATACCTTTATGTAACACAGTCTGTGAATCAAACCTTGAGCCATAACTTGAATGCCTAACCTGGTACCCATTCTTAACATTAAAATATTAAAAGCAGAGTAGTCTATTTTTAGGCCGATGAGCAATTGTAAGCAGGATCTAGCCAAGTTTGGTGAAGCCAGAGCAGATCTGTAGGACCATCATCCAATGCAGTTGAGTCTAGGTTACAGACTTTTGTGCCTCAGAGGTATAGATGTTTATTTTAACTTTCAGCCAAATCAGGTTGGGTTAGGTTAAAATTGAGATACTTATGAACAGGCTAATACATGCAACCTTCGTGGTAATGAAAAGAGAATGAGACTGCCCTTCTGTTGCAAGATATTATCATTAATTACAAAAGATTCCCCTCCAATCTATTTGTGACTCTCTCTCTCTCTCTCTCTCTCTCTCTCTCTCTCTCTCTCTCTCTCTCTCTCTCTCTCTCTCTCTCACAGTGTGTGTGTGCACGTGTGCGGGTGTGCTTGTTTGTTTGTGTGCATGCACATGCACATGCCAACCCTCTTAACTATCTAATTCCCATAAATGAAGTAATAATTTTACAGCCAAACAAAGGGTATCCACCAAGTAGGTTAGCTATAGGTCAGGATTTTCACTATACTTTCTCACAAATGTTTGACAACAATTATTATTAGTAAATGATTAGTTGCCTTAGTCAAGAATTGTAAGAACTAGATGCATCCTTGTGAGACTCTCTTATGCTATCAAGTAACTAGCTTATGTATGAATTCTGTAATTTGTGAAATGTCAAAAATTCTTCAAGTTGTCGAGCATTCTTTGACAAATTAACTTCTATTGCTCCAGTGGCCAGGAATCATCTTTTATTATTCATTAATTTGCACACTCTCCATGTCTATTAAGAAAATAGTTGTGGCTCAATATCCTTAATGAGGAGATATTATGATCTATCTATATATAAATCTCATTGCCTCCTAATCATATTATGATTACTAATAATATAATTTCTTGCTCATGTTGTCTATATGTAAGTTCTATTCTCTAATCTAATAGTTGGATTCGCCCACTCTTGATATTCTTGCACACGAAGATCTGACCACCACTGTTAGATTGCAGAAAACCTTGTAAAGGGACCGTTACAACATGTATATATTAACTGCTTCATGATTATATATGGAGCAATATACTGAGATATGTTCGAGTGCCATGCTGTTGGACAGATTTCTTTCAGTAACTAATTGGTCTCCCTTTGCTTTGTCAGGTTATTTTATATGCCATAGCTCTCTTTGAAAGCATTATCAGTGCCATCTTATTCATGAAGCTGACTTCTAGCTTGCTGATCAATAGCCTACTTTCTCCTTGTTTTTAGTATTAGTTAGAAACCAACTAAAAAGGAGTACCACTTGTATGTTTAATACTAATGGCATTACTGCTTACTCATCGTAGACTTTGAAAATGAAGCTTGTGTCCAGAAACTCACTGTATTGTCGGCATCACAATCCAAGAATTCTGCTTCATGCATATATGTGATTACTTTTGACAAGATGCAATGCTCTTTCATCTGTACAGGATTCAACTTAAAATTTTCCAACAATTCTTTGTCTGCAAAGCAAAAACATGTGAGTTTGCCTCCTCATCGCTTTCCTTTGGCATTGCTATCTAATTTTTACACTGTCAGTTAATGGGGAAACCTTTTTTTTCCTTGAATCTATGTCTCTATTGCTATATTTAAATGTAATTGCAGATGAATCTGAAGTAGCGAGTGATTTCAACTTTAATGCAATTCCTTCAAGTTTGTTGGCTGCAGAGAGAGAGGAGGCAAAAGCTGTATTATCATTGTTTTTGAGAAAACAGGGTTTAAGCAATGCAATGGCAGCAAGGACTATCAACAAATCAGATTGTTTTATTGACCACCTCATATCAAAACTCCATACAATACATAAATCTCGATATCTTGTAGGTTCGAATTCCAAACAGATGCATTCATTTATTTACCAAACACCCAATTGTCACCTACCACCATTGGCCTAACTAGTCTTGTCATATTTTCATTTGTAGGAAGAGAGCTTACCACACTTGAAATCAGAAATGCACTTGTTCCATACCTAGACTCACTTCTTGAAGAACATGGAGATGCTTTGGTGGATGTGGTGGATAGCTTTCCAAACCCTCCAGGTATCAAAAGATCTGTTCTGACTTCTGCGACAATCGTCAGTCCTAGCTCCAAGAAAGAAAGAGCCATTGCTCGAGTGTGTCAACGGAGTCCTGAAGGCCTACTGCCAGAACATGTCCTGTACCTCATGGACCTTGGTATGGACCTTGACCGGATCAAGGACATTGTCCGTAGGTTCCCAGCCTTTGCTTACTACAATTTAGACCGTAAAATTAAACCTGTGGTGGAGCTGTTCCTTGAGCTTGGCGTGCCACAGTCAGACATTCCTACCATTCTTTATAAAAGACCTCAGCTATGTGGCATCAGCTTCTCAGAGAATCTGAAACCCATGATGAGTTATTTAGAGAGTTTGGGCGTGGATAACGGCCAGTGGGCTAAGGTGATATACCGATTCCCTGCATTGCTCACTTACAGCAGACAGAAGGTGAAGGCATCTGTGGATTACCTTTCTGAACTGGGTGTTTCGGAAAAGAAAATTGGAAAAATCTTGACACGCTGCCCTCATATCATAAGCTATAGTCTGAAAGATAATCTCAAACCCACAGTTGAATACTTTCGATCAATGGGTGTTGATGTTGCCTCTCTTGTTTACAAATGCCCACAGACTTTTGGTCTAAGCATAGAGGCGAATCTCAAGCCAGTTACAGAGTTTTTCCTGGAGAGGGGTTACTGCATTGAAGAGCTTGGTACCATGGTTCATAGATATGGAGCTTTATATACTTTTAGTTTGAGTGACAATTTGATGCCAAAGTGGAACTTCTTCTTGACAATGGAGTACCCAAGATCAGAGCTTGTCAAATTTCCTCATTACTTCGGCTACAGCTTGGAGGATAGAATAAAGCCTAGATATAGACGAGTGAAGGAATGTGGGGTGAGGCTTGTGCTGAACCAGGTGCTGTCTGTTTCAAATAGTCAGTTTGAGAAGATACTTGAGAAAAAGATGGGTAAACTATGGGTTGCTCACTTTCCAAAAGGAACAAATACTGATGATTTGCAAGCAAGTGCAGATATTGAAGAATGCAAACTATAGCAAGGATGGAACCAATAATGCTATGTAGCATTAAATTACTGCTGGCCATGCATTTTAATTGCATTGGGGAATGCCAAACTGCAGTACATTTGTAAGAGGCTTCAGTGGAGATGATCTGAGATGTTGGGATTTGAGATTACGTGGTAGCTTCCCTGTTGCGGTTGTATGTAGACTCATGTACACCATTTGCGCATTTTTAAGCTTGCTTTCTGACAATACTGAATGCTTTGTTTACCAGTGTTTGATTTATCAAACAACAGCTTCTGCAACATTTGATTGCAAAATGTTTGTTTTGACCAAATTGTTATCTGCTAAGTTTTACTGGCAATCCCTATGCAACCTTCTCCATGCAACGGTTACATGATTTTAGCATCATGGGGGCATTGGAGGAACGAATATTTTTTATGTTTCAACCACTGTGATTTATTCTTTGATTTTGCTAATATGTTACTGATGAGGGAAGAATTCGGCGCATCAGAAAGGAAAGCTCCATATATCAGACTTCCTATGTAGGGAATTTCTAAGAAACATTTGTTCCTCGAGGGAGGGCAATCAATCAACTGACAAGCTGGCCGAGCATGAGAGAAATCTTTATTGCATTCATGGGCCATGTACACACATTGCAGTGACCATTTGTTTGGTATGCTTGAACAACCTTGATTTGTTCTTTGGTACTGCTACCATATAACTGATGAAGCAAGATTTCAGCAGCATCAAAAACTAGAAAAGATTTTTATGTCGGACTTCCTCTGTAAGCAATTTCCAAGAAACATTATTCCTCATTAGGAAGGGCAATCAACCAGCTGACTGGTTCGCCAGGAGTGGGGGTAAGTTTGATTTCTATGTTCTTATGGTGCTAGATTAGAAGCAAAATACAAAGTGGTCTGTGCTGCTTCCAAAATAAATACAAACACACAAATGCACACAACATACAGAGAAGCTCTATTACATGTATATTTCAAGTGCAGACTACATACTTTTTCATCCAATTGCTTTTGAATTTTATTTACAGTGGTGACAAGGAGTGTGATAAGATGATTGCTATTTTGCTTTTCTGGCCGGATATTTAAAATTTCTTGTTTGTCAATGACCATTAATCAGTATCTGCTAGTACAGTATCCAAGGTGTTGAACTGGTAGACGGGAGTTTTAAATTCAAGATGAATGACAAACAAGTGTCAAATGATATAATGAGTAAAAGAAGCATCCAGGTGAACATAAATTAATTGTTTACTATTATAAATGAAAGTTGGCTTTTGAATCACTTTTTGCTGAAGTTCCTTCCAAATGGGTGTTGGTGGCATGTGTTGTGGAATATGTCCAAGTGGAAGAAAGTTTTCCAAGACTTGTATACAATCCAATCTATCCACTCCACTGAGCAAGATTTTCTTTCCTCCATTTGCCATGTTATAGCCGAATTAGAGTTTAAAACTTGGGGTCAACATGTACTTGAGTAACTTCTTATTCAAGTGACTTGGAATTGCTATGTCAAGTTTTTAGGGATATGATATCAAGTAATTTGAAGGTTCAAGTTCTCTACTTTTTGTACCATTAGTGACGAAGACAGATAAGAATGTCACAATTGTTTATGTTTCATCTTCCCATCTTCTTGATGATGGTTGTCTCTTTGTAACTGATGTCCCCTTTGACACACTTATATGTGCAAGTGGAGAATGATAATTTCCTTGCAATTGAGAGGATCATTTGATCCATTGTGGACCAATCTAGCTACTTTGTGTAGGTTTGAATAGACTTCGAGAGCAAGATCTACAACATTCATAATTTAATCAAATATTGAAATTTCAGGAAGTCTGAACCGAGAAGAATGTGGCTATATGATTAAAGACAAAGTATACTCCAAACCAAATTTTAATTTTTTAAAATAATTTTATCATTTTTATAAATTTATTATTTTTAATTAGAAGAGAAATTCAATATAAATTTGGTTTTGCTTGTACTCATTGGTCTTTTTTATAAAATTTAAAAAAAAAAAAAAAAGGGAGGGGGGGGGGGGGGGGGGGGGTAGAGAAGAGAAATTCAATATAAATTTGGTTTTGCTTGTACTCATTGGTCTTTTTTATAAAATTTAAAAAAAAAAAGGAAAAAAGAGAGGGGTAGGGGGGTCGAAGATGGTAATTTACCTTTTCTTTTTATTTACTCTTCGTTTGTTTTTTTTTTTTTTTTTTTTTTTGATAGAACAAAAGGGTACGGAGGGTTTTATCCCGGTGTAGCGCTCCATTCTGGCCTCCAGCCCGCTAGGCCTTTATTTGATGCAAATGTCCACCTCCCAGTCAGGTGTACTCGAAAATTCGGAATTTTAATCGAGACATCCAAGGGATCATCCGCTAGGCCTTTATTTGATGCAAATGTCCACCTCCCAATCAGGTGTACCCGAAAATTCGAAATTTTAATCGAGAATCTCCCAGTCAGATGTACCCGAAAATTGGGAATTTTAATCGAGACATCTAATGGATCATCCGCTAGGCCTTTATTTGATGCAAATATCCACCTCCCAGTCAGGTGTATCCGAAAATTCGAGAATTTTAATCGGGACATCCAAGGGATCATTCTTCGAACCCGTGATCAGGTAAAGAGGAAGTCAAACCTTAACCAACTGCACTACCCCGTAGAGGTATTTACTCCTTGTTTATTTTTGTTACTGTAACTTGTAAGATTTGCTATACTGTATGCTTGTACATTTGCTTTCCATCCGTTGGTAAGATCTTAAATTCAACTCATGGTGGTGTCCCATAACATTTCTTCATGGGTCATGACAATTTTTTTTTAATTACAATGTATGTTTGCATTGTACCATCAAAGTCGAAATGAGTTTCTCGCTCAAAAGCATGAGCCTAATCAAAACAATATATGTAGATTGGTTGAATAAATCCAACTTTATCCAAAATAAAAACAAGTATATTTTTTTATTTTAGTATGTTGTAAAAACCGAAGATATTTAAAACGTATAAATTTTAGCTGCAATTAATGGCATATTTTTAGTTGAAGTTATCTGATGTTTATTACTGATTCTGTATCGGTATAATTAGAGCTTTAAGCCTATCGGTGAGACTATTGGTGGGCACTCGGCCATGGAAGTTAACTCATTCATAGGGATGGCAATATAATCGGCCCATCGGGTACTGGATTTGATCTGACTAAAATTTAGGTAAGTATGGATTTTAAATAAAATATCTGAAATAGGTTTGAATCATGTATGAATAATGGTATACCGTTTTCCAAACCCGGCCTGATATGATCTTAACCTAATTTTTTTTTTCATAGTTATAATTATTTGATAATATTTATATGATAAGTGTTGCCGCCATACCACCTGGGCTGAAGCTTCGGCAGCGTCGGGCATCCCGCTCGCGCTTCTGATCCCGCTCTCGGGTACCTGCAAAAGATCCCGGACCGGATTTTCGGCGGGAGACACTCCGATGCTCAAGTCAGTGGGCGATCTAGGCATCAACAGAATGGAGAATTCAAGAATAGTATAGATGAAAAAGAGAGTGAGTGGAGTGGAGCGGAATGGCCTCATACCTTGCTTATCCTTGGAGTGTCCCCTCTTACCCTATTTATAGAGGTTATGATAACCGAATATGGTTGAGGTAGTTGTAACTGAATAACAGAATATGGTTGTAACCACATAACCGAATAACCGAAGTGGTTGTAACCGAATAACAGAATAACCAAATATGGTTGTAACCATATAACCGAATAACCGAAGTGGTTGTAACCGAATAACAGAATAACCGAAGTGGTTGGCCTTGGTGTGCCTTGGGCCTTAATGGGCCTTGATGGGCCTTGGACCTTTAATGGGCCTGGATGAGAGGGATATAACACAGCCCCCCACTCCTGAGCTGAAAAATGTTGCTAGTGAAGTGTTCTGACTTCATTTTCAGTGAAGGGAGTAATAAATAATAGCCTTTGCACTTTGTCAGTTGGCCAACTAGATCTGCCTTTGATAGATAATAAGATAGACAATTCAGATCATCAATAAGTTGCTAATTGATAGTGATAGAGAATATGATATGTGTGTCAGATCATCAATAAGTTGCTGAGTAATATATGTTAACTTTGATGCGTCATCGGATTTGCTGCAAGATAGACCATGTATGTCATCTCTGAATAAAGATTGGGCCATTTTGGCACTTCATCAAATTTATAGTAGTGTAAACCATATTAATCATTTCTGAATTTTTGATAGCATTTCGTAAGGTAGATCGCGTAGATCATCCTTATACCCTTTAATTAAAGATTAAGATAGGCTGATCGGGCCCACCTCGACATTTCGTAGAGTAGATCACGGAGATCATTCTCATGCCTTTTAGAAATAGAATTGAGACAGGCTGATCATGCCCACCTCGGCACTTCGTGAGGTAGATCCGGAGATCATCCTCATGCCTTTTTGATTAAGATGGACTGTTTTAAGCCCAACTCGGCACTTCGTGAGGTAGATCCGGAGATCATCCTCATGCTTTTGATAATAAGATAGGCTTCAGTGAGCCTTCCCATGGACCTCGGTGGGCCCTAATAAGATAGGCTTAGTGAGCCTTTCCATGGACCTCGGTGAGTCCTAATAAGATAGGCTTCAGTGAGCCTTTCCATGAACTTTAGTGGGCCCTAATAAGATAGGCTTCAGTGAGCCTTTTCATGGGCTTCAGTGGGCCCTAATAAGATAGGTTTTAATGAACCTTTCCATGGACTTCAGTGGGCCTTGAGCATAGATCGACCTCGGACCTCTTGGACATTGATCGGCCTTTAAGAAGATACTGGCTATTTTAAGAAGAGACTGGCCATTTAAGAAGACACTGGCCATTTAAGAAGAAGAGACTGGCCATGGGCTGGTCATTTTTAAAAAGATATCAATATCAACCTTAAACAAAATATCGATTTTTAGAGGTTTCTGCAAAATAAATTTCTAATTGGGATTTCTCCGATAGGAAACACTCCTCAATTTAAGTTAGTAGAGTTCGAACAATGAAATGAAGAACTCTTTGATAAATGAAAGAAGTCTGAGTGATATGATGGTTTACCTCGGAGGCTCTCCATACCTTTTTTTCAAGACTGTCAAGTTATCAGATTTTTTGATTCCAATAGACTTGGCCCATACTTTATTTTCCTTGAATGCCTCTACGGGCCTTCATGGGCCTTGGATCATTGTGGGTCTTTATGAGAGCGTTCAACCTTCTTAATCAAGGCGAAGGAAAGCTTCAGTTCCAGAGAGTCGTGATTCTCGTTTGATCATGCTCCCACATATTGATATCAAAGCTGGGGATGAGCTAAGGCTGGATTTAAGAGGTCACAGAGTTTGTATTCTTGGTGCCTCAAACTTGACACCAAATTCTTGATAAAGATGAACCTGTGTCCACTAATAGAAGACAAAGATCCCAATTTAAAGCTGCTTGATACTGAAGGTGAGCATGCTATCCACCGGAGAAGAGGGGACCCTTTTCGAGGAAGAAACTGATGGCAATGATCTAATAAAAGGCTTCCGTGTTGAACCTGGCTTGCCACCTCATCCGAGGTACTTCAAGCAAGTAATGACCTCATCTTCACGGTGAATTAGGCAAGACCACAGCATAGAGATACATCTCACGAGCAGAAATCCCTCACTTTCGAAATTTTCTTGTATAGCTTTCGGAATTTTCTTGTATAGCTGTGTGATTTCCATGTGAACCCCGGTGAAGTTACAGAATCACCGGCATGGTAGCTGATTCAGACCCTTCGACTTCTGGCGAACTCCAGAAGGTCCCTGATACGATACGAGCCCAAAAGATCAAAGAAAAATAAGTAAGAAACCAATTATGATAGCTTATCTGGGCTATCAGCAGCAGCGCCCCACCGAGCACGTCGACGGCGGGACAGCCGCCTGCAGCGACTGATGCACGGACGAGCTCCACGGGTGTGCGCCGAGAGAGCGCATGTCGAGGACGAGGCCATCACTTGGCTGTTGACGGAGCGGTCGTTGCCATGGGCGACGACAATGAAGCGGGGAGAGCGTGTGGCGATGAGGATCGCGGAGGTGACGTCGTCGGCGGTAGCTGGCCGGATACCACCGTGAGGTGGGCACGGGCGATCTTGCTGAAGTTCTCCGTCCTCTTACCACCGGAAGAGAGCCTGATCCTCCGGATCGGACATCCGACGCCTCCCCGCCATCGGATCTTAGCAATCGTCGCCAGCTCTCCTGCGGCGCCGCCGAGCAGGAAATGCCCTCTTCTTTCCCTTGATGACCACCAGGTTGTGGCCAAAGGTGCAGTGGTGGACCGGCTCCACACTCCCGGCTTCGAACCGGACGTAGGCCGAGGGGGCTCTGAAAGATGGAGGTCTGCACGGGCGGCATTCTCTCCGCCATCCGCCTGGCCCTTCTTGATGAGACGGAGGAGATGCCCCACGCCGTCCTCCTTGATGGTGAGCTAGGCATGGTGCTCCCGAGGAGGCCGGAGACGGTGGAGTGGTTGAAGGCGGTTCGGAGGAGGATCCATGAGAACCCGGAGCTGGCGTACGAGGAGGTGGAGACGGGCAAGCTGATTCGGGAGCAGCTGGACGGCATGGGGGTGGAATACCGTTTCTCGGTGGCGCTGACCGGCCTCGTCGCCACCATCGGCACAGGAGGTCCTCCCTTTGTTGCTATCAGGGCTGATATGGATGCGCTCCCCATTTAGGAAGCTATTGAGTGGAAACACAAAAGTAAAGCTGATTCGAGAGGCGTTGTGGACAAAGATTATTTCGACGGCGTCAGAGGTGTCACAGGTGACGCCGGCGAAGTCGCCACAGGGGTCGCGGCCGGGGGTGATAGTCCAGAAGGCGAGGGCACGGTCGAGGTTGGCGGTGACGCTGCCCTTGAACTTGATGAGGGGCTCCTTCTCCTCCGCCACTGATGTTCTTGGTGTGGATGATTCCGTAACTGCTCAAGTACAGGATAAACTCCCTTATCGCCAAGTTCCTATGGGTGCAGAGGAGGATGATGGCGATGGCCATGGCGTCCGTGGTGGCACTGTTGCTTCCCGGATTTTTCAGCTGGTTGTTGATGCTGAGGCAGGGATGAGGGCTTGTGGTCGTCTTGCGACACCAATCCATGCCGAGCAAAGGGTGCCGATGGAGATACAGCGATGCTCTCTGCTGGAGATGCCGTGGTGGCCCTCGTCGTCGATGATGGTGCTGGTGGCTGGGGTAGAGGCCGAGCCGAAGGAGTTGGGCCTTCCTTGATCTCGTAAGCTTAGATCTGGCCCTTCCGCGTCTCCACCGCAGTGGTTGATGGCGACCAACCCCACGGACTTCCTCCCATCGTCGAGAATATCAGATCTGGTGGTGGGAGGGTGCCACGGTCGCTTCCCAATCCATTCGAGCTCACACTTCTTTTTTTTTTTTTTTTTTTTTTTTTTTTTTTTTTTTTTTTTTTTTTTTTTTTTTTTTTTTTTTTTTTTTTTTTTTTTTAATTCTCCTTTCCAAGGGAACAACGTCCCCTACCTGGCAGCCAATCTGTTGCCGCCAGACCACCTGGGCTGAAACTTCGGCAGCATCGGGTATCCCGCTCGCGCTCCTGATCTCGCTCCCGGGTACCTGCAAAAGACCCCGGATCGGATTTCCAGCGGGGAACACTCCAATGCTCAAGTCAGTGGGCAGTCTAGGCATCAACAGAATGGAGAATTCAAGAATAGTATAATGAAAAAGGGAGTGAGTGGAGTGGAGCGGAATGGCCTCAGACCTTGCTTACCCTTGGAGTGTCCCCTCTTATCCTATTTATAGAGGTTGTGATAACCGAATATAGTTGAGGTGGTTATAACCGAATAACAGAATAACAGAATATGGTTGTAACCACGAATAACCAAAGTGGTTGTAACAGAATAACAGAATAACCAAATATGGTTGTAACCACATAACCGAATAACCAACGTGGTTGTAACCGAATAACAGAATAACCGAAGTGGTTGGCCTTGATGGACCTTAATGGGCCTTGATGGCCTTAGGCCTGGATGAGAGAGATATAACAATAAGTTTTTATTTGATCCAATGCGATTATATCTGATCTTTCTTATCTACTTGGCCTGAGTTGATTTGCACTATTATCCCACTCAACCCGATCCGAGACGGACACGAATACAAAATTTTTAATTATAGAATGGATATGAATATTTATCGATCTAATCCATATCCGATCTATTGCCATCCCTATTAATTAGACACATCAATCTAGTTATAGAAAATGAATTAATTAATATAAGATAACAACAAAATTGCTTGACCCATCTTCATTGATTTTTTTTTTTACTATCAAGGTGGTAGTTCAAGTAGAACTGGCTGTGGTCTATATTTTACATATCTTATATTAGAGGATGATGCTGTAGTCAACTCAAATAATTTAGGATTAGTCCTGAGATACGTAAGATTAATTAAATCTTACTGATCTATCTGATTCTTTGATAGAATTGGAATGACTTGCTTATCCATTCCACTAGAGATGAGGATGGAGTAGAATTGAGTCACCTTGATAATCATTTTACATCCAATATTTTTTTATTAGAATTGGAGTTTTATGATCATGGTAGCTATGTCCCCCTCTCCTCCCATCCTAAAAAAAAAAAAAAATCATTTTCTTATAAAAAAATAAATTTTTTAACTAACAATCTATATTTTTTAAATAAATAATTGATCAATTTAGATTCATCTTTTATTAATTATTGATTCGAGGTATGATTTTGGTGGATAATTTAATTAAATTTTTTTAAAAAAAATTAGAGCGAATTGGGGATCAATAATGGTATAGCTACACGGAGATCCCCTCTCTTTCTTTTTTTTTATCAAAAAAAAAAAAAAAAAATCACCCGGAAGTTGCGTGGGGCCTCCCAGCGTCTGCTACCAGGCGACGCTATGATTGGTCCCGGTCGAAAGCAAAAGAAAAAGTAGTCGGTCCGATATCCCAAATGTTTGCCGGGCCGGTGTTTTAATACGCGTCTCAGCTCGACCGCTCCGTTGACATCGCTCGCCACTCCCAGTCGGCCCTTTTCGAGGAATCAAAAGTTCCAATAAATACCCCCAATTTCGTCCCTTTCGTCTCTCTCTTCTCTCTCTCTCTCTCTCTCCACGCATACCGATTTCGATGTGTCTCTTTGATTTGAGGTATGCATTTCAAATTACTAGATTTCGATTGCTGTTATTTTCCATACCTGTTTCTTGTTTCAATGATTTTACCTTTTCGGTGTTCCATGGCGTAATCTTTGATGATCAAAGCAGTGATTAGTTGCATATTGATGGGCTTTTTATGCAATAGAATCGATTCTAGGATCCCATTTTATGATAGATGGTTTGAGGAGGAGAATGGATCGACGTATTGGTTAAATTTTGCGGATAATATTATTTTTCTTGGAATAGTGTTAGAGAAGAATAAGAGCTGGCTGGTCCTCAGAATAAATAATGTATGGACTCAAATTCTTGACTTTTTTTTTTTTGACGTCTGCGTTCTTCAATTTGAGCCTATTTATATGGAGTTGCTCTATTTTTTGAGTCAATTCAAATAAAAACACGTCCATCGCCCTATGTTGAGGTGGCTTTTGACGATTTTATTTTATTTTATTTTATTTTATTTTTGTTGAGGTTATGGGCTTGAGTCCAAGTTATGGCATGCATGGTGGGGTTTTGGTTTTTCTTAGAGGATTTGAAGTTAAGTCTAAAACTGTCGCGCAGGTGAAATTGATGCAAAAGTTCATTTAGTTGATTTCTTGATTTTTTAAATGGATTATTGCCAGGTTGTTCGTTCTATCATAGAACCAACTAAAAAAAGATAGTTTCTGGTAAGTTAGGTAGAATTATATAGCTTTTTTGGGTCATTTCTAGAGGATGTACAGAGGTGCATCTCAATTTTAAGACATGTAATATGTATATAGTTTATACTATCTTTTTCTGCAATAGATGCACTGATTTTATTAAATTTTCTGGATCTACAAATTTATAATTCACTTTTGTTAAACTATGTCTCCTTATTGTCCTTCTTGGTTCACATATCTTTTTTTTTTTTTTTTTTCACTTCACTTTTAGGTAATACTTCTGTGATTGTTTTCTAACACACCTACTTTAAGGGATTGTTTGGCCCAGCAAGATAGGCCAGGATCAAAGCACAAGGAATTTTTATAAATCAAAGATAATCGATAAGCAGTGAATTTAGGTGATGATGGAATTGGAAAGGACAACAAAGGATACCGAAATGGAACAGTATCTTGGTGACACATGTGTGCCTAAAATGGAGGAACCAATCTTGAAGTAGCTTAAATATAGGCCATAAAAGTGGGTGAGCTTCCACCTACTTAAGATGCAACTAGACTGACAACTATTCTGTTTTTTGCTCATGAAGAGTTGGCGACTATGGGTCTAGCAGAGTATATGCAGTGGATTCATAAGCTACGATAATTAAAGGAGATTGTGATCATGAATTGCATGATCAATAGAGTAATTATTGACCTGGGTCTGATATGTCTATTATTTCCATTTGTTTTCTTCATAGCCAAGGTATGGAATACGGTGATAGTGGGTTATTTTACTATACTTGTAATGTAGCTGGGACATATATTCCTTTTAATAATATACAAAAACCATGTTTTGTAAAACTATTTGATAATGCTGGAGCTCCCAAGACTTTATATCAAGACAAAAAATCTTGAAGACTGCAAGAAAGCTTGGAAGAGAGCATAATATTTTATTGAAAATGCAGTAAATTGGAAGTGATAGGCAACAGTCCTCCCAAAGTATAAAATATCACAGCTAGAGGAAATGAAGATGAATATACAGCAATTCTGGGCCTAAAATTTAAGCAACCCCCAAGTGCACAGAATGTACATACAGACAAAAGACTGCACAAAAGGGGAATCAGCCCCTTCAATATCACAAAGATTGAAGAGATGCAAGTGGGTCTATATGAATTTAAAAGGTCCCTATTGAAGGGTTAAGTTATGAAAACCCAAAACTATTGGAATTGGTTGGTCTGGAAACCCAAACTAAGATCTAGTTAATTCAGAGTGAAAGATGGAAGATTCAAGAAGAGTTCTGGGCAGGCCAGCAACTGCTCCAATGATTGATATAGGATGGCTATGAATTAAAAGCAATCCCTGGGTGTGGTTGCAGGATGGAGTGTTGTTATTGGGTAGAAATGAAAATATGATTGTTTCACTGTTTGTAGTCACCATCTGCTGGTTGAACAGGTGTAGAATAGAAGATGAATAGAACATCTTTTTGATGACCAAGCTTCATGACTAAGCATACCTCAAAGCAACATGCTAAAGTTTTATATTTGTTCATTTAAAGTGACCAAATTATTGTATTTTTTTCTAAAATTTATTCTTTGTTTGATGAACTCTCTGACATTGAAAGGAGTAATATCTTTGTGCTAATTAAAGGTAGGTTATGGAATTCTCTTGAGTGATTTGTGTGTGAAGTTTGACTTATATTGGCAAGGGTTATACAAAAGGATGGAGACATCTATTCTACTATTAATAGCAAATTCCTGAATGGGGTGTTAGGTTCTGCTCATGGGTCATCCATCTCCAGATCAGACCATATGCATCATATATGGCATATTCTGCCATATATATATATATCAAGATCTTGCCAAGTTTACAAAATTAATAGAAGGTTCATAGTTACTAAGTCATGCAATTTGGAGTTATTCTTGGAGGAATCCTATAGAAATTAAGATACATATTATCATTTACTATATATCATAACATAGCAGCTTCGTCACATCTTTAGCCTTTTACTATATACAATGTCATTTAGTATGATTAGTGTAAATAAAGACAAACACTCATCTAAATGCTTCAATTTGGTGGCCCTTGTCAAATCATTCTGAGGGGTTCCTCAAGTACATAAATTCATTTTTCCTCTTTTGCTAGTTTTCTTTGTTGTATATGTAATTCATAATTAAATATGCATATGTTTTGTATTAGTGAGCACACCTCCACTTGTATGTTCATTATGCCAGTTAAATTATTTGATGTTTTATGTTCAAGACAAATATAATTCTTTAGTGACAAATGTAATTGCAGATAATTTCTAACTTTCAAAAGGTTTTGTACATGTAGGTTGACTTCACATTAGTTGTGGGAAGTTTTGTCAGTTAGGGAGATTCAGAATTCTAAAAAATGGGGTTAGTATAATTGCTTTTAAGAAGCTTTAGTATTCTCTTACATTTTGCTGATACTTGGTTGTCATCTAAGCAGATTTTCAATAGTTATATATTAATGCATAGATTGCATTTTGGGTTGCATTTTGTACTTGAAATATTTATTCACCATCATGCTTCACACATTACCTAATCAGCTTAAATTATAGTTAGCTGAGTCCATGCAAGAGTGATATTAGCATGTAAACCAAAAGATAGTGTTTGTGATGTTCATAATGACCATTTACTTTAAAATTGTCTAGGATTATACATTGAGAGTTGATAGTGCAAAAATCATGTGTTTTTATGCTTTCCAAAAATTGATAAGTAACATCCTTATGCGAGCATTGATTATTGTTCTTGATGTATTGGCTATGTATGCTTATTTTTTAGCAATGGTTGAATCTGGAATCAAATTATTTGAGTTTACTTTGTAAAAGTTAACACAAGGGTCTAAATCCCGGTCTCAAGACCCCTTTGGTCCAAGGCCAAGTTGGGATGATACCAGGATGCTCGCGACAATTCGATAGATTGACATCCTAGTGATTCACTGGTATGCCTTTTTTTTTTTTTCATTGTCTAGGTGTTTCCAGAAGTTGTATGCCAAAATTTAGGGTGGAGCCAATGATTGGGTTTGTCAGGCAGTATCAGTATCAACACTAGTGGATTGAAAAGAAATTGAAAAATCAATCAATTTAAATGAAACACTACCTATCAATCATGCCATGAGCAAAAAGGTGATGAGTTTAGATAGGGCAACAAAACTATAAACAACCATTAGAAACAAGAAAGAAGAGAAAAATAAAAACAAAAGCAATTAAAAAATTGGTATCAAAGTAAATTGGTGGGATAGCAAGCTATCCCAAGTTGCAGGGCACACCGAGATGGGATAGATGGGGTCAAACCATTCCTTAAGCCCTTAAGCGTGGAATTTAAGAACTTTGCCCAATAGATGCTAAATCTCTTGCGGTAGTTCCCCCAAAGTTGTGGAGTTGTTTCAGGCTGGCAATTTAACATCTCCAATAGCATGATAATGCAAAATCTTGTCAAGTCATGAAACTAATCAATACAAGTACATAATTTTGTCCACTAAGGCAACGTTTGGATGCTGGATAACTAACTAGAGGATAGATAGTTTTAACCCTACATAACTATCCTTTAACCACTTATTCTTGATCTAGTAATAGTCTATCTAGTTCAAGTTTGCAGGTTAGTGGGATAGGTTATGGAAAAATGAAACAAAGGTAAGAGAGAGAAGAGCGAGTTTTGTGGGTTGAACTTATTTCAACTGAGGGAAATAAGTCTGCCCTAGTTGATGACCTCTTTGCTGTGTTGACCATGCAAACTTGCACCCTGTTTTTGGATGATGTTTGACTAGTTAAGTGGATGACCATCCACTAATCTCCACTTAACTAGAAACCAAATAAAATCTTTGGTTGTTTGTCAAGCAATATCCACTTAACTAGCCAAAACCCTAATAAAAAACAGAAGCTTAATTCTAGCTTGTCAATGTGCCAAAAAGGTGCTTAACCTAGATAAACATATTTCACCACTCTTATGCCCCCTGCCCCTTTTACTACCTGAACTGCCCCTCCCCCACCCTTTTGATACTGCCTGTCCACCATTTTACTGTGGGCTCCTCTCTATGGTGGTGGATTGTGGCTTGACACCGGCTGCTCCATATCCCTTCCCTGTTTGCTCTTGACCCTTGTGCAATCCTTTCTGGGATTCGTCACCAATTGAGCATCCTCAATTTTGTTGGCCCACATTTGAGCTGGAGTTGCCCTCTCTTCCTCTCTTATGAGGCTGAATGGCTCCATGCTTGATTGACCGTCTCTATCTCACCATTGACCATCTATCCTCAATGAGCTTCAGATCTTGTCTCCTTTTCTGCCACTTCCACCACCTCGAATCACTCTCATGGTAGGCTCATGGACATTGTCCACCCTTGGTTCCAGACCTAATGCTTGCAGCAACCCAGGCCACCTATTGTCCCATCTCAAAGGTCTGACAGATAGGTCTTTCGAAATCTTTTTTTTTAAATTAAAAAAAAACACTTGCTTATCTTCCCCGTCCATATGGGATCTATGAATGATGGATCATCCCTGGGATCTTGGTTGGCAGTGATGAGGAGTGCATGGTCACTTGAACCAGGGTTAGAGGTTGGAGCAAGCTACTTTTTATGTCACGGTCAATATAGTTGCAATGAAAATTAGCTGTCTCACATGGCTGGATAATCCCATGAGTTCTTATTTAGATATGAGAGGCAAGATACTTAACCATTTCATAAGACAAGGTGAAGGGCCTTTACCACTTAACTCCTACCTTTCCAACAAAACAACATGGTTTTTTTCATCCAGGCAATAACGTTGGGTTTAGTGAGCAGCAACCTGACATCAACTTTTCTAACCCATGGATAAGTGAATAAAGGATCATCACCTGGAGTAAAAAAATTAGATCCCCCCTGGTTAGCCTAGAATATGAAATGTGCACTATCTATATAAACAATCTATCTACAAAGTTGACTGCCTTATCTGATTCAAACTTTATTGATTACTGGTCTTGCATACCTATGATGTCTATCAGAATTAATGCTTGTAGCGTTACTTAAAGTCTTTTAATGAGAACTGATGGTTTTATAAGAAAAATTGTAAATTTCTTATAACTATATCTCAAGGCAAGGTTGTGAAATTACGTAGCTAGAGTTAGGGGATGACCCTTAAAATGGCATAGACATTCCTTTGGAGATGGAAAACAGCTAGGCATGAAACTTGCTGCCATACTTCAAAGTTCCATTCTACAATGATATATCTTCACAATATCTCATCAATTTTGATGTTGTCAAACCCATTTTCACCCTTCAAATAGTTATGCTAAACTAACGTAATCATGATTTGGAGCAACATTAGAAAGAAAATTGAGAAAGAAATTAAAATAAAAGAAGTAAGAAGGAGATGAGGAAACAACAGGAAGATAAAACAGAAGAAATTTCCTCTCAATGAAAAAACAGAAGAAATTGGAAGAGATGACATCAAAGAAAAGAATTAGAAAGAGAGGCAGCTTTATTTAAATTGCGAGAAGCAAAGAAAGAAAGGGGGGAGAAAAAGATAATGAATACTTATGGAAAATGGAAAAGTTAAGGAGGAAACGTGGAAGATGAGGAAGGAGCAAGGGAAAAAGAATAACTCAAGAACTGAACTTTTATAATATTAATGTGGCGTAGGAGAAAGAAGAAAAATTATGCTTTGTTGTATTTTAAAGTTTTTAGTAGCTGTATCATACTCTAATACATATATTAAAAGATGGGTGCAGACGTACGTGTGGATGTACATACTTATGTTCGTATATACAAATATGTATATATGTCTTATATGAATATATGGCTTAAAGGCTTAGCATGCACTCAAGAGTATTGCTATAAATTACAATATAAAGTCATCTTGAATTGATCCATGTTATATCTCTAAGGGACTTATTATTCCAAACTAGGATTAAGTGGTAACCCATGGCTGCCTATTGTACCTAAGGACTTTGATGGACTGGCTAGGTGCCTAGTTGACTGCTCATGGCAACGCCATCTCAACAAATGTGACACCTTTAACTTTTCTTTTGAGATATCCTTAAAATGCAAAATTAATATAGTTATGATCTGTAGAATGCTTTGACTCAGGCATATGGATTTGTTGTATTGGTGGATCACTTGCATCTACAAGGGATATTTTTTACCCGTGGGTCAACTTTGTCATGTTTTATTCTAGTCCATGATAACATTTTGTAATTATATATCATCTTTCTCTTGAGTTCTACTATGATAATTTGTTGAGAAATATGGCTGTATGATGCAGAACAAAGAACAAAGAAGCGTATGCGGAAGTAAAATTAAAATTAATTTTTTTTTTTGTTTTTTTTTTATATTTTTCAGAAATTGGCTTCGACTCAAAGTAAAGCTAAACTACGTTGAAGGAAACTAGGTAACGATTGAAAGCACAGTTTAGAAGAAACTAAATTATCAGAGTAGTTCAGAAGTAACGGATCGCTGGGGGTTGAGAAACTCCCAGACCTAGGGTTTCGCTCTGAACTTTCAACAGAACAGAAATAGAGAGAAGAGATGGTTTACTAACCAGACAGTGATCTTCTCAGGATTTTGGTGGAAGAACTCTCTCGAGCAGATTGTGGGATCCTCGGAGTCGGCTATCTTCGCAATGGATCCTCCAATACTGGTCTCGTGGTTTGGTCGGCTTCTCCTGGACTCAAGATCTGGGAAAGAAGAGGAACAAGTGAAGGAATTCAGAAACTCAAGAAAAGATCTTACCAGGTTGAAGAACTTGAAAGCCGAAGTTGCTGAAATCGAATTCTCCTGGAGGCCGATCTGACTTCCTCTTAGAATTATTGTAGATCTGCAGTATCTGGACTGGAGCTGGATGCTGGTGGTCGGCCTGGACTTGGAGATGGTGGCCGTGAGAAGGGAAATAGACTAGGGCTTGGTGGAAAGAGAAGGGTGATGGCGGCTAGGGTTTGGGAATTGAGTGGCTAACCTAGGGTTGAGGGTTTTGGAGATCTCTCACCTCCTCAAGGTTCCAGGGGAACCCGGATTTACTCCCTCACGGAGCTCAACACCTGGAAGCAAGTGCGGAAAAGAGAAAACACAAGTTTGCTCATAAAAATTTTTTTTTCATTCATCTGATTGTTGTAAACTTACAAGAGGGGTTTAATTTATAAGGCATTACAAGGGAGGAGGGTTTCACATCTTCCCATGTGGGACTAAAGGAGGGGATCTCCAAATTAGGGCAAATCCCTTACATATGGTCGGCCAAAATACCAAAAAAAAATAGGATTTGGGTTATAAATGGCAGGTAGATGGCGCCACCTTGCTTGGATTTTCAAGAAAAATTTTCTTCCTTCCCTGGATCAACTCTTTTGGACTCCTCATTTTCTTCCTCCCTAAGTCAAGGTCCTTCCCATCTTTGTTTTGATTGTTTTTGGCAGGTAGTGGGCGCCCCCTTGAAGTTCTCTTCGAAGATAATTTCTTCCCTTCTTTGTTTTGAAATTCTTGGGAAAGTCTTGGCCGCCCCCTTGATTGGTGGTCTCTTGGTGGACTTCTCCTTATCTGGTGCATGAGAGAAGGAGGTTGCCATCTGTGGAGTGGGGACCAAAAGCTGCTGGATGTGGATATGGCGCCCCCTGGACTGGGAGTGTGGTGTCCACTTGCCAGGTCTTGGAAGAAAGTGTAACATCCCAGTTTGAAACCCTAGTCCACTACTGAGTCAACATGACTCAACAAAATAAAATGCAGGTAATGTAGACTCAAGCTAAATTGAGTTGATTTAGTCAACTCTTATTACAAACCAAAAATCCTAATTCTTCGGGCAAGGTTAATCAGAGATCCAGATGGAGCTCTGAAGTCTTCTTCTGAGTCTGGTGCCCGCACCAATTCTCCCAGGGTGGGAGGAACTCGATCCTGTCGAGTATGGATCAAGTTGGCTCTGGTATCTCTCCAAGAGGTCTGGGTCCAGCTCTTGTAACTCTTCTCGAGAGATCCAAGAGTCATCAGAATCTGGCCTTCCTAGCCAGCGGACCAGGTATCTTTGGTATCCTCGATTACGAGTAGAGATAACCTGATCATCTAGGATCTTTTCAATCTGCTCTTTCCTCACAGGCCAATTTGTTGGTGGACACACAGGGTCAGGTTCACTCTCAAGAGCAGGATTAGGTTCAAAAGCCTCACTGGGAATCACAGCTGGCTCCCTATACTCTACTAGGTCTGTAATGTTGAAAGTGGAGCTAATACCTAGTTCTCGAGGCAACTCGAGCACATAGGCATTGGATCCTACTCTCTTTACCACTCTAAATGGTCCAGCTCCCCTAGCATGTAACTTTCTAACGGTTCCAGGAGGAAACCGTTCAGGCCTTAACCTAATCATTACATAGTCTCCTTCGTCAAAAGTTTTGACTCGCCTTTGAGAATCAGCCAATTTCTTATAAGTTTCGTTACTTAAATTTATTTTGGCTTGAATTTCTTTATGCAAGTCTTTTATATGCTGTGCAAAAACATCGGCAGACTCAGAGACCCGTGTGTGGACTGGTAAAGGAGCTAGGTCAAGAGGTGTGTGGGGTTTGTAACCATGCACAATTTCAAATGGACTCTTACCCGTAGACCTATTGACCGAGTCATTATATGCAAATTCAGCTCTAGGTAAGTACAAATCCCAGTTCCTAATGTTTTCACCAACAAGACACCTTAGCAGATTGCCTAAACTACGGTTCACTACTTCGGTTTGGCCGTCAGTCTGGGGATGATAGGCAGTTGAAAACTTAAGTTTCGTCCCTAACTTATGCCAAAGGGTTTTCCAGAAATAGCTGGTGAACCGAACATCCCTATCTGAAACAATGGTCTTGGGTAGGCCATGGAGTCGAACTATCTCATTAAAGAACAGGGTGGCTACCTTAGACGCATCAAAAGTTTGGGAACAAGGCAAGAAATGGGCCATCTTGGAAAATCGGTCTACTACAACACAGATAGAGTCATGCCTCCTCTGGGTCTTAGGCAAACCTAACACAAAGTCCATGCTCACATCTTGCCAAGGACGATCTGGGACAGGGAGTGGGGTATAAAGGCCGGTGTTCTGTTTTCGCTGTTTGGCAACAGCGCAGGTCCGACACCTAGCCACAATGTGTGCTACATCTCTTTTTAAGCTAGGCCAGAAAAAGTGGTCTTCAATAGCCAGGGTGGTCTTATCCTTTCCGAAATGGCCAGCTAAACCTCCAGCATGAGTTTCCCAAATCAAGAATTCCCTAAGAGAGGTTCTAGGGATGCAAAGCCTATTCTTAAAGAACAGAAAGCCATCTATAAGGGAATAATCCTTATGTTCACTAGATGGTCCTTGAGTTAGATCCTGGTATACAGTCTTGAAATCCGGACACGATTCATATTCTTCTTTGATTTGCTCAAACCCTATGACTTCAGCCCTAACAGAATTCAACAACAAAGATCGACGACTAAGGGCATCAGCTACCTTATTTTCAGATCCAGCCTTATGCTTCAAAACAAAAGTATAGGACTGGATATACTCTACCCACTTAGCATGCCTAGGGTTAAGCTTCTTCTGAGAATTCAAGAATCTAAGAGCCTCATGGTCCGAAAACAGCACAAATTCTTGCGGTAGTAAATAATGTCTCCAGTAACGCAAAGCTTGCACTGCCGCGTAAAATTCCTTATCATAGGTAGAATACCTAAGCTTAGCATCATTAAGTTTTTCACTAAAGAATGCTACGGGATGGTTCTCTTGGCTTAGGACTCCACGTATACCTACTCCTGAAGCATCACAGGCAACCTCAAATACCTTTGAAAAGTCTGGTAGTCTCAAAATGGGTGCCTGGGTCATCCTATCCTTAAGATCTAGGAAGGCTTTATGGGCTGCTTTGGTCCACTGAAATTCTCCCTTCCTGATGCAGTCTGTGATAGGAGCAACTACAGTACTAAACCCCTTGATGAATCGCCTATAGAAGGTAGCCAAGCCATGGAAACTTCTGACTTCATGCACACTGGTCGGCTCTGGCCATTCTACTATGGACCTAATCTTTTCAGGGTCGGCAGCCACGCCGTCAGGGGTTACAACAAATCCAAGGAAGATAATTCTACTGGTCATAAATTCACACTTTTTGAGATTACCGTAGAGACTATCATTCCTCAAAACTTGACAGACTTGTCTAAGGTGGCCTAGTGATCTGCAGGGGTCTTACTATAGATCAGGATGTCATCAAAATAGACCACTACAAACTTCCCTATGAAAGCTCTAAGTACCTGGGTCATAATCCTCATGAAAGTACTAGGGGCATTGGACAACCCAAAAGGCATAACAACCCATTCATAGAGACCATCCTCAGTTTTGAAGGCTGTTTTCCACTCATCCCCTGGTCTAATCCTAACCTGATGATAGCCGCTCTTGAGATCAATTTTAGAAAAAACCATGGCACCGGCCATCATATCAAGCATGTCATCTAGTCTAGGGATGGGGAACCTATATTTGATTGTGATTTTATTGATGGCACGACTGTCAACACACATCCTCCACGTGCCATCCTTCTTCGGGGTTAGAAGTGCAGGGACTGCACAAGGGCTAAGACTCTCTCTAATGAACCCCTTCCTTAACAATTCGCCAACCTGCTTCTGCAGTTCTTTATGCTCCGATGGATTCATCCTATAATGGGGCAAGTTGGGTAAAGTAGCTCCTGGGACTAAATCTATGGAATGCTGAATATCCCTAAGAGGTGGAAGGTGGTCTGGCAGATCCTCGGGAAAAACATCCTCAAATTCTTCTAATAAAGGCTTAACTTCCTGAGGAGGCTCTGAGGGTGTAGGAGTCCTAAGTTCCTTAGCAGTCAACATCCAAATGGGTGAACCACTATGAATTTCTTGTTCTAGATCCTTGGCACTAATTAGGTTCACTCCAGTCTTCATTTCTCTGACCTTACTAGTTCCTTTAGCTACCTTGTCCTTAGGAGGGACTGAATGGATTGTGATTTTCTTCCCATTGAAACTAAAGATACAGGTGTTGGATTTTCCTAAGAGGGTGGCATCATGATCATACAACCAAGGTCTTCCAAGAATTATACTGCTCACCCCCATGGGCAAGACATCACACCAAATCTTTTCTTGATAGGATTGCATTTGGATTTGGACCTGACATCTAGACTGGATGGGTATAGAGGTAGAGCCTATCCAAGAAACCTTATAGTGGTTGGGGTGGGGGACTGGGGTTAAGCCTAACATTTTGACAGTGCTAGTAGAAATGGCATTCACACAGCTCCCACTATCTATGATGATTTTACAAACCTTATCCCATAGTTTAAGGAAAGTCTGTAGGATGTTGGTCCTACGCCAATCTTCCTGAACTTTAGTCTGGGACAGGATGCATCTTACAACCCCTAAGTGGTCAGATTCAGTGGATTCTTCCTCTCCTTCATATTCATCAACCAAATTCATTCCGGCCTCATAAACTTCTCCCTCAAATTCCTCATTAGGCTCGGAACTCTCTTCTCCTCCCTCTTCTATATATAGGGATCTACGAGGGCACTGGCTAGAAACATGACCTACCTTATGACACTTAAAACAAGCTATGGCTATGCACTGAGTGGAGATATGACCGGGCTTCTGGCACTTAAAACAGACGATACTAGGGGTTCTCTGGGTGTCAGGTGCCTTACCTTTGTCCATGGGCCTAGGGGTGGGGATACCCTGATTAGGCTTGCTAGGGGTAACCTGGCTAGGTCCATTTCTTGGGATTGGGGCACTAACCCTAGATGGCATGGGTCCTCTCTGAAACTTCTCAGTGTTCAGTGCAATCTGATAGGCTTGGTCTAGGTCAGTAACCTCTCTCAGAAACAACTCTCTCTTAATATCTTCCCTAAGTCCAGCCCTAAATCTAGACAAAGTGACTTCATGGGCTTCACTCACATCACATCTCATTAGGTATTCATCAAAGGTGGTTATGTAGTCTGAAACAGATCGGTTTCCTTGTTTCAAAGTCTGCCATTAGTCTAACAGATTTTGCTGGTATGAAATGGGTAGGTACTTGTCTCTAAGTTTCTCTTTCATACCCTGCCAAGTGGTTATGGGCTCTACATTTCGTCTTCTAGTGGTCAGCTCAATGTTCCCCCAGTATAACCTAGCTTGACGTATTAATTTCATCTTGGCAAACTTGAATTTCCTCTCCTCAGACATGGCATACCACTCAAAGTACTGGTCCATCTCACCCTCCCAATCAGAATACACCTTAGGATTTAGGCTACCATCAAAAGTGGGTGCATCTAACTTGATGTTTCGAATGAACCTATCATCTCTATCCTCAGGTTCTGGGTCAGGCCTCCTATGATTAGGTTCAGGATCTCGGTATAAAGGTCTCCTAGGCTCTTGGTGTGGGTGAGGTTGAGGCACATTAAAATCTGGGTCAGGAGTCCAATTCCGATGCCTAGGTTCCTCAAGTACTTGGACTCGATCCCTAAGCTGGGCAAAATTCTCATTCATATCCTGACTTAATTTGTTCATACTCTCTGTAAGAGCTCTAACCATGGCCTCTAAATCAGGTTGGGCTTGACCAGGTTGGTAGGGTACTCCATTCCGGGTAGACATGATGCAATCAAGCACACAAAATGAGACTCAACTGAACGACTACGGGCTAACTAAACCTAGAGCCTAAACTAGGTGCCCAATCAGAGTGGCAAGCTAGCCTGTAGTAACTCAGGACTCAGCCAGGCAGGTGTAAGGGGAGTGTTAGGTCCCTGAATGCCAATCCTAGACACCAATCAGAGATTGGCCAGGTAGGCGGATCAGCACACAAGCCCTTCGGGATGGAATCCCTGAACTACCGTTCTAGACACTGAGTACAAAGCACACACAGAGTAACCAGACAAACTGACTCAACACTAGCCTTGACCCGACTTGTTGATGTCCCTAGCCCACTAGGGCAAATTAGGTCTAATCAATTTTAGATTAAAGGCTTAGGTTCGAATGAAGGGGTGGTGGTTTTGGGCTAAGGAGAGGTTATCAACTCCTCCCCTTATCTTAGATGCTCAAATGCCCTTAAGTTGAATTAAGAGATGAACACTCAAAAATAAATGGATTGCAGAACACAAAAACAGAGTTGCAGTAATTTAATTCTCAGAAATCGCACAGAAACCAATAAATCATGAGAAAATTATGCAAATTAGTTTCAATTATACTGGTTTCAGCAAAATAAAAATCACTGAATTTGGAGTTACCTGCAGTGAGAAATAATTCCTGCAACAGGGCAATTACGGGCTGAAAACAGAGCACTTCCCTGTTTACAATTTCTGCTACGAAGTTGTAACCCAACGGATCCCCTACACGCCCTAGGAACACCCCGTGGAATGGGAAGAGGAGGTTTGCACCTCGCTTCGTTCCTAGGACCGGACGTCCTGGGGAGTCTACTTCGAGCAGACAAAGTAAAAAGAGAGGGACTCAAACAAGCAAGTAAACAGAAACCCTAGACAGGGCTCTGATACCAAAAATGATGCAGAACAAAGAACAAAGAAGCGTATGCGGAAGTAAAATTAAAATTAATTCTTTTTTTTTTGTTTTTTTTTATATTTTTCAGAAATTGGCTTCGACTCAAAGTAAAGCTAAACTACGTTGAAGGAAACTAGGTAAGGATTGAAAGCACAGTTTAGAAGAAACTAAATTATCAGAGTAGTTTAGAAGTAACGGATCGCTGGGGTTTGAGAAACTCCCAGACCTAGGGTTTCGCTCTGAACTTTCAACAGAACAGAAATAGAGAGAAGAGATGGTTTACTAACCAGACAGTGATCTTCTCAGGATTTTGGTGGAAGAACTCTCTCGAGCAGATTGTGGGATCCTCGGAGTCGGCTATCTTCGCAATGGATCCTCCAATACTGGTCTCGTGGTTTGGTCGGCTTCTCCTGGACTCAAGATCTGGGAAAGAAGAGGAACAAGTGAAGGAATTCAGAAACTCAAGAAAAGATCTTACCAGGTTGAAGAACTTGAAAGCCGAAGTTGCTGAAATCGAATTCTCCTGGAGGCCGATCTGACTTCCTCTTAGAATTGTTGTAGATCTGCAGTATCTGGACTGGAGCTGGATGCTGGTGGTCGGCCTGGACTTGGAGATGGTGGCCGTGAGAAGGGAAATAGACTAGGGCTTGGTGGAAAGAGAAGGGTGATGGCGGCTAGGGTTTGGGAATTGAGTGGCTAACCTAGGGTTTAGGGTTTTGGAGATCTCTCACCTCCTCAAGGTTCCAGGGGAACCCGGATTTACTCCCTCACGGAGCTCAACACCTGGAAGCAAGTGCGGAAAAGAAAAAACACAAGTTTGCTCATAAAAAAATTTCTTTCATTCATCTGATTGTTGTAAACTTACAAGAGGGGTTTAATTTATAAGGCATTACAAGGGAGGAGGGTTTCACATCTTCCCATGTGGGACTAAAGGAGGGGATCTCCAAATTAGGGCAAATCCCTTACATATGGTCGGCCAAAATACCAAAAAAAATAGGATTTGGGTTATAAATGGCAGGTAGATGGCGCCACCTTGCTTGGATTTTCAAGAAAAATTTTCTTCCTTCCCTGGATCAACTCTTTTGGACTCCTCCTTTTCTTCCTCCCTAAGTCAAGGTCCTTCCCATCTTTGTTTTGATTGTTTTTGGCAGGTAGTGGGCGCCCCCTTGAAGTTCTCTTCGAAGAGAATTTCTTCCCTTCTTTGTTTTGAAATTCTTGGGAAAGTCTTGGCCGCCCCCTTGATTGGTGGTCTCTTGGTGGACTTCTCCTTATCTGGTGCATGAGAGAAGGAGGTTGCCATCTGTGGAGTGGGGACCAAAAGCTGCTGGATGTGGATATGGCGCCCCCTGGACTGGGAGTGTGGCTGGGAGTGTGGTGTCCACTTGCCAGGTCTTGGAAGAAAGTGTAACATCCCAGTTTGAAACCCTAGTCCACTACTGAGTCAACATGACCCAACAAAATAAAATGCAGATAATGTAGACTCAAGCTAAATTGAGTTGATTTAGTCAACTCTTATTACAAACCAAAAACCCTAATTCTTCGGGCAAGGTTAATCAGAGATCCAGATGGAGCTCTGAAGTCTTCTTCTGAGTCTGGTGCCCGCACCACTGTATGTGTTTTAATAAATATTACCTAAAAATGTGAATACGCATGCACCCTCTTTGTAATGTCTGAATTTGATACACATGTACTGTAGAATGTGTATTATTTTGGTTGATCTTTTACTATTTGTATCCTCTAATTTCTTCTAATACAATACAACATCTACTAATTCGTTCTAGGTTAGCAAAATAGAAAATATATGCTATAGGTAAAGTGGCAATTGGGTCGGGTTGGGCTAGATTTGGGTATGGTTGGATGCGGTTGGTTCAAAAATTTGTCAACATGATCCAAACTGTTTATTAAACAGGTCAAAACTTTCGGATATGAACTTGACCTTTATACTAAATAGGTAACCTAACCTGATTTGCATAACCTGCTTACTGGATAGGTTGAGTCGGTCAGGTTAAATAGGTTAAATGAGTCAAGTCATGATCCAGCCTAATTATTAAACAGATGAGAACAGGTTGTGTAGATGAAAGGTCTAAACCTGAACCCAACCCGTTTAATAAAGGTGTCTAGATAGGTTGATCCATTTATGACCCAAACCCATTTATGTACAACCCAAACTTATTTAAAGCAAGTCATTAATGGTCGGTTTGACGGACCAAGTCATAAATTGCCATCCCTAACTAGGGGATGATATAAATAAACCACCATTATTTCTTTTTTTCCTTTACAGTCGTACTTAAAATTGACATTTGCTATTTCTTAATTGTAGAATGCTGGCATATGTTTAGATGACTGGAACCATGATCTGCAATTTGCACAAGTTTGCTATCTTTAGATATATTGCAGGCTTTATCACTATTTTATAATGTTACATTCATTTGGGCAAGTTACAAGGCAGTGAATCTTGTTCATGCTTATTCTTAACTAGGGGTCATGTGCGTTGGAATGAGGCAAACTTGAATGAGATTGAAACAACTAAACCAGTAAGGCAGAAAATCACTGAGCCTAAGACACCATATCACCGTATGATTGTTGATGAGGATGGTTTGTCTGTGCAACTTTCATTCCATCTGCCCTATTTACTTTAGCCTGTATTATCATGACACTTATACTTTTTAACTAACAGGTACGATGGGATGCTTGATTTTGTAGGTTCTGTGTCACCAAGATGTGCTTTCAATGAATGCTTGGATGAGTCTGCTCATGCAGAAGCAAATCTTATTGCCTTGAATGATGTAGCTTCTTCAAGCAGACGGCATGAGGGTTGGACATCTTCTGAAGATGAAGCAGATGCCATGGAAAAAGATGAAGGTGGTTTGCTGCTTCTTATGGCTTTTTAATCTTTCTACTTAGCTGTTGGTGTGTCTCTCTCTTGCCATTGCTATCTTCTTGCTCTTGGTACTTCTGTCTTGCTGAATATATGAATGGATTTTTAATACGTTGGATACTCAGGATGTCTAGGTTTTGGTTTAGGCGCTGCTATCATTTTTTCACCAGGAAACATGTAATCAGTTATATTTGTCTTCACTTGATATAGTACATTAATTACTTGTTTTCTTTATGCATTACAAGGTTGATAATGTTATTCCAAACAGATTGTTGAGCAATAAAGAGGGTATTGGCACAAATTAAGATCTTAGGGTTGAAAATATGGTAGTTATGAATGAGTACCTTAGCTGAAGAGGGAAAAAAAATATTTGTATGGTGGAATTGTTGAGGAGTGTCCTTTAGGGTGCAAGAAGATGGAGAGATCAGCAGCATGAGCTTCAATAATGATTGCCAAGCAGAGTTTTGCCTTTGAAGAAGAAGCTGTTTTCTTCCATTAAACCTGTGGACAGGGACAGGGTGGTTAACATTTACAATTAGTTTGTTTTGGGTGTGGCATTTTCACCTGGCTATTTACATGCAAAAGACATGTTGATGAAGAGATAATGGGAGAAATATTAGTGGTTTTGGGTAAATCTTTGAAGGAGGAGTTAGTCTTGAAAAGGTTGATCAAAGACTGGAGCTGGGACCGACATTTTGGCTAGCTGAAGCTAGGCATGGATCTTTTCACCTGACATTCAGCCAGGTGTTTATCTTTCACTTGGTTTCCAAGAGTTAGAAGTTTTTGGTTTAAGAAAAAATAATGGGAGAAATCATAGCAGTTTTCGTTAGGCTTTTGGAGCTGAAATTTAGACCTGGATGGCTTGACGGATGGCAGGATTTAGTGCCATGATTACTTTCTCTTGATGTCTTTATGTGGTTCTTTGCTGATGCATGATCCAGAAACCCACACAACTTCAATCCTTTTGCAATCCAAGTTTTTCTATGGCTGGTATATGCAAAAGTCTATTGTGATAATTAAAATATCTTTGAATATGTAGTTATGCTTATCACGTTTACTTAAAGAAGAAATCATAGGTAACTGTATCTTGCTCAGAGATGGAAATTCTTTCAAAAATGGCAACTTGTGTAGAAACTATCTTGAATATCTTGTAGATCTATTTAGGGGATACAATTGAAAAGGTTCTAAATGCAGGGTATCATTAATAGTCTGAAAGGCATAAGTTAATGAGGGAAATGCCTTTTAAGCCTGAAGAGAAATTTTAATAGGATATGGAGGTCATGAAGAGTTTGGTTAGAGACGAGGTTGAGATTGAAGTTTAGGCTTGTTTACTCTGGCTTTGAGGCTTTTTTTTATCCAGGTTTGGTTCTTTTTGTTTTGGGTGTTTTCTTTTTATTCTTCCTTTCTTTGTTTGTTGTTTAATCTGGGAGTGGAAACCCACCCTAACCTGCATATAAAAAGTCGCAGCCTACAGAATCAGTCATTACAAATGAAGCAAGCTAAGATGGAAGGTGCTGTTTTCTTAATTTTTTGACACACTATTTCTGATGGAAATCACTTAAAGTCTTTAAGATTGATAGTTTTCAGTATTGTGACTGGGTTCTTTTAGTTTGGAATGGGAGAATTCTGACATCTTGAGCATAGGGCACTTGATCTATATAAGGTAGCCATTTGCAGCCTTGATCTTGAGAACTCGTGATAGGTTAAGCCACCAAGATTCGGAGTTACAGAGAATGGAGGGAAAGGATCAAATGAAACAATAAAAGAAGAATAAATGAAGAAGAAAGGAAGATCTATGGCAAGTAGAGAGATGGGGTGAGAGGGAGAAAACTGAACAAACGGGCATGAACTGGCATGGCTTAAATATCTAGGCCATGTGTCATTTCCTAACTGACTAGGATGGCTCTTAAGCATGGCCAAGAGTCCAGACCACCCCTGATAAATTGCTGATCACTTACATGTTTACATATGTCTAGTCCTTAAATGCCAAAATCAGTCCATTTTGACTGAAAACAGATCGGTTTTATGAAGCCATCTACCACGGTTATTCTTTCCTGGCCCAAGAGAGCTACCATGCATGGGTGTATGAATAGCCCATCTCTTCTTTTCTTTGCTAAACAAAAGTTCTGTTACTATCAACTAGCATATGAAGAGCCTGCAAAGCCCTCACCAAGCTCCCAATGTTGAATAACTAAGAACTTCTAAACTTAATATTGTGCTAGGTACTTAATAGCATTTTTTGTGTTCTTCAACAGATTTTTTAAAAATCCTTCCATATTGCATTTACTTAGAAAATGTTGTTTCTTGATTTCATAGTCCAATTAGTAGAGATGTGCATCGATTATATCTTTCCTGCTATATGCCAACGTGACACATGTAGTTGTTTCTTGATTCGCTTCGTGGTAATGTTTTACTTTTACATTCCATCTTGATATTTTGTTGATGAAGTGCAGAGAATATAGAAAATAGTTTTTGACAATGAGGGATGAGTCCTGAAAGTCTCATGTTTTCTTTAGTATGAGGTTTTCTTCCCACTCGTTTTTCCATCGTGCTACTTACTGATTAGAAGGAAAACTAACGACAGTCTATATAGGTTTTAAGGGCATTTCCTGGCCAGTTGAAAGGTTGATGTTAATTGACCGCTTTCCTGGCCAGTTGAAAGGTTGATGTTAATTGACCGCTTTCGATATACCAAATGATTATTATTATTTTTTAAATGAAATGGATAAAATGCCAAATAGAAAGTCAATACTGATCATGTAATGAGTTGTGTTTCCCATTTCTTTTTGTCAGATTCTGAAATAGATAGAGCAAGATTAAGTTTCAAGGAGCACCGACGGGCTCACTATGATGAATTCCATAAGGTGAAGGAATTACTACGGACGGGGTCCCTTAAAGATGATGAGGTGGATGAAAACAACAATGGCCAGGAAATGGGTGAGAATTCGGCTTCTTTGATGGATGGCGTGGAGGAAGCTGACACTGGTGAAGCTCAAAAAACTGAGCTCAATCAAAATCAATAGATGCATCCTCCATGTGACGAAGCCTGTAAATTATATTTATTGTTATTTAAGCTAGCATAGGGTTAGTTTAGTGTGGAGATGCATGACTTACTACCTCTTTTGTTGAAGAAAATACTAGTTCATGACACACAAAAATCTGTGCTAGTAGTACTCAACTTTATGATGTGAAATGTCCAGTTCTCTAATCCATGTAAACTTGTACTTCTTTCCTTTGTTTTTGCTACAGCAAATGTTTCTATAGTTTAAAGTAACTGTGTAAGACTCTTTCATGGAAGCCGTGTATAAAATGTGTTGCCAACCATTGACCTTTCATGGTTTGAATATTTGTAGTTACGGAAAACTGAGAAAGGGAAAAGAGTACAGGATTTGAATATTTGAAGTTACAGAAAACTGAGAAAGGGAAAAGAGTACAGGAAAAATGCAAGGAACAGAAACGCTGCTAGTATTTTTCTCTGGAAATGGTAAACAAATGTGTGAATTACCATGCTTTCTACCTGTTAATGTCATCGATCCATGGTGCTCTGATGCCAAAGCACAAAATGTGAGTGGAATTGTCTCTTGTATTTTAAGGGTTGAGCTCCTGTTATGGCCAAATGAAATGATAACCATTACCTGTTTATTGGTCCGTGGATGTTCTTTCCACCTTTCATTGTACTTTTGGTATGGGAGAGATAAAATGCAAAGTATTCTACAGCTATTCATGGAAAAATAAATAAATAAATAAATAGAGACTGCCCGAGAGGTTTGCAAGCAATTCTCATTTGTCACCAAATCAGAAATGCTCTCTCTTCCTATCGGTATTGGCCATTGATTTGATCAGACTTTGAGATCTCTAGTGAAAATCCTGAGCCCAAAAATCTAGGAGGGCCCGAAGATGGCTGCCGGTAGTCCAGACCAGCATCAGCTCGAAACCGAAGAGCTTGGGAGGAAGGAAAAAAGGTCATGCAGCAGAACTCTCTGAGTCCAGCTCACCAAGTTTGCCAGATGGTTAGCTACTTGATTAGGTTCATATGAGGGACATGCCTGCAAGTCTCTGCTTCTCATGTTGGTTGAACCACCGTCTTCTATCAGAAGAATCTTGGCACACAAATACATTCGAAGGAGGGGGATAGGAACATCGGGTTTATTCATCAGAGACCATTGTGGTGCGCAGGCACAAGAACCGTGTTAGAGCTCTTCGATCCTCGGAGAGGACTTGGTTGAAGGATGTTGATGAGATCAGACAGGAGATCTTCTCCTTTTTCTATTCTAGATGTGCAGGGCTTCAGGAGGTTCCCCCTGCTTTTCATTTCCCTCATCCTGGCTCCCAGGTCTCGGAGGAGGAGAATGACCGTCTGCTTAGTCCCATTTCTGCGAAGGAGGTCCGAGGTGTGCTTTGGTCTATGGAGGAGGATAAAGCGCTGGGGCTAGATGGTTTTTCTCTCTTATTTTTTAGGAGGTATTGGTGCATTATTTGGAGGGAGGTTGTTTTTGCTGTGCAGGATTTCTTTGTTATGGGTCATTTAGCTGATCCCTGGTAGCAGACCTTTGTTATTTTAGTTCTGAAGCGGCTTGATGCTTCAGAGCCGGGTCACTTCAGGCTTATCAGTTTATGCAATACTCTGTATAAGTTATGTGTCAAATGCTTGGCTAACAGAATGAAGCCAATTCTTCCTAGACTTATTTTTCCAGAGCAAGGGACTTTTGTCGGTGGCAGATGTATTTCTGATAATATTCTTATTGCTTAGGAGTTCATGCATAATCTGAGAAGAGCTCCTGCAGACGGGCATTGATGGCTATCAAGCTGGACATGGAGAGGGCTTATGATCGGATGCGGTGGAGCGTCTTGGAGAATGCTTTGTATGATTTTGGATTTCATCGATGCTGGATAGACCGTATTATGGCCTGTGTTACGCATCCTGCTTATGTTATTCTTATTAATGGGACTCCATCGAATTTCTTTTATTTCACGGTTGGTCTTCACTAAGGTTGCCCTCTCTCCCCTTTCTTGTATATCCTTTGTGCTAATTCTCTCTCATAAGCTTTATGGGTGACGGTACGGGAGTCGGCGGTTCAGCCATATTGCCCTGCTTCTGGTGCTCCCCCGATCTCGCATTTGCTTTTTGTAAATGATTGCCTCCTCTTGGACCAGGCTTCTATGGCGTCGGCAGTGGGATTCAGGACCGTACTTGAGCATTACTGTGTGTCCTCAGGCCAGAGGGTGAATTTGCATGAGTCCGAGGTCCGTTTTAGTCCGAAAACTCTTATCAGGCTTTGGCATTCTATTCAAGAGATTTTGGGTGTTGCTGTCCAAGAGGGTTGCTTGCAATACCTGGGGGTCCCTATCTCGGGAGGGAGGTTGCGTAGCTCTGAGTGTCGGAGAGTAGTTGTTGCTGTTCAGGAGAGGGTAGATAGTTGGCATAGTAGAGCCCTTTCTTTTATGGGTCGGTTAACTTTGATCAGGTCTGTTTTTACTTCTCTCCGGTGTTCTTACTCTCTAATATTGTCATTTCCAAGTCTATCATTTGAAAGGTGGAGTAAACTATTCGTTCCTTTTTTTGGTCATCTTCGAGTACTCATCGGGGGGTTCACTTGTTGAGATGGAGTGTGGTTTGCCAACCGACTCGGATTGGTGGCCTGGGTATTCATTCGTTGGGAGTTTCGAGGGAAGCCTACATTACGAGGCATGTTTTTATATTCTTGCTGGTCCGGAGACGATGTGGACTTCTATGATGAGAACCCATTATGGTTCCCTGACACCGGTCAGGGTGCAGATAATGGTGCACCTCGGCAGTGTTCTGTTATTTGGAGAGAGATGAGCCGGATAGCCTATACTGTTATTCCACAGGTGAGGTGGGTTATAGGGGATGGTACTTTGATTAGCTTTATGGATGAGCCATGAATCCCAGAGTTTCCTTTAGCCCAGTGACCTACCTTTGTGGCGATGGATGGTTCGGTGTTTATGACTGTTGCAGATCTCTTATGTCCTGATGGTTCTCATTGGAGTTATACTTTGGTACTTCAAACCTTCGGGGTTATCTTGGAAGAGAGGGTACTCTCTATTGCTCTGTCGATGCATCCCTGCACTGATATTTGAGTGTGGAGATCTTCAGTGTTGAGTCATGCTCCTATGTCTGATCTGGTTCATTTATTCCGGGAGGAACCTTGTAGGAGATGTCAGATTGGATAAATCTGGTCTTTAGACGTACATCTCAGGGTTGCCTTCTTCTTGTGGAAGGTTGCTTGGCGTCATCTCCTTACCAGGGTTCTTCTTCAGGCAGAGGGATGGAGATTCCTCTCTCCTGTCCTGCTTGTGATTTTCATACTGAGACCATGGAGCATGTGCTTTTCACCTGTCCGAGGGCTAGGCGTGTCTGGGGAGCTGTAGGGATGGACTTCATGAGTGTGTAGTCTGAGGATTCGGTTGATGCCTTCATAGATCTTCTGAGGTCTCCCTCTGTTCCCCTTGGCTCTGCTCTTCTTGTTTATGTGGCTTATCATATTTGATTTTCTCGGAACACTCTTGTCTTCAACTCTACGAGGTGTTCCACCAGAGTTCTGGTTAAGAGAGCTCGGGCACATATGGAGGAGTTCTATAGAGTGACTTTGGTATCCTCGGAGATCTGGAGTTCCAGCATTGCTCGTAAAGCGGCCCGGAGGGTATTCATTTCTTGGAAACCCCCTCCTCTAAGGTATGTCAAGGTCAATTTTGATGGAAGTGTGAAAGGTCCTGATGGTGGTGTTGCTTTTGTGATTCGGAGTCCTAGCCTTGACATTATTGCCGCTATGGGGTGCCATCTGTTTGATGTTTCAGTTCCTCAAGTAGAGCTTACGGCAGCATGGGCTGGGATCCAATATGCTTGTTATTGTCTCAGGACTGATCATTTGATCATTGAAGGGAACTCTGCTACTATCATTTTGTGGATCAAAGGGACGGTGGATTCTGCTCCTACATACCCTTTGATTCACGATATCATGCTCTGGTTGCAGGGTTGTTTCTTAGTTCTTGTCAGGCACATTTTCAGGGAGGCCAATACAGCTACGGACTGGGTGGCCTCCTTTGTTGCTGCTCATTCTGGACAGGTGTTGTGAACTCGACTGATGGACTCACCTTTGGGGTTCCAAAATTGTATTCTTTCTGACTTTTTTGGATGCATTCATACCATGTCTGTTGGTTGAAGCATTCGTCTTATTAAAAAAGAAGAAGAAGAAGAAGAAGACACACATTTGTGCTTTGCTCGAAACATAAAAGAAGAGACTTGGAAGATTTGATATTTGTTAACTTAAGAAATTTCCTTCAATTTTCATTAGAAGATTTGATGTTCATCAACCGTGAAATTTACTTCATTTTTTGTTGACTGCCTAGATGCCCATTATCTATTCATCTTCTACTATTATAACTCTCTTTTATCGCTTTGTTCTAATCCATTCAATCGAGCCCATCCTTTCTCCTCTTTTACATGCTGGCATGACGTAGCTCAGGCACCACCATAAATTTGGAAGGAGAAAAAGACTTTTCTTTGTTAGGTGGATGCCCAGTGAAAACATGATTGGGTACAGTTTCATGATTTATTTTTGTCTGACTTTCTTGGCTATATTCATACCCGCTTTGTGAAATGAATGCACCGTCTTATCAAAAAAAAAAAAAATGATTAGATACAAATAGGGCATTAGTATATTTATATTTATATTTATATTTATTTTATTTAACAAATATAAATATATTTATAAATATTAGATAAATATAAAAATTTGTATCTATATTTATTTTAAATGGATACAGATACAAATTATATATTAAAAGTATAAATATAAGTACATATATAAATCTAATAATCAAACTTTATGACTGCATAATTAAATATATTATTAAATAAATAATAAATTAAATTATTATTATGTTAATGTAGTTGTTTATATTTTTTAAAAGTTAATAAGTACTATATAAAATTATCTAGGATTACAATATAATCGGATATTTATATATGGATCGGATAGTCGTTTATCCAGAACTATATTAATTTTTCTTTGATGAATATAGAGATAAATACGGATATTAATCGGATGCTCAAATTTTTGCCCATATTTAAATAAATTTGGATATGAAAATGAATCGGATCGGATATTATCTACGCTACTTTCATCTCTAATGCCAAAAGATGCATGACCTTCCCGGAGGAAATAAAAAAAATCTTGTTTCTAAAAGAAGAAAAAATGTGTAAATGATAAAGTTTTGACCTAGACAAATGTTGACCGATCTTTCTTCTCTTATTCATTAACGCGAACATGTGTGAGATGTTTAAATTAATGCATCATCGATATTTGACTCTAACAACTTGGCATTCTCCAAGTTCTGATTAAGTGATGAAGTGGGCCAAACAACTTTTCAAAGAAACCTTCTTCCAATGTCATATTATAATTTAGAATATTTTGAACTTGGTTGGTTTCTGAGAAGATTTTTTTTGTCTTCAAAAAAATAACCATCTACAAAGTAAAAAGTTATTTTTGAAAAATAAGATTTTGATATATTTAGTTAATCAAGAAAAAATAATTTATCCAAGAGTAGCTTATATTTGATTAAATATCCACTTCTCGGAAAAACTTAAAATATCAATAATATCCTTATATATATATATATATAAGATCATTCATTTTTACTCCAAAATTTTATATAAATAATTATATTATATTTATATTCATATAATATCTATATATTATACTATATATTAGGTCATAATAATTTATTAGATTAATATAATACTAATATATGTATCAGTATTATTTTAATATTATAAATTTATTATAGATATAATTATTATATTAAATATTATATTTATATAAATATTAATATATCAGTATACATACTATATTAATATTAATAAAAACATATCATATTAGTATAAATATTAATATATGCTAAATTTTATAATATCTATATTAATATAAATATTAAGATAATATTATGTATTTCATCTTAATTATTCATTAATATTTTATATAATTTTAGCCATAGATATTAAAAGGTAATTTTGAAAAGAGAAAAGTGACATCGCTTTTTATTTTATGAAAAGTTACAAATCCATCTTCCTATGAATTTCTATTTTTCATGAAATATAAAAAATGCATATTCCTATCGTGACAACTTTTTTTAATACTTTCCTCTTTTAAAATTCCAACCCGAAAAAAAAAAAATCAAAAAAAAAAAAAAATCCATTTCCTCAACCAAATGAGTCCTCCATGTTTTGAATGAAACAAAACAGCCAGCCTTCGCAAGATTTGCATTGGCCAGTAGAAATTTCACCAAGCGGTCAGCTGGGATTCAGATCTTATTTTATGTCCATATATTTCATAGAGCTTGTTGTATATATTATAAACCCAATGAATGGTTGGCTTGATACCATTGTCTTTCCTTGATGTTCCATGGAACAAATGCACCAGACCTTCTCATCGAATTTCCAAGATAAGCAAGGGGTGGGTTAGTCCGGAAAGGAGAACCAGGCTATAGAATGGCATGACCAATACATAGGAAGATCGTCTGATGATCATGATCACAATTCGTTAGAAAAAAAAAAAAAAAAATTGGAAAAGATGATATAAATCTTTATTAGATTAAAAAAAAAAAAAAATTGTTGCTCCTGCCGTTAAATATACAAGGCAGCAACATGCCAAGGAATATGTTGAATCTAGCTTTGGCTGAGTCCTTGGATGCTTGAATCAGAGAAATAGTATTTGGTGGGGGAAAGAGAACGAACTTAATGGCAATAGCAAAGGAATGAAAGATTTCTTGTTGTTACACACACACACATATATATATATATATATATAAAAGAGAGAGAGAGAGAGAGAAAGGGATGGATTTGATTTCTTTTAAATGTATTTGGAGCTTAAATCAAAACTCAAGAATAGAAGCCCTACATCGATGATCTAAATTATTGAATAATATGAAAGATTTCTTTTAAATGTATTTGCAACCCCCTCCTCCCTCGATGACCCCTCTATCGCCCATCTTCTAACTCTCCTTGCCACCCATCGATCGACAGAGAAGAACATATAATGAAGATTCCAAGGCTCGCATGAAGACCGCTATCGCCTGGGCTTATCGTAGAGCGAGTCACCATCACCAGAACCTACGATGAAAAGGATAGCCAGCTCACAAGGGAAGGAAAAGCTATTGCCAAAACTCATAGAACGAAAGAAAAGCCATTGCCAGGAGATCACCATCATCAGAGCTCGCAAGAACACAGCGATATTAATTGATCGCCACCGATTCTTTGGATTTTTTTTTTTTATGGATACGGTGATACCATCTTAATCGAACGGAAGCGAGGTACATAAATAAAAATGTCATCGATACAAATACAATCACAACTTGGAGTTTATTTTTGAGGTTGCAATCCTCCTCGCTAAATCCTTCCTCTGGATCTTACCTGCAGCATTCTTTGGTATCGAATTCACGAATAAAACATGATGGATCCTTTTGTATGGTGCGACCTGCACCATCAAGTTAAAAAGGAAGCAAATTATTGAGAAAAACACGCTGTCGAAAACCGAGTGGACCTGACAAAGAAGCTGGACTTTTCTCCCTCGAATATAAAATTATGTAGATGATCCTGAAAGAAATACCTGTCGAGCCACAAATTCCATGAGCTGGGACTCACTGACCGTGCTATCGAGCTGTCTGACAACAAAAGCCACGGGCACCTGACCTGCCTCTTCGTTCGGGTATCTGCCACGGTAAACAAATACACCTTGTATGTTGGTAAGTAGAGCAACTGCTAAAATAGAGACCCCGTTATCATGGTGGACAATGTAGACCTTCTAATTTATCATTTTTCTTCCACATTTTTGTCACGGAGATGATATATTACTTACGGAACCACAGCAGCTTCGATGATATTCGGATGTGTTTGAAGCAAGTCCTCTACTTCTGCAGGAGGGACCTGGACCGCATTGCAATAAATTAGCATGAAGAAACTTAGTTTGTCCGATATATATTATTGCAATAAATTTATACTTGTTTATGTTTAACATTTTTTACGAGTGTCGGGATATTCCGGTTCGGCTACAAACCGGACTCCGGTTCGATTGGTCGAACTCCTCTCTCTCTCTCTCCGGACTAGGACTTCCCCAGCCACCTCCCGAAGAGGCCGAATTGCCAAATCAAAGGCCCACCAACAGAGGTGTAGGGATGATACACTGACCTACCAACTGAAGAAGGGATGAGGACGATGCCCCAAAGCGACTTAAAGACAACTCTATCCTCTTCTACGACGACGACCTTGCGGGAGTTCGGCTCCCACATGATGATCCTCTTATAATTTCGGTCGTAGTGGCCAATTATGATGTACAGCGGATCCTTATTGATAATGGAAGTTCGACTGATGTCTTGATGTACGATGCATCCTCTAAAATGTGTTTGCCTAGACATCAACTGCAAAGATCCCCCATATCGCTCTCTGCTTTTGGGGGCAACCAAGTTTATGCCGAAGGGGAAATAGTGTTGCATGTAATCCTTGGCACCGAACCTCGACAAAAGATACTGTCGATCAACTTCACGGTGGTCCGGATCCCCTCAGCATACAATATTATTCTGGAGCGGCCCGCCTTGAACAAGTTTCGGACCGTCATCTCCTCTCACTACCTTTTGGTGCGCTTCCCCACCAGGAACGGTGTTGGAGAAGTTAAAGAAAACCAGAGGACGGCACGACAGTGTCTGATGATTGAAGACATGCATTTCAAAATTCAACGACTCCGGATCAGCTGGATCCGAGTGATGCAACTACAAATCTTGGTGAGTCCATGGAGAGGACCGTCCCAGTGCCTTTGACAGAGGAAGATCCCTCCAAAGTTATGTAGATCGGGAGCACACTAGATGAGGAAACCAGAACGGAGTTGATTCATTTCCTCAGGGACAACGCCGATGTCTTCGCCTGGTCGGCTTCGGAAATGCCCGGGATTCCTGCCGAAGTAATTACTCATCGGCTGGAAGTAACCCCTAGGTACAAGCCGAGGCGGCAGAAGAAGAGGAGCTTCGGCCCCGAAAGACAGCAAGCTGTGGACGAAGAGGTTGGCAAGCTTCTCAAAGCAGGATTCATCAGAGAGGCCCGCTACCCCGAGTGGTTGGCCAACGTGGTGATGGTGAAGAAAGCTAGTAGCAAGTGGAGATCTGCATCGACTATACAGACCTCAACAAAGCTTGCCCAAAAGATAGCTTTCATCTCCCAAAGATCGATCAACTGGTCGACGCTACCGCCGCCACCAGTTGCTGAGTTTCATGGACGCCTTCTCCGGCTATAATCAAATTAGAATGGATCCACAAGATGAGGAGAAGACGGCTTTCATCACTGATAAAGGTCTCTACTGCTACAAGATGATGCCGCTCGGCCTCAAGAACGCCGGAGCAACATTTCAAAGACTCATTAACAAGGTGTTCGAAAAGCAACTGGGGAGAAACATGGAGGCCTATGTTAACGACATGATCGTCAAGAGCCTCCTCCGGAGAGATCACATCCGCGACTTGGAGGAATCATTCAGCGCTCTCCAGCGCTACCATATGAAGCTGAACCCGGCAAAGTACGCCTTTGGGATCACTTCGGAGCAAATTCCTGGGCTTGTCACCAAACGAGGGATCGAGGCGAACCCTAAGAAGATTCAATCCTTGAAAGATATGAGACATCCCTCCTGCAAAAAGGAAGTCCAGCAGTTGACGGGGAGGATTGCCTCCCTCGACAGATTTATCTCTCGGTCAACCGAGAAATGTCTTCCATTCTTCAAGGTACTCCGGCAATCAAAGGGCTTTGAATGGTCCGATGAATGTCGAGCTGCCTTTGAGAAACTGAAGAAGTATCTGGAAACCCCGTCATTGCTCTCTAAGCCACAAGAAGGCGAGGTCCTCTACCGCCTCTGCTTCGGATGAAGCGGTAAGTTCGGTTCTTGTCCGGAAAGAGGAAGACGGGTCTCACAAGCCTATCTATTATATCAGCAAGGTCCTGCATGACGCAGAAACGCGATATGCAAGGATGCAGAAGCTGATCTACTCTTTAGTGATTGCGGCAAAGCGACTACGGCCATACTTTCAGGCCCACGCTATCGTGGTGCTAACAAATCAACCTCTCAAGGCCGTTCTCCGATCTCCGGACACCTCTAAAAGGATAGCCAAGTGGGCTGTGAAGTTAAGTGAGTTTGATATCAGCTTCCAGTCCCGAGCGGCTATGAAGGCCCAGGTGCTATCCGATAGCGAAGGTAGCTTAACAACATAATAAGTATCTAGTGCACATTGAAAAATTCTTTCTAAACGATGCTAACAAAAATATTTGAGACATCCAATTCAGGACAAATCATACGGAGGTCATGAGTACGGGTCAGATCTATAAAACGCAATGCACCCATTCCACAAGACCTAAATGACAAAGTTAAGGAATAGCACAACAAGACCTTGAATTTCTGAATCCATAGTACTGTCAGTTTGAAAGTAGTTTGAAAACACATGGTAGCCAAATAATGTCTTCATGCAAATATACAATTTTGCCAGTGTCAAACTAATCGGATGCTATTGCACTTTAAGAATGCAATGCACAGGACATCATAAAATCTGAATCTAATTAGTGGCACTTTGAAAGCATATGCTATCTGTGCAGATGGCTGTACATCGAAGAACATATAAATTTTCACATATGAAAGAGAAAGAAAGGGCAACATACTATTCTCACCATGGATTTGCAGGAGAAGAAAAGAAATCTTTTTTCTTATGATGCATGCATAAATGTCTTCATTTAATTCTCTCCTTCAATTTGCAAGCTAATACAACAGAAATCACTTATTACTGTTAATGCCTCCTGCATGAAGGCCAATATCATAAAAAACATAAAAATAAGGGGTGAAAAGATTGCAGTGAAACTGGAGAACCTCTATGGAAGCTAAATTCTAAATCTGATCTCGGCATGGTATCCAACACATGCATTTATAAGTGGAGCAAGCAAATTCTCTAATACAGTTATGAGCAGAGACTTCTGTAAAGTAAACGGGCTTTATTTATTGCTTGATTTGCAGGACCATACCCCCTTTGACTATAATATCTTTAGAAGCCAATGTCGATCACAGGACTGCTATTCACACAGGGTGCTTTATGCATGGCTTTCAATTAGGTCTATATGATCCAAAGGTTATTCAATTATCTAAATAGTCAATTTTTTGTTGAACCATTTCTTTGTGTTTCATCGTAGTCTTTCCCTTAGTTTTATCATAATCTAATGAAAAATATTTTTTGATAATTTATAGCCAGTAATAAATAATTGGGATAAATACACCAAGTCCCCTTCAAGTTAACCCATTTGACACAGTGACCCCTCCATTAAAGTCTCAGAGCGGTCCTTGAAATTACCATTTCATTGCAAAGTGGACCTTCCATCCCAACTAACATTGTTAACAGCCATCACAAATGACCAAAATATCCCCACCTCTGTCATCTTTTCCTATCCTTCCTCGCTTTCCTCTTTTCCCTTACCTCTTTGCTCCACCTTCTTGCTTTGGCCCTCAAAGCATGTTGGCTTGGCCACACCGGCAGAGTCGCTCCTGATTCTGTCCACATCACCCTTGCCTCATCATTACTAGCACCAAGGACCCCACCCTCGGTTAGCTCCTCTCCTTCAAATCCATTGCACCGATGACATTCCCACAACATGAATGAATATTATGGCTTTGGCCCAAGTTTTTTTAGCATTATTTCTGTTTGGTAAATCACAGGTTTGAAACATAGAAACCATCTCTCAACAATGGGAGTAAGACTACAATGCATCTGACCCTCCCCAGACCCAGTAGTGGTTGGAGCTTGATGCATCGGGATGCCTTTTTTATCACTATTTGGTAGAGATTTTTGGAATGACAATGCTTCTTGCTTATCTTCACCATGAATACAAGTTCTAAATGACTCAACCCCTTCGAGACCCACATGACAATCTTCACCCTAAAGGCCTTCTTCAAAGCCCTCTCCATTTTCCCCAATCCCACACCCACCTCAAATTCTTCGCCAACAATGACATCACTTTCGAACTCCATTATTATGCCTTGTCCTCCTCCAAAACCTGCAACCTGTTCAGCGAAATTCCCACCAGAATATCATCACGACCATCACCATGCTTACCTACCACGAGAGGCACGGCTGCCTCCCCCTCTTGCTCTTTAAGAACACGCCGGAGAAAGGCATTGCTCTTTTGGGCTCCATTGGCATGGACTGGATATATTTGAGTGGTTCAAAATAAGGCAAGATGAAGAGAATGAAGCCAAATGGTAGCACATCTATTTCAATGATCTTTGCCAGCATGACCGAGTCCATGAGCAAGGATTACAATATTGATCCCAAGACAGAATTAAACATATGTTGTGGATCTACTTGGGTGTGTTGGGCAGCTCAAAGAAGCTTATGAGTTTATAAAAGCTATGCCTGTATAACCTTATGATTCTACATGGGGCTAATTGCTTGGTGCTTGTGGAATTTACAAGGATGTCAAGCTTGCAAAAGTTGGTGATGCTGAATACTAGTCTTTGCATATTGTTTATGGGTCCAAATAATGGATGCCAGGAACCAAATCCATGGGTTGGCACTTTTCTGTGAGTTGATGAAGATCAGGCACCAGAAGCCCAACTAGCCAATCCTTGAGATGTTCCTTTATGAATGCACCTCCACAAGCTTGCTATGGTTGCTTGACAAACTTGCAGCACTGCCCATCACCACCTACTCCCAAGCACAAGATGTTCCCTTCCGAATGTGCCTCCATGCCTACCTCACCAAGCTTGGCCAACATCCCAACCCTTTCATCTGCTCCACACTCATCACCACCTACTCCATCGTTGTCCGCCTCCTTGTTGCTGTCCACCTCTTGCAGCTCTCCCCCCATCTTGGACCTTGCCCTCTACACCAGCCTCATTTCCACCTTCACCCACTACAACCTCCTCGCTGCTAAGCATATGACAATATTCTAGTTCCCATTCTCCCTCTTCACTTTAGATATCAAGAGCATTTTAGAAATTTTAACAAATTTTAATATCCAAATAATGATCAAGGATTGCCGAACTATGCCATACCGGCCGGTTTGGCCCGTATCGAACCGGACCAGCGGCCAACCGGAATAGTTCGATACCAAAAACTGGTTCTCCGGTTTGAAAAAAATTTGAAGAACCGGTCCGAACTAGTTGCGAACCGCGCCAAACGGTCAGTTCGGTCCGGTTCGGATTGGTTCAAACCGGTTTTCTTTTTTTTTTTTTTTTGTTAGTTGAGAGGGAGGAGGAAGATAACGGTACCCATACCGGTATGGTACGATACCGGTTCACCGATCCTTGGTCACAACTAAAAGGTCACAACTCTTTTACTTAAGCTTATTTAATGGAGTTAGATGGAAGGGCTGGTTTGCAACAAAAAGGCAATTTGAAGGGCCACTTTGAGGCATTTTAAAGATAAGAGGGTCACATATCGAACAGGTAAACTTGAGAGTAGTCTTAATATATTTTTCCTAAATAATATATTGTAGAAAATCCTTGAGTTTTTTCTTCACCATGAAACTTTATTTATTTGGACAAATTCCTTGGTCTCACCAATTTATCTTGCATATTTCAATCAACATTCTCCCAATTTTGTTCCAAGGTTTGTGGATTACAAATCCTTCCCTTCTTGCATTGATTTTTAATCTCAAGTTACTGTGATCTAAATTAGGACATTCATATGATCAAGAAGAATAAGGCTGGTCATCTTAATACTGAAAGGTTGACTAAACAGAAAGCGTGCACCCAAACTACTCAAACTAGTTTGAGAATGCCAACTAATTGCCAGACAAATTAATGCCTTACCAATATACAACCAACGAAACTCTAACTGCAAGACAAAGCTGGGATATTTTTTGTCATGTGCCTAACTATGTTGTTACATGCTAATGTAATACAATAACTGTAAATCTAAAAGCTGGCAAATTTCATCCATCTCAAACTCTAATTAATAGAAGGAATATAGCAGTAGTTACCTGATACCCCTTGTATTTTATCAACTCTTTTAGCCTGTCAACAACAAATAGGAATCCATCAACATCAATGTAACACAGATCCCCAGTTTTTAACCATCCTTCAGAATTCAAGATTTCAGATGATGCTTCCCGATCACCGATGTAACCTACACTAATATCATAAAAGAAACTATTTTCAGCTTCTATTTTTTTCATAGTGAAGATAAGAATAAACATGAGAGAGAGAGAGAGAGAGAGAGCAATACAACAAGCCACATCATGACATTATTTTGTTCATCATGACATGAATATGCCGATGCATTTTGAAGCCCTTAAACAGTATGCTTGATGCCAAATTAGTTACTAGTTTAGAAACTAGCAAACTATATTTTATTTAATCATTGCTGATTCCCCACCATTGGTGTCTATTCCAAAGAATTTATGCAGACAGTACAATAAATAATACAGATTAATCCATACTCATGAATAATACCCATTAACTATAGAAGAATATCTTTATCTAAGGTATTAAATCCATACAATGTCCTAATGCTTGCTTATCTTCCTCCAAATATGCACTGACTCCTTTATATTTACACAATTCTTGTTTCAGTTTTGATAGAATTCTCCATCGTCCTTTAATTTACCTTGCTTGGTCCATTTATATAAATTTCAAATTTTACAGGTTCATTTCCAAGGTGGGAGCATGTAACAGTATGATGTGATTGAAGAACAAAATCACAGTTACGAGAAATTTATAAGGGATGAAGGCTGGCAGTTTAGAACTATCTAATTAACAACCCTCGAGATTTTATGTTGTAATTTAAAGATAAAGTGTAGAAATTCAGCGCTTACAATGGTTAGCTAGGTTTTTCATATCAGAATAAGCAAAGTGCCCAGCTTTTGAATGCAAATAAGTGTGCAAATTATTTGTGAAGAGAAGAAAAAACATTGTTCAATAATTCTCTGCAGCCACAGCAAACTACTGCCGCTGTGTTCATGTTCTGTTAAGTTCCATGGACTTCATTATTTTACACTGAAATAAACAATCCTGGGGCCAAGGAACAGGCACACAATTATTTAGGTGAATCCCACTCAATAAGGATGGGCAGTTCCATTATAACTAGATTTTTCCGCCTCCACAAAATCTCGGTTGACAAAGTTATACCCTTGAATAGGTTATAGTCAAAAACTAATCCCAAATAAAACAAAACTAGCTCATAGAAAACTCATCAGAAATTCAACATAGTGGTGTTCCTCCTTTTTTTCATTCATGATTAATTTTCCATCTGCATATCCCCGTAAGTAAGGGCAGGTCAACTTCGATACATAAGAAAGACTGCTCTTTTGTGCTCAAAGATGATCATTTTCTCCAGCTTCAAATTGATTTGTTGAACATCATGTAATACATGATGTTACATGCAAGTAATAAGAATTATATAAAATAAAACCAATTTTGTTCTTTTAAAGAATGCTAACTGTCAAGATATTCTCAAATAGATGATAACCGGGAAAAGAATTTTCCCATTTGGGATTATAACTAAATTCCAACAAAAATTGCCTAAGACCGCCCTTCCTTTTTTTTTTTTTTTGGCAGCCAAGAGGGGCTCTAACCCCACCAACAACCCCACTCTCTATCTCGGCCAACGCCCAAGTCAGCATGCAGACCAATCCTAACACTCACGGTACGAGGAGACAGTTAACAATAGCCAAAACAAGGGTACAATGTTTTACAGATGGAATCCCCACTTCTTGCCAAAGAGGAGGGCGGCAATACCACCCAAACTAAAGTTCAATGGTTCATTAACCTTTTAAAATAATTCGCTTCATTATCATCTATAATGATTAGAACTCTAATCACCTATTAGTTATAATTTTTTGAGACGAAGGAAGGGAAGCCTCCACCATGATTACCTTAGGCTTTCAAGACAAGGAGATGCATCATATAAGATTCAAACCCAGAATCCCTGGTTGCTAGACAAAAGAGCCGTAATTCATATCCGTTAGTTATAAATTAACCTAAACAAAACAAAAGAAATTAAATATATTAAGGTTTGCATTGCTTACCCTTCATAATTGTTGGGCCTCTAATCCAAAGTTCACCTTGCATGCCTGGAGGCAGAGCTTTGCCCGTAACAGGATCAACAATCTTTGCTTCACATTCTGCACAAATACGCCCCGCGGAACCAAGACATCGGCTTTCTTCTACATTAACCAACCGGAACATGCCACTGGTCGACTCCGTCAATCCATATCCCTTCATATAAGCACAGTAAATTGCAAAACTTTGACATAGCGTTTACAATTGTAACTTACAATTTACTGAACAATATTTATAAATGCAAGCAGGATTTATCAAGACTTGCGTTTTGTAACAATGAAATACTCATCCTTAATCAGCACTTAATATAATAGCCATCCTTAATTTAATACTCATCCTTAAGTTAGCAGTAAATTGCAGAGTTTTAACCTGGCCCAGGCGAACAAGCGGAAACCTCTGCACGAATCTTTTAATCAACTCCATCCTAATCGGTGCTCCGCCGCAGGAGATCACCTCCAGGGAACTGAGATCGAACGGCCCTCCATCTTCACAAACCCGAACCATCGCCAGAAGCGCTGGTGGGGCCATGGTGAGGTGGGTCACGCCGAACCTGTCGACGGCTTGGAGCGTCTTCTTGATGTCGAACCGGTCCGTCTGGATCACCGCCGTCTCCCCCAACGCCACCGCCTTCAGGCAGAAGATGAGTCCGAACACGTGGAATAACGGCACCGTCACCATTTGCACCACCGGCGACAGGCGACGCCCTTGCTGCGCAACGAACGACGCCAGCCCCGCCATCAAGTTCCGGTGGGTCAGCTCCACGCCCTTCACCCGCCCCGTCGTCCCCGACGAGTAAAGGATAGCTGCCGTGTCCGACTGCCGAACATCCGCCGCCGCGCAGTCGGAGGGGACAGCGGTGAGGAGGGACTGGAATTCGGGGGAGTCGAGGAGGAGGGTGGGGAGGTGGCGGGGGAGGGCGGCGGCGGTGGCGGAGACGGCGAAGGCGACGGAGGGTTTGGAGAGGCGGCAGAGGCGAGCGATCTCCGCGGGTGTGGAGGCGGGGTTGGCAGGTGAGACGACGGCGCCGAGGCAGAGGAGGGCGAAGTAGAGGGCGGGAATCTCGAGGCGGGCAGGGGAGAGAATGAAGGCCACGTGGCCGGCGGAGAGGCCGAGGTGGGTGCGGAGCGAGGCGGCGAGGGAGCGGGACTGGGAGAGGAGGTCCGGGAAGGAGAAGGTGGAGCCGGTTGCGGCGTCGATGAGAGCGGGGTGGGAGGGGAGGGGGGAGGGGAGGAGGGAGAAGGCGTAGGAGGCGACGGAAAGGGGGACGGTCACCGGAGGGAGGGGAACGGCGGGGCGGAGGCTGTGGAAGATCTTGGTTTTCTGGCAGAAGCCACTTCTAGGGTCGATGGAGGGCGGCGGAGGAGGAGAGCCGGCCATTGGGCGTGCTGGGAAATAGGCTTGGATTGCCGACACTGCTTTGTACGGCAACGGAAAGCAATGAGGTTTTTGGAACGGAACGGAGTGCTTAAGATGCTGAATGGATGGCTTGAGACAACATAGGCGCTAATAGGACTTTAGATTCGTGCTTTAAGTAGAACTTTTGCTGAAAACTTTAAATTGGAGCCTTCCTAAATAAATTTTTTTAAAAACTTTTTTGAGGTAGTTGAAAGTTATTTCAAATTTTTTGTCAAATATCTCAAAATCATCTTTAAAAAAATTTTAACGCTCAAATATATATATATATATATATATATATATATTGACCTTCTAGAAATAATAGCAAATAAAATCCAATATTTTCAACTCAAATTCCAAAACCGGCTCTCCTTGCAACCATCGTTACCGAGCAACCCACAAGTTGTTATCCTCCTATCACCCCTACGACTGCCAGCCCCCAAAGGCAGTCCTCTTGTAGCCATGCATTCTCCAGCGACATTGGTCCTTTCAACACCAATCCTCAGCTAGATTTCCCGGCACCCTAGCTACCGCCTACCGAGCAATATACAAGCCATCATCCCCTTCCCACGGCGATCAAGTTAAATTTAGCTTTGCACGCTTGCCGCTGCCCCCAAAGGCAATCCTTTTGCCATCATATGTTCTACAATAAATTGTCCTCTGGACTCTTCCACCATTTTTATAGCATGGTTGTGATCTTCTCGTCACCCCATCGAACCCTGACTCTAGCCACCACCATTTTTTCTCCGTTAGCCTACGTGCTCTTCTATAACAAAAGGCTCCTTACATCGACTTTCGAAAAGTGAATCACCCCTATCTTCTCCTCGGATAGGCAGTGCATCTTTCGTAAAGAAAGAAGGATACGCCTTCGCACAAATCCTCCTCTATTAGAACCGCACCTTCCCTACCATAGTCTGTGCAACCACAAAAGATTCCATACCCAAGACTCTCGGTCATGCTACCCCCCAGTTCGTTCCCAATGAACAAGAAACTAGAAGAAAGAACCTACCGAGTGACATCTGTCACCTGCTTTCCTTTAACATAACTCTTTACATCGGCTTTCAAACACAGTGAATCACCCTATCTTCTCCTCGGGTAGACCGTAGATTTTTTGTAAAGAAAAAAGCATACACCTTCTTTCGCACAAATCCTCTATTATATCCGCACCTTCCATAGTCTGCGCAACATTCAAGAGATTCCGTTCCCAAGAATCTAGTTCGTGGTACCCCTCGGTTCGTTCTCAATGAACAGGAAACTGGAAGAAAGAACTTACCGTTTGACATCCATCACCTCTCCTTTAACATAAGACCCCTCAACATCGACTTTCAAACACGTTGAATCACCTTTATCTTCTCCTCGGGTAGACAGTGCATCCTTTGCAAAGAAAGAAGGATACGCCCACCTTCGCACAAATCCTCTATTAGATCCCCACAACTTCCCTTCCGTAATCCATGCAACCTCAAAAGATTCCATTCACAGGAATCTTGGTCATGGAACCTCCAACCACGTTCCCAACGGGAAACGAAGAAGAAAGAACCTACTGATTGACACCTGTCACCACGCCAAGCCCTATAAAAGAACAACAGAAATCTCTTCGGGAGAGATGGTTATGCTTTCGCAGTATCTAAAGTCTCCAGGGAGAAATAGATCAGTAATTAGAAAGACTCGTTTCTGGGAACATCAGGAAATAGCTTCACAGCAGATGACCCAGTCTCACTAAGTCATTTCCATCAGTTAAATTTTACCCCCAGTTCACTGATAAAGCTATACTTTAAAGGTAAAAGATCATAGCCAGTACCAATAGTGGCTGTCAGACAAAATTAGCAACGGGGACAAATGGGCTTGGGAGAAGCTGACCTTCACTGAAATAATCGCCGTTCCTCTCACATGGTCGGAATCTTTAAGCCGCGAAGACTTTCACACAAAAATTAAAAACCAAAAAAACAAAACAAAACAAAAAAATACCAAAAAAAAAAAAACATTTACCCAATATTCTCTTTAAAGGTATTTTTTTCCCCTCTCCTCACTCCCGTACGATAATTTCACAGATTTAGATTCCGTAGTGGGAATTGGTCGATTAGCCTAAAATAAGCAGTCCAAGGAAGGGCCAGCGTGAAATCCGTTGTCGCAAAACATGTAACAACCTGTTGATAGCCCCAGGTCAAACAGCAGTTTCTCTTTTTTTTTTTCCTCCATTTCACTCCAAACTATTACACTTATGGTTCTTCAGTCATCGTAGAAAATCTAACACCGCCTGGGTGAATAAGTGCTGATTCAACGAAAAACAAGACTTGGAGCTGACTTCTTAACACTCAAAAATAATACTGCCCTTGCTGAGCGTTTTACATAGTATCGCATCTTCAATAAATTCAGATGTTCATCCATCACAATTTTTAATTATATGCATCCCCTAGTACCAGCTTATCATAAAAAAAAAAAAAGGAATAACCATTTACAAATGCACATACTGAAAATATTTTGTTATCAGAGAGAGACGTTCAAAATATACACAGCGCTGGGCACGTTTTATCTTGAAGTGGTTTAATAAAACCATCAGCCCTATTAATGCCAAAGATTTTCAGCATTACCATGATAATCTTAGCCATGGACATGAAATAATTTCTTTTATCATGGCCCAACCTGACAGGATGAGTTATTCATCGCTTTCAAATCCGAGAAAGGATCGAGGGCCAGAATTACCAAAACCTGATAATGTAGTATGTGCAAGTTCCTCTTCTTTCTCCTGTCCTATTCTTTTCTCCTCTGCTTATAAATCTCGCATTAGAAACACTGGAAGAAAAACAACAAAGCTTACAAATCTGGGTGTACTTTAACTACACAAGTCAATAACCCTGCAACCGTCACCTTGCCATGTAAATGTAAACAACCAACAGGAGAGGGTAATGAGGTAGTTTCATCCTAACCTGCCCTAACAGCAGACCAAACAAAGGCTAAATAGAGAAAAGAAACCAATTAAGCATGTTCAAAAAAGAGCAGTTGGTGTGAAAATTTTGGAACATCATTACTGCAGTGCAAAGATTTTGATTCTAAAACTCACTTGCGGCAGCTTTAAAAATCTAAAGTAATTTCTGAATTTTGGGAGGAACTAATCCACGCTCTTGCGAAAATCCACAGACTGGAGAATTCCTCAAGCCCAGGGAAAAGAAGAGCAGATAATGAGAAATTGTACCATCAGCTGCGAGCCAAGATATTTAATAAATCCAACTCAAAATCTAACTTACACTACTCTCCTCCTTTGTAACTCTAAATTGGACTGGAACAATCCAAAAAAACACCCTAGAACACTTCCAAAGATTGCCTGCAAATGATAAGTCCTTTGGAAAATAGTAAAATTTACAGCATTGTTAAAATTTGCATGTATGTGGTTTACCATATGGAGTCATATGGCATATGGACCGAGAAGGCAGTCCACTTAGCATCGTGCATCCACATATATCATCTGCTCAGGTCCCATTTGCCATTGTTGTACATAACAGAGCTTTTGTCCATGGAGCTTGGTATAGTAGAGCTTCCACTAATAGAGCTTTTAATAATAAAGCTACTTGCTTTCATAACTACATTTCTCAAGTGATAAGGAACTTCAGCAGTTCATATCAGGAAATGATAATACAGAACATTACATAGTGCTTTCAATTGTCTAATTTGTACCATCAAATACTGTTATTACAAAATATTTCTCAATTTATAAATTATTTATTTTAACATTTAGCCTAAATAATATAATGAAAATTATTTTTTATAATATTATTATATCATAATAATAATGTTGTTATAATGTAATAATAACATTACATAGCATGATTATAGTAGTATACCATATTGTTATTATAAAATAATGCAAATAATTCATTTAAATATGTTATTTTTAACAAATCTATTTTTGAGATTCGAACATGAAATTTTGCCCAAAATATAGCTCCCTAATATGTCCAAAGTAGAGCTTTTGCACAAAAGCTCTAAATTGAAAATGGTTCTTAGTTAACCTTTTTCAGCTTTTCCAACGCTATTTCAATTTTTTTACCAAATATCTCAAAATTATCCAAAAGAGCTTCCAGCCCTCTAAAACTGGACCTTAGTATTACTTTTTCGCCCTCCAAAAACTATGCCAAATGGGACCATAGTATTGTACTACTGCATATGGAACCCGCTTGGCATTTTAGAGCCACATATACAGCCCAATTTTGACCTTCACCTGTGCAGCTTGGAAGTTCCAAGCTAATGGTTTTATTTGATATGGATTTCAAGTGAGTCTGGTATGGGTATTAGTAATGTTACAATGTTGATCATGTTATAATTACTGTCAAGGTAGTAAGCAATAAGCGCTAAGTGTTAACTGTTATTGTTATTAAATTCTTATTATCCATCCAAAAAAAATATTATTATCATTGCAATTGTTATTAGTGTATCTAATGTGCTAGATTTATTTTTAAATAGTGAAAAATAGTAAATACATGCAGTCTGCATACCGCATATCCACTATCCAGTCCCTTGACCACCCATACATACCACAGCTGCCTTTTAGAACACTGTTTTACAGTATCATTGAACCTTGAATACAAATTCTTTAGAGTGGCTTCAAGACAATTCAAATACCTCAAAGCTTCCCTAACCCAACCTAACATGAAGTCAAATTTGCAGACAGAACTAAAACATCAACCAAAATAGACCTAAAATGCAGTCCAAAATAACAACAGAATATCAATGCATGCCTAAGCTACTTCTAGAAGAGCTAATTAAAAAACCCAAATCATAAAATAATAGCAACCTAACAACTAAAATCAGCCAAAAAAAAATAGAAAAAAAAATAACATAAAATATAAAATATCTAGGTTTAAATCTAATCCGATGCAGACTTGTACTAGCAACATGCACAACAAATCCAATTTGCTAACCACATGCCAATGATGGCACATGACCAAAAATCTTATCAATCCTTCTAATTGAACTACCTTGAAATCATTTCTTTTATTCATCATTTGCAACAATCGATCTTCAAGCATAGCATTTAGTAGGGAATTTGTTTGGAATACAGCAACCACTTTTTTCTTTATACATGTTTAACGTGACTCACTTAAGCAAAAAGAAGATATTTTCATACAAAAAAATTTAGTAAACTAAGTTTTAATAGAAACTAATCATCGCACTGATGTTCAAGTCCAGGATTTGTGTAGTGATCTACAAACCTAGTATTCAACAATCAGCCACCAGGAGGACTCTTGCAGCAATAAAACAGGAGTCACAATAGAAAGCTTTGCTTGTAACAGGAATATATCCCAGGATTCCATGAAAGAAAGGAGTAATCATGTATGATTTTTAGCCATCCTTTTTCTAAAAGTATGTATTTACCACCTTTTAATCTATTTTCCGATCATTTGTTGAATAGGAAATGACCTTTTAGATTTTTGCCTTCTGAGTAGTTTAGATGTCGCAGATCATGATCAACAATATGGAAATCTAATATATTAATGTTTTTAATCTTGCTTGTGCATGTGTGAAACAAAAAAGACATCATTCTACTTCATGCAGGTTCCCTTGCCATTATTACTAATGAATAATCTCCAGTTTTAACCCTGTGCTCTTCACCCATATCCTTATGCATGTAACGTTTTACACTCATCCTTCTGACTTGGTTATTGGTTAGATCTTACCCCTAATATACGTCTCCACAAGAATGATGTCAAACAAGAATGATGCTAACAGAACAAGGCAGGGACATCATGAAGGTACCAAAGAATGCATATGGCCCCATTTCTCAATTTGCGTTAACTTATTTACAAAGAATACTAAAGAAAGGTCCTAGCTTCCAAAACTATTTTTTGTTTCAGAGAATCCCAGATCATGATCAGAAAAATGGTACTTTACAGTCCTCTCTAATCAGTAAAATTAATATTGATAAGCAAATAAATAACCAGTCACAATGGATAGGCCTCAATTATTTTCTGATACTTGATTGTCCACACCTACTTTGTGACTTTGTTATAGTTCATATAAATGCTTTGTATCATTATGTAGCTTGCATACAAAAGGGGTTAGTGTCATTACAATTTTTAAAATGTTTGATAACGTTAGAACAAAATTAAAATATCAGACAATCTTAATTATAAATGAAGACATGCCACAAACAAAGGTTCAGATGCTTTAGCATACAGTACATTATAAAATGTGTATGTTATCGTACAAAATTATGTAATGTAAATTATCTGATTTTCTCCTAATAATTTAAGACACTTATAATAAGTGAAGATGTTCAATTATTAATAGTGAGAACAGACAGAAATTTCGACCCTTCTATCAGATATCTGCAACATACAACCCTAGGAATAACCTCTTTCTGCATAGAACAGCCTATTCCTGGTGATGAAATGCTAAAAAATGGAACTAAGCGAGCATTAGGGAAGAAATCCAGAACAATTTTGAAATGAAAGACTAAGAATGCACTAGTCTGCGTAAGGAAGAAGGATAATTTGATAGCACAATGCAGTAATGAATCTCCATCATAACAAGCATAAAATTACCTGATCTGAAAGGAACCATGCATAACAATGAAAAAAAGTGCAATGGTTAAAAGTCTAAAAAATATACTACATTGCTTATAAAATGGGAGAAGCGTGCAGAAAGGCCAACCACAAGAAATGCATGAACAAAAGTTGGAGAGAAACAACCAGGAGTATTGTACTGACTAAATTTGGAGAAAAAAGTACCACCGTTAGCATCTCTAAAATAACTGAACACCTCAAAAGCTTGCATCACCATGCAGCTGACTGTGCTTCAAGGAGCTTTACAAAAGATGCATCAATGAGCTATACAGATGCCTGGAATCCACAGGAATCTGGATAACAAAGTAACACCAGACTATTAAAGATTTGTTTTCATCAACTTCATCATGGCTAAGTTGTTTGATGCAGGAGTTATAGTTTCACAGTTCATTTCTTTTAGTCAACAATATATCATTTGCAGGTTGTAAGAACTTTTGAGTCAGATTAAGGCTCAATCAACAACTAGATCCTTTTTCTTCCTCTGATCCCAAATTGTTCCAATCTGAGCTTGGAGGCTGTTGTTCATCCAAAACCCTGTCCCCATATTTTATTAGAAAACCGTAACCTTTGCTCAAAAGAGACAATTTTTTTTCACGTTCGGTTTTCCATGGACAATCATTTGCTGATATCAGTATATTAGTGAAGTAGAAAATTCTGCAAAACCCTCCGTATTGTTTAAAAAGAAACTTCCAAGTCAAACACCAAGGTGTTGCATAGCAATTCAAGGTTTGCCAAACTAGTACTAGAGGGGCGTGCCAGACAGCAACCAGAGATGGAGAGGGAGTGGGGGAGAGAGAGAAGGGGAGAGAGAGGCCCACCGAGAGGGGGAGAGGCAGAAAGAGAGTGAGGGAGGGAGATAAAGAGAGAGCAGGGCAATCGAAGAGGTCAAGTGCTCGGTGGCTCCCAGAGAGAGCAAAGAGAGGGGGGGGGGGGGCCTCTCCTTGTGGGCAGGGGCCAGCAGAGAGAGAGAGAGAGAGAGAAGAAGCTACGGTGTTGAAAGGTCTTCAAGCTGAGGCAAAGCACGAGAAGGATCGAGTCATCGGGATAATGCAGGCATCTGCCAATTGGCCGAATGTCGAATCCTTTTATTTCATTCGATCCACGGATGTCGAACCATTGGGGGATAGTTTAAGGGCCAAACCATCCCGGGTTGGCATTGATTTGGTTCAATACGAGCCAAACCACCTTGTTCAGGTTGGTACAGCGTACCATGCTTAGCATCATAATGGCTTTAGTGCAATTCTCTACCAAAATGCACAGGGTCAACGTAAGCTTGCCTGAGACCACTTAAAAGGGGGACCAGAAGTGCAGGAGAACTAAGAAAAGGGTAGCACAAAGCAAGGGCACAAGTCAAGTGCAAGCAAAGCACTGAGTGGACAATCTGGATTGGGGCAAGGAAGAGAAGAACATTAAAGAAGAGAAACGGTATGAGATGAGGAAAGAAGAAAGGTCAAGACTAGGAAAGCACAAGGCAAGGGCAAAGAGGGGTGAGGAAAAGAGGGAGAGGAGAAGAATCAAACAAGAGGAAAGAATCAACATTGAACTTACTAGTAATATTCAGGAAAATCTATGCTGGTGCATGTTATTTGTAGATCACAAGTTTCACGTTTTGAAAAAAAATAAATAAATAAGAGTAGAGGTAAAAATTACTTGCTTTCATTTGTTCTAGGAATGATATTTTTGAAAAATAGAAAATAAAAACAAAGGTAGAAAAGATGTTTTTTTTGCCTCAGTTTCTATAATTTTATTTTCAAAAATAAAAAAGGAAATCACAGTGATACCAAAGAGGCCCTTAGCAAAGCTAACTGTGTTTAACAATGTCATCAACAAGTTTGGCATTGATTAATTAATAGTAGTTTGCTATATGGATGGTTATTGAACACAAGCTACTCATCTCTAGCAAGTCCAACAAATACGAACTTATCTAGCTGTACACAATTGGAAAGAAATCAATCTTCTAGGCAATCTTTATTCTATTCCCAATGACATCTTTCCTTATCCAATATATATAAATTTTCACATTGCCAAATGATATACAAGTAACAAATTAACAAATTGTAATAACCTCCAATCAGTAGCATATTGTGGTATTTTTGGCCATAGGATATTTTCTACCCTTACAATGTTCCTATACTTCACGACACAAAACTACATCATCCAAACACTTATTAACATCATGGAAGGAAATACAATAAAGCTACCAAGGAACATGCATAATGTCTGTTAGTTTAAGAGTGATGAGGCAATACTCATTTGTAGACACTAAAACACCACTTTGTGTGCTACAAGACAAGTGGGTTCCACATATAGTGGGAAAGAGTATTACAAGGAAAGTAGTTGATGTGTCAAGCACAATGTCTCTAAAAACGAAATAGCAGCATATTACTTTCCATGTTTGATAATAATTCCAGGACAAGAAACTAAAGGGATGCTAGAATATCAAAAAGCAAGAGCAACCTGATTAAAATATTTTAATCTCAAAAATTCTTAAATCAAGATGATAGAAAATTCAGGCTAAGAAACACTGATCTGAATATTTTAATAGAATTAACTCACGAGCTTGCAGAAGAAAACTTGATCAACACAGCCACGAATACTAAGATAGTAGTGCATAGAGTGTGAACCAAAAAAATAATCATTAATGTGCTACCCTCACCAATTGGATAACATAACCACTTAGAACATGGTGCATCTCTTGGTCAAATTTTTAAAATGCTCTAATTGTGCACCCTATGAGAATACTATTATAAACACAACTGTATAAAAGCATTCCTCTAACGTATAACTAATCAAGTACAATAAACCTCCCACAAATCTGTTATTGAAATCTTAAGCATGCAAATTGGATTTTATATATTTCTAAATCTGATAATTTCAAACCCCCTTCACCTTGATGATTTGATTCAGCAGTGTCATCCTAATATTACCATAAATAAAAGCTAAACATCACCAAAACTCTAAGCTTGACAATACAATTTACAATTTAAAAGAAACAGGAAGATGAATTGCAAGATGAAGCCTCCAACATGCACATCTTGTAATATGACATTTAAAGAATCACGGTGTAGTAAGGTAAACCAGCAGATTAAAGCACTTGGTGGGAACAAATAAAAAAAAAAAAAGCAACATGAATTGATGTCTCACAGGCAAAATGCTATCTGTGAAAATAGGCCCACCAGGATGTACGGATTACAACTGGGACAAGAGCAGCTTGCAGTTAGGCTTTTGATACAAAGAGAAGAAAGAATGGTAGAAAGATACTGACCACAGGAAATTTCTATGCATACTACTTTCAGGTAAGAGCCATCAAGCTCCATATTTTGCAGAAGCCTTGGCTTAAACTGCAAATACGTCAAAGAATAATTAATGATAAGTTTATTTGGCTTCCTAAACAGCATAGCCAAGAATCAATAAGCAATTTTAAAAGTCACATGAAGAGGAAAATGGAAGACCTCTAACAGCTTATCGCAGATCATCACCTTGAAAATGTAAATTACAAAGGAAAATTTAGATGGTATAAAAAAAGGTGCAATTGATTTGAAGATACAGGATGTGAAAACCATTGAGTCAATGCACAATGTTTTCAGATGACATAAATATCCACTACCAGATGCACAACTGTGTATTCTAATAACATTCATTATTATATGCTAAGAATGCCTCGTGCATGTATTATACTGCCAATCAACAAAAATAGCAGCAGTATTTGTAAAATTATTTCCACCTTAGCTACAGAAGCAGTGAAGCACCATCATCAATAGCAGGAGTACAGGATCTTTTCACAAAGTATAGCATAGAACTTCCAAGGACAGAGGGTTTATCCAGCAAAAGACTACAATAAATGCACACAGAATCTCAGGATAATATAATCTCCTGGCCATAAAAACTTTTTGTATTTCAAACTACTGTTAACAAGCTTAATATTCACACTGATGATAAAATACATCCTTCCAGATTCAGCAAGAAGGATGCTGAATTAAGCACAGCTAGATCATATAAATCGAACACTGTTAAACTAATTTGGACGCAAGTGCTGAAGCATGCATGGTATTCGCACTGGACAATTTGTGCTTGTACATCAAAAGTTTTAAGCATTCATGTGGTAATTGTCTGGCCTGGCCCAATAATAATTTCATATAGACATTGCTACAGCCAGAAGCTAATTTCCAATGTTCACATAGCTCAATCCCTTATAGATGTCGCAATTTCAAAAGCAGTTTAATTCATCATCATACATATGCATCCCAATTTTTTGCTCGCAATCACTTGTGTCAATCAGTGAATTACCTTTCTACAGGAATTCTTTCAATCAATTTCTCCAGAATTGAAAGCAAAGAACGTCCCTTCCGCTTCACACCATTCGTCTCTTGCAAACACAATGTGAAGATCAAAAGAACAGCACAAAAATTATAGGCAATATATCCATAAATTTCTGTTATTTAAATCCTGCATTTTGATCATTGTTTACAATGTACCAACGAGAAATATGTTACATACACAAGTTTCAAAAGATACCGATCCTAGCACAAAAAAAAAGCCAATATGCCACACCTTGCAATGCAGGCTGCATAAAACGAAGCACTTTTTATGGTCATGATGCCGAAGAAAAAATAATCCTGCAACAAAATTTGTTCGATGGAGAAGAAGAAAATATCTTCTCTCCACCCAAGTCAACAAGTTGCCTGCTAAAGAATGGCATCAATTGTTGCCTGAGACTAACACAAGTTGTGGAACGTCACGTTCAGTGCATGCCTCTCACCTCAAAAACAGTTCAGTGTACAGTAATTCCTGCCGAAGCACCACTAGCGTTTCAACATTCAGGCACAACTGCACATTGTTCTGGTCAACCAAAAATGCTGCCAGTACCCCCTTGTTGTAATTCCTTCCTCCTTTGCTCCTCTAATGGATCCGGGCTCTTCATAATTCTTCGTAGACGCCTAAGTTGCATCCAAGATATTTAAACACAGATTTTCAACACTTACGACAAATAGCTCAAAGGTGCAAATACATTGGTGCAACCCATAAACAGCATTTCCAAGTACCTGTCTTGTGCATGTTGAGCAGGAAATGTTGGCATAAAATCCTTTGACTTTGGTAAAGGGACTTCAGTAAACCAGGGATGCTTAAGGGCAGCTTCTGCTGTTATCCGCTGCATCAAAAGCAAAGGACAACATTACAGCATCAAAAGATGGCTAAAAAAAGTTAATATGTATAAATAACCCATTATGCTTTCTGGTGTATCTCACCTTCTCTGGGTCATACGTCAGCAGTTTGTTCAGTAAGTCAAAACCAGCTTCAGATAGAGTTGGACGACCAGAAAATGATGTCGGTGGGAACTTCTCCCGCAGCCTATTATACCTGAAAAGCAGGGTAAATAAAAGACTCAGTGGCTAATACCAGTATGAGCAGAACTTCGCCTAACAAAGTGCCATGAAGGCAAGCGAGGATGGCTAGGCAATATCACCAATAGCTGGATGCCTGGGAAAAGATTTGCAATGATAAGGATGCATATTTAGCTTTAAAAAACTAACAAGAAGCTTATAAATTGATAAGAAAAAGAAATAGAGGATAGTAACTTACGGCTGCTTCACAAAGTTAACTTTGACACCAGGTAATTTAGCAAATCCAGGCCATATCTTCTCATTTGGTGTCCCTAATGTTCTAAATATCTGCACATATGTGACATAAATGATTATTGGATCAAGTACATGGAAGAAGCACACATGCAAAATAAGTAATGGTACCTTGTCAAGTTGATCAAACTCAGTTTTTCCATTGAATAATGGTTCCTTGGCTAAAAGTTCTGCCATTATGCAACCCAATGACCACATGTCAATAGCAGTTGAATATTCCTTTGTCCCTAAAAGAAGTTCTGGGGCCCTGCCATTACAGAATAAATGAGAACTTACTGAAATAAAATAAAATATGAACCAAAATTATGCCTAAATGCAAAATGGTTTAAGGTGTAAAATAATACAAAATAGTAAGGCACATACCTGTACCACAAAGTCACCACCAGGTGAGTATATGGCTTCAGCGGGATCCCATACTGGCGAGACAGCCCAAAGTCACATATTTTCAACTCACCACGATTATTCAGAAGAAGATTTGACGTTTTCAGATCCCTGAGGGAAACATAAAAATAAAATGTCTTAGGGAACTAAAATGCCAAACAAAAATTGATCAATTCGAGGATCTAATTCATAAACTTGAGAATGTAAAAGTACCTATGGAGTACCCAGTTATCATGAAGGTACTTGACACCTTCCAACAACTGAAGCATTAAGCACTTGACTTCACTCTGGCTAAATGGCTGCTTCATTGTCTCCATCAGCCCTTTGAGATCATGCTCCATGTACTCCATAACCATGAAGATACTATCAAGGCTGCTGCCCACGACAACTTCCTTCACATCCACGATTGAAGGGTGGTGAAAAGACAACAAAATGTTAATTTCCCTCAAAGAGGTCAATGGGAAGCCCTCTCGCTCCTTCTCCATCTTCACCTTCTTCAATGCCACTACTTCACCAGTCTTCTTATCCTTTGCTCTGTACACAACTCCGTAAGTGCCTTCATCAATCTTGTTCAGCCTCTCAAACTCATCAACACTTCTACACCCTTCTAGCATGTTTATAGATCTTTGGGGAGGTTGTACAGGTTCTGGTGTTTTAACCATATCATCCTCTGCCTCGGAATCAGTCTCCGGCAAATGAGCAGCTGCATCCTCATCAGCCTCCTCGCCATCAACATCCATATAATCATTCCTATCCACCTCAATTCCATGGTGGTCATTCCCATGGTCTCCCCCAGATGCAGATGACTTGGACGCCGCCCCCTCGGAACCTTCTCTCATAAAAACCTCTCCAACCTCCGGACTCAGCTCCTTCTTATGTGATTTCTGGTCAACCATATTATCAGCCAAAGGAGTATTTTTCCTCCTCTTGGGCACAACCTCCTCATCAGAAGCTTCAGCTTCATCATCGTCTAATGTACTATTCCCATCCGCCCATCGTGAAGTAGAAATGTTCCTTGCCGTTGGATACTCCTCCTCATCCTCGATCTGCCCAGGCTCCTGATCATTACCCAATTGCTGATCGTGAGGTGAATCGATGGAGATCTTCACATCCGCTGGTGACTGCTGCTCCACGGACTGTGGAACTGTCTCGATCAAATCAGGTGGGACATATCCGCTAGGCAGAGGAGGAGGTGGAGGAAGAGCGGCATGTGCTGGTGGGTCATTTCTGCTTCTCGAACTCGCAACAGTAGATTGCTTGCTATCATCCCTATCCCACACGATTGGTGAAAACTTTCTCTTTCTGCTTGGCAATGGCAAAACCCCATTTTCCTTGCTCCGACTTCCGTTGTCTCTAAGCTGCGAATCAGAGGCGTCGGGGTCATCCGATCCGCTTCCACTTGACAGCTCCCCAGGCTCACGATCAACCAATCTCCCCAGGAACTGGCTCCGCTTCTGCTCGTTCCCACTGCCACCGCTTATATTGCCTGCGCTCAGAGGGGAACGTTGGTACCCGTTCAAGGAATCCCTCTTTTTGATGTCTCTTTGCCTATCCCTAACCCTATCACGGAGATCCCGCCCATGGCTCCTGTCCCGGTCCCCATCACGGTAACGACCCAGAGAATGGTCCTTCCTCCTGGAGACCTCTACATCCACTTCCCGGTCCCTAAATTCGTGGTCTTTGTAGACTCCCTGTCGACCCGCAGCCATTAAACGGTCGAACGAGCGAGACCCTATCAATCGAAGGAGAAAGGGGGCAAAATAGAAACCCTAGTGACCGGTACCCTAAAAATTAAGAACCAAACAGATCTCGAAACCCTAATCCTCGTAATCCCGTCAAATCAATAAAAAAAAAGGAAAAAAAAGATGGATTCAGCAATAGAGACCGATCACGAAGAACTGGAGGAAAACCCTAGCAAGGATCGAATTGTTGAAACCCTAGAAAACCACACTAAGAATTTTTTTTGGAAGCAAAAACGGTCGAAGATCGAAGCTTCGATGAAAATTAGGATGGACAAGAAGGAGTGACTAGGAGAATCGATCTGACCTGGAGCAGCACGTTGGCTGCGGTAATCTCCCTTCTTGCGATCGGCCGAGGGCAGCGCGAAGGGCTCAGAGGAGGAGGGATACTAAAAGGGCAAAGCTTTCCCCGACTTTTTTTTTTTTTTTTTTAATTTCCGTGGGCGGCGATGCTTCGCGTTATCTTCGAAGCCGCCGCCGCCGACCTAAAATGTGAGAGGGCCACTAATCCGCGTGCGCGTATTACCGACTCCGCGTTGGAGCCCACATCGACGGGACAGTATAAGATGAACGGTGGCGATTCGAAAACCCTCATAGTGGAACGTTGATACAGACACGTGATATATAGTCCCGGTCTTCCTGTTAAATATTTTTAAAAATAATTATTTTATCAAAAAATAATAATAATAAAATTTAAAAAATATTATAATTTTATCACAATTTTACTGACCTCCCTCCAACCATAAAACCTCTCAATTAAATTTTTCAAATAAAATAATAAATAATATCAATATAATCCTTGTTGCTGCCGGTTTACCGGAGTCAGATCTCTTCCTTGTTCTTTCTCTCTGGAAACCTACAAAACAGAGAATGCCTTGTACCGGAGATTCCGACAAAGATACTCCGATGATCAAGTTAGTGGGACGATCGTGACGAACAAAAGATCTCTGAGATGGAAAGCTTGGGGGACTCTCCAACTGTCAGAGGGTGGGGAAATGAGAAGAGAAGACCCATAATTAAAAGAGATGGATTCTGAGAGTTACCTGGGGTCTGCCTTGCCTTACCTTATATAGGCGTGAATAGAGCCAAAATCTATTAGAGAGGAGTCAAAAAAGACCGTTCTGCCCCTAAGAGGATCTGGAGAGTGGTCACGTGGAGCCCGGATGTGGTAGTATCGTGGAAGTAGTGGAGCAGTGCTGCTGATGTGGCAGGAGTTTGTTACAACAGGAGTTTCTGGAATTCTCTCGGCCACGAAGTGAGTCGGTCGCGTGCCGACTAGGAGGGCCAGTCGGTCATCCGAAGAGGAGTGTCTGTCGAGATATCCTTGAAGTGGGTCAGCCGTACCTCAGCAGAAGTGGGTCAACCGTACCTCAGCAGAAGTGGGTCATTCGGACCTCTCCTTCGATGGGTCGGTTCGGACCTCAGCTTCAATGGGTCAGCCTTCTTGGTGGTCGGCTTCCTGGTGGTCGGCCTTCTGGGTGGTCGGCCTTCTGGTATAACAGTTGCCCCCTTGCTCTTGGCCTTTGGAAGGATTCACACCCCCAAAGGGCGAGAGCAACATTAAATGCGCCCATTTTTGAAGGAAGATCGGGGTACTGCTCCTTTGCAGCACATGGGCTGAGAAGAGCATGCCTGAAATGGGCAAAAGCAAGCCAGGGGCGGAGCCTTCTTGGGGCACTATCGATGCACTACTGTACATATCAGATTATTATCCGGATCTCCTTCATACCTGCATTCCAAGAAGCGTACCTGGGATGGAACCAGATAGACCGTAGGAGCGCGCGGGGGCGCAGAGACGGCCTTAGGGCCGGACCTGATGCAGAGTGGGCCACGGGAGCACGGAGATGGCAACGAAAGCGCGCGGGTGCGCGGAGACAGCCACGGAAGCGCACGGGGGTGCAAAGATGGCCGACGGTTATGGGAAGAGTGCGGGGGCACGCGGAGATGTCCGACGGTCGCGAAAAGAGCGCGGGGAGCGCACGGAGCCGGCCGCGAAAGCGCGGGTGTGCGGAGACAGCCGCAGATGCACACGGGGGCGCGGAGATGGCCGACGGCCGCGGGAAGAGCGCGGGGAGTGTGCGGAGACGGCCGCGAAAGTGCGGGTGTACAGAGACAGCCACGGATGCACACGGGGGCACGAAGACGGCCGACGGCCGCAGGAAGAGCGCGAGGGCTCGCGGAGACGTCCGACGGCCACAGGAAGAGCATGGAGAGCGCGCGAAGATGGCCGCAGGCCGGACCTGGCGCGGAGCAGGTCGGGGTCGTCGGGCAGACCCCAGCATGCAGACGCCAAAACTGACACGGGGCAAGCCAACGGGCACGGAGACGATGCGGGGAGCGCGCGGAGACGGCCGCGGGCCAGATTTGGCACAGAGCAGGCCGACCGCGGGGCGCGGAGATGGCTGGAGAGTGCGCGAGGGCGCGAGGCAAGCCGTGAGGGCATGCCAAAGCCGGAGCCGGCGCTGGGAACGCGCGGGGACACGGTGCAGGCTGCGGGCCAGACCTGACGTGGAGACGTTGCAGGGCCTACCGCGAAGGCGCACGGGGGTGCAGTGCAGGCCGCAGGCCGAACCTGGCAAGAGCAGGTCGGGTCGTCGGGCTGCCCCCTAGCATGCGGATGCCGAAACTGATGCGGGGCAAGCCAATGAGCGCGGAGACGAGCGCGGAGACGACGCGAGGAGCGCGCGGAGACGGTCACGGGCTAGGCCTAGCGCAGAGCAGGCCGACCGTGGGGAGCGGAGATGGCTGAAGAGCGTGCGGGGGTGCGGGGCAGGCCGCGAGGGCGTGCCGAAGCCGGCGCTGGGAGCGCGCGGGGGCACGGTGCAGGCCGCGGGAGAGTGGAGGCGGCGACGGGCCCCCTGCGGGTGCAGGGCAGGCCACGGGCCGGACCTGGCGCAGAGCAGGCCGACTGCGGGGCGCGGAGACTGCCGGAGAGCGCACGGGGCCGCGGAGACGGCCGGAGAGCGCTCGGGAGCGCGGAGACAGCCGAAGAGTGCGCGGGGGCGCGGGGCGCATGCGAGGGCATCCAGACCGAGCGGAGGTGACCGCGAGGGTGTCCAGACGCGCCGAGGGAGTCCAAACGCGCGGAGGTGCCCGCGGGCTAAATCAGAACCTGTGCTAGCAGTGGCCGAAGGTTCGAGAGCCCTTCCATTAGTGCCAATATGTTGCTGCAGATTCACTGGGGTTGGACCTCTTCTTGTTCTTCCTCTCTGGGAACCTGCAAAACAGAGAATGCCTTGTGCCAGGAATTCCAGCAAAGACACTCCGACGATCAAGTCAGTGGGACGATCGTGGGGAACGAAAGTCCTCTGAGATGGAGAGCTTGGGGGACTCTCCATCTGCCAGAGGGTGGGGAAATGAGAAGAGAAGATCCATAATTAAAAGATATGGATTCTGAGAGTTACCTGGGATCTGCCTTGCCTTACCTTATATAGGCGTGAATAGAGCCAAAATATATTAGAGAGGAGTCGAAAAAGACCGTTCTGCCCCTAAGAGGATCTGGAGAGTGGCCACGTGGAGCCCGGATGTGGTAGCATCATGGGAGTAGTGGAGTAGTGCTGCTGATGTGGCAGGAGTTTGTTACAATAGAAGGAGTTTCTGGATTTCTCTCGACCGCGAAGTGAGTCAGTCGGGTGCCGATTGGGAGGGCCAGTCGGTCGTTCGAAGAGGAGTGTTCGTCGAGATATCCTTGAAGTGGGTCAGCCATACCTCACTAAAAATGGGTCGTCGTACCTCAGCAGAAGTGGGTCAGCCGTACCTCAGCAGAAGTGGGTCATTCGGACCTCTCCTTCGGTGGGTCGGTTTGGACCTTAGCTTCAGTGGGTCGGTTCGAACCTCGGCTTCAGTAGATCGGTTCGGACCTCAGTTTCAGTGGGTCAGCCTTCTGGGTGGTCGGCCTTCTGATGTAACAATCCTTTTTATCCATTTTCATTAATCAAATCACGTTATCCATTTCTATAAAATGACAAAATTATTTTTGCTTCCGGTTATTAGTAGAGTATTGTCATAGTGCCAAAAATATAAAATCTGGATGTCCTAAATTCAGGAAAAAAAAAAAAAAACTCAATGATGCTGTTGGAAGAATCTTCGAACAAGCTAGCCATAGATGGAGAAGGAGAAATCGCATGTACACTACGAACAGAGAAGAAGAAATTCTTGAAAAAAAAAATAAAGGGTTGCCGATAGAGGAAAAAAAGATAATGAAAAGTTTTCAATCAAGTTCTTCCAATTACTTCTGATTTCTTGAATTTTGTCATCGTAGGACCAGATTGCCTATAATAATAAGAAAGGGACCGAGCATACATTCTGGGCCTGAGCATCATCGACCAAGCTTCAAATCAAGATAGGCCTTTCTCCTCTCATAAGGATGGCAGGGCAATATGCAAGGATTCTACCATAAGTTCTAATGCATGCTAAGTTCAATTTAATAACAAGTTCTTTGAGATTTACTAGAACTATGGATAAAAAAGTGTAGAAGTTTTGTTATGCCTTAAACAAATATAGTACTGTAACACAATAGTCAATAGTTTTAGTTTTGTATTTTGAGGTTTTGGATTCCAATCCTTTTTTTTTTCCTTTCACTGAGGGTATCAATGCATCCTGCTGCCTGGTAGTGATTTTTTTTTTTTTTTTTTGTGGGGGGGGGGGGTTGGAGGTGGGGATAAAGTGGTAATACAAATCTTCAATAACAGAATCTGCATCCTAAGAAGCAGTGCATGAAGCCTGACCATAATAACTTTATTGTTTGGGCATTTGCTAAAAGTAGTTGTTGTTTGATTTTATTTTGGGATTTGTGGTGAGGTTTCTAGCCTAGGATTTTTCCATGTATAAAGGGATGCCAATGGGCATTTGTTCTTTCATTCATTAGTCATGAATCATTATCTTTATTATACTCCATCGTTCTTTCACTACACCTGTCTTTGTCCGTTAAGGTGAAGTTCAGTTTCTAATGGACTTGTATTTCAAATGCATTTTTCAAGGTCATGGCACTAAGAAAAACAGAATGCACTACTGACCATTTATGCCTCAATGAGGAAATTTAAAAGAAATCCTTAAAGACCATGGCGACAAATCCAACTAGACAAAGCCAAGTCCAAGAATGGTCCAGCAATTGTTAAAAGAGATCGACCACCAAAGAGACAAACAAGAATACAATATTCATCCTAATCATAATTTTTATAAAAAAAAAATATTAAAAGAGATATTATCAACCAAAGATAAAGTAGGGCTTTTATGACGACGAGAAATAAAGATTTTGAGAGACTGTCATGCCCATGCATGCAGGAGGAGAGGTTGCTTGACCTGAGTAAGGAGTAAGATAGAGGTCGTCATGGAATTTTTCCGGAGAAAAAAATACTGGAAGCAAGGGATGCAAAATAAACAATCCTTAAAATTCAAAGGATCGCATCAAAATATATTTCAAAATAAGCATAAGTATTTTCATCTTTTCAAAAGATAACATAACGGTATCAGCAATTAGATGAATGGAAGGATCGTATTGATAAAGTTTATTAATTTGAAAAGTCTAATTGAGACGTTTTACGGTTGAGAAAATGTAAGTAAAATTATGATGAAGTTGAGGGATTGTTCCTGTAATTTTTTAAAAAATCTATTTAGTGATCTAACATGACCTTAGGCGTGTCCAATATCTAACTTCACTAATATACCATCTAGAATGATAAAATTATCCTGATCATTATTTTGAATTTCTAATCACAAGGTTCTTATGCCATTGCTTAACTTGAGACCCTTGTTGACCTCAAGATTTCGATGCACGACAATCGTGACACCACTCACATTATTAAGAATGCAGCCTATTACTCTACATCACCTACATGATACTTAGGGTCCCAAATAAGTTGCACAACCCTATCGCTTGCTCCCCCACCCCCCCCCCTCCCAAAAAATAAAAAAAAAGAGCTATCCATTACTGAACAATCTTCAACCAAATCCTAGTTTGAAGAATTTCAATTCTCTTACACATCCAATCCAAAACAATTTATCCTTTAATAAAAAATATGGTACTCCAAATCAGTTAGATCTAAATTCATAATTTAGGCACTTAACCAAGCATGATCTAAAGAATAGGAGATTAAAAACCAAAAATGGCGAAAAAAAACGAGTCCCAGTAAAGTAGAAGGCAGAGCAGAGGTGCTCAAAGTGATGGTGGAGGATGTCAAGGAGGCAGATGATGAGATAAAGCTATTCACCCGGACAATGGATGAATTTGCGATAGATATCACATGATTTGGAGTTAGAATTTTTTCGCTACGATCAAGTGAAGAACATTTTAATCCTAAAATTATCATATGACACAATTTAGTAAGATCAAGTAAACAGGGATGGACAACAAGACTACATTTTGTCGCTTAAAGATAATAATAGGTGGTAAATAAAACTTATCATCAGTTGAGGAAATATGTGGTAAATAAAACTTGTCATAAGTTAAAGGGGGATATGTTGGTAATTTTTCTTTTTTAAAAGTTTTTTATAAACTAGTTTTATATATAGCAAATAGTGTGGGAGAATTACTTGTCATGTGTTCATGTTTGACTTTGTTGAATCCAAAGAAGGTGGTTGAGGAATGAAGCGATTTTCTTTGAGTTAGAATCCCAATTAATTCACATTGAGTCTAACAAATTTGATTCCTATTGGATGATTGCCCATAAATTTGGGAGCAGCTGATTGAACAAGACAATATTAGAGCTCCTATCTCATGGGCCCCACTCAATAATATCATTATAAAATAATAGATAATTATTTGATGATTGAAGATTGAACCGCCTTAATTCATCTCCAAGTTGCAGAAGATTGTGGCTTACTTTTCTTGATAGGGTGGAAAGACTAGGAACCTATGTCATCCTCTCTATTTCATTCTCTCGGTTCGAGTTTGGGGTCTAACCACAAGTAGGATAAAGCTTAAGATAGGCAAGTTATGCTTAGGGTGCACCCTACTTAATTATTGAAATTATCAAAAAGGTTCTTCACTAACAAAAAGTAACAAAAAAATAATATGATGGTTATAGTATGGTACTAAGTAACAATTAATTATGGATTTAAATATAATTCTATACAAGCATACCATGCTTCATTTCCATGTCAGGTGTGCCATTCAAGGATGGCAAACTTAGTAAAAAGACAAAAAACTAGAGATCACCTTCTAGATCACCACTCATTTACCAATCTAATGTAAAAGTTGATCATTGGTTAATCAATAAAGGAAGCCCATGATATCATCAACTCACCTATATGTTAGTTATAATATATGAAAAATATATATTATTTATATAATTTTTAAAATATTTAAAAAATAATTTTTCATGATGTGCATAACAAAATAATTTTTGGTATGATAAATAATTTTAAAAAAAATAAAATAGAACAAAGTTTAAAAGCCTAGCCTGGAAGGCGGATAAGACCACCGTCCTAAAGAAGATTTGGCCTATCTTCTCGTACAAAGAACGATTGGACCACATACTCTCCTTCAATGTACGACCCGGAAGCCAATGCTCCAATGTCCGTCAATGGCATGATCTCGAACGGACGCCAATCAAACTCGTCTTCAGTCCAATAATCAATTGAAAAAATTATAATATTGAAAGAATGAGAGAGAAATTTAGAAAATTCGAGAGAGTAAATTGAAAGAGGAAAAAAACTCTTAAAAAATTTGATGGATAGAAACTAAGGGAGAGAGGCCTATCTGTAGGCTCAAAATCTCCTTAAAATTTGAAAAAAAATCCTCAAAGAGCTGTTAAAGCATTAAGAGGAGAGGAAATAAATAAAAACAAGAAAAATTGTTGAACGGTTATGCGCGAAACGGCCATCCACACGATCCATGCACACCTACTCTCCTGCATAATGCATGCTATGCATTATGGAGTTTTGAAACTCCAAAATGCATGACAATCCTCCATAAATTTCAAAACTCATAAAATATTTAAATTCAATAAAAAATTAAAATAATAAAATTTTTAGATTTTTATTGTGCTTAATGCAAGTACCTTGTATGTTTGAACTTGTATATAATATAAAATACTTACAGTATGAAGATGAACTGAACATAATGTGGGGTAGTACTATCTAGATTATACACTTATCTTGATTTTCATGAAAATTACTAGGGATTCGTCCTGGTCATATAGTTGCAGCTTATGATTACTCTTACTAAAGTAGATCCTCCAATGATACATATAATAAATCGTACCTTACTGAATTCACAAGTTTGGATCTACTATGTGCTATGCTTAACCTAACTATCACAATAAAGTACCATACCATAAGGATGTGATGGAGACAAATTCCAAATCGGTACTCCTAAATGTCATCTCAGAGATTGTTTTACTTTGAATCTTAACTATGAGGTTGTCATAATAGTAGAGATATACTCTGATGACTAATATATGAACTTAAATCCCATCCCCCTTGATGTGGTGGGATCGCTGACGTGAAGGAATCGGCAGGCACCACGTCAAGAAAGGACGCCACGTCGGGTGCAGCGTCAACTCTCCAGCCGGACTCCACTACGAGCTGAGCTGAGCTCCCTCAAGACAGCGAGCCGAGCTCTGTCCTCCGCCAGGTCGGGCCCGTGAGCTCGGGATGCCTAGGTCAGAGCCGCATCCTGCCCGCCAGAGCGAGACCCTCGGAGGTGAGTGTCCTGTAGTCAAGGTCAAGCTCAGCGCTCACCTGCCAATGTGGAGCCTCTCCGAGCGTGCACCCTCTGGACCGGATCTGCCTCCTGCCCTTCAGAACGACACCCTCGGAGGTTAGTGCCCTGTGGTCGAGGTCGAGCTCAGCACTCACCCGCCAATGTGGAGCTTCTCCGAGCGCGCGCCCTCTGGACTGGGTCCGCCTCCTGCCCTCTAGAGCGAGATCCTCGGAGGTTAGTGCCCTGTGGTCGAGGTCGAGCTCAGCGCTCACCTGCCAATGTGGAGCCTCTCCGAGCACGCGCCCTCTGAACCGGGTCCGCCTCCTGTCCTCCAGAGCGAGACCCTCGAAGGTTAGTACCTTGTGGTCGAGGTCGAGCTCAGCGCTCACCCGCCAATATGGAGCCTCTCTAAGCGCGCGCCCTCTGGACCGGGTCTGCCTCCTGCCCTCCAGAGCGAGACCCTCGGAGGTTAGTGCCCTATGGTCGAGGTCGAGCTCGGCGCTCACCCGCCAATGTGGAGCCTCTCCGAGCACGCGCCCTCTGGATCGGGTCCGCCTTCTGCCCTTCGGAGCGAGACCCTCGGAGGTTAGCGCCCTATGGTCAAGGTCAAGCTCAGCGCTCACCCGCCAATGTGGAGCCTCTCCGAGCACGCCCCCTCTGGACCGGGTCTGCCTCCTGCCCTCCAGAGCGAGACCCTCGGAGGTTAGTTTCCTGTGGTCGAGTCGAGCTCAGCGCTCACTTGCCAATGTGGAGCCTCGCCGAGCACGCGCTCTCTGGACCGGGTCCGCCTTCTGCCCTCCGGAGCGAGACCCTCGGAGGTTAGTACCCTGTGGTCGAGGTCGAGCTCAGCGCTCACCCGCCAACGTGGAGCCTCTCCAAGCGCGCGACCTCCGGACCGAGCCCACACTCTGCCCTCCTCCACCAAGACACCACTGCAAGCTCGGAGCACCTAGGTCAGAGCAAGCCCTGCCGTTCCAACTCAGCCCCAGCTCGGACAAGGTCCTCACCAACCTAGAACGCCGGCGGGCCACCCGAGGACTACACTGGAACCTTCCAGGCCATACTGACCGCCTGTAATCGCCAGTTACACTAGAAAGGAAAGGAGCATGCTGAGCGAGGTGACACATTCCTCACCAACCACCCGGATTATCCAAGAGAGAAAGCCAACTGGAAGATTCGAATTCCATGGACGGTGGCCCACCATTCAAGGCACTGCCAGGTTTCCCGGAATGAGGCGACCAAGAGGAGTGTCGGAGCACCTAACAACTCCCCTTATCATGAATCAGGAAAGACTCCTCGGGACACCGTCGCATGTGTCTGACAGCCCGACAGGGATCTCGAAACAAGCGCCCAACGGTAACCTAGCTGCAACAAACTCGGAGGTAACAAAACAACAACTCCAACACAGAAAAAAGACAAGCCAGAGAGAGAAAAAAAAAGAGAGGAAACACAGGTGCGATCCCCACCAGGAAGAGGGGCATGGTACCACCAACACAGGGGCAAGCCCAACCAAGAGGGCAAAGCTCCACCACCACTACCACAATCGAGGGGAAGCGAGGAAATAAGGAGAAGCGGCGTAACAGGGAACCCTTATGTCCCCTCTATCATTCTCCCCCTGCAACGTTTCCATCCTCACATACATTTCTTACTCATAGTGCGGAGTCCATCAAGAGGGGCCCGACCAGGAGGATCTGTTCCCTGGATCGTCACTGACTTGACCATCGGAGTGCCCCTGCCGGAAATCCGGTCCGGATCACTAACCCTTGTTTCGCAGGTCCAGGAGCAGAGGACCGCCAGGCAGCGAAGGGAGCGCACTCCGGCACCGGCAGGAGCTACGGGCCACGGCGATCTTGGCGGCAACACCCCTCAATATCTCAGATACCGTGACCTTCAAAAAGCCTTTAGTTAAAAGATCTACTAACTTATTTTTTGATCTTATAAATTATAATGATATCACTTCTTTCATTTTATTTTTTATAGCTTTATACATGATCAGGATATAGTTATTCATCTTTTTATTAGTTGTTTGTTGATTTAATAGGTCAATTAGAGCTCTACAAGTCATAATTTAAAGAATTTTTTAAATTTTTTAGTGAAAGAATTTCTATATCATTTATTAATTTTTTAACCACTATGCTTTAATACATGTAGTGTCAGAGCAATTAATTCAGATTCTAATATATCTTTAATAATTATTATTTATTTACAAGAGCCCTAAGATATGTAGTTCCTTCTAGCAAGAAGAGATATCTAGTGGAGACTTGACATCTAAATTATCTATTATCTAATGGAAATCACTATAACCCTCAAGTACTTCTAGATAACCATAATATACTAGAGAGTAATCTAAGGTATTCTTAAGATACCTAATAATTCTTTGTAGAGCTTTTCAATATTTTTATTAGGATTACTATTATACCTACTTAGTCCGCCTACTACATAAGCGATATCTAGATAAATTATATTTGAAATATATAATAGTGATCCTATCATCTGGAAATATTCTAATTGATTAATATGTTCTCCTAAATTTTTAATTAAGTGAGAATTATGATCATAAGGGATAAAGATAGGATTTAAATTAAAATATTCAAACTTTTTAATTATTTTTTTTATTGAGTATGCTGGTTTATTACTACTCTATTATCTACTTTTTTAAGTTTCTTTTCTAAAATTATATTAGCTTTCCTAAGTCTTTCATATCAAAATTATTTGATAAATAACTTTTAATTTCTTGAATTATTTTCATTGATGTTCTAAATAATAATATATCATTTATATACAAGCATAATATTATAAAATCTGTATCATGTCTTTTATAATATATATATTTATTATATTTATTTATTTTAATATTATTTTTCAAGATAAGTTTATCAAACTTAATATGCCATTATTTAGAAGCTCATTTTAAATCATAAATAATTTAATTAGTACTTTATATTCTTGTCCTTTTACTTCAAATCTTTAAAATTAGTTTCTATAATTTTTTTCTTCTAATTCTTTATTTAAAAATATAGTTTTTATATCCATTTGATGCATTGCTAATTTACAAATTTAGGTTAAAGCTACTAAAATTTTTAGGATAGTTATTCTAGTTATAGGAGCTCAAAGTAATCTATATCTTTTTTTTGGTTAAATTCTTTTACTACTAGCCTAGTCTTATATATTTTTATTATTTTATATGATCTTAATTTCTTTTTAAAAATTTATTTTGTTCATATAGATTTATTCTCTAGAGGTAAATTAGTTAAAGTCCAAGTTTTATTTTCTATGATTGATTGAATTTCACTATCTATGACTTCCTTAAATATGATGATTTTGATGATAATATCGCCTTATCATATATAGAAGGTACATCATTTACTAAGAATGTGAAGAAGTCTTCTCCAAAATCTTTGTCTACTTTTTTTTTACTTATTCTTAATTCAAGTTTAGTTTCTAGTTCTGGTTACATAGCTCTAAAGGAAGATGGTTCATGTTCTAGAGATCTAAAAATCTTAGTCTTAAAAAAAAATATTTTCGAAGAAAGAGACATCTTTAACTTCTAAGATTGAGTTGTCTGGTATATTACCAATATCTAATTTTTTATTAAGAATCTATAGGCATTGCTATTTTGGTTATAGCCTATAAATACAGCATTTATAATCTTAGATCATAGTTTTCTCTTTTTAGATTCAGGGATATTAATCTTGGCTAGGCATCTTCATATTTTGAACAAATCTAGGTTAGGAGTCCTCTCTTTAAAAAATTGATACGAAGTCTTGCTACTATCCTTAATAGGTATCCTATTTAGGATAAAGCAAGAAGATAGAAGAGCTTTCTATCACAAGTTCTCAGGTAAGCCAGAACTAATAAACATAGCATTTACTATATTCATAAGGGTACGATTTTATGCTCAGCTATACTGTTGGATTATAAAGAGTAAGGAGCAGTCACTTGATGAATTATATCATGTTCTTAATAGAACTAGGAGAATTCATTCGAGGTATACTCCCCTCATTTATCTAATCTAAGAATTTTAATCTTCTTTCTTTATTGATTTTTTACTTCACTCTTATAAATTTAAAACTTATTAAAGATTTCATTTTTATATTTAATTAGATAACAATAGCAATATCTAGAAAAATGATCTATAAAGGTTATTATGTATCTATTACCACCATGGATTGTAGTCTTGGTGAAGTCACATATATCACTATGTATCAATTCAAAGATTGAAATTTTTTTTTTAACTAATTTGAATGATTTTCTTGGTTATTTAGATTTAGGACAAATTTCATACTTAGATGTATTTAAGTTTGATATGGTAATTATTTTTAACTCTATTATATGTTTGACATTTTTCTAAGTGTACATGACCCAACATGTCATGCCATAGATTTTATTTAGATTTATTCATAAAATAAATTTGATTTTCAGCTTTATTAATGAAAAGATTTATTACATTCAGTTTGAATAAGCATTCACTTATATATCCATTTTCTATACAGAAATTATTTTTAGTTATTACAAATTTAGCTGCTGTCGGCATCGGATCACCCCTCGTCTCTTTAGGACTGACCTGCTCTTCTGGACCTGCAAAACAAGGGTTAGAGACCCGGACCGGAGATTCCGGCGGGGGCACTCCGACGGTCAGATAATCCAGGGAACAGATCCTCCTGGTCGAGCCCCTGAGATGGACTCCATGCTAGGAGGAGTGAATGATGTATGAGTGGGGTATAAGCAAGCTGGGAAAGGTGGTGGCTGAGATGAGCTAGAGCTAGATGGCTGAGTCCGGACGATCCTTCCCGCGTATCTCCGGTAGCCTTGAATTCTCAGTCTTCTTGGTGGTTTTCCTGTGTGGCCTCTCTTCCCTCACTTGCTTGGGTGCTCTTAGCTTAGCTTTGGCTTACTTTTCAGCTTACTTTTCACTTACCTCCCTGCTTGTGGTGTTGATGGTTCTTTTATGTCCAGGTAGTTACTGAACGCCTATCTCGGGATCTCCCTCGTGCTAGCAGGCACATGCGGCGGTGTTCCGTGCCGTGGACGGGATGTCTTTCCTAGTTCGTGATAAGGGAAGCTATCATGCGCTCTAACATTCCTTCCGGTCGCTCCATTCGGAAAAACTTGGCAGGGCCTCGATCGGGATCGCCACCCTCAGGATTCAAATTCCTTGGTTGACTTCCTCTTCCGGGTGATGCAGGCGATTGGTGGAGAACGTGGCACCTCGATCAGGGAGCTTTTTCCTTTTCTGGTGTAAGTGGTAGCTATGGATATTTATTACAGCTTAGAGGGCACCCTCGTACAGTCCTTGGGTGGCTCGCTGGCGCCCTAGGAGGGCAGCATCACTCTCTCGGTGGCATGCGCCTTTGTCCGAGGTGGAGGCCGAACTGAAGAGCTAGGGCTCGACCTCGAAGGGGCTCCACTTAGTGGAGGAGGGCTAGGCTCGACTCCGGACCAAGGGGCTCGACTTTGAGAGGGCATGACCTGGAGGAGGAGGGCAGGGCTCGACTCCTACACAGAGGGCTCGGCCTCGGAGGGGCTCAACCTGGCGGAGGAGAGCTGGGCTCAACTCCGGCCCAGGGAGCTCGGCCCTGGAGGGGCTCAATCTGGCCAAGAAGGGCAGGGCTCGACTCCTGCACAGAGGGCTTGGCCTCGGAGGGGCTCAACTTGGCAGAGGAGAGCTAGGCTCGACTCCAGCCCAAGGGGCTTGGCCTCGGAGGGGCTCAATCTGGCGGAGGAGGTCAGTATGCGACTTCTGCGCAGAGGGCTTGGCCTCGGAGGGGCTTGACTTGGCAGAGGAGGGCTGGGCTCAACTCCAGCCCAGGGGGCTCGGCCTCGGAAGGGCTCAATCTAGCGAAGGAGGTCACTCGATCTGGCCTAGGCATCTCGGTCTTGCAGGAGCCGACCTAGCGGAGGATGGAACTCAGCTTCGACGGGCCACCTTGATATGCTGAGTGAGCTCGGCCCAGCAAAGGAGCCTGAGGAGGAAAGTCCACCGTGGCAGCTTCCTCTGACATGGCTCTGACATGGACTACATGTCAGCTTTCTGCCACATCATTTGCCCCTCACTCCTGAGTCCCATTGGCACGGGGCGCTCGGGATGAAGGGAGTTAATGCAATGCTAACGTGGAAAGGTGAGAATCCGATGCAATGATGGACATGATCGCTGGCATTTCATGAAGCGGTTTCTTCAGCCTATCTGGGGAAGCCACGTGGACACGTCCGAGGAGTAGTTATTGCGGGCACAAAATTTAGAGTGGCCACAGTCGAAACCAAATGACAGCCTTGTCGATTGATGATGCATGGCACGGACCTGATGGTGGGGAGCTGTAACGATACGGTCGGGGGTCAGTCACTTTGAAAGAAATGCATCCTTTCCCAAAACACACCTTCTTTCAAATCCTGCATGCCCACCATCATATCGAAGTTCTTCTTTCGCTCCCCTGGCCATCTCTGTCTTCCCAAGTTTATAGTAGGTTAGCCTCCTTCTTCCCCATCCCAGTCGAGTAGAGTTTACCTTCTAGGGCCAGGTTCTTCCTCGGACTCTTGTCTGTCTTCTCTCTTCTTTCTGTTTCTTGGCTTTCATCTTATTCTCCATGTCTCACTTTGGACCAAACTTCCGCCCCACCACTAACTAGGGTGAGGCCGGGTCTTCAAGGCCAAGGCTACCTTCTTCTTCTTCCGATGAGGAGGAGGATGTGGCATGCTTCGAGCTCAGTAGGAGGCCCGTGCCCAGAGGGATAGTGATCAGGGAACCCGCATTTTCTCCTCCACCTTGTCCTCCTCTTCTTCTTCCTGGACCTGCTCCTGAACCTCCTCGATCAATAGGTCCTAGGGGATTGCTTCGATGATCACCGCCGTGGATCTCACAGCCATCCGGGATACCTATGGTATCCTGGACTCCGTCTGGCTCTCGATCCCTCGACCAAGGGAGCGGATCACTTCTAGTGGCCCTCGTCGGATATCTTTCTACGAGGAAACCTTCGCGAATCATGGGAGGCCTCCGATTCTCGTTCCATCCATTCTTTCTCTCTGTCTTGAATAACTACCACTTTGTTCCTGCCAGCTTGTTCCGAATGCCATCAAGACAATTTTTTGCTTTATTATTTTGTGCCATTTTCACGGGATAGTTGCCCGTTTTTCTTTGTTCAGGGCCTTTTTCACCCTGAAACGCCACCCCACCGAGGAGGGGTAGTGGTCCCTTTCTTCCCGTCCAAGGGGCATTAGGTTCGAACTCCTCTATTCCATCAAAGGATGGAAGAGTAGATACTTTTTTGCCTCGGTTAAGGGGATCGATTGGGCTTGGAGCAACCTAGATCGGACCCCCAACCAAAACTCTATGGTTGAGGCAGCTAACATGGAGGTATACGACCACTCTGCTCTACTGAGATTCCTTCACTTGAGGTCCTGCTGTCAGAGCAGAATCTCTACGAGGCCGGGGTCGGCCCAACACAAGAGTTGGGTGAGTTCGGCTCGAAACTCCTTTTTCTTTTTCTCTTTCTTTTTTTTTAGAGATGGTGTCTTCCTTGTTTATTCAGGCATGAAGTTATCCATGGATGAGCTCCTTTCGTTCATCGAGGAGAGGACCCGAGTAGACGAGCTCCTTTCATTCACCAAGCAGAGGGGGTCGGTGAGCCTGCCCCGAAGAGGGCCCGAGTAGACGATGGCGCGAGGGACGTACCTGTCGTGCCAGTTAAGCCCACTCCCGAGCCGAGTAGGAGGGTCACCGAACCCATCCCCAAACCTTCGAGGCTGTGCAATCCGGTCCCGGCACTGGAGTCCGAGGTGATTGCCTGGGCCAGATCCGCTGCCGCTGCTACCACAGTGGCATCCCCCCTCCGGAGATCGTCGAGGTCGAGGTGGAAGGAGAGCCAGAAAGTGCGGGGTCGATGTCAGTGGTGCCATCCGGGATGGTGCCGAGCTCGCAACCTGTGTCGGAAGCTTATTCCGCTGATGGTGCGGGTGATTCTGCAACGGCGATGAGCAAGAGAGACAGGGACTACTGCCGGGTCCCCTTTAGGTTGGGACCCAATGTCTCCTTGGCCAAGGACCCGGCCCTCATCGAGCTCATGATGGATTTCGCCGTCCAGTCATGCGACCGGCGAGAGAGGGCCGGGAAACTTTTGGGCGACACCATCAGCGCCACCTTCTCCCATCTCTTCTGTATGTGCTTCTCTGCTCTGCCTTGCTTCCTTTTTATTTATTGTCTTTATGACTGACATCCCCTTCTATGCAGCAATGTGCGGAGCTCCTGCTCATCAGGGATTATTGCCGCACCTGGGCTAGGAGGGATAGGGAGCGAGTGGTGGAGCTCGAGTCCTTGAACGTCGAGCTGAGGCGGAAGAATGATGAGGCCTGGGAGGCCAATATGAAGGTCAAAGGGCTCCAGGGTGAAGTCGCTAGCACCAAGCGACTCTCGAAGGAGCTCAAGGCCAAAGGGGCTTGGCTGAAGGAGCTCAGAGCCGAGTTGGAGGCGGCGAAGGAGCGGGGTGCCTCCACCGAGAAGAAGGCCGCAGCCGCCGAGCAAAAGGCTCTGAGGCAGAGGGGAAGGTTTCCACCGCCGTCAGCTCAGCAGAGGCTGTAAGGAAAGAGGAAGCCGAGGCCATCCATCGGGCTGAGGATGCAGAGAAGAGGGCGGCGAGATGACTCGCAGGATAGAGGCTGCTGGGAAGGAGGTCATCGATGCGGTGGCCAACTACAAGGCCTCCCTGGAGTTCAAGCTCGATTTCAAGGAGGCGGCGACAGACTCCTTCTTCAAGGGGTTCGCATATTGCCGGTCTCTGTTGCGCTGCATACTTTCAGATAAGCAGATGGCCGTCATCCACCTTCCAGGCTCTGCGGGGAGGACACCTTCGGCTCCTGCAACGGCGATGGAAGAACGTGCGGTCGCGACTGAACCGACCCTGCAGGTGGCGATGGCTGAACCGACTCCACCGGCGGCGATGGCTGAAGGAGGGGCCCCAACCCCGGAGGCTGAGGAGGGCGAGACCCCAGATGTGCACCATCCGGGGATGGCTCCGGCTGAGTAGAGTAGGGCTCCTTAGTAGCTGTAGCCATTTCTTTTTTATTTTCTGACCTAGGCTGCCCAGCATGTCGGGGCCTAGGAACAATGTAATATTTTGCCAAGTAAATAAAAATGTTTTCATCAACTTGACTTGTTTCTTCTCTTCTTTGCTTGTTTCTTTGTAATGCAAATGTTTCCTCTCAACTTCTTGGCCATCTGGATGCTTGAATAGGTGAAAAGGTGAAGGAGTAGTATTTGTCTTGCTTGATCATGCCTGGCTGGGGGGTGAAGTAGTTGTGAAGATCTCTCCGCTCTGATCGATGTCAGGAAGCTTGGGTCCTGGTGTCGGAAGGGCGTTAGATCCAAACTTTGATTACCGAGAGGCTAGGATCCTGGTGCCGGAGCAGGGTCCGATCTTTGAAAGCTAGGAAGCTGGGCTCCGGTACCGAAGCAGGATCCGGTCTTTGGTGCTGGAGGGTCGTGAGATCCGGGCTTAGAATGCCAGGAAGCTAGGCTCCTGATGTCGGAGCAGGGTCCGGTCTTTGATGCTGGAGGGTCATGAGATCCGGGCTTAGAATGCCCTACCAAAGCAGGGTCCGATCTTTGGTGCCGGAGGGTCATGAGATCCGGGCTTAGAATGCCACGAAGCTAGGATCATGGTGCTGGAGAGTCGTGGAATCTAGGCTTTGAGTGCCATACCTAGGGTCGGGCAATGGTTCTCCTACAAGACAAAAAGGTTTGCACAAGGGGAATCTTGATTATTAGTGAGGAAGGACCTTACACTGTTGATGCGGAAGAGCTGGGCTCCGCGCCTCGGTGCCGGAGAGCTGGGCCCCGAGTTGAAGAACCGGAGAGCTGGGCCCCGGGCTTGAGTGCCGGAGAGCTGGGCCCCGGGCTTAAGTGCCGGAGAGCTGGGCTCCGCGCCTCGATGTTGGAGAGCTGGGCCTCGAGTTGGAGCGCCGGAGAGTTGGGCCCCAGGCTTTGGTGCCGGAGAGCTGGGCTCCGGGCTTAAGTGCCGGAGAGCTAGGCCCCGGGCTTGAGTGCCGGAGAGCTGGGCTTCGGGCTTTGGTGCCGAAGAGCTGGGCTCCGGGTTTGGACGCTGGAGAGCTGGGCTCCGGGTGGAGTGCCGGAGAGCTGGGCCCCAGGCTTGAGTGTCGGAGAGCTGGGCTCCGGGCTTTGGCATCGGAGAGCTGGGCTATGGATTTGGATGCCGGAGAGCTGGGCTCCGGGTTGGAGTGCCGGAGAGCTGGGCTCCGGGCTTTGGCACCCGAGATCTGGGCTCCAGACTTAAGTGTCAGAGAGCTGGGACCCGGGCTTGAGTGCCAGAGAGTTGGGCTTCGGGTTTGGATGCTGGAGAGCTAGGCTCCGGTAGGAGTGCCGAGAGTTGGGCCCCGGGCTTGAGTGCCAGAGAGCTGGGCTCCGGGCTTAAGTACCGGAGAGCTGGGCTCCGGGCTTAGGCGTACCGGACCTTGGGTCGGGCAGTGACATCCCTGCAAGGCAGAGTGCGATTTGTGCAAAAGAAAATCTTTATTATTATAAGGAGAGAGCTTTACACTACTGATAATATTTTCTCAGGTTACAGGCATTCCACGTTCGTGGGAATCTATCACCGTCCAGATCCTCGAGATAGCAGGTTTTATGTGGAAGAGCTTCGGCCACCTTGTAGGGGCCTTTCCAGTTCAACGAGAGTTTACCGCACTCCTAGGGTTGAGATGCTTCGGCTCTGCGCAGCACCAGGTCATCGGGTCAAAAAACCTTTGACCTCACTCGCACGTTGTAGTACCGGCCACTCGTTGCCTGTATGCTGCCATCTAGAGTCGAGCTTTGTCCCTGGTTTCCTCAAGGAGGTCTAGGTTGAGTAGAAAGCGTGTTGGGTTCTCCGCTTCTTCATACTACTGTACATGCAGTGCTGGCATGCTAAGCTCGATCGGGATAACAATCTCATCATCGAAGACAAGGTTGAAAGGCATTTCATCCGTCGCCATTCTGGGCGTTGTGTGGTTGGCCCACAGAACACTTGGGAGTTCCTCCGCCCATCTGCCCTTGGCTTGATATAGCCTGGTCCTGAGTCCTTGGAGGATAGTCCGATTGGTTACCTCGACTTCCCCGTTTGTTTGGGGGTGAGCCACTGAGGTGAAGCGGTGTTGGATGCCGTGCTCTGCACAAAACCCTTCGAAATCTCGGTTGTCGAACTGCCTTCTGTTGTCGGTGATGATGCAGTGGGGAGTCTAAAGCGGTAGATGGTAGATTTCTAGAAGAACTGGGACCTTGGCTTCCGTGATCTGTGCTAGTGGCTCTGCTTCCATCCACTTGGTGATGTAGTCAATAGCCACCAGCAGAACTCTTCGTTCCCTGGTGCCGGGGGAAATGGTCCTAAAATGTCCATTCCCTACTGGGCAAAGGGCCAAGGAGCAGAGAGCTAAGAAATCGGCGCCACCGGTTGATGCTGTATGTGAGCATGGTGCTGGCATTTGTCGCTCTTCTTTACGAAGTCGGCGGCATCCTCCCTCATGGTCTCCCAGAAGTATCCCCGGCGAATGGCTTTGTATGCCAGCATCCTTCATCCCATATGGTTCCCGCAGAGACCTTCATGTATCTCTTGGAGTACGAAGGCTGCCTCTGTAGGCCTGAGACACTTCAGGAGCGGGTAGGAGTTGGATCGACGGTAGAGCTGTCCTTCCATCAGGACAAATCGGGAGGCTTTCTTCTTGATGAGGCCGGCTTCCGTGCGGTCCTCTGGTAAGATGCCATCAGTGATGTATTTATTCCTCTGGTAAGGAATAACTTCGGCCATGATACGGTCGGTGTAGGTGGGCGTAGATCATCCACAATCAAATCATCGGGATCCTTCAGCTCCCACATTCTCTGTTCCCGCACTTCTCCATCTCTGACTCGATGGCTCTGAATCTCCCATCGTAATCGGGAGTCTGCTTCGGTGCCCTCTCCATGGAGGTGGAGTTTTCGGAGGAGGATGAGGGAGTTTACCTAGGCCTTTTCCCTTTCCGTGGGGAATCGGCGGACCTAGGCAATCTCGAAGTTCGGCCTTCAGGAGAGGGCCAAGAACGGGGGGAGAGATGTGTGGGATCCTCCCGTGGAGCTCTCTTCCTTCGGGACCGAGATCTATGTCTGGAGGCGGCCGGTGGGTTTCCCACCGAAAAAGCTTTGTTCTGGAAGTCCTGAACCATGGCCATGAGGTTGGTGACTTGGTTCACAAGGGCTTCAAACTGCTGTAGTCCCACAACAACTGCGGGAAGTGGGACGTTGTTCTCCCCCGGGGGCGCACCCCCTTGGCATGGAGCACGACTTCGACTTGTAGAAGCTATCTGAGTCTTTCCTCTCACTATTTCTCCTTGTCTAGGAGGGAGCCTAAAGAGTGCTATGTTGCCCCCCTTCCTGGCACGCCAATCTGTTGGCGTGGAGTCCCTATATCGGTCGGTCGGAGCTGCTGCATCACAGGACTGCTCCCTAGTTCTCCTGCAAAATAGGTCCCTTGCCGGAGTTGTTCAGGTGGGGGACACTCCAATACCTAAGTCAGTGACGGATCCTAGTCACAGAATGGGGAAGAGCGTCGAGAGTATAAGGAAAAGGCTCTTAGAGTATGTGTGAGTATATGAATATGTGTGTCTGCCCGTACCTCTCTCGAGCCATTCTTCTTACCGCCATTTAAGAGGAGGCCTCCGGCCTGTGGCCCGCCCATTTTCTGGTGATTATGGGGAGTCGATTTCTTCCCATGATTGGCGATCGTGGGTTGTCATTGAGCGGTTCCGACCAGACCGGAGGTATGGCAGCTGGAGTTACGCACTATGATCGTGGCATGGAGATTGTCAATTGTAACCGTTGGTTACAGTTGCCTATCTGGGCCAAATTATGGTCCCATCTTTGGATTTCTCCTGTTTAAGGAGATTCTCAGTCGGAGACTTAGTCCTCTGTGTGGGTCGAAGACTCGGAGTCTATCCAAGGTCGGAGATCATGCCTCTGGAAGAAGCCGAAGAGTGTGTCTTCAGGAGTCGTCGAGGAGCTTGGTCTTCGGTTAGGGCCAAAGACATCATCCGAAGATCTGGCTCTCGGATGTCGTAGACCGGTGAGAAGCCTTGGATTGCCTGTAGTTGGCATGACCTCTCCTTGTTCGAAGTCCGTGGTCCGGAGAAAAGGGCTTCGGCTAACCGAACCGGTGTTCGGTTCGTAGCTGAACCGGGATATCCCAATACTAATCTTAAAACTTGTATCAGTTATAGGACTTCATATTTAACTTGTTACATTTCAAGTTGTAAAGAAATTGCATATAAAAATGTGGATCAAATACTTATTTATCAAGATGGAAAATTGAGTTCAAGAAAGATAAATCAAAAAGATTCATTGTTAAATGCTAGTAGAAACTATAATTGAGTATGATTTGTCTTTTCTTTTATTGGATTTGAAAATAATAGGATTTGGTCAAATTACTTAAATCCAGATGCAGTGATGCATTCTAGGAATATTGTTGTCTTTGATATCAAAAAAATCCATATCAAAGAGAAAGATAAACATAAGCAAGTCATGGCTAAGATTCCTAATAGAGTGTGTTTAACTTTTGATATATAGACATCATCTACTACAGAGAGTTATTTTGTTTAAGTATCCATTTTGTTAATAAAAATTAAAAATTATATAGTAAAATTCTCAACTTTTGTCAGATGAAATCTCCATACACTAGAGCTAAATTGGAAACAACTATATTTAATTATTTGAAGCAATAAAAAATGGATAAAAAAATTTTCTCTTATCTTGGATAATGCTTTTGCTAATAATAATATGCAAGATATCTTGAAAAACTATTTCCATTTGCAAAATGGCTTGGTATGTGATAGTGAATTCTTTTACGTGTAGTGTCCTGCTCATATATTAATTATCATTATTCAAGAGAGCTTAAAAATAGCTAGTAAAGCATTATTTAAATTAGAGGAAGTATCAAGTATATGAGAGTTAGATAAGAGGATAATTAAATTTCAAGAATGTGTTCAGCAAGCTAGCATTGACACAGAAATTGGTTTAAGGTTGGATGTGTCAACTAGATGAAATTTAATATAATTAATGCTTAAAAGTATAAAAAAATATCAAAAAGCCTTTGATATTTCTCCATATATTGATAGAAATTATAAATATTGTCTAACAGATGAAGGGTGAAAGAAAGGAAACAATGTATGTGAATTCTTGGAACCATTCTATGATATTATAAACATAATCTCAGGTTCATCTTATCCGACCTCTAACTTATATTTTATGAAAGTTTAGAAAATTGAATATATGCTGAATAAGAACTTGTACAATGATGATAAGATAATAAGGGAGATGGCTACTAGAATGAAAGGAAAGTTTGATAAATATTAGAAAAATTATAATGTGGCACTTGCTTTTGAAGCTATTCTTGATCCCCGAATGAAATTTAATTTCTTAATTATTACACAAAGATTGACCCTTCAACTTTCGAAGAGAAGGTAAAAAATATGAAAGAAAAATTAGAGAAGCTTTTTGAAGAATATGCAATCAACTTCAATTCCCCAAGTGTTTCTCCATCATCCAACAAGTCCATCTTGTTGCATAGGCCTAGTGAAAGTGGGAGTAACCACAAGAGATCAAGAATCTTCGATGTAAGTTTTGTATTTTTTAAAAAAATTCAACTTTTTAAATTTTTTCTAGTTATATATTAATTATTATATCTTATTTCTTTTATTTATATTTTATCTATTTATTTAAAATATTATAGGAGTTTAAAATGTTTCAGAATGAAAATATTATTGATACTGGCAAGTGTGAATTGGATATTTATTGGGATGAAATAAAACTTGATTATGACCATTATGATGATTTGGATGTTCCCAATTATTGGAAGACTAATGAAAAATGATTTTATACTCTCTTTGTCATGGCACATGATATATTAAGCATTTTAATTACTATAATAGCATCAGAATCTATTTTTAGTATTGGTGGCCATGTTCTCACTAAATATAGAAGTTCTACCATTCCTAAAAATGTCCAAATTCTAATTTGTACTTAAAATTGGTTGCATGGCTTTGTTCCAAATTATGGTGATAATGTTTCTTGTATATTTGTTATATATACTTTATAATTTTGGTTCATTAATTTATTTTTAGAATTAATTATTTAATTAATTTTTAATTGGTTGTGAATTTTAGATGAAGATGATTGCTGGTCTTGAGACATCAAAAGTGGATTCAAATGTGCTTTAAGAAGATGAATTTGTAGAGGAATAGTTTATTTGATTTGATGTTGTTTTCCGAGTCCGAAGAAGATGAATTTGTAGAAGATAATAGTTTGTTTGACTTCATATTATTTTTGAGTTTGATACACTATGGATGATACAGTTGCCTTATGTTGATCTAACTTTTGCATTATGGTAGTATGGAAAGGATTTACATGAGAAGATAATATTTTGGATCATGTTCCAGTTTTCAGTTTGTCTTTGTAAATTTATTTTACTTAATGCTTTTCAACTACATAGAAGAAGTGGACCTTTTTATCCTATTATACACCTGATCATATTGAGGTTTACAAGTTTAGCTTTATTCTTCTTTATGTGATCACTGTGCATGATTATGTTATGATTTAAATGAGTAATATTTTAATGATTACTAAAGTTGTTGCTATGATATGAGAATAGACATTTTCTATAGCATCTGCTATTAGCTCTTTTGTTGGTTGCCTTATTGGGCAGGATTGTCATCTGAAGTGCTTATTTTTATTAGATCATGAGCCACGGAAATGCCATACACAGTTCTGATAGCATTTAGCCATGAACATGCAGCAACCATATGAATGTCTGCTCTATTTGCACCATGCTTTCTGCAAGAAAAGCTCACACTAATGTAATAGACCGAAACCGACTAATCAAGTCTACAATCTGGGGTAATCATCATTGGAGTTCTGTAATGTCTTTCTATAAGCAATCATATTGTAAAATAGATTCTCAATCATTATTTGAGTTCCTTTAACAATGGCACAGGGTCTTGGTTCATGCTCCATTACTCCATGTCTATAAGAAACCCTGTAACCATGCTACTGACCTTCAGTTATAGTTGTCACAGTGACATGACCAACATATGTCATGCTGGCCAAAGCATCTCCTCTAAAACCCATTGATTTAATTGTCTGTAGGTCCCAGGCTTGACAATCTCCATGGTGGAAGAGAGACAAGGCTTTTGGTTTGGAAGGGTGGTTTAGGGAGAGGGAAGTGTGGGTTTTGCCATTTTGGAGGGAGAAGAGGAAGCAAGGAATTCATGAACCCGGAGGCCTAATCTTTTCTAAGCCACAAGCATGCAACTCGGAATGCTTTAAAAATTAAAATATACTTAATTAAATATTTAAATTTGGTGCAAGTGGGCTGCTCGATTCTGGTCCATGACCCATATAGGACCGGGCTAGGTTGAGTTTTCTTAGCCCATTTGTGCAAGTGGGCCTAGCCTAGCTCGACCCATAATGTCAGCCATGTGGGTTAGGACCGGGCCCGGCCAGGTCAACCCACATTGACAATTCTAGGCAAAATACTTCAGAGCACTTGAATAACTTCCTGGAGATTCTGAATCAATTGACTACAATGAAATTATTTCTTAATTATGAAAGGCACAAGCATTGATTTTGTTAAGTTCCTCATAAAATAGTTGGGAGATATTAGTGATGACACCTACTAATTCTACTACTGGTGATAAAGTTGCTTTGACTAAGATGTAGTATATCGAGCGAAGCAAACAGATGAAAGAAGTAGGGTTTGACAGGTACAAGTTTGGAGGCACCAATTACATAGTAGAAAAAGAGAAGCAAAAATAAACCTTTCACAGTAAAAGGGATAGTAAGTACCATAATATGAAAACAAAGAAAAATTCAGACCAGTTAAAGTCTAGGAAAGGTGTCACCTGCTACTACTATAATAAGCTAGGACATTTTGTAGGCCAAGGTATAGCTTTCTACATGGCTGCCGCAAATCCCTTCGTGAATCTCCTGAAGGATGAAGTTTACTTCTGAGCGATGGAGAGAGTGGAGGAGTGGCATTGAGTAAGCTCGTTTATAGAGCTTCTTATCGAGTACCATGAACAAGGTGGATCGATACTTGAGCCTTTTCATATTGACCTTGTCCTTCGGTAGTGTCCCATCCCACAAGTAGTTAATCAAAGGATCCATCCAGCAAGGCTTGTTGCTCACCTATAGGACTGGGACTGGCTCTTCCTTAATACTAGGCTTCTCGAGATTCTCCAGGTAGGCAGTCTTTAGAATATCCACATATCCGAAGGTTGCGAGCCTTAACAATAATTTCGCTTGGACATTCTCTATCCAGGGGACCTGCACCATCTCAAAGGAAAGAAAATATGAAGCAATCTCCCTCACCCATTTGAGAAACTTTTTAATGGTGGAGGCTCTAGTCTCTACTCTCCGCGAACCTACCCCACGATCAATTAGAAATCGCTAAAGGCTATAAGAAGCTGAACCCCAAGCTCATGGACGAGTCTCAATCCTGTAAGAAGGGCTTCATATTCCATCTCGTTGTTAGAGTCCTTGAAGTCAAAGTGAAGTGCCTACTCGATGATAACTCCCTCTAGGTTGGTGAGGATTATCCCGACCCTGGACCCTCCAACATTGGAAGCACCATTAATGTGGAGAGTCCAAGGCTTGCTTACCAACTTCGATCCTAGCTCCACCAGCTCGAGTCCAGTCTTTGCCCTATTGAGGATAGTGCACTCTACGAGAAAGTTTGCTAAAGCGTAGGCCTTGATAGAGGGACGAGACTAGTAATGGATGTCAAACTTATCCAACTCCACTGCCCACTTGGTGATCTTCCTGGAGGAATCAATCTTCTATAGAATCTAGTGTAGGGGCAGATCAAATAGGACCATGATAGAATATGCTTGAAAGTAGGATTGAAGACACCTCACCAAGGTCTAGAGGGTGAAGGTGACCTTCTCCACCCTAAAGTACCAAGTCTTTGCATCCTTGAGGATCTGGCTAATATAGTAGACTGGCTTTTATACTCTATCCTTCTCATGTGATCGACCTTCTGAGAAGTGGCACGGCGATGAAGTAGGTCTTAAGCTGCTTGAAAGAGACTTGGCACTCCTCTGTCCACTGAAAATCCTTGATCTATCTTAAGGCCTTGAAGAAGGCCAGGCACTTATTGCTGAACCTTAAGATGAATCGGCTCAGTGCGGTGACCCCCTGCAAGATGCTGAACCTCCTTTCGATTCATGGGGATGGCATTTCCAGGATCGCTTGAAGCTCTTAGGGTTCATCTTAATTCCATGGTGTAAGACCATGAAACTTAGGAACTTCTCGGAAGAGACCCCAAATGTACACTTATTGGAGTTGAGCTACATATGGTACTTTTATAACAGCATTTGAAAGGTCTCTTCTAAGTCCACCATGTGATGTCTAACCTTGTGCCTCTTCACCGAATATCATTAATATATTTCATATTACGTCCAATATGATCATTGAAGATTTTATTGACTAGCTGTTGATAGGTGGCTCCAGCATTCTTCAGGTCGAAAGGCATGCCCTTGTAGTAGTATAGCCCTTATTCAGTGATGAATGCCATCTTGTCCTCATCCTTAGGCACCATTCGGATATGGTTGTATTCAAAAAAGGCATCGATGAAGCTAAGGGTCTCATGCCCAAAGGTTGAGTCCACGAGCTGACCAATCATGGATAAGGAGAAGCAATCCTTTGGGCAGGCCTTGTTCAAGTCAATGAAGCCGATGCATGCCCGTCACTTGTCATTGGCTTTCTTTACTAGGACCATGTTAGTGAGCCAGTATAGGTACCGAACTTCTTGAATGAAACTGGCCTCTAAAAGCTTCTCCATCTCATATTTAATGGCATGTTGGCACTCAGAGACGAAGCTTCTTTTCTTCTAGAGAACTAGGGGATGTAGGAGATTGACGTTAAGGCAGTGCACCATGATCTCAGGGTTAACACTTGGCATATCTGCTGCTGTCCACGCGAAGATATCAGTATTCATATGGAGGAACTCCACTAGACATGCCCTAGACTCCCCACTCTACCTGCTCCTAATGTAGAACACGCAAGAGGGGTCAGAGTAGTCCAGAGGGACAGGAATTAGCTCTTCTACAGGCTCTCCCTGTTATAACTTTTGCTGGTCTCGGAGGTTGAGGCTCTCGATGGACATGGCTTCCTTCGATTTCTTGCTCTTAAGGGTCACCACGTAGCATTGGCCTTGCCAAGGGTTGATCACCCCAGACCTCGCCTACCCTATGGGGAGTGGGAAACTTCATGGTGGTAAGTTGAGATCATGGCCTATAGAGCATTCAAACCTGGTCTTCCTATGATGGTGTTGTAAGTCGCTGAGATCCTGACTACCAAGAAATCCAGGAGGACCATAGTTTATCTTGGGACTTGGCCTGTTGTCACAAGAAGAGTAACGATGCCTTAGATGGATATGGTGTCTCCAGAAAAACCAATCAAGAAAGAGCTTGCCCTTCAGAGGTAATCCTTGGATAAGTCCATTTAGGAGAAAGCATGAAAAAAGAGAATATTTTTAAAGCTTCCATTATCTACTAGGATTTTTTTTATATCATATTTTGAGATAGCAAGGAGAATAACCATTGGATCATCATGCAGAATTAGAACTCTATCTGCATTAGTGGAAGAGAAAGTAATGGGTTCCTCTTTCATCCTTTGGTGCTTGGGCTGGGGAATCTCTGTTTGGGTGATATTGGCATAGGCTCATTGTTTAGAGGAGCTTGCCCCCCAGTAACCAGCCCGCCTGAGATGGTGCGATAAGGATCCTATTTTCTATAAGGGGTTTGGCTATCGACTTGGGCTCTCGGTCAATGGCCTCCAAGATGCTAGGCTGATTAACATAGCTGCATAGATAGCCTCACAGGATCAGTGACTCGATCTCCCTTTTCATGGTGATGCAGTACTTGGTATCATGCTTGTAGTCTCGATGAAATTAATAATACTTCTTGGGATCCTTCCAGGCCTTCTTGTTCATCTTTCTCGGCCATTGGATAATATCTTGATCCCTGATCTCTATCAAGATTTGCTCCCAGGGAGCATTCCGAGGGATGAAATCCTCACGGTGAGGCTGCGTGGGACTTCTATATTAAGGACAAAACTCTTTGCCATGCTTCTTCTTCTGTTGTTGTTGCTATGGTTGAGAAGGAAGGGAGGACTAGAGTGGTCCTCTCAAGGATACTTCCGGTCACCTTTCTCCTTTTGCTTCTCTATCATGCCTTCCTCAATGTTGACATACTTCTTAGTATAGGCCAGGAGCTCAAGAAGGCTTCTAAGAAACTTCTTGGAGAGAGAAGTAGAAACTACCTCCGAGCAATCCCCTCTTTAAGGCTGATATGGCGATAGAGGGCTTGAGTTCATGAACCTCCAGCATGGCTGCTTTGAAGCAATCCATGTAGTGGCGAAGAGACTTGCCCTCCTCTTGCTAAATAGAGAAGAGGAAGTCATAGCCTCACTCGAGTCTCTTGCTATTCTGAAATTGGGTTGTAAACTATTGGTCAAATTCTTCGAAGGAATGAATTGATCTTAGCAGGAGTCAGGTATATCAAGTTCTTGTCGCTTCTCTGAAGATGGTCGGGAAGGACTTGCACATGAGGGCATCGGATGCCCTTGGAGAAGCATAAGAGACTTGAAGCTCTCCAAGTGGTCCAAGGGATTGGTGGTGCCATCTAGGGCTCCATAGCAGATGCCTTGAAATGGCAAGGCACCGGTTCCTCCATAATCTTGTGAGAAAACAAAAGACAAGCCATGAATCGAGGCTTACTATTCGAAGGCAAGTTCTGTCGATGAAGCTCCTTTAGGTAGCTATCCACTTCTTAGAGCTTATAGGCCAGCTCGCCTTGTCGCCCAGATCATCGGGTGGGGCAGTAGCTCGAAGATTTCTCTGATGAAGTATCATGCATAGAGAAGGAAACAGAACATGGAAGTCAGATTGATGCATCTCATTCAGCTCCCGGCGAGAGTGATGGCTGTGAGATATAGCGGGCTAGGGCGAGGCTCAATGGGAGGCTCACCAGGTGCGCCAGGCTGATCACCTCTCTCGGGGGCCACTGGCTTGGTGAGAGCAATCCTTGGCTTGCTTTACATTTTAGATTGATTATCTTATACCCTGGGTTACTTACCTCACTTGAGAAAAAGTGGGTGCACCGGAGACGGGTGACGGGCTAGCTCCACCTCCAACCTTGGCAAGGCTTGTTGTAGGACTTGAACCCAAATCATTGATGCTTGGACCTGCTGGGTCAGCTGTTGGAACTTCTTGATGGTGATGGCCAAAGTAGTTGGCAGTCCTACCTCCCTTCCTTCTAAAGGAATAAGAGACAGGGTGTCCAAGGTTGTGGATGCTTCGACAGGAACAAACACAATCATCCTCTTCCTTTGGCTATGGTACGGATTGTGGATAAGAGATGTCCAAAAGCAAACTCCAAACCTCAATGAAGTTTACGGGCACCAAGCCCTTCCTCTAGCACCAATCTATTACCGTGCCAGGAGGTGGTGCTGACTCAAGCTCGACTCGAATAATGCTGGAGCTAAGGTGGTTGTTCATGTGAAGTCGGGTCTTATAGGGTCCTACAGTCGAAAGTCGGTCTTGCAAGATAAAGAAGAGTCAGAAAGCCTATACTTAACGGAGTTCTTGGTAGACCCTCCGATGCTTAAGTCAGTCTCTCGGATAGGCAAATAGAGAATGCTTTAGTCCTCTCTATAATTTAGAGTATAGCAAAGGGAAGAACCAGAAAAGGAACGAAGAAGGGTGACAGAATGAGATCTGTGGGATAAGGGGCTCTCAGTACATGTGAGGCCTGCTTCCGGAGAGATGGCATACTAGTGAGTAAAGTTGCCGAAGCCAAGATACTTTGTGTAAAGTAGAAGGTATATGGGTAGGCCTACAAATATCTTGATAGATACTCAGATGGATGCTCATGGAATCAAGGAGCATTAGGGTATGCTCTCAGAATGGCAAGCTCTCTCAAGAGATGTGGGTTATCTATTTTGTTTTGCCTCTCCTTCTTGTTGTTCTCTATTGGCTCATTTACCATGACCTTTGGCCTTTTCTTGGCTTGGCTTGGCTTTTCTTTGATTTTGTTGACTTACTTGGAGGGTCCTAGGGAATGAGTTTATAGGCATATACCTAATAATGCTTATTGCAGAGAAGGTATGATGTGCAATGTAGGGGAGTAGCATCTGGCACATCCCGGTTGTTATAGACATGCCCATGATGGGAGCCATACCATAGTTGGTAAAGAAGGAAGTAATAACCATCACGACACATCTTGTAACCAAGGGTTTCTCAGGTGGTGAGCATTTATGGTAGCCATTTCTGGAGCACGTGCGACTTGGACAGGTAGGGGACAGACCCATCAATGGTCGGTGCTAGGGCAGTAGGTAAGTGAGTGTGAGGCTTGATGTCCAAGTAGTGAGGCATGGAGAGGTAGCTGGTCATCTGAGTTTGTTGGCATGCATCCGATGTGGATTGGGGCTTCGATGCCATGCTAGACCAACTAGATACCGTCGTATCACCTATATTTTTAAATATTATACCTATTGATATTTTAACGTTATGAAATTTATGATTATTAAAGCTGATATAAATAATAGGATTAAATATGGTTTTAATGAGCCAATGCAACATTCATATGTCGCTACCTATAAAAGGCTCCCTGGAGAACCTTTCTTAGCAAGTCATAATCTTCTCTTCTTCTTTTAAGTTAAAAATTTTTGAAAGTTCTCCTGCTTACAAAAAAAACTTTTGTTCTTCTATTTTTTCATTTTTCATTCTACATTTTTTTTTGACAATACTAAAAGAATCTTCATCAACTTCTTTTATGATCATGCTCGAAGGATGAAGTTTTGATCGTATCTTTGAAAAACTTCTTCGATTATACCTGTATGAGAGATGGAAATAATCTTTAAGATAATACCATGCACGTTTTCGATTCAATTTATTGAATTTAACATTTTTTATGAGTTGTATAATTTAAAATTTATTTTATTAATTATTTTTAAATAAATATGATATTTTTATCTGTCTATATTCTAACAATACTTTATTGGTACAACAAACATAAATAATGATAAGAGGTTGCAAGGAGAATTTATAACATAAATTAGAACGGGTACCGCAATGCTATCGTAATTGAAAATTATAATCTAACTTTGGAGAACTTTTTATAATTGAAATTAAGTTGCAACTAAATTATATTTAACCAAACTACCATAATAGGTGCTTCAAATTCTAATAGAAAGGAACAATAAACATAATTAACCACTGGCGAGTGGTGCAGTTGGTTGTGAGACTTTTCTAACAATCAACTGGTAGAAGTTAAGGATATATATAATAAATCCTGTTTACTCGGCTGACGCAGTGGTAAAGTATTATTCCTGGCTGGGGTTGGGGGACCGTCTGGGAGTTCGAGTCTTGGTTTAGGGATAAAATAAAAAATAAAAAAATAATCCTTGGTTCGATGATAGTGAAAAAGTTAGTGATATATATAATAAATCCTGTTTACTCGGCTGATGCAGTGGTAGTCAAGTATTCCCTGACTGGGGTTGGGGGACCGTCTGGGAGTTCGAGTCTTGGTTTAGGAATAAAATAAAAAATAGAAAAATAATCCTTGGTTGGTGATGGTGATATATATAATAAATCCTGTTTACTCGGCTGATGCAGTGGTAGTCAAGTATTCCCTGGCTGGGATTAGGGGACCGTCTGGGAGTTCGAGTCTTGGTTTAAAAATAAAATAAAAAATAGGAATATTTATAATAAATCCTGTTTACTGGTAGTCAAGTATTCCCTGGTTAGGATGACCACGTCCAGGTCTAACTCCTCCCCTCTTTAGTTTACCTAAAAAAAAAAAAAAAAAAACCTAATTCCAAACTAGCCCAGCAGAGCATCCACGCGCCCTGCAGTAGATCAATCCCGTTGCTTGCGATACCGCATCATGCAGCGCGTGCACCGTTCATCATACGATGAACGGCTGCATGCGGACGCACATGTCATGTATAGTACGGCCTGCGTGACTGCGTCCACGCGCGGTCGTGGACGGTCCGCAGAGCATCCACGCGCCCTGCAGTGGATCAATCCCGGTGGCACGTGTCTCGCACCTTTATTTTATTTTATTTATTTATTTATACATAGAACAAAAGCCGGGGGGGGGGGGGGGGGGGGGATAACCCCCGGTGTGTCTCGCACCTTCGGAAGGGTACGTCGTTTCCCCGGTCGTTCGTTGGCAGGTCCCTTTCTTATTCCCCGTGCCGGGGCGATCCTACAAAAATTCCAGCATCCAGAAATAAATATCTTCGCCCATTCCGCGCCTTCCCCTCGTCATCCGCAGCAAAGCCGCCGGCCACTCCGCTCTTCTCCCAAGCTAACCCATGCATCTCCTCCATTCCCAATTCTAACACTAACCCTGACCCTAACGATCGCCATGGACGCCGCTCGGATCCTCACCCCCTGCTTCTCCTCTCCCATTCGGTCCTCCACTTCTCGACCTCTGTCCCTTCTCTCCGGCGCCTTCCGAAGGCCCAGGCTGGTCGCTCCATTTCGAGCTGGACATCGCCGGAACCTGTGCTTGACCTGCTCGGCGGAGACCCTGGTCGCCGGATCGCAGAGGGAGGAAGGGAGCTCGCATGCGCTCCGAGGCGAGAAAGGAGCGGAGGCCGGAGATCTCAAGTCTTGGTTGCACGCGCATGGCTTGCCGCCGTGTAAGGTGGTTCTCAAGGAGAGGCCTTCTCATGATGGGAGGCACCGGCCGATACATTATATCGCGGCAAGCGAAGATATTGAGGTAGTTTACATGCATCACAAGATGCAGTGGGTTTTTTTCTTTGGTTCTTGGGTAGTAAGATTGGGTCTTGTTGGCAGGCTGGTGATGTATTATTCTCAATTCCGAACTCTTTGGTGGTAACTCTGGATAGAGTTCTTGGAAACGAGACGATTGGTAAGGAATCTATGCGTCTTTGCCTTTTCTCTATTCAGTTAATCACTGTAGTTTGCCCAATTTTGCATTGCATGGTTGATGAAACTGAAATCTGCTCGAGAAGCATAGCATTATGTCTTGTTTCAATGGTTAATATGCTGACATCAATATATAGGACATTCAGCATTATCCTGTTAACAGATCCCTTCATTGACATCATTTCAGAAGGTGTTCCCAATGCAAAACTTATAAAATATTTCTGGACTATAAAGATAGGTTATTAATCAATTGCGTTTTTCATATATTAAAACCCTCAAGGCCTCAATTCAATCTCAAATTGTGCTGTTTCATCGAGCCATTTGGTGCACATCTTATAAACTGCCTCCCTCTGATTATTTGACTTCTCGTAAATATTCATGTTCCTGAAGTCTGAAGATAAGTGAAAACTGACCTTCCCCACCCATATTTAGCAAAATTCTCTTGGTACTTCACAACTGGAATCATAGACCTGTTTGACTTTGAGGGTATCAAATAATCAGGATAGTTCTTGTAACTTCACTTTGTTTTATTTTTATTTATCATAGTCATCCTTATTTAAGAGAATATTATTGTTTTATAATGTTTGCCATGTTGATATCTCTTGACATGATCATGCGACTTCAAGACAGATTTGAGTACCACACGCAATTTCATTCTCACGAAACGATGAATTAATGATTATTTGCTTGGTAACATTAGGTGATGCATTCATGATTCATCAAAAGCTTACTTTGGTTTCGTGGTGGGCTCATCTTCAATAGAGCTGAGATCTATACCTGAAGTTAGGTGTTTTTGCTTCCCACAACACAGTCAACTTCTCTTTAAAACCACATTCCAGTTATCTTATGTTTACCCCTCTCTCAACCGCCTGGTTCTTAGAAACAATGATTAAAACAGGTTGATGATGACCGACTGGCAACTACTGCTTTTTCTCCCTATTTCTCATTTTCTCTCCTTTTAATTTTGGGGTTTAAAGTGTTCCTCTTTCTCTCAGAATTTGACAGTGGCCCTCCTCTCTCTCTCTCTCCCCCCCCCCATCCTGCCTCACCTCTTTTTTTTTTTAGTATTTTTTTTTAACACCCCTCTCTATTATGATAATAATTGCTCTATCTCTCATTTGAGGATGACCACTAAGGCAATAACAGTCATGGTATCAAGCTATAACAAGTCTTGAATTAGGAAACATGACTTGGCTTGGTTATTTCTTTCTTGTTCAGTAAACTTAGATAGTTAGAAATCATATGGATGACATTCGTGTCTGCTGACTCTAATTGATAAACCTGACATTAGTCAACTTTTTGGGTGGTGCAGCGGAACTCTTAACAACAAACAAGCTATCAGAATTAGCCTGCTTGGCACTATATCTCATGTATGAGAAAAAACAGGGCAAAAAGTCTTTCTGGTATCCCTTCATTAGGGAGCTTGATCGTCAACGAGGAAGAGGCCAGCTAGCTGTGGAATCACCACTTCTATGGTCTGAAACTGAACTGGCTTACCTGGATGGCAGTCCTACAAGGGTAATTGTTGTTTGTTGGCTTAAACTACCGACAGTTGCCTTTAATCAGATGGTGAAATTTGAATAATGATCCTTAGAGAGTCTAACTCAAGTGCTAAAGTTCTAACAAGATTAAGGAACTGAGAGAATTATATGATGCCATTGAATTTAGGCTGAACTTCTTGAAAGGGATGAAGGAATAAAGAGAGAGTACAACGAGCTTGATACAGTCTGGTTCATGGCTGGCTCATTGTTCCAGGTCTTGCCTCTTTCAAACTTTATGTGTGATGTTTTGATTTGGATTTTGAAGCTCGAGCTTTTGTCGTTCTCATAGTTTTCAGTGCTACGCAGCAATACCCTTTTGACATTCCCACTGAAGCTTTTCCATTCAAGATTTTCAAGCAGGCATTCGTTGCAATTCAATCTTGTGTTGTTCATTTGCAGGTATTGTCTTTAAGTTCCACGCTTTTTGAAAATGCAGGTTCAAATATCACTTTCGGATGATATGATGGCACCAAAAAATTTCATGTTTAATCTAGATAATAATAAAGTAGACCATGGTAGTAGAACATTCAAATGAAACAAAGGTCAAATTGAGTGATTATTTCATCTAAGAAGGATAAGTTATGTAACTTCACTCTTTAAAACCAGTAAAAATATAGATTTGATACCTTTCTGGTGATGCTATGACTATTTTCTAGATCACCAAATCCTTAAGTCTGGAAAATGAGGTGTTGATGATTGAGTCTGAGATTCCTTTTCTTTTCTCCTCCCCCGCCTTTGTTTGGTGGAGGTGAGTTTTGGGGGATGGATGCTTCAAGTGTTCAGTCAATATTCCTTTGCATTTTATTACACAAGTGGTACATGTTTTGATCCTTTTCTTTTCCCAAATAATATGATGCTCATCATTCCTTTTGGGAAATTGTGATGACATTACTGCATATCTGACGTGAAACTGTGATGCTTATCTAGATTGTACATACAACATATAGGAGGACTGTGTGGTTCCCTATACAAAGCATCACCGTGACTTTACCTAGAAGAAATGAACACAATATTCCATAGTCAAATAGATTTCTTTTATTTGCATAAATCAGAACAGAATCATATTTAGGTGCATTTTTGGAAGAAAGAAAACTTTTGGTAGGCCAGATATATGAAGGCATAAGATTTTTAGTTACTTATACTTCCTTGTTTATTTTTTCTTGATAAACTGAACGCTTATAAAACGTGAAATATTAGAAGAGGCACTAGCAATCAGGAAACTGAAACAAAGGAGATTTTAAGAAGTATGAGAGAGTTAAGATTTAAAATCAGATAGATACTTCCATAATTATGAAGAATTGCTGAGCAATCTGAATATATTTATTAGTGTCTCTTTGAATGTGATCTTGAAGGCTAGGTGAATGCTGGATGAATAAAAAATGAATATTGTCACTATTCAATGATAAAGAAGGCATACAATGGACACTAAATGACTTGAAATTAACTTTATGCCATGTCAGGAGGCTATGGGAGATGGCTATCTGGAAGACTACATTGAATTTCTAGAATTCCATTTTTAACCTCATCCTATCATTGTCAGAGAATAAGGTTATAATTATTCTCTTTCTTCTTTGGTATGCTAAAGGATTCTTGTATGAGAAGTCACCTTCTTCTGGTCATGATTTCAATCCTTCAACTTTATTTTATTATCTTTTCCGGATCATTATTTTTGGACTTGATGTGTTATTTGTATACCTAAAAGCCAATTTAGCATATGCATATTTTCTTTCTAGGATATAATTTTGTGTTTAATATTCTTAAATTGGTTAATTTTCATGCATGTTACATATGTGTCAATGCATTGTCCAAAGAATTAATAAAAGATGATATATATTCTTAATAGTTGAGAATTTGAGGTATAAATTAATAGAAGATGACACATATTCTCAAAATTGAAAATTTGAGGCATGTATCGTTATATTTATTAATTTCTAAATTATTTCTGATCGTTGGATCATCATAGGAACGGTGATCGATCTGTCAAGATCGGTGCATGGATCACTTCTCTTTGGATAGACGAGCTCGAGTCTACAATATGGAGACACCGGAGTGAGAGTGCAAGTAGTTATTAGAAAACAATGGTACTGGACATGATCATACAAGAAGTCACTTGGATGTTACTCACTCGTCAGTGACTTTCTTGATGCTATGATAGTATGAATGGTTATTTGATCTGCGATATCTCGGCTATTCACAATAAGCTTGCTATAGTTTGACTACATAATTACTTGATCTCCTAGCCATTTGGGTCCTTGCAGTGTATGTTGGCTGCAATAGGTTCGCTGTAGGAGTACGGTGTGCATTTATATAGGATCTATCGATCTCGGTAGATGAGGATAGTTTTATGTGATTTGTAAGATCGAGTTCTAAAGACCATTCCCATGGCAGTGTGAATAATAGAAAAGAATTTTTTTTAGATTTCACATTATGAACTCGAGTAAAAAAATCCTAAATATGATAGACGATGCGATTTGATAAGTTTTTCATAATCTCCGTGTTGTCGGGTCTTGTCGGGATTTACGATAGAAGAACTGAATCACATAATTACTACAGCTAGGGGTTTATTAATACTATTTTGCTAGGTTGCCAATTTATATTGCTAGATGTCATTAGTGGATTATAAGACTCACAGGATCATTTTAATAATCGGTGATCCTAGTTGAGTAGAGTTGGAATTGTTTCAACCAATTGAAGGGAGTTATACTGGTTTGATGAAAATCATAGCATATCTTACTACCAGACATAATAGAACCTATGGGACCACACACAATAAGGGTTTGACTCGATTAAATATTTGTTTCATGTTTTCGAATCGCAGCAAGATTCACTTATCAATGTGATCGATGATTGGAACAATTTATAAAAGAGGACTTCCTAAAGTTGCATTTGGTGCATTGCCAGGTAATCTTGAAAATAATGTGGATTGCTAGCAATGTAGATTGCAAGTAATGTGGATTATTATGTTTGGTACATGTAGATAATGTTTGTTGACTCTGGTATTGATTTTGATGAATGACAAAATACTTAAGTATATTTAAGTACTAACCGTGTGCTAAAAGTGTGTTTATTAGAACATGATACTCACTTGTTGAAAGTTTAAACTGCTTGTCATCTTATCGAAGAAGTCAGTTTTGTGGTTGAAAATTTAAGTTAAATGAACCTTGGTACATAAGAATAATCTTAAAGGGTTCAAATTCTAAGTTTGGAAAAGTTTCAACAGAGTTTCAGAAGAGTTTGAGGAAAGTTTCAGCCAAGTGTCGATTCATGGAATAAGAAGTATCGATTCATGGAATAAGAAGTGTCGACTCATGAATAGCAAATGTTGACTCAAGGCCTGAGACCAAAAATGATACAGCACATGCTGATTTTAGGATTCTGGTCAAGTGTCGACACTTGCAAGTTTGAAGTATCGACTCATGAACTGAAGTATCGATGCTTGTAGGTTTGAAGTGTCGACTCATGGACTGAAGTGTCGACACTTGCAGGTTTGATAGCATAGTAATGACTAGTTTTTTGAAGTGCATAATTTTTTCAATTTATTTCTAACGGCTAGTTTCTCTACTCCAACGGCTATAAACGGATTTTTAAGGGTTGGAAAGCTATTTAAACATCACCAAACACAAGGAAAAGCAATCCTTTGAAGAGAAAAATTTCATTCATCTTAAGGATTCAATATTTGAGAGAGTTGAGCTTTCAAGCCATCAAAATTCAAAGAGAGCATCCAAGTCTACATCTTCAAGCATCAATCAAGGCTTTAATAACTTAGAGACAAGCTTTTTCAACATCATCAAAGTGCTTCAAAGGGATATTTGTTTTTATTTAGAAAGCTTTTATTTTGTATTTTCATACTTATATTTGAGCTTTTATTGCTACTAGTTTTAAGTGAATTGAAACTAATATTGAGGTTTGTTGGTGAGCCTTTGTATGAAAACCAACTAAGATTGTTGGTAAGCCTTTTGTGAAAACCAACAAGGTTGTTGGTAAGCCTAAGTTACAAAACCAACTTAGTTTTTGGTTAGCCTTGTAAAAATCAAGAGATTTTTGGTTAGCCTTTGAAAACCAAGAGGTTTTTAATTAGCCTTTGAAAACCAAGAGATTTTTGGTGAGCTTTGTGAAAACCAAGAGATTTTGACTTGTGAGCCCGTTAAAACAAGTTGGGTTTGACTTGTGAGTCCGGTGAAAACAAGTTGATTGTAATCTTGATGATTATAGTGAAATTCCCAAGTGGACTTTGGAAAGTGGATATAGGTGCTTAGAGTTCACCGAACCACTATATATCTTTGTGTTTGTGATTGTTTTTACCCTACTTGCATTTACTTTACTGTTTCCGCTGCATATTATTATTAAGCACACAAACACTTTGGCAAAATACAAGTACTTGATTTGAATTAGCACATACTTATTTAAATTATTATAAAAAATTTTTAAAATCCAATTCATCCCTTGCTTGGGTAGCATCGCTGGGCAATAATGTTGCATAATATAAAATCAAATTTTCAAAATATTCTTAAATTAAATCTATATTTTATTTATAAAGTTATAATTTTTTTGATATTTTATATAATTATTAAAAATTAAATTTTTATAGTTTATATTATAAAATATATAAAATATTTTATATTTGTATAAAAAATAAAAGAATTTAAATTTTTTTATACTAAATAAATTTAATATAAAAACTTATATATTAAATAGATAATATATTTAATATCAATATACTACATTGTATTAAATATATTATATTATTTTAAAATATAATATAATATATTTTATATTAATATTATAATATTATAATGTTACATAATATATTATATAATATTTTATTTCATAATATTATAAAATAAAATATATTAATATAATATAGTATTAAATTATATACTATAATAACATTATATTTATAATATTATATTATAATATATTATACTATTATAATGTATTATAATATTATATAGTTTATAATATATATTATATTCTAATATTATATAATATAATATTAATATTTTAATATAATATTATATAGTTTATAATATATATTATATTCTAATATTATATAATATAATATTAATCTTTTAATATAATATTATATAGTTTATAATATATAATATTATAATATTATATAATATTATATTAAAATATTATATTATATTATTATAATGTTATACTATATTTTATATTATATTATAATATAAGAGGAAGGGAAAAGAAAAGAGTAATAATGTTGAAAGATTATTTGGAAGGTGATAATCTAGATTACCACCCTTTCCAGAGGCAATCCAAATTGTCTCTTGGAAGGCGATCTAGATTACCAGGTAATCTACCAAACGAAATAATGTGGTGGGGTCTCTTTAAATTACAGATAATATGGATAGATTGGATAGATTGCTTACTGCCAAACGCAATCTAAGAGTTAGCAAAAGGAGGATCTACTTGCAAAGTGTTGCAAAGATAATTAGGATTTTAAATCCTAGAGTCCTAATTAGCTAGGACTCTTTTCTTGGTTTAATTTGCATCTAATTTAGTTTACAAATCGAATAGGATTTGGACTAGATCAAATTGACTTTAAATCAGATTAAAACTCTAGAGTCCCAATTGACTAGGACTCTTTTCTTGGTTTAATTTGAATCTAATTTGGTTCACTAGTCAAATGGGATTTGGACTAAATCAAATTGACTTCCGGTTGGATTGAAACTCTAGAGTCCCAATTGACTAGAACTTCTCTCAATTTAATTTGAGTCTAATTTGGTTTACTAGTCAAATTAAATTTGGGCTTAATCGAATTGACTTCAAATCAACTCAAAATCCTAAAGTCCAACTTGGCTGGGACTCCTTTACTTCCTCTAGGACTCTTTCTCCACTTCCTTCAGGGCTACTTTTCCATTTTCTCTGGGACTCTTTTTCATGTTGACTTGACTCTTTTTTTAAGTTAACGAGGACTCTCCTAGAGTCCTCGTTGAAATGGAATTGCACAATGAGTTGGGGCACAAAGGAAGGATGGCGACACCGTGATTTTTCTCATGCAAAAGAAGAGGGGCACCCAAGTGTTGGTGCTCCCTTGGGAGTCCTTTTGTCTCCCAACCTCTTATACCATCTCATCCCATGTTTGAATTTGATTCAAACTTAATTTCAAATTTGATCTGGAAATGGATGGGGTTAATCTTAAGGGAGTTGGTTTTATCAGGATGAGAAGGTGTCAATCATAAAATGAGAATAAGGTGCCCTTTGAATTTTTGTTGCACATTTTTTGAGAAGCAAAATTCAGATTAGCACCTCATCATATCTTTTTGCGCCCCACCTCTTTCCTGATGCCACCAAGAGAGAGAGAGAGAGAAAAAAAAGGGAAAGAAATATTGGTGCCCTCCGTTCTTGATGCCAATAGGAAATCCCTCTCCTCTTGTTGTTCCTCATGCGTGAAGGAGTTCATGCGAATTGCTATTGCTATCTTCTTAAAGGTCCTTGAAAAGAGAAGGTGAAGAAGATCCAAAGGAGAGAATCCTGCAAAGGGAGCTAGCGTCCCAGTGGATTCAAGACTTTTGATCAAGATCTTCCCTTGAAGATACCTGTAGAGGCCGAATGTTTGTGTGGCTAGTGAGAAGACCTCAAAATCCATGGATTATCAGATCACGGTGAAGATATACCCGCACCAAGTTGCTGCTACTATCTTCTTCAAGGTCCTTGAGAAGAGAAGGTGAAGAAGATCCAAAGGAGAGAATCCTGCAAAGGGAGCTAGCATCTTAGTGGATTCAAGACTTTTGATCGAGATCTCCCCTTGAAAATACCTGTAGAGACCAGTTGTTTGTGTGGCTAGCGAGAAGACCTAAAAAATCCATGGATTATCAGATCATGATCAAGATATACCCGCACCAAGGTGAAGGATGAGATCTTTCGCTAATGTATATAGATCTGAATATTCTAAATTTTCTGATTTTATTTAGAATAGGAACAATATTTTGACATAAGGTTGTCCTTGCATAACGATGGATTCGTTGTGCTGAATGGTTATTCTAGAATGTTGTTCATAACATGTTGATTTAGACCTAATCTTAATATCTTATATGTAGGATCCTGTTTAGGTATTTTAAAGATGAGATCTTATGCATGTTTAGATTAAAAAGAGTTTTAATTAATTTTATTCCGCTGCAAAATTCTGATCTTGAAAAGAAAAAAAAAACTGTATGCATAAAAACACCGGGAAAAACTAACCTGATGATCTCATTGAACTAGATAAAATGTCATTTTAGATCACTGATGCAAACTCGGTGCTGCTACTGACATTTTATCTAATCTAACACATGATCTGCACCAGCTACATTCATTCTATTAATCAAAAGGACTTTAAGATAAATAAGTATGTTTAAATATGTTTCAGAATGGTGAGTTATGTTGAGGAGCACCCATGGAGTGTTTTTGGATTGTCCATTGAAGATTTGACGAGGCAGTTCTAAGAACTGTTTTGCTTTATGAATAAAAAAACTGGAGAACGAATAAGGCATGCAATGTTGAGGTTTGATAAATGCAAATGGGGAATGCTGTTGTGTGCATGTATGTCTGTTTGGCATGATGAACTTTCTTAATGGTAGAGAAATAGCAGCATGTATGACAAAGGGGAAGAAGGAAAGAATATTCACATTTTTTTCATTTACCTATGTAAATGTCGATCTACATATCCTCAAATTTTTTCCTTATCCTGAAGGGGCTTCCATCTAATGTAATATAACCATAAATTTACTATTTAATAAAAATACTTTCTTGCCCAACAATAACAACAAATACTTTCTTAAAGGCTTTATCCATTCAACACTCGTAGAACTTCCTTAGATCATGTTTATACAAATAATTATAAGATTTTCATGTAATAAATAAACTTCTAATTAATGCCAAGTAATCCATCCTCAATTGTGTGCCATGTTTTTTTTTTTTTAATTTTAATTTTTACAATATGGATTTTGAACTTCATCATGCCTTGTGACAAAGGGTCCATACTCGATAACACTTTGCCCTTCTTTGAAGTGGAGGTTGTTTGCATTAAAGGGCCCAATTGTTATTTGGAAGAAGTGAATTGTATATCTGATAATGATGAAAAGCAGTTGCAGCAAGAGTCAGGAAATACGCTAGAATTATGAGCCCCACCTGTTTCCTGCCTTGGGAGGAAAAAGGAGAGACACACTGGATTATAAATTGTGCTAGAGAGATCCCCATAAATTGCGAGTATGCTAAACATGACTCTTAGATTTGAATTCAGTGCTAAGATTTTTTTCCTTCATGACATCTCAGAATTTTGTGGCAAAATATATATTCTTCAACACACAGTTATGCCAAATCACATTATTTTCTTTTCAGTGGTGGTTGATCTGATCAAAACTGCTTTCTAGAATAAAATGAAATGTTAATGTGTTATTTTTTTAAATTATTGAGAACAGAAGGTCAATTTGGCTCGAAGGTTTGCCTTAGTTCCTTTGGGGCCACCGTTGTTGGCTTACAAGAGCAACTGCAAAGCAATGCTAACTGCTGTCAACGATGCTGTCGAGTTGGTGGTTGATCGTCCATATAAGGCTGGGGAACCGGTTGTTGTATGGTATCATATTATCTTACACTGTAAAAGTTGCTTACTCTGCTGGTGGTTGCTTCTGCATCCATGGTTTACTCATGGTTTTAGACAAGCACTTTTGCATGTACATGTGCAATATATTATGTTAGATGCTTCAAGCTTTGTAGATTGTATAGGTGTGGACCACAACCAAATTCAAGGTTGCTTCTCAATTATGGTTTTGTCGATGAAGATAATCCATATGACCGTATAGTGGTTGAGGTGAAATCCAGGTTCCCACATGTAAATTTTACATTTTCTCACTTATCTGGTGTGATTTTCTTGTATTTGTCATTTCTGATACAGGCATCCCTGAATCTGGAAGATCCTCAATACCAAGAAAAGAGAATGGTAGCTCAAAGAAATGGAAAGCTGTCCATCCAAGTTTTTCATGTATGTAATGTGATATTTTTGTCTTATGGTTAGCATTGAGCATCACAGTATGCGCCCTTTTTTCTTTCAAGGTGTATGTGGGAAGAGAAAAAGAAGCTATATCAGAAATGCTGCCTTATATGAGATTAGGGTATGTTTCAGACCCAGCAGAGATGCAATCAGTTATTTCTTCTCAAGGTCCTATCTGTCCCGTAAGTCCACAAAACCACCTTAATTTGATATCATTTTATATAGATTTTTTAAAAAATATGACTGAGCTGGCAATCACTTCTCAGATGTATCGTGGAATAGAATTAATTAATACTTTCTCAATCATGAGATTATCGTCCTTTAAACTTAAGAAAATAGACAATGAATAATTGTCTTTATAATTTCTCACTAATTAGATTAACCTTCTTTTAAACTCAAGAAAATAAACAATGACTTAATTGTTTTAATAATGTATCTTCCATCTTGGTTTTACATAAATGTAAATAATGTAGCTTTTTGTTTCATTTTGTTCGTAGATGTTTAATTTTGAGTAGTTATGGGTCATTTCTTCAATAATATGCTATTGGGATGTGCTTGTGTAGCAAATTACAAATTGCAGACTCAAGTTTTTTATCCCCTCATCTCCATCTTGAAGTATGCCTGCTATAATAATACTAGTATACTGGGGATTGTTTAAGTATATGCAACTGATTCATTATTTCCTCATTATGCTATATTGATTGAAGTTGTGTTTCTAAATATTGAAGTAGTGAACCACAACTTTTTTAACTTTCAATATTTGCATTAGTTGTTTGTTTCATGGCTACATTTAAATTGTTGGATGTGAGTAGACTTATCAGTTCATCTATTAATCTGCTTTCTTTTGTAGTTTGTTTTCTACTTCAGATTGGTTGGCAAGCTTCTTGTGTGCTAGATTAAACATTCTGAAGCAAGCTTACTTGTTATCATGAGTTGTATACTAGTATTCTTAGGAAGCTCTTTTTCCTGATCTATTCAATCTTTCCCAAAAGTGAGAATCATAGTATTCACAACTAAGACAATATATTAGTTCAGGTGAGCCCGTGCATGGAGCGAGCAGTATTGGACCAACTTGTAGGTTATTTTGAGGCTAGGTTGGCTGGCTACCCTACAACCTTACATGAGGATGAAAATATGGTAATGACTATGAGAATCTCCACTCCTTATATTTTCAATTACAGAATTAGTGATCCATTTGTCATTATATGATTACCAGTTGAGAGATGGCCATTTGGATCCAAAGAAGCGAGTTGCAGTTCAGCTTGTAAAGTTAGAAAAGAAAATGCTACATGCCTGTCTTCAGGCTACATTTGAATTCATAAATCAATTACCAGATCACACTGTACCTTCCTGTCCAGTTCCTTTCGCTCCTCAATTGAAATAATAGGTACCAATAATGATCTCTCTCTCCAATTTCTTTTTGTTACATTTGACTGTGCTGAATCCAGTTCTTTTCCTTGCAGAACCGGCTATTCCTATCACCTGCCTAATATGATTATGTAAGCCAAGCAAATCGATCATAATGTTTTAGCTTTGACCAATTGGATTGGCTGTGGGGTGTGCAATTCAGGTTAGCCTAGTTGAGAATGGAACTGTTACCTGATACTTGTAATTATGGTTTTTCTTGACTCAGATTTCAATTATTTATAACTTGCTTTGTGAATGATCAGTGGCTTATTATGTGCTAGTTTGTTTTTTATGCTTGTTGTGTCAACTTTATAATTCTAGGTAATGATTTGCATGCTTTAATTAATATGCTAACAACTCGAGCAACATATTAGTGCTTTATTTTTAACTTGCTGTCGAGGTTCTTCTCCCATCCTTCTCCAGGTAAATTACTGTATTAAAAGGCAAGTCAAAAGACTACTCCTTTAAAACATATATTGGGTCTATTTATGTTTAGAACCTATGCTTCTATATGTGGATGTGCTTATGAAGGTGGTAGAATGGAGTAATAAGAATATCAGATGAAAGTTTTTCTCATAGATGAAAGCTTTCATAAATAATTTTAAAAAAAACTCACTAAAAAGAGTACTGTTCCCTTGGAATAGTGAAATAGAATGTGTAAAACCACCCCTGAAATAGATGGGGGCAAGGGAGATTGGTTACTACTGTCTCATTGGTAATATTTTCCCTGGTAAAATGGATAAATTGGGAGTGGACTTCTTGGTGCGGTATGACTGTAGTTGGTTAGTCAAAATTCAAAAATATGGTTACTGATTAAACAATGATAAGTTTGCTGATTAGAATAGAAGGGAGTAAGGGGTGTGCATGAGCTCAGACAAGAGTTGGAGTCCTCTCCATTTCAGGCTGAACTGGAGAGGGCCAGTTCAACAGTCACGACCGCTCACGCACCAGTTCAACGATCACGACCGCTCATGTACCAATTCAATGATCAGCACAGCCCATGTATGGCGCAATGACCATTCATAGACGTCATGATTATAGAACTGGTCCTCTGCAGTTCTGCTCGAATAGGAGAGGATCTGAATTATGAACTCTTTATAGAAATCCAAGATTTAGGGACTTTGAAATGGATGCATGATGCCACATGCATGCAAATACTGAAATCAGTATATTCAAGGAGCTTGGCTTGATAAGAGAGATCAATGGTGAACTAGATCAAGAGTATAAGCTGTCTGCAGCAAAAAGTGAAAGTCTTGCTGAGGTGGAATATGAGGCCTTCATTGCAGAAGTTGGATTGTACTGTTTTACTTAAGAAGACCTAGATGCAGGCGGTAGTATAAAATGGATTTGGAGTTCATGTTGACATTTTTAGGTATGGCTTGGCATAATTCTGAAGAGCTGATTTGTTCTTATCCATGGATTGCATGTTTAGATTGAAAGAAAGCTGACGTAGGCATGGACGGGCCTAATTCTGGACTGTAATTACTATTGTTTTAAATCTTAGAGATTTGTTCTATGTGTATTTTGGGGTTCTTTGGCATTTTCTCCATCTACTCTTTTCAGTGATTTTGCTTCAACCACTGAGATTATGTCACATCATATCCTGTTTGGGTCCATTTGGTCCTACTTTGAGCTTTTGGTTTTGTTACTAATTCTAGCTAGGATAAACGGCTAGTTACCAATGTCGGACATCCCCACTTAATGAATAAGAATGCATATCAGGTGGCTTGAGTGCCTATGGTGGTCTTAGGCCTGGCCCATGTTACTAGACATTTGGCTCAAGCTCAGCATAGCTTCTAATCAACCCAACATGTGTGGGCCCATGCTCAGCTCAATGAGTGAACTTGACAAAAATTGGTTCAGCCCAAATTATCTTTGAGACTTCCTTTTCTGGTAACAAATCAAAGATCATAAGTAATCCTCTCAACCATCTCTTCAATCATGATTCTATAATAGAAAAATTGCTTCAATAATTTGTGCGTGTCATGTGATTGATGGAATAATCCCGTAAATGACAATTAATTGTTGCTTATATTAGATAGGCAAGGTTAGGTATTGTATCTGTATTGTATATGTAATATGATACCTAATATATATGTATATATACACACATACACATACATATATACACATATACAAATATATGTATACATATATACATATGTATGCATGTATTATACTGCATAAATATTAGGCTTCCATGTCGGTCTGGGCTGTTTAGCTTGCAACCATTGGCCGAAGCTCTGCAATTGAAAGTCAGGCCAAAAATTGGACCCAGGTGCAGCCCAACCCATGAAGATCTACGATCACGATTCAAAACTTGGGATGGGTTGAGTGGCCATGGGTTGGCCTGGCCTGATGTGCATCTCTATTTATGTAGAAAGAGGGGCTTGAGCTATCAATTCCCCATATTAATGCCATGGCTAAGGGGATGGCAGGTAGAGGAGAGAGAGAGGGAAGAAGGAAAGAGAGAAGAGCATAAAGAATAAGCAGAAATAAAAAATTGAAAATACATGCATAATCCACTTGCTAAAAAAGAAATAAAATAGTGGGTCTTGGTCCTTAGTTTTACTGAAATGTGCTAGGTTCCTCTAAACCAAAACTTATACATCTCTTTGCTCGGTCTAGACCAACTAAAAGTTAAATGCTTTTACAAATAGGATGCACATTGTGTCAGGCCGAGGCCCCTCAACTCAGCCCACATTTTAACAGGGTTGGTTGAAGCTAGGTCACAAATTTCCGACCCAACTTCAAATTAGTCTGAGCTTGGGCCAATGTTTTGTGAGCCTGATAGCCCAGCCCAACATGGCCTGATATTGCATGGGTGTATATATTACTTAGCAGATCACATATAAAGGATAAATACACTACCGAAGCTTGCCTATATGATATGTTTATTACTGGTGTTTTTGATGGACTATCTGTCCAATCACATGATACACATAAACCATTGTAAACAATTTTGGTATCTATAGTCATGATTGATTACGTGGATGGGAGGATTCTTTATACATCTTTGTTTCCTTACCAAGAAAAGGAAGTTTGAAAATTAACTTAGGCCAGTTTAGTTTCTGCGTGAGCTCATTTGTTTCTCATACAGCTGAGCTTGTGCCTAATATTAGGTGAACTGGGCTAAGCTTGGGCCAAGTATCTGGTAACATGGGCTGAGGTTGAGAATACATGCCCCGTGTGCATCCCTATACACAATTAAATAAAGAATTGTATGCACTTACCAAGGTCAAGCACTAACTTAGAGGGGGTAAACAGTTGGGTTAGAGAAGCAAACACTAACTCTCTATTTGATATGAAGGATGGATTGGAGGAAGGATGGATAGAGGAGGAAGGATAGATAAAGGAGAGGGTGGATTAATCTTTCATCTATCCTCCTATATGTTTGGTGAAAACATGAAAGGATGGAGAAGAATGATTTTCTCATCTTTTTGGTACAAAAGGAATGAAAGAAAGGATGGATAAATTTTTACTAAATTATCCTTTGATAAAAAATATTCTTGTTATCAATTTATAACACTTATCTATACTAAAGAAGTAGGATACTATAATAATTTATAATTATACAAAAAATATATAAATATTTAATTTTAATTTAATTAAATAAATAATTAAATAAATTGATTATATATGAATTAATTTATTATATATATTAATTATATAAATAACTAATTAATTTATAATTTAATTGAAATAGTTAATTAATTTTGTACAACTAGTTAATTAATTGAAATAGTTAATTAATTTTGTACAAATGTTAACTAAAAATAGCACATACAAATAGAAAAATAGAAGACAATTTTAATTATTTACTTATAATTATGGAAATAATGTGCTAAATTGAAATAATTAATAATAAAATTTAGTAGTGTTGGATTAATATTGTGTGTATATATAACAAATGAAAAAGTGAAGAAGTATTAGGATTTTATTAAAACTTTTAATGAGGGATAATTTTGATAACATAAAAATTCATCCCTCATATGCTCCACCCATCAAGTTGGTGGGCCAAGGTGGATGGGCAATCCCTCCTTTTCATCTATCATTTTTATAATTTCTTGAACCAAATGATGGATATGAGCCATTCATTCTTCCAACCCCGTCCATTTTCAGCCAAACATAGGATTCGATCTGGAAAAATAATTGATCGAATATCCATTCTTTGCCTGCCTGAGATCAGGCAAAATGAAACACTTGCATTAGTTAGTAAGCTTTTTCTTGAACATAATGTGTTATGGTATAATGAATTAAATAGTTAATCGAGAGTTGTTGGCACTTGTGCCATTAAATGAACACATATTGAGAGATCCACTTTGCTGCTTAGCTAAGGAAATAAGCACAGAGTGAATATTAACTTAGAGGGGTAAATAGTTACTTTGGAGAAGTGAACACTTATATTCAGAAATAATGGGCCAATGAAGGGCATTTTGTGTCAAATATTATATCATGTTGAATGGACGAGTTGTGGAGGGTTCTAGAATAAATTTTTATTGAGATGGAGGCTGGTCTTACTTGTTTCAGACTACATAGACGTAGCATAATTTTCTGTATGAAGTAGGGTCAGGATCTACTATTACTAAAAGGGGTTAACTGCATCTTGAGTTGACTGCTCGGCATGTGCAAATATGTGTCAAATATTGACTGTCATCTGGATATGCCAAACATTAAAGGGTGTGATAATTGCAGAAATTGCAGTTAGAGCTAGCTCATTCATAGATTTTGTTCCTATTTATGCAAGGTTGTCCCAGGCGGCTGCCTAGGTGCCTAAGAACTTTGGCAGCTGAACCTCCAAGGTGCCCTGGTTCTCTCCAGGTGTCCATAGCAGGGCTGGCCATCCAAGTGCTAACGTTGGCACATACCTGGTTGCCTATTGTTGTTTTTGTGCCCCACCGGCTTCTGTTTCGAAATTTGTCGGATACTAAATTTCCAAATGTCATGGCATGTTTGTATGAAGTGTATTTACTTTTTAGTAAGCCAGGGTGCATTAAAGGGATCTTGGAGTGTGTGCCTTTGTATGTTCTATCATCTATGTGGTCATCCTTTTGATCATGTGTTCTTTTTTTATGCAATTAACTTTTGCTCTTTAGTTTTATTTTTGATTTTTATGTTTGTTTCTTAAGATATTAGTTGATGCTAGAACATGTTTGTTGCTTGGAAGCTTTAGATATTTTTAGAGCATTGGACAAAACAAAATATTATACAAGTAAAACTAAAGTAGTTAAATCAAATATTACACTATTGCAAGCTCAAGTTGTTAATTACCTTACTATTTATGAATATGATGTATTCATTTACATGAACTATACATGTTGTTGGCATGGAGTCCTTGGATCGGCCGGTCGGAGTCGCTGCGTCGCAGGACCGCTCCCTGGTTCACCTGCAAAACAGGTCCCTTGTCGGAGTTATTCCGGCGGGGGACACTCCGATGCCTAAGTCAGTGGCGGATCCTAGCCACAGAATGGGGAAGAGTGAAGAGAGTATGAGAGGAAAGGCTCTTAGAAACTGTGTGAGTGTATATGAGTGTATGTTCGCCTACCTCTCTAGTCATCCTTATCATTATTTAAAAGAGGGCCTCCGGCCCGCGGCCTGCTCTTTTTCCGGTGATCATGGGGAGCCAATCTCTCCCATGATTGGCGATCGTGGGTTGTTATTGAGCGGTTCCGGCCAGATCGGAGGCGTGGCAGCAGGAGTTGCGCGCCATGATCATGGCATGATGAGTGTCGATTGTAACCGTTGGTTACAGTTGTCTTTCTGGACCAGATTATGGTCCAAGCTTCGGGTTTTCCCTTGCGTGGGCCGAAGACTTGGTATTTGCCCCGGGACCGGAGATCGTGTCTACGGCGGGGACCGAAGTACGTGCCTTCGGAAGTCGATGAGAATTGGTCTTCGGTCAAGGCCGAAGACGTTGCTCGAAGGACTGGCCTTCGGATGGTGTAGTCCAGTGAGAAGTCTTGGGTTGCCTGCAGTTGGCCTGTCCCTTGGTTGGTCCGAAGTCCGTGGTCCGGAGAGAAAATACTTCAACCAGTCGAGCCGGAGTTCGGCTTGTAGCTGAACCGGGATATCCCAACAGTTGCCCCCCTACTCTCAGTTTTCGAAACGGAGATTTGCCTCGAGAAGTGAGAGTATTAATGCTTTGTCGTTTTCCTCCCAGAAGACTGTGTAGTGGATGATTACGGGATCTCTGATTGGACTGTCCATCATGATCTGGGAATCAGATGGTGGATAGCTGTCACTCCCGGATTAGGGAAGAAGGAAAAAGTGGATGGCCCTGGGGCCATCTTTCCTTTTCCCGTTGCACGATGGTTGAGCCAATCTTTTGGTTGAGATTTGGATGGTTGTGGTGGCTCCTGCCTGTCCGTTGGATGAAGGGTGCGCCTTATCCTGGCGGTTAGTTGCAGGTGGGTTACCTCCCAGGATAACCTTGGGTCAATTCAACCCTGGCGGGGCTCCAGAGACCCTTGCTTTTCTTTTGGGGAAGGGCGAAGGTCCGTCCAAGGAAGCTTCTTCAACCTCGTCTCATCCTTCGTCCAACCTGCTCTGGACTACCAGTCTATTTCGCAGGTAGAATCTTCTTTCTGCTCCCTTCATTCCTTTGTCATGGAATAAACCGTAGAAAGTTAGGAGGAACAGGCTGGGCCCCCGGGGGGCCGAAGCCATAGTAGAGGCCGAGGAGGTGCCATGTCCGAAGGAGGAGGCCACTGCCTTAGTTGAAAATCCGGAGGTGACCGCAACTCCGACCCTGGCTCAGGAGGAAGCTCAGGCTGGAGGGGTCCGAGCCGAAGGTTCTTCGGTTCCGGCCCAGATTGACGAAGTCCTCTCAGAACAGGTTGAGAGGTTGCTTCAGTCCTGTGGTGTAGAGTCTCCTCCCGTCGATGTTGAGTGACTTGAGTCACTTTGGATGTATTTTCTTTTTCTCCTTTGTATCATCAATGAATTTTGTATGATAACTTTTCCATATTTTGAAATGAATTCTCCTTTCTTTGCATATGCCATGTTGTGCTTCATGTGTAGGTCGAACCGGTTTTACCGTTCTTTCTTCTGCTTAGTCGAACAGTTGCATTCGAAGGCCGTTTAGTTGATAGGAACTGGTTTTACCATTCTTTTTCCTGTTTGGTTGAGTAGTCATGGCCGAAGGCTGTTTAGTCGATAATTGACGAAGACGAACCCTGGAGCGGACCAGAACTCCGTTATCGAAGGCTGTCACCTTCCTTCGGATATTAAGTTTGCCCGTTGGGGCGGACAAGCGTCAACTCCCCGTCAAGCAATAATTAGGGAAGTTTGATTGTAATCTTTGTTGTCCACGTGGCACGTCGATATTTGTACAGTCATGATTCCTTGCGCCTTGTGAGCCGCCAGGTCTCCTTTTTTCAAAAAGAAACCATTAATGATGCCGTCGCACGATGAGGATTTCTCCGGATTCGACGCGATGGCAGTTGTTGTCCTGGGGATGGCTCCCGAGCGATTTTTTGGTTCTCGAAGCGTCGCCTGGACACGTGGTGCTTTCTGATGCGGCCGGGAAGGACGTGGGGCACGCCTCCCCGCAGTCGGTCGTGAGTGCAGGGTCTCTATAAATAGGACCCTGCCTTCTGCTATCAAAGGCCATCGTTTCCGTAGGCTCCTTTCCTCCATTAGAGATGAGGTTCAGCACTTCTGAACTCCGCCGTGCGGCAAAAAGAAGGACCATTAACTTGAAAAGGAAACGAAGTCCGGAGTCCCTTGGGCCGGGGGATGATGATGAGGAGCCTCTCGTGGACCGTCTCGAAAAGAAGGTCCGCCTGTTGGAGGCCCGATTGAGGGAGGCTTGGGCCCAGGTCATGGTAGCGACCTAAGGAGGGAGGCGGCGGACGCTGTCGCAAACTTCAGGGCTTCTGCTGCCTTCAAGGAAGAAGTCATCGAGGCGGCTCTGGACTCCTTCCACTAGGGGTTCCGGGAATGTCGGAGGAAGGTCTCCAAGTTTTATGACTTGAAGGGCCTGGACAATATCAAGCCCTCCGTTCCCTTTCTTGGACACGAATTTGATTCCGACTCCGATGAGAGGTCGGATTCTAGTTCGGACAGGAACCCCGGGGGCCCTTCGTCATCCCTCAAGATCTCTCCCCGCCAGTCTGGGAAAAACCCGGCGGGGGGTTATTGAAAATTTCCCACATCTTCCTGGTGCTACTCTTTTTTTTTTTTCTCTCCTTATGGGAGTTTCTTTTTCCTCCATTCTTTTTCTTTTTTTTTCTTTTTGTAAAAAAAATTGAAAGGAATGAAGTATCCTTTTGTTACCTCTCCCATGCATTCTTTGCGGTGTGTTGCATCATGCTTCGTCTGAAATGTAGACTCCGCAGACCATTTTTGGTTTACAGGGAAGAGACGAGGTCGGTTGGATCGTTCTTGTAATGTCTGTTATCGACAGAAAGGACGATAGTGGTCCTTTTAGGCACGTTTTCGGATTTACCATAGGGTAGGGTATTTACACCGTCCCCGTGCACTTCTGTCGTGATTAGGGTAGGCTGTTCAGGCCCGCCTCGGTGTGTCTTCGGATTCATCGTAAGGTAGGTTACGAAAACCATCCCTGCGCTTTTGATCTTTTCGGTGGCCTGGTTAGACCATCCGTTGCGCTCGTCGGACATACCGATAAGGTGAGTGGATCAGACTCTCCTTTGCGCAGTCGATCGATTTTTCATATCAGGTCACTCAGGCTGTTGTCGTTCAGTCAATATAACTAGCCGTTCTGAGTTGAGTAGGGTTGAGTAGCTTTGCACAGAAATTTCAGGAACTCTTTTATTGATAGTATTTGCGAAGGTTTTGTACATTCCATGGCCGGGATAGGGCCTTCCCCTCCAGGGTCTTGAGTCGGTATGTTCCTGGTCGAATGACTTATTCGACTTGATATAGACCTTCCCAGTTGGGAGAGAGTTTATCCTGTTCCGTTGGCTTGGATACCTCTGCCCTTTGCAATACCATGTCCCCTGTGCGGAAAGTTTGCTCCTTCACCCTTGAGTTGTAGTACTTGGCGACCTTTTGCTGGTATGTTGCCATCCTTATCTGGGCCTGTAGCCTGGTGCTTGATAGCAAGTCCAGATCAATCCATCTGCGATCGGAATTCTCATGCTCTTCATAGTTGTCAATTCTCAGGGACTGCAGGGAGACTTCAATAGGTAGCACAGCATCGGTACCGTATGCCAGGTTGAACGGAGATTCGCCGGTAGCCGTTCTTAGGGTAGTTCGGTATGCCCAGATAACGAAGGTCAGTTCTTCGGCCCAAAGCCCTTTGGCGGCGTTCAACCTTGTCTTCAGACCATGGAGGATGGTCCGGTTAGTGACTTCGGCTTCTCTGTTGGACTGTGGATGAGCAACGGATGTCAACCAATGCTGGATATGGTACCGAGCGCAGTAGTCCTTGAACTTGGGATTGTCAAACTGTCTCCCGTTGTCCGTGATGATGATATGTGGGATGCCGAATCTGAATATGATGGAAATTTTTACAAAATTTTTCACCTTACCCTCTGTGATCTGGGCCAATGGTTCGGCTTTTACCCACTTCGTGAAGTAGTCAATGGCCACTAGGAGAAACTTTCTTTGTCCTAATGCTGGCGAGAATGGGCCAAGAATGTCCATCCCCCACTGGGCAAAAGGCCATGGGGCTACCAGTTGGGTTAGGTGACTCGCAGGCTCTCTGTACATTGGCGTACCTCTGGCACTGGTCGCACTTTCGCACGAAATCAGCTGAGTCCTTCTGAATGGAGGGCCAATAATACCCTTGTCGAATGATCTTGTATGCCAGAGATCTGCCTTCCAAATGATCACCGCATATGCCCTCGTGGACCTCTCTTAGAGCATAGTCCGCATCTGTAGGTCTTAAGCATTTTAGCAGTGGCTGAGACAATGATCTCTTGTATAGGGTTCCGTCTAAGATGACATACTGAGACGCCATCCAGCGGATCTTCTTGGCCTTTGCTTTATCTTCTGGTAGTTCTTCTTCATTCAGGAACCTGATGATGGGATCCATCCAGCTTGGCTCAGTGTCGATCTGGCATACCTCTGCAGCCTCTTCGGCTATGCTTGGGATTTCAAGATGTTCAACAAAGGTGCGCCCGAGAGATTCCGGTGCTGTAGTTGCCAGCCAAGACAATGCATCTGCCCGGGAGTTCTCTGATCGTGGAACATGAATGATCTCAAAATATTCTAGTTGGAAGGATAAAGCCCGCACCTTCTCCAGGTATTGCACCATAATTGGATCTTTGGCTGTATATTCTCCGTTGACTTGATTCACAACCAGCTGAGAATCTGAGAAGGCTTGGAGTTGCTGTACTCCCAAATCTTTGGCGATCCGAAATCCGGCGAGCAGGGCTTCATATTCGGTTTGGTTATTAGAGGCATGGAAGGAAAACCGGAGTGCGTACTCTATGGTATGGCCATCAGGTTTGGCCAACATGAGTCCAGCCCCGCACCCGGTAGCATTGGAAGCTCCGTCCACATGAAGCACCCAAACGGACTTTGTTTCCTTCTGGACTTCTTCTACCGAAGATGCTTCGTCTTCGGACTTCCAGGTGCACTCAGCCAAAAAATCGGAGAGCACCTTGGCCTTCATAGTCGCTCGGGGCTGGAAGCTGATATCAAATTCACTTAGCTTCACAGCCCACTTGGCTATCCTTCCAGAGGTGTCCGGAGATCGGAGAACGGCCTTAAGAGGTTGATCGGTCAGTACCACAATAGCGTGGGCCTTGAAATATGGCCGTAGTCGCTTTGCCGCAATCATCGAAGAGTAGATCAGTTTCTGCATCCTTGCATATCGCGTTTCGACGTCATGCAGGACCTTGCTGATATAGTAGATCAGCTTGTGGGACCCGTCTTCCCCTTTCCCGACAAGAACCGAACTGACTGCCTCATCTGAAGCAGAGAGGTAAAGGTAGAGGACCTCGCATTCTTGTGGCTTGGAGAGCAATGGCAGGGTCTCCAGGTACTTCTTCAGCTCCTCAAATGCAGCACGACAGTCTTCGGACCATTCGAAGCCCTTTGACTGCCTGAGTACCTTGAAGAACGGAAGACATTTCTCGGCTGACCGAGAGATAAATCTGCTCAGGGAGGCAATTCTCCCTGTCAACTGCTGGACTTCGTTTTTGCAGGAGGGATGTCTCATATCTTTCAAGGCTTGAATCTTCTCAGGGTTCGCCTCAATCCCTCGTTTGGTGACAAGGAAGTCCAAGAATTTACCCAAAGTGACCCCAAAGGCACACTTTGCCGAGTTTAGCTTCATGCGGTAGCGTCGAAGAGCACCGAATGACTCTTTTAAGTCATGGATGTGGTCTTTCCGGAGGATGCTTTTGACGATCATGTCGTCAACATAGGCCTCCATGTCCCTCCCCAGTTGCTGTTCGAACACCTTGTTGATCAGCCTTTGAAACGTTGCCCCGGCGTTCTTGAAGCCGAATGGCATCATCTTGTAGCAGTAGAGACCTTTATCAGTGATGAAAGCCGTCTTCTCCTCATCTTGTGGATCCATTCTAATTTGGTTGTCGCCGTAGAAAGCATCCATGAAACTCAGTAACTGGTGGCCGGCGGTAGCGTCGACCAGCTGATCAATCTTCGAGAGAGGGAAGCTATCTTTTGGACAAGCCTTGTTGAGGTCTGATAGTCGATGCAGATCTTCCACTTGCCACTAGCTTTTTTTACCATTACCACATTGGCCAACCACTCGGGGTAGTGGGCCTCTCGGATGAACCCTGCTTTAAGGAGCTTGCCAACTTCTTCTTCTATGGCTTGCTGTCTTTCGGGAGCGAAGCTCTTTTTTTCTGCCTCACCGGCTTGTATCCAGGGGTTACTTCCAGCCGATGAGTGATTACTTCGGCAGGAATCCCTGGCATATCTGAAGCCGTTCAGGCGAAGACGTCGGCATTGTCCCTGAGGAAACGGATCAACTCCGTTCTGGTTTCCTCATCAAGCGTGCTCCCGATCTGCACAACTCTGGAGGGATCTTCCTCTGTCAAGGGTACTGGGACGGTTCTCTTCATGGGCTCACCAAGATTTGTGGTTACATCCCTCGGATCCAGCTGATCCGGAGTTATCGAATCCTTGAAATGCCTGTCTTCAATCATCAGACACTGTCGTGTTGTCCTCTGGTTTCCTTTAACTTCTCCAACACCGTTCCTGGTGGGGAAGCGCACCAAAAGGTAGTGAGAGGAGATGACAGTCCGAAACTTGTTCAAGACGGGCCGTCCCAGAATAATATTGTATGCTGAGGGGATCCGGACCACCGTGAAGTTGATCGGCAGTGTCTTTTGTCGAGGTTCAGTGCCAAGGGTTACAGGCAACACTATTTTTTCCTCGGCATAAACTTGGTTGCCCCTGAAACCAGAGAGCGGTATGGGGGATCTTTGCAGTTGATGTCTAGGCAAACACATTTTAGAGAATGCATCGTACATCAAGACATCAGTCGAATTTTCATTATCAACAAGGATTCGCTATACATCATAATTGGCCACTACGGTCGAAATTACAAGAGGGTCGTCATGTGGGAGCCGAACTCCGCAAGGTCGTCGTCGGAAAAGAGGATAGAGTTGTTGTCCTTAAGTCGCTTTGGGGCTTCATCCTCCTCCCTTCTCCAGTTGGCGGGTCGGTGTATCATCCCTACACCTCCGTTGGTGGGTCTTTGATTTGGTAGCTCGGCCTCTTCGGGAGGTGGCTGTGGAACAGTTGCTTCCGACCGAGGTCCTTGGCGACCGATGTACCGCCCCAAGTACCCTCTCTTGATGAGATCCTCAATTGCATCCTTCAGCTGGATGCACTCTTCTGTGTTGTGGCCGTGGTCCCGGTGGAATCGGTAGTATTTATTCATGTTCCTTACGGAAGAGGAGGCCTTCATGGGACGGGGCCGTTGGAGATAGTTCTCCTTCTCTATCTCCATGAGGATCTTCTCTCGAGGGAGGTTGAGAGGGGTGTAGGAGTTGAGTTTTCCTCCCAATGCTCTGGGCCTAGGAGGACTTCTTTGGCGGCCTGTATATTTGCCGCCATTATTATTAGAAGTTTGGGGACCTTGTCCCATGTTATTCTTTTTTTTTGAAGGGGGTTTCCCTTCAACCAGTCGTCGATTTGCCGCCTGCTCTTCAGCATCGGCATATTTTTGAGCCATCGACAAGAGCTCAGTGTAGCTTTTAGGGAACTTCTTATCCAGGGAAAAGGTAAGCCTAGAGGTACGAAGCCCCTTCTTCAGTGCTGACATGGCCACATGCTCGTTGAGATCTGGGATCTCAAGCATGGCCGCATTAAACCTGGAGATATAGTCTCGCAGGTTTTCTCCTTCGTTCTAGTGAAGGAGGAATAGTGTGTCCGTATTCCTTGGAGTCTTGCGGCAGGTTCTGAAATGCAAGACAAACAATTTTTCTAACTCGAAAAAAGAATCGATGGTACCTGGGTGGGCACAGGCTCGAGTACCACATCTGAGCGGACTTCTTCAAGGTAGCCGGGAATGCTAAGCAGTACATTGCGTCCGAAGCTTTTTGGATCATCATATGGGCCTTGAAGCTGCCCAAATGATCGAGGGGGTCGGAGGTGCCGTCGTAGGATTCTATCTGGGAAACCCTGAAATGCCGAGGAATGACCTCGGCCATGATACAGTCGGTGTAGGGTGGGCGTAGATCACCCACAATCAAGTCGTCGGGATCCTTCAGATCCCCCATTTTCTGTTCTCGCGCCTTTGCCATCTCTGTTTCAATGGCTCTGAATCTCTCGTCATAATCGGGAGTCTGCTTCGGCGCTCTCTCCACAGAAGTGGAGTCTCCGGAAGAGGGTGAGGGAGTTTGCCTAGGCCTTTTCCCTTTTTGCGGGGAATTGGTGGACCTGGGCAATCTCGAAGTTCGGCCTTCGGGAGAGGACCGAGAATGGGGGGAGAGGTGCGCAGAATTCTCCCGTGGGGCTTTCTTTCTTCGGGACCGAGAGCTATGTCTGGAGGCGGCCGGTGGGTTTCCCACCGGAAAGGCTCTGTTCTGGAAGTCTTGAACCATGGCCGTGAGGTTGGTGACCTGGTTCACAAGAGCTTCGAACTGCTGCAGTCCCACAACAATTGTGGGAGGTGGAACATCGTTCTCCTCTGGGGGTGCGCCCCCCTGGGATGGAGCACGACTTCGACTTGTAGAAGCGATTTGAGTCCTTCCTCTTGCCATCAAGGATTTTTTTTTTACTTCCCTTTGTCTAGGAGGGAGCTTAAAGAGTGCTTTCCCCCTTCTTGGCGCGCCAATCTGTTGGCGTGGAGTCCCTGGATCGGCCGGTCGGAGTCGCTGCGTCGCAGGACCGCTCCCTGGTTCACCTGCAAAACAGGTCCCTTGCCGGAGTTGTTCCGGCGGGGGACACTCCGATGCCTAAGTCAGTGGCGGATCCCAGCCATAGAATGGGGAAGAGTGAAGAGAGTATGAGAGGAAAGGCTCTTAGAAACTGTGTGAGTGTATATGAGCGTATGTCCGCCTACCTCTCTAGCCATCCTTCTTACCATTATTTAAAAGAGGGCCTCCGGCCCGCGGCCTGCTCTTTTTCCGGTGATCATGGGGAGCCAATCTCTTCTATGATTGGCGATCATGCATTGTCATTGAGTGGTTTCGGCCAGATCGGAGGCGTGGCAGCAGGAGTTGCGCGCCATGATCATGGCATGATGAGTGTCGATCGTAACCGTTGGTTACAGTTGCCTTTCTGGACCAGATTGTGGTCCAAGCTTCGGGTTTTTCCTTGCGTGGGCCGAAGAGTTGGTATTTGTCCCGGGGCCGGAGATCGTGTCTACGGCGGGGACCGAAGTACGTGCCTTCGGAAGTCGATGAGAAAATTGGTTTTCGGTCAAGGCCGAAGATGTTGCCCGAAGGACTGGCCTTCGGATGGTGTAGTCCGGTGAGAAACTTTGGGTTGCCTGCAGTTGTCCTACCCCTTGGTTGGTCCGAAGTCCGTTGTCCGGAGAGAAAAGGTTTCGACCAGTCGAGCTGGAGTTCGGCTTGTAGCTGAACCTGGATATCCCAACACACGTGTATGCATGTCTAACAATTTGCTCATACAAGGCATTTATACTAGTTTATTGATTTTCAAATTTTTAACTCTTAAGTGTCAGCTTGGCCCTCTAAGCATTTAAGGGTGCCACTGCCTGGAACCACTCAGGTGTTTGATAATCTTGCGTTTATGGTAGTGGAATGATATGTGCTTTTGGGGCAAGTAATTTTCAAGGATACCTTTCTGAAAATTTTTGACTTGAAAGGTACCGAGTGATTTTGGATTTAGTTGTTTGGTGCCTTGATGATACAACTTCCCACTAGTATATAAAATTCATGCATGGTATCTAGACCTTTATAACCCATTTCTTCGAGGCAATTATCTATACTAGCTGTCTCTTTATGCACATAATACATCAAATATAAGCATTATTACATGATCATTACATTTGTAATGCCACACTAGAAACCAACAGATTGTCATTTTTTCTCCTGTTCTTCATCTCTAACTCCTACTTTTGTTCTTATTTATTTATTTATGTTTCTGTTCATTATCTTACTGCTTACATGTACTTTTATTGTCTGCAATGCTGTTTACTGTCCTTCTCTGTGATCGGCAAGGAAGCTGTTCCATCAGTCCTGCACTCCTGCCTGTCCATGGGCATAGAAATCAGTCATGATACAATGGATACTAGTGTATGTATGGCCTGAACAGCTCATATGCTGTTTAGATAAATTTATATATATATATATATATTTTAAAAAAACCGTTGTTCCTTTCTTTTTTCCTGTCCGCATACTTTTTTCTACCCCCTCCATCTCCGTTCCTTCAATCCAACAGCATCTCCCTTTCTTTGGTTACATAATGATCATTTTGCTCATCTCTTTGGTTTTCTTCTTCTTCCCAGGCATATATATAGCTGGTAGTATAATTGTATAATGTATTCATTCTGTGATTATAGTTGTCACATGGTTGGTATATCATAACTTTTGTAGTACATATTATAAAAGGACAAGAAATGACAATTTAATGGATCCCTGATTTTCTGAAAATCTGACACTTGGGATACCTCCTACAAAATAATAGCTGAAGCTGGGCTAGAACACTCATATAGACTCTCACAACTGTAACTTGCAGACGATTGTAACACTGTTCTTTTATGTCTGCCATGTTGTGTCATCATTGAATTCTTGCTTAATTTGTTTGGGATGACATGAGAAAAAACTAAAAGCTACTTGAGACTTTGGTTGTTCAAATTCCACCTTTTGGTCTGGAGCGGTTGTGCCAAGAATAAGACCGTGCACAATCCATTATTGATGTGACTGATTTATAGCAATGGACGAAACTAGTTAGAAATGTTGACTAACAGATACTTTACAGGCTTGTTGCTGATGTCTAGTGTTGCTGTAAGCTAGAAGATTTTGACCTGTGATTACTTTATGGTGGATTGTATACAGGTGAGACGATCACCATGTATCATGTATGTAGAAGGAATCAATTGGAACTCTTGTGCAGTTCATCTACAGTCCATATAATCTGGTTATTCCACAGTTGGAAGATTTGATGTTATATCAGTTATCATGTGTAAGTCTAGGTCACATCTTTCTCAATTCAATTTGCCAAAGTGATACCTTTTTGTTTTTGTATTTTTCCTCTTACCTTGCTGCTATTTTGGCTAACGTGTACATAAACATATACTCAGAGGGAGAAAAGAGTAGCATCTTGAAGAGTGAGTACCTGCATATCTTCTCATACTTCTATTGACTTTTTCTCATCCATGAACTGCCACCTTGGCCCTTTAAGCTTCCCCGTCTATAATATTTTGACCTCTCTCTTTTGGTAACAACGAAAATGAAAGGGAGAGAAAAAATATTGAGATCTTGTTTGGTTAAGCTTTTGGAGTATTAAAAAGTACTTTCTGGCTTTTTAAAAATTATTTTTTTTATGATACAATGATATTTGATAAAAAATTATAAAATTATTTTAGATTTATCATAAAGCTAAAAATGTCTATTTGAAAAAAATATATTTGAAGCTTGTTTCCAAAAAATACTTTTTCATTAATATCAAGAAGCTATTTTGGTTTAAGTAAAATTTTTGGATGGCCAAAATATTCATTAATTTCATAATATCTTATATCATATTATATTATATTATCTTATTATGAATATAATATAATATAGAATTAATATTAGATATAATATAAACGTATAGTATAATTTATTATAGTATTATATTATATTAATATATTATAATATGTTATATTATAATCTATTATTAGATTAAAATTTGTAATACATTATATTATATTATAATATGATAATATATAAATTATATTGTATCATTATTTATTATATAATATTGTGTAATATTTATTATTATCATTTTATCATATTAAAGCATTTTTATATTTTAGTTATCAGACATATTTTAAAGTTTCAAAGCATTTTATAAATATGATTATCAAATAGTAAATAATTTTTCATAAAATTTTTATTTTCATAAGCTTTATTTTTCAAAAAAATTCATAAGTTCTACCATCAACAGCAATTTCAAATGGGATCTAAGTCTGGTTTATTGGATGATCTGAGAATGCTAAAGAGTTCAGCTTGTTTGGATGCTTATATCCATCATCGGCTCCAAATTGGCGATGAAGGGCCCCTTTCAGGAATATAGAATTCCTTCTAAAGAGCTCGTTTACTTTGATCAACACCTATATTCGTGGCACATGGTCATCCCAGAGGGTTTGAGGGCTTTAGCTTTCCAAATAACAATTTGTCCTCAGGACTTGGACCAAATCCATCTTCGATCCATCCCCCATTCTCCCAGAACTCGGTCCATATAGTGTTCTTACTTCTTAATTTCGGTTGTTAGGAGTAAAGAGAAAGAGAAGAAAACATGATGAAAGAAATTAAATGCCTCTTTTGGCTAGGAAAAAAGTATAAAGCGGAGGGAAAAGAAGAGCAACTGAGAAAAATTATTTCTATCTAAATAGGTTGTGCACTTAATTTGCTGCCCAACTCTAGTTATACCAAAACCATCAGACTAGTTCCTTTACCACGACGCTCGACCAGAAAGAAAGTAATAAGAAAATTTAGCTAGCAAACGACCAAGACCGCACCGTCTCGAGCTTGTTCTCAATTGGATGACATGGCAGCCTTCTAAAACTATGACATCCACCATTTTGGATACACTTTTTGTATGGCCTAAAGAATGATTAAAGATGCAAACGCCCTACATATATATATATATAAAATATAATATATATCATTAATTTAATATTTTAAAATATAATGTATTATTATTTTGTTTAATTTTTTTTTTTTTTTTTTTGTTATGACGAAAGCTCGAATTCAAGTTCAAGCATGGTGCAATATTTGAGTCAAATCAAATCAATATCCAATATTACTTTTTTATAATCTTTTCTTATCGAGTTGGATTTAAGCTTGAATATTAAATTTCTATCAGTCTTGAGTCGAGTTTCAAACCTAAATATTTTAAATCAAGGTGGGCATTTCAATGAAGTTGAGTGTTTTGATGAAGTTTCGAGTGCTTTGAGATCTGTGTGAATGAAAGGGAGTCTTTTTCGCGCGAGAGATGCTAATTACCTATAAGTGCCAAGGACTGTCTCTCAAACTACCCGTGGAGGAGTTGGAGCTTTTGGTCAACAATGTTCCTGGATAATAGGTGCTAACAAGTGCAAGAAAGTAAATATTATTGGAGCATTATGTAAGAATTTTTTCTAATTATGAACTATCATTAATTATTATTTTATTTTATTTTGGTTTGTTAAAAATTGGTTGATTTTATGATCTATGTTGATAGACATGTATATAATCTAATATTGTGTATGATCTTTGTGTTTGGATTTTAAGCACCTTATGTTGGTTGGTATAGTTGAGGTGGTATAGTGTAGGTCTTAGCCCAACTTGGCTTTTGATAGGAGGACTTATTAGGATTTGCTTATAAATAAGCCAGGTCTCCTTTCCACTCATATAAGAATATTTTATCGTGAGATTTGTTATCACGGCTTGTCCCATTGAATAGCCGCATATTGAAAAAGGATACTGGAGAGGACTTGGTCTTTGATGTTCATGTGAGCACGCATGATTATAGGTTTGAAAATTAATAGCAAATGTAAGTACGCATCCCAAATCTAAAAATTATTATTTGTTCTACGGGATATACGGACTATGGTTTGCTCAGATCAATTCTTGGAAATAATATTATTTTTGATGTTTTAGAAATCATGCATAGAATCTTGGATTAATAAAATTTTCTTATAATTAATATCATAGCAACTATGCATGATCTGAAACTTCTTTTGTTTTTAATTTATTTCATGGAAAAGATTCCTGATTTTATTTTAGATTTTGTTTTTAATTTGTTTTCCCAATTTTCTTCTCCCATCTATCTACCCAATAGGATGATCTATCACCTTGTCTTCTATTTCCTCCCATTCGTTGCCTAAAGCGACTAGCCTGGCATCCATTGGGGAGGTGAGCAACAGGCATCGATTCCCCTACCTCTTTCCTGAAATTGGATCACATAAAAAAAAGGAAGGATGGACCTCCTTCTCTGGCATTTAAATCTCCTCTTTTGGGCCTCTGCCGGTGGTCTAGATGACCAAGGGCCCTCGGTGGGAAGAAGCAGAGCAGGAAAGCGGCAATTAATGACTTCCCTCCCTCTATTCAATGATACAATTAATAGTAAAGAAACGAAAGGAAGATAATGGTATATTAAGTGGACTTTGGAATTTGAATTTTCAGGTTTTAAACCCAAAATCTAAATTCATTTAACTTATGTTTGACCAATTGGCCAAACCAAAGCCAATCACATTGAGCTAGATTCAATTGGGTTAAGGAGACATTTGTAATTTAGTCCCAATATAATCTTAAATTACATATGGGCCTATATAAATTACATATAGGCTCTTGAAGTTTTGAATATACAAATCAATTCTCAAAATTTTACATCTAGATCCCTACCATTTTTGATAATTTATTTTATAAAAAGTTCCTATATTTCTATAATTTATGATTTAGTCTTCTACTATTGATTTTTTGATAAAATCGTTGTAATTTTTCGTTTTATATCCGATTTGAGCTATTTTTTGATCGTTGGACTCATAATGATTTGAAAAACATTTAGATTGAGTTCTTCATGCATGGTAAAATATTTAAATAATTTATAAATTATTTATATATAATTTTACTTATTATTGTATAATTCAAGTGTATTTTCATGCAGTCCCAAAGATTTGGAGCATTCTATGAAATTTGAATAGCTAAATCATTGAAGACTAATTATTTTATCATTTATTATACTTTAGAATTACATATTGATGTATCTGTTACAGTTGATCCAAAATTGACTGTAATTAATTGCAACACTCGTTATATACTATAATTCTTGTCCAAAGATATTTTATAATTATGTAGTAAGTGTTATTGATAAAAATGGTAGTTAGAATGCAATATTTTGTTATGAGGATCAGTAAGGTGTATATTGTTAAGTATTCCATTTTGGACTGATTTTTTGTGGCATATATATAGTTAAAGTATATCATTTTATATTTGTTTGGATATTTATTTTCTGTATGAATAATTTTATGGATTGGTATAAATATTTATCACAAAAACAGTTTATTTATATTATCCATAGGATTTTTCATTATGACTGGAATATTTTTTGGTTATAGCATGCAACCACCTGCTCAAAGAGGGTTGTTGTATATTTTAACTGAAAAAAGGTTGCATGGAGAATTATGTTACAAGGGTGCTCTAGCTTTCATGGATCTATCTATCCAAAAGAGATGTTTATGAATGTTAGGATATTTTGTTTGCTTGTGGCTTTATGTGAAGAGTATTTATACATATTGAATGTTTGTCCAAAAAAGAATATATGATATTATATTTGGATTCTTATATATCATTTATGTATAAGCCCATTGACTAATATTTTGCATTTCTGCTGTTTTTGATTATACAGTCATTTTTGATGTTAATAATAACAATGTTGTTGTTGAGGTCTTAATTGGATCAAATTATCAAAGGTAGAGGTATATTGGGATTAGAAAATTTATTTACTAAAAAAATAGATTTCTGAATACTTTGTATCCTCATTGTGTTAACCTTTATTTTCTTTGAAAAAAAAAAATATATTGGATCCAAAAAGTTTGTCTACCTAAAGAAGACAAATTTTTAGAAACTTTGTATTCTCATTATATTGACCTCATTATTTGAGCTTAAAAGTATGTCATATTATCTACCTAAAGAAGAGTTTTATGATAATGTACATGACACTTTTGTTGAAAATGACTTATTATATTTAAAGTCCTTATTTATTTATTATTTACATCTCTAACATGTTGTATTTGTCTATGATTTTGATTGGTTATTTATACATCTTATGCCACCTTAGAGGTCATGATGTGATGATCCCCAATTGGATGGTTGATGAATTTTGATGAATGGTGACCATCAAAGTGGCCCGTTTATTGAGTTTTATAAGATCCTTTTATAAGAATTTAGAAGAGATTGAATAGCATTATATTTTGAAGAGAGATACTTTATGTGGATCGCTTTCTTTCTAAAGAAAGTTTTGTAGCATTGGATCAAAGGCTCTCATTAAAATAATACTTATAAAGATTTTATGGTATATATATTATCTATATTTCTCTATTGATTGGCTGTCTTAAGATTGTTTAGCAGTTAATATATTTATATTCAATAAAGTAAATACTTCCATTATGATGACTATGACTAGAATAATTTATAAAATATGAAAACCAAAATTATACTAGTATGATGATGGATTATAGATATTACATTGTATAATGATTTTCTATCTTAGATGATTTATAAGAATACTTTAGAATAAAAGTTGCTTATAAAAGTAGTCAAGAGTGAATCATTTTACTTGTAATATATATAATTATTTCATTCTCAATATTATATCTAAGAATGGTGATGTAATATGATTTATGACCTTATAGTAAAAGATATGTAGAATCTGATAAAAAGAGAATCTAGATAGCTGATGGATAGATAAATCAATATAAAATATAATGGTATAATGGTGTTAGAACTTATATCACAAAACTAGAGAGTATTGAACATAAACTATGTATTTTAAAATCTGTCTTTAATACATTGGTTAGTCATTTTATTTTTAATTTTCTTGTTGTGGAATTTAGTAAACTTAAAACTATATAAGTAAAATAATTAGTAATTTTATCCTATTTCATTCAGAAGTTTTGATACTTTTGAAAAAAAGATAAGAATATTGATATGATATATCAGTCACATTCTAGGATCCTATATATAATAAATAAATGATATTATTGAATACTTATATAAGTATGGGATAGTTATTTAATATACCATGCCTGAAACTTATATACAAAATAGTGTGATTGAGAAGCAAAATCACACTCTAAAGGATATGGTTTAAAGTATGATGAGTGGGCATAATTTATCATAATATCTTTAGTATAAGATCTTAAAGAATTGCCATCTATATTTTGGATAAAATTCTTGATAAGGTAGTTACACAAGATATCTTTTAAATTGAAGATTAGTAGGAAGTCCAATATTATTTAATTTTATATTTGGGACTGTCCTGCAACACTTATTCATTAATACTCTAATAAATAAATTTAGGATTTGAAATAATATATTTTTCAAATGGTTATTCAGATAATTCTAAATGAATATAGATTCTACCATCTTAATAAGATTATAAAGAATGTTGAGTCCAATTATGCCATATTTGTAGATTCTAATTTGTACAATATTAGATGCACATTTGCTAGAAATATGATATTTAAGAAAAAATAAGTTATTGCTCCTATTTTTCTTTTATTTAAAAAAATATTATATTTTATTCTGTTGGAGGATATTGAGAGGATAACATCATATATATGAATTGATTATAGTACCTTCATTACTAGTTAATATATCACTAATAAAGAAATCACATAATAAAAAATAAAAATATATTATTTTTTATGATAATTTGATTTTTTAATATGTGAATGGCTGGAGGGTTTATTTCATAGAAAGGTATGAAAATTAAATCTAGTAGTATTATTTGGATATACAGGCAAAGTTTGTGGCATGTTATAAAGTTATAATATATATTATTTTGATTATAAAATTTTGTCCTGGATCTTATAATTATTGATTCTATCTTAAAAACTATTTAAGATTTATTATAATAATAGTATAGCTATATTCTTTAAAGGAATAATAAAAATTTTTATTATCTCTATCTATATGTAGATAGAATATTTAATAATCAAATATTTTAGTTAAAAGAAAGATATTTTATAAAATATATTTATATAAAGTTAATATTTTTTGACTCTCTAATCAAATAAATAAGAATCATAATTTTCATGAAACATGTTATGAATATGAACATTTTAGAATCTTTTATTTTTTTGGATTAGTAGGAGTTTGATGTATTTTGATGTATTTATGCATTGGCTTATAGATAAATTTATTTATCATTGATTGCTTTATTGATGATTATAATCTAAGGACACATAATTGTTAAGTGTATACATATAAAAAGTCTATGTTGGTTAATTCTCTGACCAAGGATTTGAGGCCCATATACTTTATAAAGCTTATTGAAAATATGGACATATTAAATTCTTTTGTTGTATTTGGTTAGTGGGAGTGACTTTATATTTTTATTTGATAGATCTTCTTTTTATTTTAATATATATATCATGAGTATTTGTATACATTGTTAACATGTTAGTTGATGGATTGTATTTCCATATGGTTTAAATGTACATGTAAAATAAAATATAATAAATATCTCAAAAATGTGTCTCTATCTTGAGAATGATAGTTATATAAGTATGTCTCATTTGTTATTTAAGAATTCGATATATTTGTTTGAAGACATACGTGCTTCTTTTAAAGTCATGGATTTTTCTAACTTATAATAAAGTATATAGTTAAAGAGAAATCATGATTGGTGATATATTTATATAATTCATTTATTATGATATATCTCTTGTTAATATACTTATTGCATAAAAACTGAGACTAGGTATCGAGTCTCATATATGTTGTACTGTCTCGTCATTGATACCATGTTGAGTATGTGAGATAGAATGACTTGCTATTTTGAAGTTATTAAAATTTTTTTTACTTATTTTATTTTTAAGCATGTTTAAAAAATATTGATGGACCGAAAATAAAAATAATATATTTTATTTTTGGATCACTTTTAGATGCTATTTTCTTGCTACATTACCATACCAAGACTCATATTGATATATTAATGGTGCTTGCAACCATGGATAGATCTTGTGTCAAATAAGGAATACAATAACTTATGATTTGATATGATTGATATCGTTGAATCGAGTTATTTGTAGATGTGGTCTATGGATCATATATTTTTGTGACCACGTACTGTGTTCAACCCGATAATTATTTTGAAATAAAATATTTTTAAAATTATAATTAATATTATCCAAGTAGGAGAATATAAGAATTCTTTCTAATTATAGGCTACTATTAATTATTGTTATTATTTATTTTGGTTTGTTAAAAATGGGTTGATTTTATGATTCATGTTGATAGATATGTGTATAGTCCAATGTTGCGTGTGATCCTTATATTTGGACTTTGGGTATATTATATTGGTTGATATAGTTAAGACGGCATAGTGTAGGCCTTAGTCTAACTTGACTCGTAATGGAAGGGCTTGTTAGGGTTTACTTATAAATTGGCTAGGTTTCCTCTCCACTCCTCATATAATAATATTTTATCATGAGATTTGTTTTCATGGATCATTCTATCAAATAATCATTTATTGAGAGGTGATACTGGAGAGGACTTGATCTTTGATGTTCATATGAGCATCTACGATTACAGGTTTAGAAATTAATGACAAATGCAGGCACGTATCCTAAATTTAAAAATTATTTTTTGTTTTATGAAATTTTCGGATCTATGATTTGTTTAAATCAATTCTTAGAAATAATATTATTTTTAGTATTCTAGAAATCATGTATAGAATATTATGTCACGTTATACATTTTGATGCCTTCATCTCTTGCAAGCATGCTACAGTGCTCTAGTTTTATTATATTACTATCATGCCTTGGTTGAAGTTTGTATATATATATATATGTATGTATGTATATATATATATATATATATGTATGTATGTATATATATATATATGTATGTATGTATATATATATATATGTATGTATGTATATATATATATATATATGTATGTATGTATATATATATATATGTATGTATGTATATATATATATGTATGTATGTATATATATATATGTATGTATGTATATATATATATGTATGTATGTATATATATATATATATATATGTATGTATATATATATATGTATGTATATATATATATATATATATATATGTATGTATGTATATATATATGTATGTATGTATGTATGTATGTATGTATATATGTATATATATATATATATGTATATATATATATATATATATATATATATATATATATATATATATATATATATATATATATATATATATATATATATATATATATATATATATATATATATATATGTATGTTGATGTGGCGAGACCGCTGACATGGAAAACTGATAGGTGCCACATTAAAGGAGACCGCCACGACGGACGCCAAGGCAACACCCTAGCTCGGACCACTTTGCCGAGTTGAGCTGAGCTGAGCCCCTTCAAGGCAACGGGCCGAGCTCCGTCCTCTGCTAGGTCGCGCCCGCGAGCTCGGGACGCCTAGGCCTGAGCCGTCCTCCGCCCTCCAGAGCGAGACCCTCAGAGGCTAGTGCCATGCAGTCGAGGTCGAGCTCAGCGCTCACCCGCCGATGTGGAGCCTCTCCGAGCGCGCGCCCTCTGGACCGGGTCCGTCCTCCGCCCTCCAGAGCGAGACCCTCGGAGGCTAGTGCCCTGCGGCCGAGGTCGAGCTCAGCACTCACTCGCCGATGTGGATCCTCTCTAAGCGCGCACCCTTTGGACCGGGTCTGTCCTCCACCCTCCAGAGCGAGACCCTCGAAGGCTCGTGCCCTGCGGTCGAGGTCGAGCTCAGCGCTCACCCATCGATGTGGAGCCTCTCCGAGCGCACGCCCTCTGGACCGGGACCGTCCTCCTCCAAGGTGACCATACGAGCTCGGAGCGCCCGGACCGGAGCAAGCCCTGCCATCCTAGTACACCGACGAGCTGCCCGAGGACTACGGAGTGGCGCCTCCCATGCCGCTATGACTACCTGCTCGGCCGTACTTCCAGGGGGATGGGCCAGCCAGAAAGCACGAACCCCTAGGGCAGCGACCCCCGGATCGAGGCTCTGGCAAGCTTCTCGGAATGGAGCGACAGGAGAGGATGTCAGAACGAATGGAATCTTCCCCTATCACCTGCCAGGAAAGGTGTCCCATCTACGGCACGGAATCCTGCCGCACGCGCGTGCCAACCCAGCGAGGATCCCGAGGCAAGATCCAAACGACCAGTTTTCAACTACAAAGAACAGTCGACACCCCCCAAAAGGGGGAGAGGTAACACCAACGACAACCAACACAAGCGCAAGCTCGACCAAGAGGGTGAAGCGCTACCACCAAAATCACAGCTGAGGGAAAACGAGGGAAACATGGAGAAGCAGAGCAACAGGGAATCCCTCTATCCCCACTATTATTCTCCCCCTACAACGTTCTTTCCTCACTCACATCTTTCACTCCTCCTAGTGCGGAGTCCATCAAGAGGGGCCCGACCAGGAGGATCTGTTTCCCTGGATCATCATTGACTTGATCGTCAGAGTGCCCCTGCTGGAAATCCCAGCCCGGGTCACTAACCACTGTTTCGCAGGTCCATGAGCAGAGGACCGACAGGCAGTGAAGGGAGCGCACTTCGGTGTCGGTAGCAGCTATGAGCCACGACGGTCTTGGCGGAAACAGATTGGTATGCCAGGAAGGGGGGACAAACCCTCCATCTCTTCACAGACAAGCCAGGCGGGAGGATGGTGACGATAAGGGCAAGGGAAGCTTCCACCAGTCGTGCGGGGGACTCCCCCTCTCGAGGGAACCCGCACTGCCAAGAAGCGGAGCCACCCGCTCCGGTCCAGCCACCTCCACCAGAAGCCCAGCTGACTGCACTTGCCTAGCAGATGCAAGTCCTTGCCACGACAGTGCGCCAGCTTCAACACCAGCACCGGTCCGTGGCTACCCACCAGCAGCCAGGGACCCTGGCGGCCCACACCGCAGCTCAACGCGATAGCTTATGCTCCTTCCAAGGAAGGCCGTCGCAGCCGTGGGCCACCACCGACAACCGGGGTAGCCATCAAGCTCCGGTGAAAAGACAATGAGCCAGCTCTGCCGACAGGAAGAGCCGCTCACCAAACCTCAGGCGGGAGGTGCCCAGACCCCACCGAGGCAAGAAAAGCAAGATCCTCCACCACGGGTGCCATGCATCCATGTCACCTTCTCTGTCTCCTTCGACGGAGGGGTTCACTGATGAAGTCGTCAGCGTGCGGCGGAAAGGCGCCTGGAGGAACATGAACGCAAGCTGGCAGAGTTTGCATGCCGGTTTGCCAGCATGCAGGGCTCCACTAGTGAGCCAGCGGGCTACGACGCCCGTCCCCCTTTCTTCCAAGAAACCCAAGCAGAGCCGATCCCGCACCGGTTCCGGATGCCGCAGGTGGATCCTTACGATGGGATCACTGACCCCCTAGACCACCTGGAAAGCTGCCAGACCCTCATGAGGGTCCAGGGGGCCACCGATGATCTCCTCTATGTCACTTTTCCTGCTACTCTCCGAAAGGCAGCCCGGGTGTGGTTCACCCGTTTGGAGCCAGAGAGCATCAGCTCCTTCGCCCAGCTAGGGCAGAAGTTCGTGGCCCACTTCAACGCTTGCAGGAAGTTGCCATGAGAGGCAGACAGCCTCTTCTCCATCCAGCAGCAGGATCGCGAGCCCCTGTGGGACTACGTGGCTCACTTCAAGGTCGCCGCATTGGAGATCTACAATTTTGAAGAGCCAGTCGCCATGCTGGCACTAAAGCGAGGGCTCAGGACCTCCCGCCTGACCTACTCGCTGGATAAGAAGCCCCCCAAGACCTACTCCGAGCTCCTTCTCCGGGTCCAAAAGTACATCCGCACCAAGGAGGCGGACCGTACGAGACGGGAGCTCGACGGAGGATCCTTGAAGAAGTCGGCCCCTGCTGAAGCGTCCGGGACCCGGAGGCCAGCACCCTAGGCTTCGAGCTCCCGGAGGGACCGGCCAAAGCTGAGAGGGACCCCTGTCCTCAAGGAGAGCTACACCCCTCTCCTCGCCCCGAGGACAAAAATCCTCATGGAGATTGAGGGCGAGGACTACCTGAGGCACCCGCCTCCGTTGAGGACCACCACCGGTCGTGACAAGACAAAGTACTGCCGCTTCCACCGTGACCATGGCCACGACACCGAGGAATGCCGCAACCTCAAGTGGGAGATTGAGGAACTCATCAAGAGAGGCTATCTCAAGAGGTTTGTAGGGGGCAGACCTCAAGCGGAGTCCCAAGCGCTCATCGTCTCCCGCCAGCTCCGGCCATCGACAACTGTCCCACCGAGAAGCCAGTGGGCATGATCTCTTGCGGAGCTGCTCGTGCATCCAAGAGGACCCGGGGGGCAGGGGAATCTGAGAATATACTCCCCTTTATGAGGGAAGGGAAAGACGGGGAGAAAAATATAAATAATGATGCCGTGGTTGTTGAAATGACGATCGCGAAGCACCCTGTAAAGCGCATCATGGTTGATAGTGGAAGCTCCACAGACATGCTTTTTTATGATGCCTTCTACAGAATGAATCTCTCCCCCGATCAGCTTAGGCCCATGCACACACCCCTTGGTTTCACGAGCGATTCTGTGAGAGTAGAAGGAGAAATCACTCTCCCGGTCACTGCCGGAACCCCACCTCGGCAGAGCACCGTCATGATGACCTTCATGGTTATAAGGCTTCCTTCCGCCTACAACGTGATATTGGGTCGACCCGGGCTCAATCTACTTGATGCCGTTGTCTCCACCAAGAGGCTACTTGTACAGTTCCCAACTCCCTACAGTGTCGGGGAGATGAGAGGAATGTCCCAGCTGGTGCAGCATTGTTTCCAAACTCTCCCTGTGGCCAAGGTCCTTCAGGACGACCCCAGCGCGGACGACCTCGACCAAAGGGCCCAAGACCCCAGAGGAGGCCCGGTCGAGCGCCTACTTTCTTTTTCGCTCGAAGACGATCCTATAAAGATGGTGCAGATCGGAGCCCAGCTGCCCGAGGAGGAGGGGGCTCAACTGCTGGGATTCCTGCGGGCGAATGTGGATGTGTTTGCCTGGACGGCGGCGGACATGCTAGGTATCCCCCCTGACATCATTACTCACAAATTGAGTGTCGACCCAAAGCACAAGCCAGTTCGGCAGAAGAAGAGAAGTTTCATCCCGGAGAGACAGGCAGCCATCAAAGAAGAAGTTGACAAACTCCTAGCCGCCAGTTTCGTTCGAGAGGTCCAATACCCGAGCTGGCAGGTGAATGTAGTGATAGTCAAGAAGAATAATGGCAAATGGAGGATCAGTGTAGACTACACCGACCTCAATAAAGCTTGCCCGAAGGACAGCTTCCCTCTCTCGAAGATCGACCAGCTGGTGGATGCTACCTTGGGCCACCGGTTGCTATCCTTCATGGATGCGTTTTCTGGGTACAATCAAATCCGCATGCATCCAGAAGACGAGGAGCACACTACCTTCGTCACCAACCAAGGAACATATTGTTACAAGATGATGCCTTTTGGTCTGAAGAACGCAGAGGCTACCTATCAACGCATGGTCAGCAAGGTCTTCAAGGACCAGATTGGCCGCAACATGCAAGTGTATGTGGATGACATGCTCGTCATAAGTAGGCCGGGCTCGAGCCATGTAGCTGACCTCGCCGAGTCCTTCCACAACTTGCGACAGCATTAGATGAAGCTGAACCCGGCGAAATGCGCCTTCGGGGTGGCAACAAAAAAATTTCTCGGCTTCATGGTCACCCAGAGGGGCATCGAAGCGAACCCGAAGAAAGTACAGGCCATCATCGACATGGAACACCCGATCTCCAAGAAGCAGGTCCAGCGACTGACGGGACATATCGCCACCCTCAGTAGATTCATCTCGAGGTCGGCTGACCATTGCCTGCCATTTTTCAAGGCGCTGCGCAAGATGCACGACTTCACATGGATCGAGGAGTGCAGGACATCCTTCGAGGAGCTGAAGAACTTCCTCGCCTCTCCTCTGCTGCTCTCCAGGTCGGAGGAGGGAGAGGAGCTCTTGCTATACCTGACGGTGACACCGGGAGCTGTCAGCTCAGTTCTCGTCCGCACAGACGAGGACAAATCTCAGAAACTGGTGTACTACACCAGCAAAATCCTCCGCGATGTAGAGATCAGGTATACTCGCTCCGAGAAACTCATTTTTGCACTAATCATGTCTGCTAAGCGCCTCAGGCCATATTTTCAAGCATACCCAATAGTGGTTGTGACGGACCAGCTGTTAAGGACTATCCTCACCCAACCCGAGACATCCGGGAGGTTGGCCAAATGGTCCCTGCTGCTCAGCGAATTTGACATAGCATACCGACCGAGGTCGTCGCAAAAGGCCCAAGTCCTAGCCGACTTCGTGGTTGAGTGCACCGGGTTCGCCGAGGAGCTAGAGCAGACAACAACGGAGCCCGGGCAAGGAGAAGAGCCCTAGATCCTCCACGTAGATGGAGCATCCAATCCAGGTGGGAGCGTAGCGGGCCTCATCCTAACCAACTGTGATGCGATCATGGCAGAATGCGCCCTCCGCTTCAAGTTCGTCGCAACCAATAACCAGGCGGAGTACGAGGCACTCCTCGCAGGCCTCAGGGTTTCCTGTGAGTTGGGTGTGCAGGACTTGAAAGTCTTCACCGACTCCCAATTGGTTGCCGGATAAGTTTTCAGAGAATATGAAGTGAGGGACACCCAGATGATGAAGTATCTGGAGCAGGTCCGTGCAAGCACGGCAGGCCTCCGACGCTTCAGCATCTTCCACATCCCTCGAGAGAAGAATGCACGCTCGGATGCACTGTCCAGGCTTACGACTCTGTCGGACTCGTCGCTGGGGTGCGCCTATATCGAGCACCTTGAAAGTCCTAGCTATGAGAACCCGAGGGAGGTACATCAAGTCACCCCCGAGCCGAGCTGGATGGACAAGTATATCAGGTACATCACCAATGGCACCCTGCCAGAAGGCCGTGCAGAAGCCGCCCTCGTCAGGAATAAAGCCTCCCGCTTCATCTTGATGGAGGGCCAACTCTACCGCCGGTCTTACTCCTACCCATTCCTGAGATGCCTCAGGCCTGTCGAGGCGACCTTCGTGCTCCAAGAGATACATGAAGGCCTCTGCGGGAATCACATGGAAGGGAGGACACTGGCTTACAAAGCCCTCCACCAGGGGTACTTCTGGGACACCATGAGGGAGGATGCCGCCGACTTCGTTAAAAGGTGTGACAAATGCCAGAACCATGCCAACATACAGCATCAGCCGGCAGCGCCGATCTCCCAGCTCTCAGCCCCTTGGCCCTTTGCCCAGTGGGGAATGGACATCTTGGGACCGTTCCCCCCAGCAATAGGGCAATGAAAGTTCCTGCTGGTGGCGATCAACTACTTCACCAAGTGGGTCGAGGCGGAGCCGCTAGCTCAAATTGCGGAAGCCAATGTCCGCTAGTTCTTCTGGAAGTCAATTATTTGCTGCTTCGGGCTCCCCCGTTGTGTCATCACTGACAATGGACGACAGTTCGACAACCGCGAATTCGAAGGATTCTGCGTAGCGCACGGCATCCAACACCGGTTCACCTCGGTGGCTCACCCCCCAAACGAACGGGGAAGCCGAGGTGACCAATTGAACCATCCTTCAAGGACTCCGGACCAGGCTAGACCAAGCTAAGGGCATATGGGCAGAGGAACTTCCAAGCATCTTGTGGGCATACCACACAACGCCCAGGACGTCCACCAATGAAACGCCCTTCAGCCTCGTCTTCGGTGCCGAAGCGATCGTCCCAGTCGAGCTCGGCGTGCCCACGTTGCGGGTACAACAGTACGATGAAGCATGAAATTCGACGCATCTCCTGCTCAACCTGGACCTTCTTGAAGAGGCGAGGGATAAAGCCCGCTTGCGGATGGTGGCCTACCGGTAAAGAGTGGCCCAATACTACAACGCCCGCGTCCGGGCAAAAGCTTTCAAGCCCGGAGACCTGGTGCTATGGCGGGCGGAGGCGTCCCAGCCTAGGAAGTGGGGCAAACTCTCCCTGAACTGGGAGGGCCCCTACAAAGTGGCTGAAGCCTTCTCACAATGGGCCTACTACCTCGAAGACCTCAGCGGCATCAGGTTCCCCAGAACATGGAATGCCTGCAACTTGCGGAAATACTATCAATAATGTAAGGTTTTCCAGCAATGATAATAATAATGGTTTTTTTCTCGCGCAAGTGTCTATCTGTCTTGCAGGAAAATTCCAACAACGTCCCCGAGCCCAGCTCCAGGACGCTGATCCAAGACCGGAGCTCAGACCTCCGGCCAAAGAATCATGGAGCCACGCCGCTCTTAACCAACGACATCCCCGAGCCTAGCTCCAAGACATCAAAGAATCATCGAGCCACATAGCTCCCCATTCAAAGCATCCCCAGCCCAGCTCCAGGATGTCAAAGAATCATCGAGCCACATAGCTCCCAAACTCTAAGCATCCCCGAGCCTAGTTCCAGGATGTCAAAAAATCATCGAGCCACGTAGCTCCCAAACTCTAGGCATCCCCGAGCCCAGCTCTAGGACGTCAAAGAATCTTCGAGCCACGTAGCTCTCAAACTCAAGCATCCCGAGCCCAGCTCCAGGATGTCAGCTCAAGACCAGAGCTCATATCTCCAACCAAGAGACCTTTGAGCCAGGCAGCTCCCATTCAACAATATCCCCAAGCCCAGCTCCAGGATGCCGGCTCAAGACCGGAGCTCAGATCTCCGACCAAGAAAACTTTGAGTCAAGCCGCTCTCCATCTCAAACATCTCTGAGCCCAGCTCCGAGATGCCAAGAGATCATGGGGCCACGTAGCTCCCATCAACGCCTTGAGCCTAGCTCCAAGGCGCCAAAGACCTGAGCAAAGATCTCAGGCAACCCCTGGGCCCGAGCCTAGCTCCACGTCCAGGAAGGCCTCGAGCCTAGCTCCAAGGCAATCAAGACCGGTAACCCCCTTCTCTGATCTCCCCACTCGAAAAGAAGACGAGAGGGGAAGAAAAGAAAGAGAATAAAGGGGGGAGCCCGGCAACCCCCTTCTCTGATCTCCCCACTCGAAAAGAAGACGAGAGGGGAAGGAAAGAAAGAACAAGATGGGGGCACAACCAACATCCTCTTCTCTGATCTCCCCACTCTAAAAAAAAAAAGGAGAAGAAGAAGAAAAAAAAAGAAAGAAGAGAGGGGAAGGAAAGAAAGAGAGAACAAGATGAAAATACAGCATCGAAGCTACCACTTTCCACACTCAAGATCGGAGCTCAGATCTCCGACCAAGAGAACTTCGAGCCATGCAGCTCTCAGTCATCAACATCCCCGAGCCCAGCTCCAGGATGCCCACTCAAGACCGGAGCTCAGATCTTCGGCCAAGAGAACTTCGAGCCACACAGCTCTCAGTCATCAACATCCCCGAGCCCAGCTCCAGGACACCCACTCAAGACCGGAGCTCATATCTCCGGCCAAGAGATCTCCGAGCCACACAGCTCTCAACCATCCACATCCCCGAGCCCAGCTCCAGGATGCCAGCTCAAGACCGGAGCTAGACTTGCGCCTAGCTTGCTGGTGCCGAAGTCTAATAACTCAGCCCCACGCAAGGTGAGGCCCCCTCTCAGATCTCCCATATATCAAAAAGACAGAAAGAGGAGAAGGGGGGTGAAAGAGAGGAAGAGCCAGACAAGAGAAATGATTGCAAGGGAATTTGCACTTTATTGATTAAGTGTCAATTACAAACATCCTACGGGCCCCCGACATGCCGGGTGGCCCTGCTAAGTACAGAAAAAGAGCAAGGCATAAAAGGAAGCAGGAAATGACTACTTGCTAGCTGGATCGCCGGGCTGGGAGTCTCCATCAACAGGGGCTTCAAGCCGCATGGCTCCGGGCTCAGGTGGCATGGCCTCCTCGACGCTCCCCTCCTGGTCTGAAGTACCGGGATAGTCAAGGCAGCTGCGGCCCTCGACCGAGATGAACTCCTCGACCAGGCGGTGCAGGTACATGAAGCCTTTGAAGAAGGAGTCCGACGCCGTCTGTTGGATCTCGACGAGGAACTCCTTTGAGGCCCTGTACCTTTCCACCGCCTCCCCAGCCTCCTTCGCTGCGGCCACCTCATGCCTGGCATCCACAACCGACTTGGCAGCCTCCTCGGCTACCCTCTGGGTCGCAGCCGACTTCTCCTCCTTCGTCGCCAGCCGGGCCTAGAGGGATTGGGCGATTCCCTTCTGCCGGGCCACCTCGGCGTCGGACACACCCAATCATCGCTCGGTATCAGCGAGGTCCTCGGACTTCTTCCTCGACTGCCCCAACTCACGATCTAGGCTCTCCTGGAGCTCCTTCACTTGCCCCTCAGAGTCGGCGAGCTGTCTCTCGAGGTCCTTGACCCGCTGATCAAGCGGCCCCTCAGAGTCGGCCTTCTCCTTCAGGTCAGCCTTCAACAACGCGATTTCGGTCGCCTGTTGCTGCTCAGCTCGCTCCCAATTTTGGCAGTAGCTCCTGATGAAGAGGACCTCGACACCCATTTGCATCACAAGGGAAGTCAAAAAAAAGGGGGGGGAGAGAGAAAGAGGATGGGGTTGCTTACCGTGTAGAGATGGGATAAGATGCTGTCGATCACAGCCCCAACCGGCAGCCCATCCATCTCCTCCCGGTCGTATGGCTGGATGGAGAAGTCCGTCATGCGGTAAGCCAGGGCGCGGTTGTCAGCTAAGGAGCTCTCCGGCCCCAGCTTGAACGAAAGGCGACGCCTCGCCTCATCTCTCTTGGTCTCCCGGGGAGCAGGTGTGCCCGTCCCTCCGATGGTCGGAACCCCTATCGCTAGAGAATCTCTGGGGCGGGCCTCTCCTCCTTCAGCCTCGACCATCCTCGGACACGGAGAGCGGGGCGCGCGGCGGCAGCAACAGTATCAACCCAGACGGTCGCCTCAAGCTCCAGAACCGGGAGTTCTGCCTGTGGCCTCGCCCGTCGTGCGGGAGCTCCTCCAGCCTAATTTCCTTTCGGGGCGACCGGCACGATGGGAGCAGATGTCGGCACTCCCTTAATCCGGGCCCGCCTCGAAGGAGGCTCAGCGGCCGTCTCGGTGGGCAGCCTCTTCCTGGAGGTTGGCAATGGCTCGCCCTCTGAAAGGGTCAACTCTGCACAACAGGAGCCAAGGAGGTCAACCTAAGATGAAGAAAAGAGAAAATGCAGACGAAGAAAGAGCTGAGCTCATCTGGCCTTGCCGATGAGTCGACCCTGGCATCGAGAAGGTTTTGCTCTGATAGCAGGACCTCCAGAGAGGGGATCTGAGTGGTACGAAGCTGATCATAATCGTCCTGATCGGTTGCATCGACCACGGAGATCCGGTTGGGGGACCGGTCCAGCTCACTCCAGGCCCAGTTAACCCCCCGACGTCTGCAAAAAAAAATTGCTCTTCCATCCCTTGATGGAAGAGGGGAGCTCGAATTTGATGCCCTTTAGGAGAGAAGACATAGACCACCACCCGTCCTCGGTCGGGTGGCGTTTCAGGGTGAAGAATGCCTTGAATAAGGAAAACCGGGCAACGAACCCGTGGACATGGCAGAGTACAATAAAGGAGAAGATCACCCTGATGGCATTCGGCACCAACTGGGCAGGGACCAAGTGATAGTTATTCAGGACAGATAAGAAGAAGGGATGAAAGGGGAATCGGAGACCCCCGGAGAAGGTCCCCTCGTAGAAGGCGAGACGCCCTGGACCACTGAAAGTGACCCACTCCTCGGGGCAGGGGATCATGAGTCGGACAGAAGCCGGGATGCCATAGGCATCCTGGATGGCCCCCAGCTCCACGGCGGAAATCGTCGAAATGACCCCGCCCAGACCTGTTGGCCGGACAGACTCGGGAGCTGATTCGAACAGCAGGTGAGGACAAGTAGGACTAGAAGGAACAGGAGGGGCAGGATGGGCCGGTCTCATACTAACCCTAAACTGTGCCCCCTCCAACTCCTCGTCGGAGGAGAAGAGCACTATCCTTTGGGCGAAAGATTTAGGACGAGACATGCTGGACTAAGAAGGAAGGAGCCTACCCCAGAAGGGAAGAAGGGAGAAGAACAAAGCCGGTCTGGACCCCAGGAGACGAGAAGAACGGATGCAGATCGCGGAGAAGGAAGGATCTGGGCACTGCAACAAGCACAAAAGATTTGAAAGAAAGGAAACTTTGAGTAAGAAAATCTTTTCTTTTCACTTCGAAAGGGCCCATCAAATCTGTACTGTTGCGACCCCCTCGCCAACGGATCTGCGCCACTGCTGTCCATCGACGAAAAAGGAGTCCCAGCCACTCGGAATTTTGTGCCAGCATTAACTACTCCTCGGACGTGGCCACGTGGCACCCCCGCACTGGCCGGCAGGGCCATCCCTTGAAGCGCCGGCGACTGCGGCCATCATTGCACCGAATTTTTTCCTTTCCATGCCAGCACCACAGTTACTCCCTTCGCCCCGAGCGCCGCGCACTAACGAGCCTCGGGAGTGGGGGGCAAATAATATGGTGAGACCGCTGACGTGGGAAGTTGACATGCGCCACATTAAAGGAGATCGCCACGACGGACGCCAAGGCAACATCCCAGCCCGGACCACTTTGCTGAGCTGAGCCCCTTCAAGGCAATGGGCCGAGCTTCGTCCTCCGCCAGGTCGCGCCCGCGAGCTCGGGATGCCTAGGCCGGAGCCGCCCTCCACCCTCCAGAGCGAGACCCTCGGAGGCTAGTGCCCTGCGGTCGAGGTCGAGCTCAGCGCTCATCCACCGATGTGGAGCCTCTCCGAGCGTGCGCCCTCTGGACCAGGTCCGTCCTCCGCCCTCCAGAGCGAGACCCTCGGAGGCTAGTGCCATGCGGTCGAGGTCAAGCTCAGCGCTCACCTGTCGATGTGGAGCTTCTCCGAGCGCGCGCCCTCTGGACCAGGTCCATCCTCCGCCCTCCAGAGCGAGACCCTCGGAGGCTAGTGCCCTGCGGTGTAGGTCGAGCTCAGCGCTCACCCATCGATGTGGAGCCTCTCCGAGCGCGCGCCCTCTGGACCGGGACCATCCTCCGCTAAGGTGACCACACGAACTTGGAGCGCCCGGACCGGAGCAAGCCTTGCCATCCCAGGACATCGGCGAGCCGCCCGAGGACTACAGAGTGGCGCCTCCCATGTCGCCATGACTACCTGCCCGTCCGTACTTCCAGGGGGATGGGCCAGCCAGAAAGCACGAACTTCTAAGGCGGCGACCCCCGGATCGAGGCTCTGGCAAGCTTCCCTGAGTGGAGCGACAGGAGAGGATGTCAGAACGAATGTAAGCTTCCCATATCACCTGTCAGAAAAGGTGTCCCGTCTACGGCACGGAATCCTGCCGCACGCGCCTGCCAACCCAGCGAGGATCCCGAGACAAGCTCCAAACGATCAATTTTCAACTACAAAGAACAGTCGACACCCCCAAAAAGGGGAAGAGGTAACACCAACGACAACCAACACCAGCACAAGCTCGACCAAGAGGGCGAAGCGCTACCACCAAAATCACAGCTGAGGAAAAACGAGGGAAACAAGAAGCGGAGCAACAGGGAACCCCTCTGTCCTCGCTATCATTCTCCCCTTGCAACGTTCTCTCCTTCACTCACATCTTTCACTCCTCCTAGTACGGAGTCCATCAAGAAGGGCCCGACCAGGAGGATCTGTTCCTCTGGATCGTCACTGACTTGATCGTCGGAGTGCCCCTGCCGAAAATCCCGGCCCGGGTCATTAATCCCTGTTTCGCAGGTCCAGGAGCAGAGGACCGACTGGCAGCGAAGGGAGTGCACTCCGGCGCCGGTAGTAGCTACGGGCCACGACGGTCTTGACGGCAACATATGTATATATGTATGTATATACATATATATATATATGTATGTATGTATGTATGTATATAGTATTAGGACTAATTCGACGATATTTTATAAATATTCCTTGATCTCTGGATACATGGTTTATTGCACCTGAGTTTACAAATCGCAAGAAAGAGATCTGGTTAATAACTTGTAGCTAGAAATATAAGCATAAGTTTGAATGGTATTGTAAGGAAATATCTATTTTAACTAAATGCACTAACAAGCAAAATGGCCTAGCTTACTCTGGACAAAATTAGACACGTTCCCTTGCTTTTCTTATAAGGCTTCCAACCTTTATTTGGCTTGTACCTTGGAGCTTTCCTTCTTGGACCAGCCTCAACCACGTAGGCTTGGTCAAATACTTTGTTGCATCTAGGTAGTACTCCTCCGGCTCCAAAAGATGCCCAATATCTCAAAGGTCCAAATATTGTCATTGTGTCATATTGATAGCTTTGTGCTCTCAACTCTTAGATAAGGAATGAATCTGTTGAATAAACTTCAAAATTTTTTTCATAACCATATATTTGATTATTTTATTATTAATATTTGATCATTTTTATTTTTAATGATTCGATCGTTAGAATTTTTAATGGTTTGATCGTTAAAGTTTTAATTATTTAACCGCTATATTTTTGATTATTAGACTTTTAATTTTTTGACTGTTGGATTCCTAATTAAATTTTAATAGACTAATAAAAATTTAATAGTCAGATTTGAATGGCTATAAAAAGATCATCTTGGAGATCTAAAGAGATAAATTTTATTTTTATATTTCATACCCTCTTTTATTTTTTCTGGTTTTCTTATTTCAAAATTATTTTACTGAGTACTGAAAGAGTCTCATCAACCTCTTCCATGATCGGGCTCGCAGGCGAAGGAATCCCGATCGTATCTTAGGATAGTATTTTCGATAATTTTCATACAAGGGACGGAAATATATCTTAGGATAGTGTCTTGCACGCTTCCGGGTATGAATTAGGTTCTTCGATTTTCTGTAAGTATTTTATCATTTTTCTATAAATAAACTTTTTATTAGTTTTCTTTAAATATATTAATGATTTTTTAAAATCCTGTTCTGACAGAATCATTACCTGCACTTGTTGCTCATCAATGAGTATTTTACTAGCATCTTTAAGCTCTCTGATCATATTCGATACATCTCGTAGATGCTGCCTCATTGTAACATTTAGATGCTTCTTATAGGTGTTAAACTTCATGGTTGGGTTTTTAAAGTGCCTTCTGAAAACCTTGTTGAGAGCTTCCCACAATTTATGAGCAGTCTCATACTTCACATATTGATGCATTGTGTCATTTTTCGTATTGCTTAGCCATATGATGCAAACTGCACCATTCTTCTTTTATATTGCATAAAAATACAATTTGCATGCCACTCCCAAATAAGCAAATTACAATAAACATTCAGATATTTGCAAGATATTCATATAATCGAAATATATAAATATATTTGGCATAATATTCACATATTTACACTAGCAATTAATAGAGTCAAGGTTCACAAATAGTGGCATGGATGATTTCTTGCATGATTCTCGATCCAATCCTTTGCAACCATAGACCCCTCTTGGGTCTTCCAAAAGCAGTATGCAAAGCACCTCAAAAATATGGAATCTCTCACAAAATAGCAGTCTGTTTAATAGCTATCTTCACATCATGACTATGCTCGTATATATAATCATAAATCTTGATACTACATCATCATAAGGTGCCATTATATTTGTAATCTCAGCTGCTCTAAATTCTTTGGTAAAGAATTTTGTAAGGCAAACAACTTCACTTGCTCACTAATGACATAACCTTAATTTACAATTCTTTTGAATAAACCATTCATATGAACAGTATGTTCATTCATAGTATGACTAGGATTCATTTTATATACCATGATGGTATAAAGCAACTTGATAGCTTGTACCTATCAGAACATGGCTTTAAAATTATGAATATGATTAAAAAGCTAATGAAAGATTTAATTATTAAAAATATAATAAAATAAGAAAATCAAAGAATTGAAATTAAATTCGGAAGCGTGTAAGATACTATCTAGAATATATTTCCGTTAAAGTACAGAAATTGTCGAAAATACTATTCCAAGATATGACTGGAATTCCTTCGCTTGCAAGCACGATCGTGGAAGAGATTGATGGAGACTCTTTCAGCATTCAATAAAATAACTTTGAAACAAGAAAGATTTGAAGGAGAAAATACTGAAGAAAAAGAAAAGAGAGTATGAAATATAAAACAAAACCCTTATCTTTAAGCTTCCAAGATGATTTTTATAGCCATCCAAAATCTAACCATTTAAATTTTTATTGTTTTATCAAAGCCTAACTAGAAGTTCTCAAAAATTAAAAATCTAATAATTAAAAGTATAATAATTAAATAATTAAAACTTCAATGGTCAAATCAATAAAAATTCTAATGGTCAAATCATTAAAAATTTCAGCAGTTAAATAATTAAAAGTAAAACGGTCAAATCATTAATTAGTTGGTGGAGAAAATTTTAGATTTTTTCAATAGCATCCCCTCGCAATGCTTTTGCAGTTCTCATTAAACGAACCATCTGTATAGTACATGCAAGAACAACTATACATTATTCAACTATTTAATCCCTAAAATCATGTATTAGTAAAGGGAATAAACGCACATTAACATATTAAAATAATGTGCAAGATCAATGTATAACAATTTCACATTTTAATATCATTTTAATGTTAAAAGGTTATACATTATTATAAAAAAATTAATACTTAGGGGTATCAAAAAAACTCAAACTAAGTATCAACCCATTAAACAGATTATTTTAGACCTCTAACATATTTTTTTTAGAATTTTAGTTGCCCAAAATATTAATTTTTTACAATTCTTAAAATCCTAAAAATAAAAATTATAAAAAATATTTTATTGCTTTATAAAATATTTTTAAAAATATAGAAAAATCCTTCACATTATTTTGAGCCTACAAGAAAAAATTTGAATAAAATAACCTTCACAAAACCCTCCATGCACCCTTTGTACACATGGCATGCAGACTTGTCAAATTTCCAATTTCAATACCTGATCCAAAATTTTTATTTAATATACCATTGGAAAGAGGGTAATGCCTATGTTATTACCATATAAATTTTAGAAGTTAATTCTCACTGTATGGAGGTTTATCGAGCCCAAAAATATTCCACATAATTATATTCATTGAAATTTTAACCGCACATCTCAAAATATATTCATTCGATCATGGCCAAATTTTGCGGACATAATTTACTCCTCAAGGGCTATAACATGATCAAAAATCATGTTACCATATGGTCTTTACATGAAGTTACCATTATAAGATTTTAAAGATATATAAAACAAAAAATTCAGAAATAATCTCAACATGGACATATCAAGGTAAGATAATAATCTATCACTCAAGGAGTCTTAGAATTGAATTTCATGCTATAATGCCAATGAGGAAAGGTTTAGTGGTAACAAACTCAAACTCACCTCAAATCTTATCCAAAACATAATGAAAATTGATCTAAATCATACCAACGACTCCACGGGTTCTATGTGCAATCACTTTAAAGAAAATATACTGATTTCACCACTCAAATGCATCATGGATGGTTTTTGAAAGTATTTTCTTGGTTTTCTTTTTGTATGGGAAGTCTTACTCTCTCTCTCTCTCTCTCTTCTTTTTTCTTTTATCAATGTTGTGTTTTTTCTATTTTTTCGCGGGTTATAGTTTTAGATAATTACTTAACCTCCCTAAAAATGGTTATGGTGGTAAACCAAGCCCGTTGGTTTTTGAATCAGGGAAACAAAAAGGGTTAATTAGTTTGAAAATTACAAGGTCTATCATTCTATCAGCTAGGAAAATATTGAAAATGGTTGCCATGCTCCAAATCCAGAACATAACATAATCATGCTATCGAGAGATGTAATACATGATGACACGAAACCAACATCCATAATCTCGAATAAAATTCAAGATCCAAAATTCACCATCGATTAAATACTTGTTCAGAAATAACTAAATCCAAAATGAAAATACCGAAATCCTTAATTTTAAAATTCGAAAAGTTGCTAACAATAAATTTATAATCAATTACAGTACTGAATCATCCTTGCTAGCACGATCTTTAAAGTCTAAACTATTTCTCAACCCTGATAATTTTATTTTTTTGAATAAAAAAAATAAAAAAGGTACGAGCTACATAAGCTAATTTAGTAAAACTTGCACTTCCTTGCAGGACCTAGCATAAGTCTCTTTCCATTAATAATGCATCATTTAGGTAAAAAACAACGATCCCATAATCATTTAAGAAAATAACAACGATCGAGCATAAATCTCTTTCCATTAATAATGCATCATTTATTACAGAAAATAACTCCTGATGTCCCCGTATCGCAGGTCTTTGTCATGGAGCTTTGGATCCTTGATTTGGGCTTGGGCCACGACCTTCTAATGAGGGGAAAAAAAATAGGGGACATCAGGAGTTGCCCATCTCAGTCCTACTTCTCTGGCTATTTTTATTTGGTTTAGTATTTTTCTACCGATTTGGAGAAACCAAAGATGGCATTTTGTTGATACAATCGATCACAGTTCAAAGGCCTTGTGCCATTTCTGTAACATATATCTGCATCAGGTGACCAATGGCTTCGCCAACAAACCAGGGGGAAGGTGGTTTGAATAATTTGGGTCTGTTTTTAAAGGGGGAAGGTGGTTTTATTCACTTAACCTAGGAACAATTGTAATGGTGGGTTGGCGTGGCACCATCTTGCTGGATCCAAGTTGAGAGCTGCTGAAATTTATTGTCATGTTTTCCAAAACCATAATCCCGACCTACAGGTGAGTTGTAATTGGATTTGGAAACTCAATGCCGCTCCAAGGATTTAAGAAAATTATTTTGGTGAAACGTCCTGCTTGCAAGGCCTTTTTGCAAACCAAAGGTATCCTCAATAACCGCAAGGCAGTAGTCCAACTGGTCGGGATCTTGTCTCACAACTAACAGGAAGACTCGATTAAATTTATGGATTATCCCCTGAGGTCCATGACAGTCGGATGAGTGAGAGGCCAAGATCCTTCTTCTTTTCCGTTCTGACTAGTTGGCACTTTGATACTTTGCTTCCTTGGAAGACATGGGTTCCTCGCTCTCACAAGACTATTATTTGTTACTCTTGCACTCTGCATGGTCCATTTGGATATCAAGGAACAACTTCATTTTCAATCAAAGAGATCATAAAGCCAACCACATTCACCTATGCGCTCTCAGGTGCACCTTTGAATACCTCCAAGCATCTAATCTTTCTGCCTTGACCAGTGACTTGCAATTATCCTGGGTACCCCCTCCTAGCGATCAAGTCAAGGTTAATTTCGATGCTTCTTGGTTTAATGGTAGAGCTGGGCTGGGATTCCTCGTTTAGAGACCAATTTTGATGTTGTTCTGTATGCTGTGGCCACCAAAACCACTACCTATTTTGTACCTGGATTTGGATAGAAGGTGACTCCTTAACTGCCATTCACTGGATTGTCAAAAACCTCAACATCTTCAATCAGTTCTCATATACTTTTCGTGAAGCGAATCAGCCAGTGAGAGCCTTGCAGAATTTTTTCATCTTTTTCCCTCCTTAATTCGTCCAGTTACCAGAATGTTGGTGATGCTGGTATGGCTAGTCTTTCTTTGCACCCCAACCCAATCTTATGTAAAAAATAAATAAATAAAATAAAATAAAAAATTGAGAAAAAGTTCTATATGGAAATCAGAGTTAGATTGGTCTTTTGCGAGTTCTACTCTGAAGATAAGGAGAAAAAGGTTGCTGGTCTATGACAATGTCCAATGGATGTTTATATTCTCAACTACTAAAGAAAGATTCAAAGACTTCATATTGTTGACAGACTTTTCAGGAGGGGAAAAAAACCTAGGTCAAGATAGGAAAAGGTACATAGCTCAAATGGCAGACATGGATGTAGTGGTAGAGAGGAGGGCATTAGGGATGGCAATTCATGATTTGAACTACCAAACCAATCCGTAAACTATCCAATTTAAATAGATTTAGGTTTGACATAAACAAGTTTAGATCACAGGCGAATTAACCCATCTAAACCTATTTATTAAATAGATTAGATTTAGATTTATACTTTTAACTTGTACAATCTATTTAATAATTGAATCGGATCATAATCTGATTCATTTAATCTGTTTAAAATCTATTTAACATATTCCTGATCAGATTTGGCATGTTTATCAAATGGATTATGTGGATTGGATTGGTTACTTGTTTAATAAATAGGTCGTGTTCAAATATAGATTTTTGACTTACATGATAAATAAATAAAGTTTAGATTAACGAATTTTTGATTTGATCTATGACCATGACCAGATCGATATATAATCTAGCCCGACTTGATTAACATCCCTGAAGGGCATAACTGCAAGAGATCTCTGCAAAGGGTGCCAAAAAGAAGGGAATGGATGAGAGGGTATACAAAATGATTGCTTGTGTATAGGCAATGCTATCAGTAGGGCATGTATCTTTCATAGTAAATACTTAATTCATCCCTCCTTGGAATCTGAAACGATGCAAAAAAAAAGAAAAGAAGAAGAAGACGGAATTTGTGCCAAGGATATACAAGGTTTTATTTATTTATTTATTTTGGATGAATGATTTAATGATGGTAATGGATTAGGTTAGCCAATATCCATACTTATCCTATAATTAAAAAACTCATATCCATACCCTCCTTATACCCTCCTCAAGTTGGATTGGGTTGGATCAAGTAAAGATATTGATTGGGTCGGATAGATAAGAGGGGTCGGGTCATGTAAGGAGCTCATCATGAAAATATTATAAAATAGTTGTAATTTTAAAATATGGATTTAGATTAAAATTATATTAGATCGGGATCAGGACAGGACATACCATTACTTATATCCGATCCAAACCAGTTTCAAATATTTTTTTTCTAGAAATCATACCCATCTTCGGTTTTAATAAGATCTATTAAAATTGCCATCCTTATAATGATCCCATCATAGAAATCTATTTTCTTAAGTCCTCTAAGGCAGGATGAGCACCATCGAATCTAGTCTTCAGTCTCGAAATTTAACTGATCACAATCTTGGCATCCTCATCCACACGATATTAAGGGCTTGAGGATTGTGGCTACATAGATCAGGCCTTCCTCAACTCTTCTTAGCTCCCCTAATACAATTGTAATGTCATAGAGATGACATCCCCTGGCTGCTACCAAAAATGAACTTTGGTTACGAAAAACAAACTGCACCATCATGTATAAAATGATCGACGTTAATTTTTAAGAAGCTAGAAGGTGAATCCTCGAAGGTGAAGTGAATTATCCTAGAGGTAACAAGGACTGTTATAAGAGAGGCATAGTTTTCCCTAGCTATCAAAGACCACCAACTAACATAGATGATCCTTCATCAACAATCAAGGACTTCAAAGAGATATTTGCTTTGTTTAAAAAAGCTTTTATTGTGTTCTTTTCATATTGTGCTTACTTTGTTTATTAAGATTTTTGGTGAGCCTTGGAAAGGTTTGTTGGTGAGCCTTGTGTGAAAACCAACAAGGTTGTTGGCAAGCCTTTGTATTAAAACCAACTAGGTTGTTGGTGAGCCCGTAAAATTATCGAAGGTTGTTGATTAGCCTAAGTTATAAAACCAACAAGGGATTTTGACTTATGAGCCCGGAAAAATAAGTTGGGTTTGATTAGTGAGCCCATAAAACTAATCGACTGTATTCTTGGTGATTATAGTAAAATTCTCAAGAAAAACTTGGAAAGTGGATGTAGGTGTCTTGGAGTGCACCGAACCACTATAAGCTTATTGTGTTTGTGTGATTGCTTTTACTATTATATTTACTTTATAATTTTTGCTACATATTATTTTGAAGCATACAAATACTTTGGCAAAACACAAGCACTTAATTACAATTAGCACATACTTATTGAAATAGTTCAAAAAGTTTTATAAAACCTAATTCACCCCCCCTCTTGGATTGCTTCATCACTGGGCAACAATTGGTATCAAAGCCTGGAACTCAAAATTGTTGGTATCTAAACTTGGTGCTTTGCAAAGAATCCAAAGATTTTGAGTTAAAAGATTATGGCAGTCCTAGAAGGTGCTTATTTAGACCACTATTCTTCAATGGCACTAATTACACTTTTTAGAAAACTCGCATGCGCATCTATATTCGATCTATTAGTTATTATCTTTGTAAAGTTATAGTTAATGTTTTTTATATTCCTTCCATTTTGGTTAATGGCATTTTTATTCCAAAGCTCGAAGAGGATTGGAATGAATATGACATTAAGCAATCTGAAATTAATGCTAAAGTAATAAACTTGCTTTATTATGCATTGGACTCTAATGAATTCAATAGGATCTCTATATGCACATCGGCAAAGAAGATATGAGACACACTTGAAATTACTCATGAGGAACTCTTCAAGTGAAAAACACTAAAATTAATATGCTTGTTCATTCTTTTAAAATATTTGAAATACTACATTATGAATCTATATCTAATATGTATACTAGATTTATGACTACTGTTAATGAATTGAAAAGTCTTGGCAAAGCCTATACTAATGCTGATTTGGTTAATAAAATTCTTAGATCTTTGCCAACATCATGGGATCCAAAGGTAACGACGATCCAAGAAGCCAAAGATATTGAAACATTATCTTTATAGGAGCTCATCGGTTCATTCATGATCTATGAGTTGAACTTATGGCAAAAGGAAGTGGTTGCTGATCAAGAGAAGAAGAATATAATAGCTCTCAAGGCCAAAAAGAAACTCAAGACAATGATGGCAACTTGGAGCAATAGCGAAGATTCAAGTTCGGATGATGAACAAGAAGTTACCTATCTTTGCTTCATGGCAAATGAGGAAGAGGTATGTTCTGAAAATGAATATGATTTTATCTTTGATGAATTACATGATATATTTAATGATCTTGTACATGAATACAAAGTATTAACAAATGAGCACAAGAAATCAAAAAGATATGTAGATTGTTTTTCTCTTGAAAACACCAATCTTGCCAATAAAAATTATGATTTAAATATAAAGATTGATGTTTTAAAAAATGATAAGAATAATCTTTCTGAAGAAAAAAATTTTAGAAAAAGAAAATTTTGATTTGAAAGAGTTATGCAATAAGTTCTTAAATGAGAAAAATATTTTATTAAATGAAATATAAATTCTAAGAGGATCCAAGATTTTTGTATTAAATGATGAGCTTTTAAAGAAAACAAAAATCTTGAGTTAAAAACAAGAATTTCTTTGTTGCTATTTCTTCCAATATTGCATGCTTTAAATATGAAAAATTTGGACTTAATACATATCCTTGTAAATTAAGAAAAATTTGGGTTCCAAAAGGAACCATATTTACTAATCCTAAAGGATCCAAGAAAGTTTGGGTACCAAAATTGTCCACCCAGTTTATTTTGTAGAAATGTCTTGCAGTCTAACATGAAGAAAGTAAGTTTTTGAAAAGTTATTGTACAAGACAATACAAAGAGTGAACAAGCTATATTTTGGACTAAATGGTATTGGAAGGATTATACATATTGGTAAATTCTAAATATTTCCTTTCATAATTGAAAATGTAGTTGAATATTTGTTATAAATGTTGCATCAATTATTTTGAATAATTATTTAAAATGATTAATTAGAATCAAATTTAGACTAATAGTCATTTATTATGATCATGAACTTTTTGATGTTGATGGATTTCATGCTCTCAGATTAAACTTGTGATTATTAGACTTTCACTTGATTTTGATTAATATAGTTTTAAACTATTTCAAGTGAAATGTTATGAATTATGTGTTTTCATTTTTGGCATTTATGCTTAAGTTAGAAATAATTTGGATCAAGTATAGAACTGGTAGTGCAGGGTTATATTTAAGAAGAAGATATCCACATTGATAAACCCTTAATCCAGTAGCTAGACTTGGTATCATATTACTTCTAGCATTTATATGGATATCAAATAATTTCAAATGGATTTTAAATCATGCTAAAAATTTTTAAATGATCAATCTCTTATTTTTTGAAGATAATGTATATCTTGAAAATTTAAATCTTTAATTTTAGATTTAGTATTTATATTCATATCTCAAATTATCTGAAATTATGATGTGCTTGTGCTTTCATATTTTATTCCTCAATAAATGCATATTTTTAAGGGGGAATAACATTTAGGAAGAGCATCCAAAGATTTGTTATCATTATATACATATGATGCTTTGAATATTTTCTTGATATCATGCTTTACTTATATTGCTATGATACTCCTCTTAGTTTTCAAATCTAATTCTTTGAGAGGAGTTACATTCAATTGGTATCAAGATTTAATAAGAATCCTAAAAAAGGAGAGATAAGAGCTCCTAGTAACTACTTCGAATTAGGTTAGTCACCATGGCCATCCGGTCATAGGAGCTAAGTAGGGTTTAAAGACCCTCTCTTTCCATTCAATGGGATCTCTTATGACGTGTTAGGGTGCCACTATGACCTTATCCCATGAACAAGTGAGGTGAATGGACTGTTGTCTTGCTATCAGTTATGCAAATTAGAGCTAATATATATTGAATTATTTTTTGCATGTGCATATTATTTTTGTGGTATCATGTTCAATTAGTATCTATTTAATTGGTATCATGATTAATTGACTTCATGTATTGATTTTGATAATCTACTTGTTATTCTTTCCACCTTCATTCCCATTTTGTATTGCCTTTCACCCTTTTTCATGATGACAAAAAGGGGGAGAAAAATGTTAAGTATGAAAAGGGAAAAGATATGATAAACAAGAAAAATTATTTGAGAAATGAAAAAAAATACAAAAGGAAAAAAAGAAAGCAAAATATTTTAATCTTAAGGGAAGAATTAGTAAGAGAGAGAAAATTTGAAAATTTTGCATATTTTGAAAAATATTTTGAAGAATTTTTAAAAATTTTTTTGGATCATTTTTTGAGAGGGAGCTTGATATTCATTAATTTTGAGCGTACATGTTTATCTTATTGTTAATTTTTTTAAGCTTACCTATTTATATACCTAAAGATTTTGTCATCGTCAAAAAGGAAAAGATTGTTGACTGTGATCTTGATTTTGATGATTGACAAAATACTTAAATATATATAAGTACTAATTGTGTGTTTTAATGTGTTTATCGGATCTTAGTACTCATCCATATTGAATGAAGAAATGCTTGTATTTCAGTTGAAGAAGTTTTTCAAATTCATGAAATTTTAAGCTATAAAGACTTTGAAACATAAGGAAGACTTGGAAGGACTTAAAATTTGATTTTGGTAAAGTTTCAGCATCGGCACAAGCAAGTGTCGACTCATGAAGAAGTTCAAATATCGACTCAAGGCCTGAGAACAAGAAAAATACAGAACTGTGAAAATCCAGAATTTTTGTCTTGAGCTGACCCAAGTGACGACTCACAGAAACCAAGTGTCAACTCACATAAATCAAGTATCGACTCACCAGATTCAAGTATCGACACTTGGAGTAACGGCTAGTTTTTCAGAAGTACAGAATTGATTCCAACTTGCTTCAAATGGCTAGTTTTTCATCCCCAATAATCATAAATGATCATCTATGGTTTGGAGAGCTATATAAACATCAAAAATCAAATGGAGAAGCAATCCTTTGATGAGATCATTGAATATCCTTCAATGATTCAAGTGTTGAGTGGTTCAAGCCTTCAAGCTTCCAAAGATAAGAGAGTGTATTTAAGTTCACATCATCAAGCTGCAATCAATGGCTTCAACAACTTGAAGACAAGTTCTTCATCAACAATCAATGGCTTCAAAGAGATATTTGCTTTGTTTAAGAAAGCTTTTACTGTGTTCTTTTCATATTGTGCTTACTTTGTTTATTAAGATTTTTGGTGAGCCTTGGAAAGGTTTGTTGATGAGCCTTGTGTGAAAACTAACAAGGTTGTGGGTAAACCTTTGTATCAAAACCAACTAGGTTATTGGTGAGCCCGTAAAACCATCGGAGGTTGTTGGTTAGCCTAAGTTATAAAACCAACAACGGGTTTTGACTTATGAGCTCGGAAAAATAAGTTGGGTTTTGATTAGTGAGCCTGGAAAACTAGTCGACTGTAATCTTGGTGATTATAGTAAAATTTCCAAGAAAAACTTGGAGAATGGATGTAGGTGCCTTGGAGTGCACTGAACCACTATAAACTTGTTATGTTTGTGTGATTGTTTTTACCATTATATTTACTTAATAATTTCTGCTGCATATTATTTTGAAGCACACAAATACTTTGGCAAAACACAAGCACTTAATTACAATTAGCACATACTTGTTGAAATATTCAAAAAGTTTTATAAAACCCAATTTACCCCCCCTCTTGGATTGCTTCATCACTGGACAACACAAATCTCATAACATATGGCAAATACACGGCAAGTGTGACTGGTATTAGGTGAAGGGCATGATGTTGGGTTACCTAGGCCGGGCGTAGCAGAAGACTAGGTTTCAAAATTTCATTTTTCGAAACCCTGACTGGCTGGAACTTTAATCATAGGACCACTTGAGCATGACAATCAAAAAATTTAAATTTTAGGGCTATAGAAGAATATCTGGAGTGCTATTAATCTTTATTTCCACGAGGCACACAAGTGCATGCCCTCCAAAGGTAATCCATACAGGAACCGAACCAACAAAGCACTCCAACAACAATTGCTTATTTGACTGGGACTCCTTTTGGCAGCCTTCTAGATTTTCTCCCTTGCTGGACTTCCTACCCTTCTGTAGGGAACTCTGAGACCTCTCTATATCTATTCTCGGATCCTGGATACCTCTTCTATTTTTTTTTCTAGGCTCTTGTCTTAAAAGACTGGCCTTTGTCTTGAGAGGACAAGCCTTGTCTTGAGGGGAGGAAATGAAAAATTGTAAGTTGGGTTTTCTGATGGAAAATCTGATATCTGGCATCAAATCATCGATGCCTTTTATAGTGTAGGTAAGGGCGCCTGATATGCCTCTTCTGTAGCCTTTGATCTGTCAAATAATAGATCAAATAAGATCCTTCATTAAGGAGTCCTATCTTGAAGAGACATGATCCTTCTTGCACCAAGAGACAAGACCCTTTTGTCTCTTCGGTTTCTAGCCAATCTATTCTTCTGCCATGTGGTAATAACCAGTTGCAGGAAAGCCAAGGGGCATGAAAAGAGAAGTGAAGCACCAGAGAATTTTAAGATACTTAAAATAGAAAGACTCTGCCTTCTCAATTTGGTGCCAATAATAAAGGGACACATCCCTTCATTGTGCGCATTCCACTTTCACATCACTTCCCACCAATTTGACTGGTCAAAGCCCTTTAACATGGCATGGAGATGAGGGAGGAGTCCCTTGGGACTCTATCCTATATTTGTGATTCATCAACAGAAGGACTCTTGGTCCTTCTGCGCACCAAATTGGCGTGAAACCAAATGGCCCACCAAGAGTCCACGCCAACATGGACTCTATCACAAAAGCAAGATAAGTCCTAATTAATTCAGATAAAAATTGAAATAGGCTGTCTTAATTAAGACACAACCTAATTTAAGTCCCTCTTAAATTGGTTTGCTCAATTAGCAAGCAACTAAACCCAATCCAATTGGGTTAGGAGTTGGGCTAGCCAACATATGTTAGTATGTCAATTAGCTAGCCAATTAGGATGCCATGACCCTAATAAAAATATAATTGACTTCCTTGGCCAATCTCCTAATGTGTGTGACCCTTTGGGTTCCATATCTAGCCAGCAATAGGTCTAGGTTCAAGCTAATTCGATCCAATCGAAATTGATTTGACCTAATTAGGTCAAATTAAGCTGACCTAAGCTGTTAATTCGAATTAACTTCCAAATTGACTCATGAATCCAATCAAATTGATCCATGAAAACCTACAAGACATGATTGACGTTTAGCAATATATCATGCCTACTCGAAAGATAAGAAATTTGATAAAAATTATCAAAATATCTTTTAGTGGTGTTGCCGCCAAGATCATCGTGGCCCGTAGCTGCTGTCGGTGTCGGAGTGCGCTCCCTTCGTCGTCTGGCCGTCCAGACTTGCAAAACAAGGGTTAGTGACCCGGGCCGGGATTTTCGGTGGGGGCACTCCGACGGTCAAGTCAGTGATGATCCAGGGAAACAGATCCTCCTGGCCGAGCCCCTCTTGATGGACTCCATGCTAGGAGGAGTGAGTGGTGTGAGAGTGGGATGCAAGTGTATCGGGAGAAGAGCGGCCTGGCTAGAGTAAGGTCCTTCCTCTGAGTCTAGGGTTTCCCTCGGGTTGAGTCCGTCCCTTCATCCTCTTCTTCGAGTCCTTTGCTTCTCCTTTCTCTGGGGATGTCTCGCTTTGGCTCGAGCTTCCGCTCCACCAACCAGGGCGAGACTGGTCCTTCTGAGCGGAGGCCAGCGTCTCCTTCTTCTTCTGGTGAGGAGGAGGATGCGACTCATTTCGAGTTCAGCATGAGGTGGCCTCCTGGTCCAGTACTAATCAGGGAACCAGGGTCCGGTCTAGCATGGAGTCCATCAAGAGGGGCTCGACCAGGAGGATCTGTTCCCTTGGATCATCACTGACTTGACCATTGGAGTGCCTCCGTCGGAAACCCCGGCCTGGGTCACTAACCCTTGTTTTGCAGGTCCGGACAGCTAGACGACGAAGGGAGCGCACTTCGGCACCGACAACAGCTACGGACCATGACGATCTTGGCGACAATAAGTGAAAAGTTACTGTGTAATTCAATCCTTCGATTTCCCTTTATCCCGATTAAGTGATGGGCATGGATAAATGTCAAATCCTATTACTTAATCATTTCAAGTCTCAATTCGATAATGAAGACTCGACCGATGATAGATTAGAAACCCTATCTAATCTCATCCTGCTTTGATCAAAGATTTCCTGAGTCATCATTCGAAAAGATCACATGGGATAACAACTCCCCTTTACTAGGAGAGGATCGATTCCTTGTTAACCTACTCATTACCTTCATACACAATCTACCATATCCAGAAACATCTCATACATGACTAATTATCATGAATGAGTATGCACCAAAACATGGGTTCATATGCACAAGATACCATGGTAGTCTCAGGTCTAAGGATCACATGCACAACTACCACCAAGAGAACATTCCTTTGACAAGTAAGTAAGACTTCCATTTGATGTTCTCTTGTCGGATCAGTTCAGTGGACTTATAACCTAATGAGCATCCACATCTTTGTATTAGTGTCTCTACACAAGTGATTGTAAGACCAACCACTCTCTCCAACGAGCATACATAGGATGTGCTAGTCTTTCCAGATTCATCGATTCCCGAACCAATGGTCCATCGACTAGGAACGTTTTAGATTAGGGTTTATAGGAACTTAGGTCTCACTATTATGATTTCTATCATAACCCTAATTTCATTGCCCTAACCTATGGGGTTCATCATAATCTAATATAGATGCAGTAATATGATGAATCAAAATTGCTTTTATTTAATTAAATAATGTCATGCAAGAGTTGGTAGATTATAATAATGCCCTTACAAAGATTGGCTTTTAGGATACTTTTCTTTCAATTTCCCACTTGTACTAAAGCCAATCTGGTGATCAAAATGCTGCTGAGGTAATGCTTTATTGAATGGATCTGCTATGTTGTTCTTTGTTTCTACTCGTTCGATGACTACATCTTGCCTTTCTATAATCTCTTGAACAAGGTGGAAGCATCTTAGGATGTGCTTGGACTTATGATGAAACCTTGGTTCCTTAGCTTGCGAACAGCTCCAGTGTCATCATAATAAAGTGGTACCGATTGTTGTATAGCGGGAACCACGTCCAATTCCGTGATGAATTTCTTTATCCACACAGCTTCCTTTGCGGCTTCACTTGCAACTATGTATTCTACCTCAGTGACTGAGTCAGCTATAATTGGCTGCTTGGTACTCTTCCAACTTACTGCGCCACCATATAGGGTAAAGACATACCCTGATATGGATTCGCTATCATCCGGATCTAATTGAAAACTATAATCCGTATGCCCTTCTAGTTTCAACTCTGATCCACCATATATAAGAAAAAATATCTTTAGTCTTTTTCAGGTACTTAAGAATATTTTTCACAGCTTTCCAATGATCCTCACCTGGATCACTCTGAAACATGCTTACTATGCCCAAGGCATGAGCAACATCAGGTTTGGTACATAACATGGCATACATAATTGATCCTATAACCGAAGCATAAGGTATCAAACTCATCCTTTCTCTCTCCTCTGGTGTCTTAGGAGACATTTTCTTGGAGAGATGTATGCCTTGTCTCATAGGTAAGTAAACCCCCTTACTCCCATCCATGTTGAATCTCTTCAATACTAAGTCAATGTACCTAGATTGGGATAAGCCTAGCATCCTCTTAGATCTATCTCTATAGATCTTTATACATAGTATATAGGATGCCTCTCCCAAATCCTTCATAAAAAATTACTTTGATAGCCAAGATTTGACCGATTGCAATACTAGAATATCATTTCCAATGATGAGTATGTCATCAACATATAAGACCAAGAAAGCAAGTGCACTCCCACTTGTCTTCTTGTATACACATGGTTCATCCGCATTCGTGATAAAACCAAACTCCTTGATTGTTTCATTAAAGCGAATGTTCCAACTCCTCGATGCTTGTTTTAATCCATAAATAGATTTTCTAAGCTTGCATACTTGGTTTGGTCTCCCACTTGAGACAAAACCCTTTGGCTGTGTCATATAGACTTCTTCCTCAAGATTTCCATTGAGGAATGCAGTCTTAACATCCATCTACCAGATCTCATAATCATAGTATGCTGCTATAGTAAGCAATATTCGAATGGACTTGAGCATGACTACTGGTGAAAAAGTTTCATCATAGTCAATGCCATATTTTTGTTTGAAACCTTTTACCACCAGCCTGGCCTTGTAGGTCTCTATTTGACCATCTGCTCTAATCTTCTTCTTGAAGACCGATTTACGCCCTATTAGGTTAATTCTTTTAGATGGATCTACAAAAGTCCAAACTTGATTGGAATACATGAAGTCCATTTTAGATTTCATGGTACTTAGCCATTTGTCGGAGTCTTTACTCTCGACAGCTTCCGTATAGATCATAGGATCATCATCCTGTATGATATTGGCTTCATTGTCATTTCCAATGACAAAGCCATATCAGAGAGGTGCACCTCGCACCCTCTCTGACCTTCGGAGAGGAGGTGTGTGTTGTGGTTGTTCCTGGACTTTTGGAACATCTGGTTAAGGAATTGATGTAGGTTGAACTTCTTCAAGTTCTAATATCCTCCCACTGCCCCCTTCTTGGATAAACTTCTTTTCCAGGAATGTGGTATGCCTACTGACAATGACCTTTTACTCAATAAGATGGTAGAAAAGGTAACCTATACCTTCTTTAGGATATCCTATAAACCTACATTTATCAGCCCTAGTACTTAACTTATGTCAAAAAATATTCCTGACATAAGCAAGGCAATCCCAAATCTTAAGATACTTAATACTTGGCCTTTTCCCTTTCCATAATTCATATGGAGTGCTCTTAACTGCCTTTGATGGTACCCTATTCAATATGTAGGTAGCAGTCTCTAGGGCATAATCCCAGAAAGATACTAGAAGATCTGTGAAGCACATTTTGGACCGTACCATATTTAACAAGGTACGATTCATCTTTTCTGCTATACCATTTAGCTGTGGTGTATATAGAGGGGTCCATTCAAAGATAATTCTTTTATTTTTAAGATGATCGAGAAATTCACTAGACAAGTATTCATCACCTCGATCAGACCGAAGGACTTTGATACTATTTCCAGTTTGTTTCTCAACTTCACTTTGATACTCTTTGAATTTCTTAAAGGCTTCAGACTTGTATTTCATAAGATACACATATCCGAATCTTGATAAATCATTAGTAAAACTAATGAAATAAGAGTATCTTCCTCTAGCCTAGGTTGTCATAGGACCATACACATCTGTGTGTGCTAGTCCTAACAATTCAGTTGCCCTTTTTCCATGTCCAGTGAATGGAAACTTGGTCATTTTATCCATGAGACGGGATTCACAAGTTCCTAATAATTCATGATAAAAAGGTTCAAAGAATTTTTTTTATACAACTTGTTTATCCTAGATTCACTGATATGACCCAAATGACAATGCCGGAGATAAGTGACATTTATATCTTCTCTTTTCCTTTTCTTGTCATCAATAAGCAATATTGTATCATTGAGTTCTAAAGTCAAAAGACTAATGATAAAACAACCATGTCCAAATATTTTATTAGAATGAAGAATAGAGTAGCCACTGCTCTTTCACTTATTTCATATCCTTGTTGTAATAACAAGGGTATAGAAATAATATTTTTTACAACATTTGGGACATAGTAACGATCTTCTAACTTTAGTACATTACCTGAAGGTAATAATAGAAGATAGGTGTCCTCAGCTTTAGCGTTCATGGCTTCACCACTTGCGCCATATAGCTTGAAGTCACCTTTCTTTAAGTTTCTAATTCTGTGGAGTTCCTGTAATGACTTAAAGATATGAGACCCACATGCGGTATCCAATACCCATGAATTAGAAATGGAAGCACTCAATGATAAATTTGTTTGTATCATGTACAAATCTTTAGATGCTCCTCCGGCATATTGCTTCACACTTGTAAGATATATCTTGCAATTTTTCTTTTAATGCCTCTGCTTGCGCAGTGGAAACAGGCTCCATCATTAACATCATTCTTTGCCTTCTTCTTCTTCTGGATGCTCTTTTTAGGATCGAACTTTCTTTTCAAACCCTTCTTCGTTGTCTGTTTCTTTTTCCCATCAACAAGAAGAAGATGAGCCTTATCTCCCTTAGAATGGCTCTCCGTTGTCTTAAGCATGTTAAGCAGCTCAGGTAAAGAAGTATTCAGTTTATTCATATAATAATTTGGAACAAACTGAGAGAAGAAATTCGGGAGTGACTGCAGGATCAAGTCCTGATTGAGTTCACGATCCATTACAAACCCTAATCGACCTAATCGGGTAATTAAGTCAATCATTTTTAAAACATGGATTTGAACTGATGAACCCTCACTCATTCGTGCACGGAACAATTGCTTCGATATATTATACCGAGCAGCCCTACTTTACTCTCCATAAAGCTCCTTTAGATTAAGCAATATGGACTGAGGTCCCATCTCTTTATATTACCTCTGAAGCACATTGCTCATTGAGGCCAATATGATGCACTTGACAGTCATGCTATCATTTAGCCATATTTAAGTCTGGCCCTTTCCTCCTCAGAAGCATCCTCTTCGATCAGCTCTGGATCTAGAGAATCAAGAATATAAGAAAGTGATGCAGGATGATTGGGACCTCAACGAATCGATATAATTGGGATCGGTCAATTTGTTGGCATCTAAAATGCCTCGCAGTGATAAACTTGAAGCCATCATATTTAAATCTACATGAATATAAAGAACAACTATAAGCAGACAACTCAAGATGACATCCATAACTAGATAAGGACTTCATATTTTAATTATGTTTTCCACTATTTTATTCGAATATCATAACCCTCACCTATGGTAAGCGAGAAACCTTATCAGGTTTCCTTGGTAGGGTTGAGATCCCAATTACTCATGAATGCCTTGTGTTACACAACAAACACTCATGAGTTCAAAGGTAGGAAAATCCCTTTCTAATTGCATCCCTTGCAATTCTTAACATAACACTTGTCTCTAAAATACTTATAGCCTTGTGTGTGCACAACAAACCATAATATTCTAGTTTAGTTGGACCCTTCATTTCTATATGGCCATGATCGAATAATATTGCCCTTGTGTTACACAACAAAGCAACATTGCCAATCATGCTATAAAGTATTAAGTGCATTAAGACAAATTTTATATCAAACCCTAGAGCAGGCCTTGTGTTACACAACAAACCTACTATAGTTTTTGATATTAATTTGGCTTAGCATGAAAAGGCAATTTGTAGTGTGCTTGATCAATTAGCATTTCCAATTTAAGGTCTAGATATGACCAAATTGGCCAAGTAAGTAGAAAAGGTGAGGGGGTCCCCCCGTTGCTTTCTTTAGATACCAATTGAATTGGCCACGTCAGACAACGGAACCAATTAAAAACCTCATGCCCTTTACCTTCCCAGAACCACTTGCCTAGATACTAATTGGCTAATCATACCTTAATCGGATTTGCATTATGATTAACTATACTATGACTAAATATAATTTTTAATGAGAGCTTTGATGGTCTCATACACATCCTAATTAATCATGTTAACATGACATTCATTCCAACACACAAGCATATTAAGCCTAATATGCAAAACCATAGCATGATTAAAATAATACTCCGTTCACCTCACATGTTCATGAGATATGGCCACAGCGGCATCCCTACATGCCATAGGAGACCCTATTGAATGGAAAGAGAAGGCTTTTAAACCCTACTTGGCTCTTATGACTGGACGGCCATGGTGATTAACCCAATCTGAAGCAGTTACTAGGATATAACATATCACATGTATATATTTGAACTAATCATGCATCAATTCATAACATAGTAAACAATCAACACCAAAGAGATTTCTAATTGTATGCATTAAGGTGGCTCTAATACCACAGTTGGGTTACCTAGGCTAGGCGCAGCGGAAGACTAGGTTTCAAAATTTTATTTTTCAAAACCCTGATCGATCAGAACCCTAAATCCTAGGACCACTTGAGCATGACAATCAATAAATCTAAACTTTAGGGCTATAGAAGAATACCTTGAGTGCTATTATCCTTTATTTCCATGAGGCACACAAGTGCATGCCCTCTCTTCCTAGACTTTCTTTAGAAACAATGATTCTTTTTCCCTTTACCACATATTCTATATGCTGTTCTCCAAATCTTAAATTCTCATAAAATATTCTAACTAGGTTGGGATAAGTATGAATATTCAAAGAGCACATAAAATCCCAGCCCTGGTTCTCAATTAGGTCACCGACAATTAATCCTAATTCCTTGAGAAACTCAAATAAGATCCATCTACCTGTAGTGACGGGTCGCATTGCTAAAGATATCTGCTGACGAGGAGAGGGAAGGCTTGGTTCTTCAACTAATTGAGCCGGAACCCTTGAAGAGCTTTCTTCCCGAAATTTTGAACACCTCTCCTGCGGAGCTTGCTCAACATCTTAACGAGGTCTTTTTCCAACTGCCTTTCTTGGAGCCATTCCCACAAAATGCAGTGTTCCAAGGGATTTGGAAGGGAAGGATTTTTGGAAAAAGTGTTTCGGAGGGAAAGACCGAAGAGCCAAAGAAAGAATTAATAAGAAATAACCCTACGGCTCGACTTAAGAAAGAGTCGGCCTGACATCCGAGTCGGCTCGACAAACAAGTCATCTACTCAAGTCGGCTCGAGCAGAGGGAGCACAAAAATGAATTGGAGTATCTACTCAAAATCATTTTACAAAAGAAAATGGGATGTGGAGGTTATCTAAATAATACTACCTTAAGTTTGTAGAAACTTAGGTTGAGGTTTCTAAAGTGGGTCACACAATCCTAGTTCATATCTAATCATTGCAAATATATCATAACTTAAAGGTTTAGTAAAAATATCAACAAGTTGGTTTTCAGTTGGCACGAATTCAAGTACAATATCATTATTCAATACATGATCTCTTATGAAATGGTGCCTAATTTTAATGTGCTTAGTTCTAGAAATGTTGAACAGAATTTTTAGTTAAATTTATACCACTTGTGTTATCACATTTAATTGAAATTTTAGATTACGTAACACCAAAGTTTTTTAGTTGTTGTTTAATCCAGAGCATTTGAGCACAACAACTACCAGCAGCAACATACTCTACCTCAGTAATGGATAATGCTACGGAGTTTTGTTTCTTACAGTGACATGTGATTAAATTCAACCCTAAAAATTGGCATGTACCACTAGTGCTCTTTCTATCAATTTTACATCCAATATAGTCAGCATCCAAAAAACCAATTAAATTTAAAGAAGATTCTTTAGAATACCAAAGACCTAAATTGCTTATGCCTTTTAGATATTTGATAATACTTTTAACAGCAAGCATGTGTGATTCCTTAGGATTTGACTGAAAATGAGCACACACACATACACTATACAAGATATCAGGTCTACTAACAGTAAGATATAATAGGGATCTGATCATACCTTTATATAGCTTTTGGTCAACATTGGATCCATTTTCATCTTTGTCCAATCTGCAGGTAGGGCTTATGGGTGTGCTAGCTTCTTTGCTTGTCTCCATGCCAAATTTTTTGATTATTTTGTTGATATACTTGGCTTGGTTTATAAAGATTCCTTTCTTTATTTGTTTTACTTGTAATCCAAGGAAGTAGTTGAGTTCATCCACAAGGCTCATTTCAAACTCACCCTGCATCAACTCAGCAAATTCTTCACAAAGATTTTCATTAGTTGTACCAAATATGATATTATCAATGTAAATTTGTACAACTAACATATTATTCCCTTTTTTCTTAATAAAAAGAGTTTTGTCAACATTTTCTCTTTTGAAATCATTTTCAAGTAGAAATTTGCTCAGTCTATCATACCAGACCCTAGGTGCTTGTTTCAAACCATATAAAACTTTATTTAATTTAAACATATAATTTGGAAAAGCATGATTTTCAAAATATGGTGGCTGTTCTACAAAAACTTGTTCATAAATAAATCCATTTAGTAAAGCACTTTTTACATCCAATTGAAAAAGTTTAAAATTCATGTAACAAGCAAATGCAAGAAGTAATCTAATGGCCTCAAGTCTTGCTACAGGTGTATAAGTTTCACCAAAATCAATACCCTCTTCTTGATTGTACCCTTTAGCTACCAACCTAGCTTTATTTCTCATAACTTTACCATTCTCATCTAATTTATTCCTATAGACCCATCTGGTTCCTATGATGGGATGGTCTAGAGGTCTACTAACAAGTGTCCAAACATTATTCCTCTCAAACTGGTTTAATTCTTCATGCATGGCCATCATCCAGTTTGGATTAGTTTCAGCTTCTTCTAAACTATGTGGTTCAATTTGTGAAACAAAGGCTAGGTAGTCATGTGCATCTCTATGTGCAGACCTAGTCCTAACACCATGACAAAGATCACCAATAATTAGATATTTAGGATGTGAAGTTACATACCTCCATTCCTTTGGTAAATCAGTATGATCCTTACTTACCACTTCATTTCTATCTTGTGTTGGCTTGTCTTGTATGCTTAGATCTTCCATCTCCTTTTGTAGTATACCTACATCGTTGTCAATACACTCATCTTTTCTAGATGGTGAGGGATTAGCTTCATCAAAAATAACATGAATTGACTCTTCTACAGTAAGAGTCCTTTTATTAAACACTCTATATGCTTTGCTATGTAGTGAATAACCAAGGAATATGGATTCATCAGATTTTGCATCAAATTTTCCTAGGTTATCTTTACCATTATTCAACACAAAGCATTTACATCCAAAAATATGAAAATAGTTAATATTAGGTTTTCTTCTATTCCAAAGCTCATAGGGGGTTTTCTTTGAAATTGGGCGTATTAAAACACGGTTCAATATGTAACAGACAGTGTTCACTGCTTCTGCCCAAAAGTACCTTGGACGATTGCCTTCACACAACATAGTTCGGGTCATTTCTTTCAAAGTCGTATTCTTTCTCTCTACAACACCATTTTGTTGTGGTGTTCTAGGAGCGAAGAAGTTATGATCAATGCCATGCTCAGTGTAATATTCATCAAAAAACTGATTTTGAAATTCAGTCCCGAGATCACTTCTTATAGAAATAATAGAAAGATTTTTCTCATTTGAAACTTTTTTGTGAAATTTTCGAAATACATCAAAGGTTTTATCTTTATGTGCAATAAATAATACCCATGTGAATCTAGAATAGTCATCTACAATCACAAGGCCATATTTCATACCTCCTAGGCTTGTGGTCCTAGTTGGTCCAAATAAGTCCATGTGAAGTAGCTCAAGGGGTATAGTAGTTAAAATAATATTTTTGATTTAAAACTCCCCTAGTTTATTTGCCTAATTGACAAGCATCATATACATAATCAAGATCAACTTTAAAATATGGCAAACCTCTAACTAGATTCTTTGAAATTAATTTGGCAATTGTATGCATACTAGCATGACCTAATCGTCTATGCCACGGTAAATATGACTCCTTGGTCTTAGCATTCATTGCTACTAGACTAGAACTACTAGTCATGGCTAGATCATTCAGATCCACAACATAGATGTTTCCAAGTCTATGACCAATGAATTTGTTGCTAGAGTCAAGAGAGTTAGTTACTATACACATAGATGATTCAAAGATAACCTTGAAGCCTTTATCACAAAGTTGACTAATACTTAATAAATTATACTTCAATTTATCTACTAGCAGCATATCTTCAATAAAAGTACATGGGGTTATTTTGATCTTACCAATTCTGATTATTTTTCCTTTGCCATTATCACCGAAGGTAACCGATCCTCCTTTCATTTGTAAGGTGATGAACTGATCTTTATCACCTGTCATATGCCTTGAATGGCCACTGTCAAGATACCATCTTTTCTTCAATTTGTGGGCTGCAAGACAATCCTCATTCTTAAGACCCATTAAACATAAGTTCGTAGATTTTGTGATCTCTTCTTCTTCAGTAGATGTGGACGCTTTGCTATCACTCCACGTCGCTACCATAGCTTTCTTTTTCTTTTTCTTAATACCCTTTTTCAACATAGGACAGTCTGGTCAGATGTGCCTTGGTTTCTTGCATTCGTAGCATACAAGTACTTTTTTTCCTTCTCTTTTTTCTTGTCCTTTTCTTTGCTGTATTCTTTATTCTTATGGAATTTTCTATAGTTTTTTCCTTTTTGTCTTCCCAAGAACTTTTTGAATATCCTAACAACCATAGCAACATCTTCATCTTCCATGTCGCTTTTAGTGGAGGAGCATTCTTCTTCCGATTCATCAGCTTTCTTGAGTCCATAGCAGCTTTGAAGGTAATAAACCTTTTCTTCTTTTGATCATCCTCAGTTCTATGCTGCATGGTCAGTTCATGAGTGATGAGAGATCCTAGCAATTCATCTAGCAATAAGATATTCAAGTCTTTTGCTTCCTGGATGACGGTCACTTTTGGATCCCACTTATCCAGAAGAGAACTTAAAATCTTCTGCACAAGGTCAACATCGGAATATACCCTGCCAAGACTTTTTAAGCCATTAATAATATCAGTGAAGCATGAAAACATGGCAGTAATTGTTTCATTAGGTTATGTTGCCGATCTCGCCGCCGCTCCTGTAGCTTCAGAGCTGGTGATTTGATCAGGCCGTCTCACCTCGAGGTCTCCGGGCTCCGGATCCTGCAAGACAAGGTCAGAAATCCTGGCCGGGGATCCCGGCGAGGGGGCTCCGACGGTCAAGTTAGAAAACGGCGAGATGGAACAGAGTCTCCAAGGTGGGCCCCTGAAGGAGTCACAGGCTTAGAGATTATCTTTGTAAAGAAGGTCTCAGGAAGAGTAGAAATTAGGCCAGGTTCCTTCACCGAGCTTGCGCCAAGGGATCCCTCTCGGGATCTTGGATCCTGCTCTTAGTGTCTTTCCTTTTCTCAGCCTTTTTTTCCCTTACCTGGTCGTCCGCTCTTCCCATCCTTTTATCCCATCACGCTGCCTCCGGCTTCCCATCCTTGGGAGGCTCCCTCTTTGCTTTCACCTCCTTCTCTCCCACTCTTTCCCTTTTCCCCTTTGGCCCAAGAACCCGGCGGCCTCCTTGTCTTGCTTGCCGAGCCTAGCGAGGAAAGGGTAGAGGGAGGGCGCTGGCCATACCCTGGGGTCGAACGCGAGCGCTCTCCTTCCCAGGCACCGAGAATGCCCGTTACTGGGTCTTGTCTTGCCAGGACTTTGCCTCTCGGCTGCGTAACCTGTTGGGCCGATGTAAACGAGGTTTCGCGCGTTGTTGCCGATCGTACTGGCGCTCCTCTCGAGGTGCAGCGCGCGCTGCTCGAGGGATGGTTTCGGAACTTGTGCTCCTGCTTCTCGGTGACCTCACCATGCTGGGTAGCCGACCTTGGCCAAGGTGGGCCCCTCTTGGGCGGACACCTGGCGGAGCGGCAGAGGAGTGCTTACTTCGATCGAGGTGGACCCGTGTCCGGGTGCCACCTGGCGAAGGAGCAAGAGGGCTCGGCTCGACCTCGGCCGAGGGGAACTGTCTCAGGGCGCCACTTGGCGAGGGGGCAAGGGGCCGCAGGCTTCAACCGAGATGGGCCCCTCCTGGGCGGACACCTAGCGGAGCGGCAAAGGAGCGCTCGACTTCGGCCGAGGTGGACTCGTGTCCGGGCCCCACCTGGCGAAGGAGCAAGAGGGCCCGGCTCGACCTCGGCCGAGGTGGAACCGTCTCAGGGTGCCACTCGACGAGGGGGCAAGGGGCCGTAGGCTTCGACCGAGGTGGGCCCCTCCTGGGTGGACACCTGGCGGAGCGGCAGAGGAGCGCTCGACTTCGACCGAGGTGGACCCGTGTCCGGGCGCCACCTGGCGAAGGAGCAAGAGGGCCCGGTGATGCGTGTCGTAATGCACCGATTTAGAACCTTAATTCCACTACTCTAAAGGATAGAATAGCGGGAGTAAGGGTCGATCCCACAGAGACTTTGGGGTTATCTTGAAAAAGTATTTTCTTTTGACTTAAAATAAACTAGACTAATGCAAGAATTAAATACAAATAATAAATCTGTGAAAATAATTTAGATATGACCTATCTTAAGAGTACGGCCCGTATCCGTGGATCACGGCCCGTCCCTTAGGTATAGGTCAGTCAAAACTAATTCACTACGACTTACTTTAGACGCTAATCCAACATGACTCCAGCATGACTAAAATAAAAATAAGCAAACATGGATTAATATAAAGCAAATAAATTTTATTGCATAAAAATTGGAGTACAGAAAAAAAAATAAAAGTAAGGGAACAAGGGTCCCTTTCTCCCTTTTTATCCGACTCTGACTCTCTGACACAGCAATAGGTGGAACTACGGACAGCAAGTGGAACCTCCCAAAAATTCCTCTTCCTTCAGAAGAGAATCACCGAGGTATTTATAGCTGAAAAATACCATGTCGGGTCCGTGTGGAAAGCGCGGTGATTTCCTCATCTCAATCCGATCTCCTTATCTGATTTTTTTACGATCATCCCCATCTCAAAAATTAAATTCAAAAATTCTATCGCACAATCCCGCGTCCATTCAGCATCGTCCGACATCTCTTCTCGTTCCCATGCTTCCTTATTTTCGGACATCCCGGTCTGAACGACGGTGACAAGGGCAGACGGCACTGCGGCAGAGAGGCGCGGCTGGGGTGGAGACGGACATGGCAGCGGGCGGACGTGGCGCAGGGACGGACGGCTGGGCGAAGGTGCTGCAGCGGACGGTGGCGTGACTCGCGAACTTGGGCGTGGACGGCAGCAGCTGCAGGCTGGACGGCACAGCTCCGGGCGGCTTGCGGCTGGAGCTCGGCGGACACGCGGCATCGCGGACGGCGGCGAAGGGCCTTCGGCTGGAGCTCGGCGGACACGCGGCATCGCCGTGGGCGTGGTGCAGAGGCGGCTCGGGTGGGCGGACGCGGGGGGCGGACGACGCAGCGGCTTATGGCTGGGCGGCTGCTGCAACTGGGGCGGACACGGCTTCACCGGCGGGAGGTGGGCGCGCGGATGGCCGACGGCGGAGACGGGCGGTTGGGCGGCTGGGCGGCAGCGTGGCGGGCGGCATCGCGGACGGCTGGGCGGCTGGGCGGCGGCGTGGTCGTGGGCTTGGGCGGAGCCATCTTCCGGCCATTTTCCGGTCGAACGGGACTTCTCCAGCCTGCGACGAGGTCGGCAGCGGCTTGGGCGGCGCTGGGGGAAGCTCTCCGGTGAGTTCCATACGAACGGTGCATGGTGGTCCAAGGCTCCGCCCGTGGACCGACAGCAATGGCTGCCGTGGACCGAGAGAACGTACGGTGGACCAGCTCAATGGTCCACCGTGAGCCAACAAAAACTTTTAGGGGCGCTCCAAAAATCGTGCGGCTCTGAAATCCATGCTATAACCTTCTAAAATCCATTTCGGGCCCGTTTGAAGTCTGAATTGCATTCTGTTTGCGTCGTTGGACTCCTAAAATCAAGATCTACATGTTTATGGAGTCAATTCCTGCAAAGTATCACAAAAAGTATCAATTTTAATCAAATAAAGTTGGGTTAATTTTCATTATTCTAATGTCTAACACACCCCCCAACTTAAACTTTGCTCGTCCTCAAGTAAAGGAAATGGATGAGTCTTGTGTACTAAGATGGTCCATGAAATGAAAATTATCGTACTAACCCTAAAATCAAAGGATACATGGTTAGACTATTAAAAAGGTACTTCATTGGATTACCAATTCCACCCATTTAGTAGTATAATAAAGTCCATAGAAGTTTTAAGAGTTTTTTCGTTCCCAACTTTCTATCTCACTATCTAAATCTTCCAACTTAGTTTGGTTTTGAGGCAATATTTATTTAGACCCCACTTTTTTTCTTTTTTTTTTTTTCTTTTCTTTCTTTCTTTTTTTTTTTTTTTTTTTTAATGTAAAGTCAGTGCAATGTCCTGACACCTTGCTTTCTAATTAACCCTTGTAGCGAGCTTTAAAGCCAATGACTCCCAAACCAGTTGGCTTTAGGGCATTAGGTGTAAAACACCCCTCGGGCTTACTGACTCGAGTTAAAAAGGCTAAGTCAAGACTAACTCTACGAAAGATTTCGTTACATCCCCACCTTTTGACGCGAACAACAACGCTTACTTAGGCGAAGGGGTCCGGTTACTCAGTGAGAGATGCTAAAAATCTTTATTAACCTCAAAAATTTTTAACTGGGGACTTTTTATAATGCTTATACCAAAATAAGTAAGATTCATTATTAAGATCAATAGGCCGAAGGGTCTGGAATTACTCTTCTAAAATTTTCTGGACTACACTCTACCACTTATAGGGTTTTCTTGATAAATCATCCCTCAGTATCTCTAAAATTTTCTAAACCATTAATCACTCCTCATTTAGTGAGCTTGATTATTTTCAATTCGAGACAAATTTTTGTACACAAAACTGATTAAAATTTTACTCGAGGACTCGAGGATTTGATTTAATTAATTACCTCACCCCCCAACTTAATTTCCATTGTCCCTAATGGAAGAGAATATTAATAACGAAATGGCATGGAAGGATACAACCTGGTAGGGTATGAAATTAGACGTGCTTCTATCACCATGTTCCCGCAATCTTCTTTTATTACTCCATTTATTCTAAAAATAAAGAACTAGAAGTTAAAATATGAACTAAGGAAAGAGCTGGGCTGCCTCTCAGGAGCGCTAAGTTTAACGTCTTCAGCCAGACTAAGTTCATCATCACAGCAACACTGGTTGTTCAAGATCAAGAGTTTCAACAACTTCTCCATCACTGATTCCTTCAATATACGGTTTCAACCGCTGGCCATTCACCTTAAAAACATTCCCTTGCTTAGGATCCTTAAGTTCAATAGCTCCATGGAAAAATACTTGAGTTATTACAAAAGGTCCATCCCATCGTGAGCGAAGTTTTCCGGGAAAAAGACGTAACCTAGAGTTGTAGAGCCATACTTTTTGATTAGGCTCAAATGATTTTCTATTAATGAATTTGTCATGATAAGCCTTCGTTCGAGCCTTGTAAATTTTCGAACTCTCATACGCTTCATTTCGTAACTCTTCCAACTCACTTAACTGAAGTTTTCTATGGGAACCTGCATTCTTCATGTCAAAATTAAATTGCTTGATAGCCCAAAATGCACGGTGTTCCAATTCAACAGGTAGGTGACAAGCCTTTCCAAACACTAACCGGTACGGAGACATTCCTAGAGGGGTCTTGAAAGCAGTTCGGTAAGCCCATAAAGCATCATCCAAACGTTCGGACCAATCTTTCCTATCGGGTCTTACCTTTTCTCAAGAATGTGCTTGATCTCTCTATTCGAAACTTCTACCTGACCACTAGTCTGAGGATGGTATGGTGTGGCTACTTTATGGGTAATTCCAAACTTTTTCATCAGTGCGTCAAAGTGTCTATTTGTGAAATGCGCACCTCCATCACTAATAATGGCCCTTGGGCACCCAAACCGACTAAAGATGTTATGTTGAATGAACTTGATCACAACTTTGTGATCATTAGTTCGAGTTGCCACAGCTTCAATCCATTTCGAAACATAATCGACTGCTACCTAAATGTACTCAAATCCAAAGGAAAGAGGAAATGGTCCCATAAAGTCAATACCCCAAACATCAAAAATTTTAACAACTAAAATGGGGTTTAGGGGCATCATATCTTTTCATGAAATATTCCCCCTTTGTTGACACTTGAGACAATTATGGCCAAATTCATGTGCATCTTTAAAGAGAGTTGGCCAATGAAATCCACTTTGCAGCACCTTTGCTGCAGTTTTTCTCCCACTAAAGTGTCCCCCACATGCAAGAGAATGACAAAAATTGAGTATACTCTTGAATTCACTCTCAGGGACACATCGCCTGATCACTTGATCTGAACAGTGTTTAAATAATTCAGGTTCCTCCCAAAAGTAATATTTGATTTGCGAAAAGAACCTATCTTTTTCTTGTTGTGACCAGTATGGAGGAACTTGCCCTGTTACCAGATAATTCACAATATGGGCAAACCAGGGGAGATTGCTGGTAGAAGAAATTGAGAATAGCTGCTCATCAGGAAACCTATCTCCAATAATTTCCTTGTTGTATTCTACTAAGATCCTAGAAATGTGATCTGCTACCATATTTTCGGAACCTTTCTTATCCAAAATTCCTAAGTCAAATTCTTGTAACAAAAGGATCCATCGAATCAGTCTAGGCTTGGTATCCTTTTTGGATAGCAGATGTCTTAATGCAGCATGATCAGAGTAAACTAGGACCTTAGATCCTAATAAATATGATCGAAATTTTTCTAGGGCGAATACAACTGCTAGTAATTCTTTCTCAGTAGTGGTATAGTTCATTTGTGCATCTGAAAGAGTTTTACTAGCATAGTAAATTACATGGGGTTCCCTATTGAGCTTCTGTCCTAAAACAGCTCCTACAGCATAATCAGAAGCATCACACATGATTTCAAATGGCAGAGTCCAATCTGGGGGCTTGATGATAGGTGCAGTGGTCAAAGCAGTTCGAAGAATGTCAAAAGCGGTCAAACATTCTTTACTAAAATCAAAGGACTTGTCTTTGGCAAGTAAATCACACAATGGTCGAGAGATTTTGCTGAAATCCTTGATGAATCGTCTATAAAAACCAGCATGGCCAAGGAAGGATCGTACTTGTCTAACCGAGGTCGGGGGAGGTAATTTCGAGATTAATTCAACCTTAGCCTTGTCAACCTCAATCCCTCGCTCAAAAACAATGTGTCTGAGTACAATTCCCTCACGAACCATAAAATGGCTATTCTCCCAACTTAAGACTAAGTTGGTTTCTATACAGCATTTCAATACCTTAGCCAAATTATGGAGACAGTCCTCGAATGAAGATCCAAAAATAGAAAAATCATCCGTAAACACTTCAAGGAAATGACCAACCATATCGGAGAATAAGGCCAACATACATTGTTGAAAGGTGGCTGGTGCATTACAGAGACCAAAAGGCATACGCCTGAATGCAAACGTTCCAAAAGAGCAAGTAAAGGTGGTCTTTTCTTGGTCTGCAGGAAATACTGGAACCTGGTTGTATCCTGAATATCCATCCAGGAAATAAAAGAAACTCTGCCCTGCTAGTCGTTCTAGAATTTGATCAATAAAAGGCAGAGGGAAATGATCTTTCCTAGTAACAGCATTCAGTTTCCGGTAATCTATACACACTCTCCAACTAGTGGTTGCTCGGGTAGAAATTGACTCACCCTTTTCATTTTGAATGACAGTAATACCTGACTTTTTAGGTACTACCTGAGTTGGGCTGACCCATTGGCTATCCGAAATTGGATAAATAATACCGGCATCCAACCATTTAACCACTTCTTTTTTAACAATTTCTCGCATGTTTGGATTTAGCCTCCGTTGCATGTCCCTATGTGGTTTAGCTTCTGCTTCACAGTGAATGTGGTGCATGCAAACAGAAGGGTCAATTCCCTTAAGATCAGCTATTGTCCATCCTATTGCCTCTTTATGGTCCCTAAGTACATTCATCAATTTTTGTTCCTGATCAGAGGTCAAAGTAGATGCAATGATTACCGGAAGGGTATCATTGGATCCAAGAAAAGAATACTTTAACTTGTCAGGAAGAGGCTTCAATTCCAGATAGGGTGGTGCTTCTAAGGATGGCACTAAAGGGCTTGATTGAGTCGGTAATGATTCAAATTTCACAGTCCAAGGAGGAATGGTACTAAACTTGGGTGGCTCTAACAAAGCATTCACTTCATCATCAATATCAAAATCGTCATTTCCTAAATGTGTCAAACATGCTTGCAAGGGATCCGAATTAAGCAACAAAGGAAGATTCCTATCTACTACTTCTTCTATCATGTTTACTTCGTTATGATCATAAGAGGGTGGTCCTTGGCATGCATTAAAAATATTCAACCGCATTTTCTTATTCCCAAAAGAGACGTCCATAACCCCTGTTCTGCAATTTATGCAAGCATTAGCGGTAGCTAGGAAAGGTCTTCCAAGAATGATGGGTATCTGACCAGGGTTACCGCTAGATTCCATGTCCAAAACAAGAAAATCAACCGGGAAGTAGAACTCATCTACTTTTACCAACACATCCTCGAGCATTCCACGGGGTGCCTTGACGGATCGATCAGCTAACTGTAAGGTCACCGTCGTGGGTTTTAATTCTCCGAATTTAAACAGATCATACATTGATCCTGGGAGAAGGTTTACACTCGCACCTAAATCTAACTAGGCTTTCTTGATTGTAAGGTCCCCTATGACACAAGAGATAATTGGGGTACCTGGGTCTTTGAGTTTAGGTGGAGCTATTTGCTGAAAAACTGAGCTGGCTTGCTCAGTTAAGAGGATTTTCTTAGGGATATGTGCCTTAGATTTTCGTTTTTGAGTGCACAAATCCTTAAGAAATTTGGCATAAGCCGGTACTTGCTTGATGGCATCGAGGAGAGGTAAATTGATTTGGACTTGCTTGAATAATTCAAGCATCTCATTCATTTTTAAATTTTTCTTATCCAATGGTAAAGGTGACTCCAAAGCACTAGGGAATGGAGCCTTAGGTACGGGTACTTGACCAATGGATTCCTTCTCCTCTTCATTCTTTTTCTCTGGCCTAGCCAGCTCTACTTCTTGGGTCGGGTCAGGTTGATCTAATATTTTTCCACTTCTTAAGGTGATAACAGATTTAGCGTGTTCAGGAAAATTTTCAGGTCCAGTGGAACTCTCAGCCATGTATTGACCCTTGGGATTGATAATGGGCTGGCTAGTCAACTTACCCTCTTCTCTCCGATTGAAAGCTGTAGCTAGCTGACCTATCTGAGTCTCTAGCTTGGCAATGGATTGGGTATGGGAGTGAAGGATTTGGGTATTCATGTTCAGCCCCTCCTTCAAAGTTTGAAGGATCTTCTCTTGAAAGGAAGGATCAAGATTGCTTGGCGGAGGTTGTGGAGGCTGTGGGGCATTTTGATATTGAGGAAATTGCATGCTTTAAAATTTGGTCTCCTGATAGTTTGGCCTAAATGAAGAATTGATTCCGGATTGGGGTTTCCAAGAAAAATTTGGGTGATTGCGCCAGCCGGGATTGTATGTGTTCGAATAAGGATCGTTTCCTGGTCTAGGAGCCATTCGGGTTTGAGCTTGATGAGCTTGCTCTTGAAGAAGCTCAGGAAATTGGTAAGCTGATGGACAATCACCTAAGGTATGGGTGGAACTCGAGCAGATAATACAGACTTCATGAGTAGGATGAGATGAGGAGGAATTATTTCCAGCTTGCAAAAGTTGGTCGAGCTTCTGAGATAGCTCATCAACCTTGCTGTAGATGTCTACAGCACGACCAACTTCATACATACCTCCTCTCTTAGGTTCTACAGGTCCTGGGGGAGGATCTCTATGGGCAGCTGACATATGATGTAGAGAATTTTCACTTAACGTTTCAAACAACTGCCATGCCTCATGTTCATTTTTAAGCATGAACGTTCCTCCACATGAGGCATCCACCATTTGCCGGTGCCTTTCTGACAAACCGTCATAGAAGCACTGGACTAATTGCCATTTGGGTATGGCATGGTGAGGACATTTTCTAATTAGCTCTTTCAATCTCTCCCAGGTTTCATGAAACATTTCTCCATCTAATTGGGAAAAACTAGTAATGGCTTTTCTAATTTGATTCGTCTTTCCTATGGGAAAATATTTCTTAAGGAACTCCCTCTGAAGTTGATCCCAAGTTGAAATTGTCACGGTGTCTAGGGAATTCAACCAATATTTGGCTTTATCTTTCAGGGAAAAAGGGAATAACCTAAGCCTTAAAGCATCATCGGAGAAATTTTGGATCTTAACAGTGGAACAGATTTCTAGAAATTCATCTAGATGTTTATATGGGTCTTCAGTCGCAAGTCCGTAAAAAGAGGGTAACATCTGAATCACACTGGACTTGATTTCGTACTGAATGGCATCTACAGGGGGTACTTGGATACAAGGTGAATAAGTGTATTTTGAAGGAGTGAAGTACTCCTTCAGCGGAGGGTCAATTCCTTGATTAGGATCCATAGTACCTGGGCTGGTTGCTCTACTGGAGCCTTCGATTTCGGATCTAGGGATATATGTTTAGGTTCTCGAAGTCGGCGCCTAGAATATACTAACATACACCCTCCCTTCTAAAGGAAACAGCAATAAAAGATTTTTTAAATTTTTTTTTAAATTGAAAAGCGGAAGAATGAGAAGAGATCTAAAAGAGAAGTTCCTAAGAGAGTCCTAAACTAGAGAGAAGAAAGTTAATTAATTAATTTTTTTTTTAATCAAACAAGTGAAACAAATCAAAATCACTATCCTAGGGTTAACCTGGATCTAGACAGCTCCTAACTGATCCAAGGTTACCTTCGAGCACTCCAAGCCCAAGATCAATTAACTGACTTGGCCAGGTAAGTGTAAGGTGGGTGAAGGTTCCCTTATCGCTTGCCTTAGACACCAATTAAAAATTGGCCAGGTAAGCGGAACCAACTCACGTCCCTTCGGGCTCTAGTCCCTGAACCACTTTCCTTAGACACCAAGGAATTAAATGATCTGAACCCGGTCCAACTCTAGGGTTTCCTTGTCCTATTGAGCTCGAAATCCTTAGGGTTGACGTCTAATTAATTTTAAAATTAAAGACTTGGGTTAATGCAGATGCTGGATTGATGATTTGTGGGCTAAGGAAGGGTATTGATCTCCCCACCTTATCTGATTAATGGGTTTGCCCTTAAGATATATTATGAAATTATGAAATGCAACAGCTAAGGTGTCCAAAAAGTTATAAACAAACAAAATTAAACTTAATTTTTTTTAATTTTGATGATTAAGTATCTGATCCTAATAAATTATGAAATGTCTGTGTAATATTTTTTTGGTTTTGCAAAAAATAAATTTACCTAAGTGAATCTAAAATTTTTTTGTGTGTTCAACCTTTTTGTACCCTAGGACAACCATTCAACATAACCTCCCAGTTATGCCAGGGCAACCTTATGTCAGGGCACTCAAGATCGAAAATTGAAAATTTGAATGTAAAATTTTGAAAATTGAATTTTTTTTTTTTTTTGTGAATTTTTGGATTGTTGAATTTTTTTTTTTTCAGAATAATACCAAAAGTCCCCGGCAACGGCGCCAAAAATCTGATGCGTGTCGTAATGCACCGATTTAGAACCTTAATTCCACTACTCTAAAGGGTAGAATAGCGGGAGTAAGGGTCGATCCCACAGAGACTTTGGGGTTATCTTAAAAAAGTATTTTCTTTTGACTTAAAATAAACTAAAATAAACTAGACTAATGCAAGAATTAAATGCAAATAATAAATCTGTGAAAATAATTTAGATATGACCTATCTCAAGAGTACGGCCCGTATCCGTGGATCACGGCCCGTCCCTTAGGTATAGGTCAGTCAAAACTAATTCACTACGACTTACCTTAGACGCTAATCCAACATGACTCCAGCATGACTAAAATAAAAATAAGCAAACATGGATTAATATAAAGCAAATAAATTTTATTGCATAAAAATTGGAGTACAGAAAAAAAAATAAAAGTAAGGGAACAAGGGTCCCTTTCTCCCTTTTTATCCGACTCTGACTCTCTGACACAGCAACAGGTGGAACTACGGACAGCAAGTGGAACCTCCCAAAAATTCCTCTTCCTTCAGAAGAGAATCACCGAGGTATTTATAGCTGAAAAATACTGTGTCGGGTCCGTGTGGAAAGCGCGGTGATTTCCTCATCTCAATCCGATCTCCTTATCTGATTTTTTTACGATCATCCCCATCTCAAAAATTAAATTCAAAAATTCTATCGCACAATCCCGCGTCCATTCAGCGTCATCCGACATCTCTTCTCGTTCCCATGCTTCCTTGTTTTCGGACATCCCGGTCTGAACGACGGTGACAAGGGCAGACGGCACTGCGGTAGAGAGGCGCGGCTGGGGTGGAGACGGACACGGCAGCGGGCGGACGTGGCGCAGGGACGGACGGCTGGGCGAAGGTGCTGCAGCGGACGGTGGCGTGACTCGCAAACTTGGGCGTGGACGGCAGCAGCTGCAGGCTGGACGGCACAGCTCCGGGCGGCTTGCGGCTGGAGCTCGGCGGACACGCGGCATCGCGGACGGTGGTGGAGGGCCTTCGGCTGGAGCTCGGCGGACACGCGGCATCGCCGTGGGCGTGGCGCAGAGGCGGCTCGGGTGGGCGGACGCGGAGGGCGGACGGCGCAACGGCTTACGGCTGGGCGGCTGCTGCAACTGGGGTGGACACGGCTTCACCGGCGGGAGGTGGGCGCGCGGATGGTCGACGGCGGAGACGGGCGGCTGGGCGGCAGCGTGGCGGGCGGCATCGCGGACGGCTGGGCGGCGGGCGCGGACGGCTGGGCGGCTGGGCGGCGGCATGGCCGTGGGCTTGGGCGGAGCCGTCTTCCTGCCATTTTCCGGTCGAACGGGACTTCTCCGGCCTGCGACGAGGTCGGCAGCGGCTTGGGCGGCGCCGGGGGAAGCTCTCCGGCGAGTTCCATAGCGAACGGTGCATGGTGGTCCACGGCTCCGCCCGTGGACCGGTAGCAATGGCTGCCGTGGACCGAGAGAACGTACGGTGGACCGGCTCAATGGTCCACCGTGAGCCAACAAAAACTTTTAGGGGCGCTCCAAAAATCGTGCGGCTCTGAAAGCCGTGCTATAACCTTCTAAAATCCATTTCGGGCCCGTTTGAAGTCTGAATTGCATTCTGTTTGCGTCGTTGGACTCCTAAAATCAAGATCTACATGTTTATGGAGTCAATTCCTGCAAAGTATCACAAAAAGTATCAATTTTAATCAAATAAAGTTGGGTTAATTTTCATTATTCTAATGTCTAACACACCCCCCAACTTAAACTTTGCTTGTCCTCGAGTAAAGGAAATGGATGAGTCTTGTGTACTAAGATGGTCCATGAAATGAAAATTATCGTACTAACCCTAAAATCAAAGGATACATGGTTAGACTATTAAAAAGGTACTTCATTGGATTACCAATTCCACCCATTTAGTAGTATAATAAAGTCCATAGAAGTTTTAAGAGTTTTTTCGTTCCCAACTTTCTATCTCACTATCTAAATCTTCCAACTTAGTTTGGTTTTGAGGCAATATTTATTTAGACCCCACTTTTTTCTTTTTTTTTTTTTCTTTTTTTTTTTTTTTTTTTTTTTTTTTTTTAATGTAAAGTCAGTGCAATGTCCTGACACCTTGCTTTCTAATTAACCCTTGTAGCGAGCTTTAAAGCCAATGACTCCCAAACCAGTTGGCTTTAGGGCATTAGGTGTAAAACACCCCTCGGGCTTACTGACTCGAGTTAAAAAGGCTAAGTCAAGACTAACTCTACGAAAGATTTCGTTACATCCCCACCTTTTGACGCGAACAACAACGCTTACTTAGGCGAAGGGGTCCGGTTACTCAGTGAGAGATGCTAAAAATCTTTATTAACCTCAAAAATTTTTAACTGGGGACTTTTTATAATGCTTATACCAAAATAAGTAAGATTCATTATTAAGATCAATAGGCCGAAGGGTCTGGAATTACTCTTCTAAAATTTTCTGGACTACACTCTACCACTTATAGGGTTTTCTTGATAAATCATCCCTCAGTATCTCTAAAATTTTCTAAACCATTAATCACTCCTCATTTAGTGAGCTTGATTATTTTCAATTCGAGACAAATTTTTGTACACAAAACTGATTAAAATTTTACTCGAGGACTCGAGGATTTGATTTAATTAATTACCTCACCCCCCAACTTAATTTCCATTGTCCCTAATGGAAGAGAATATTAATAACGAAATGGCATGGAAGGATACAACCTGGTAGGGTATGAAATTAGACGTGCTTCTATCACCATGTTCCCGCAATCTTCTTTTATTACTCCATTTATTCTAAAAATAAAGAACTAGAAGTTAAAATATGAACTAAGGAAAGAGCTGGGCTGCCTCTCAGGAGCGCTAAGTTTAACGTCTTCAGCCAGACTAAGTTCATCATCACAGCAACACTGGTTGTTCAAGATCAAGAGTTTCAACAACTTCTCCATCACTGATTCCTTCAATATACGGTTTCAACCGCTGGCCATTCACCTTAAAAACATTCCCTTGCTTAGGATCCTTAAGTTCAACAGCTCCATGGAAAAATACTTGAGTTATTACAAAAGGTCCATCCCATCGTGAGCGAAGTTTTCCGGGAAAAAGACGTAACCTAGAGTTGTAGAGCCATACTTTTTGATTAGGCTCAAATGATTTTCTATTAATGAATTTGTCATGATAAGCCTTCGTTCGAGCCTTGTAAATTTTCGAACTCTCATACGCTTCATTTCGTAACTCTTCCAACTCACTTAACTGAAGTTTTCTATGGGAACCTGCATTCTTCATGTCAAAATTAAATTGCTTGATAGCCCAAAATGCACGGTGTTCCAATTCAACAGGTAGGTGACAAGCCTTTCCAAACACTAACCGGTACGGAGACATTCCTAGAGGGGTCTTGAAAGCAGTTCGGTAAGCCCATAAAGCATCATCCAAACGTTCGGACCAATCTTTCCTATCGGGTCTTACCTTTTCTCAAGAATGTGCTTGATCTCTCTATTCGAAACTTCTACCTGACCACTAGTCTGAGGATGGTATGGTGTGGCTACTTTATGGGTAATTCCAAACTTTTTCATCAGTGCGTCAAAGTGTCTATTTGTGAAATGCGCACCTCCATCACTAATAATGGCCCTTGGGCACCCAAACCGACTAAAGATGTTATGTTGAATGAACTTGATCACAACTTTGTGATCATTAGTTCGAGTTGCCACAGCTTCAATCCATTTCGAAACATAATCGACTGCTACCTAAATGTACTCAAATCCAAAGGAAAGAGGAAATGGTCCCATAAAGTCAATACCCCAAACATCAAAAATTTTAACAACTAAAATGGGGTTTAGGGGCATCATATCTTTTCATGAAATATTCCCCCTTTGTTGACACTTGAGACAATTATGGCCAAATTCATGTGCATCTTTAAAGAGAGTTGGCCAATGAAATCCACTTTGCAGCACCTTTGCTGTAGTTTTTCTCCCACTAAAGTGTCCCCCACATGCAAGAGAATGACAAAAATTGAGTATACTCTTGAATTCACTCTCAGGGACACATCGCCTGATCACTTGATCTGAACAGTGTTTAAATAATTCAGGTTCCTCCCAAAAGTAATATTTGATTTGCGAAAAGAACCTATCTTTTTCTTGTTGTGACCAGTATGGAGGAACTTGCCCTGTTACCAGATAATTCACAATATGGGCAAACCAGGGGAGATTGCTGGTAGAAGAAATTGAGAATAGCTGCTCATCAGGAAACCTATCTCCAATAATTTCCTTGTTGTATTCTACTAAGATCCTAGAAATGTGATCTGCTACCATATTTTCGGAACCTTTCTTATCCAAAATTTCTAAGTCAAATTCTTGTAACAAAAGGATCCATCGAATCAGTCTAGGCTTGGTATCCTTTTTGGATAGCAGATGTCTTAATGCAGCATGATCAGAGTAAACTAGGACCTTAGATCCTAATAAATATGATCGAAATTTTTCTAGGGCGAATACAACTGCTAGTAATTCTTTCTCAGTAGTGGTATAGTTCATTTGTGCATCTGAAAGAGTTTTACTAGCATAGTAAATTACATGGGGTTCCCTATTGAGCTTCTGTCCTAAAACAGCTCCTACAGCATAATCAGAAGCATCACACATGATTTCAAATGGCAGAGTCCAATCTGGGGGCTTGATGATAGGTGCAGTGGTCAAAGCAGTTCGAAGAATGTCAAAAGCGGTCAAACATTCTTTACTAAAATCAAAGGACTTGTCTTTGGCAAGTAAATCACACAATGGTCGAGAGATTTTGCTGAAATCCTTGATGAATCGTCTATAAAAACCAGCATGGCCAAGGAAGGATCGTACTTGTCTAACCGAGGTCGGGGGAGGTAATTTCGAGATTAATTCAACCTTAGCCTTGTCAACCTCAATCCCTCGCTCAAAAACAATGTGTCTGAGTACAATTCCCTCACGAACCATAAAATGGCTATTCTCCCAACTTAAGACTAAGTTGGTTTCTATACAGCATTTCAATACCTTAGCCAAATTATGGAGACAGTCCTCGAATGAAGATCCAAAAATAGAAAAATCATCCGTAAACACTTCAAGGAAATGACCAACCATATCGGAGAATAAGGCCAACATACATTGTTGAAAGGTGGCTGGTGCATTACAGAGACCAAAAGGTATACGCCTGAATGCAAACGTTCCAAAAGAGCAAGTAAAGGTGGTCTTTTCTTGGTCTGCAGGAAATACTGGAACCTGGTTGTATCCTGAATATCCATCCAGGAAACAAAAGAAACTCTGCCCTGCTATTCATTCTAGAATTTGATCAATAAAAGGCAGAGGGAAATGATCTTTCCTAGTAACAGCATTCAGTTTCCGGTAATCTATACACACTCTCCAACTAGTGGTTGCTCGGGTAGAAATTGACTCACCCTTTTCATTTTGAATGACAGTAATACCTGACTTTTTAGGTACTACCTGAGTTGGGCTGACCCATTGGCTATCCGAAATTGGATAAATAATACCGGCATCTAACCATTTAACCACTTCTTTTTTAACAATTTCTCGCATGTTTGGATTTAGCCTCCATTGCATGTCCCTATGTGGTTTAGCTTCTGCTTCACAGTGAATGTGGTGCATGCAAACAGAAGGGTCAATTCCCTTAAGATCAGCTATTGTCCATCCTATTGCCTCTTTATGGTCCCTAAGTACATTCATCAATTTTTGTTCCTGATCAGAGGTCAAAGTAGATGCAATGATTACCGGAAGGGTATCATTGGATCCAAGAAAAGAATACTTTAACTTGTCAGGAAGAGGCTTCAATTCCAGATAGGGTGGTGCTTCTAAGGATGGCACTAAAGGGCTTGATTGAGTCGGTAATGATTCAAATTTCACAGTCCAAGGAGGAATGGTACTAAACTTGGGTGGCTCTAACAAAGCATTCACTTCATCATCAATATCAAAATCGTCAGTTCCTAAATGTGTCAAACATGCTTGCAAGGGATCCGAATTAAGCAACAAAGGAAGATTCCTATCTACTACTTCTTCTATCATGTTTACTTCGTTATGATCATAAGAGGGTGGTCCTTGGCATGCATTAAAAATATTCAACCGCATTTTCTTATTCCCAAAAGAGACGTCCATAACCCCTGTTCTGCAATTTATGCAAGCATTAGCGGTAGCTAGGAAAGGTCTTCCAAGAATGATGGGTATCTGACCAGGGTTACCGCTAGATTCCATGTCCAAAACAAGAAAATCAACCGGGAAGTAGAACTCATCTACTTTTACCAACACATCCTCGAGCATTCCACGGGGTGCCTTGACGGATCGATCAGCTAACTGTAAGGTCACCGTCGTGGGTTTTAATTCTCCGAATTTAAACAGATCATACATTGATCCTGGGAGAAGGTTTACACTCGCACCTAAATCTAACTAGGCTTTCTTGATTGTAAGGTCCCCTATGACACAAGAGATAATTGGGGTACCTGGGTCTTTGAGTTTAGGTGGAGCTATTTGCTGAAAAACTGAGCTGGCTTGCTCAGTTAAGAAAATTTTCTTAGGGATATGTGCCTTAGATTTTCGTTTTTGAGTGCACAAATCCTTAAGAAATTTGGCATAAGCCGGTACTTGCTTGATGGCATCGAGGAGAGGTAAATTGATTTGGACTTGCTTGAATAATTCAAGCATCTCATTCATTTTTAAATTTTTCTTATCCAATGGTAAAGGTGACTCCAAAGCACTAGGGAATGGAGCCTTAGGTACGGGTACTTGACCAATGGATTCCTTCTCCTCTTCATTCTTTTTCTCTGGCCTAGCCAGCTCTACTTCTTGGGTCGGGTCAGGTTGATCTAATATTTTTCCACTTCTTAAGGTGATAACAGATTTAGCGTGTTCAGGAAAATTTTCAGGTCCAGTGGAACTCTCAGCCATGTATTGACCCTTGGGATTGATAATGGGCTGGCTAGGCAACTTACCCTCTTCTCTCCGATTGAAAGCTGTAGCTAGCTGACCTATCTGAGTCTCTAGCTTGGCAATGGATTGGGTATGGGAGTGAAGGATTTGGGTATTCATGTTCAGCCCCTCCTTCAAAGTTTGAAGGATTTTCTCTTGAAAGGAAGGATCAAGATTGCTTGGCGGAGGTTGTGGAGGCTGTGGGGCATTTTGATATTGAGGAAATTGCATGCTTTGAAATTTGGTCTCCTGATAGTTTGGCCTAACGGAAGAATTGATTCCGGATTGGGGTTTCCAAGAAAAATTCGGGTGATTGCGCCAGCCGGGATTGTATGTGTTCGAATAAGGATCGTTTCCTGGTCTAGGAGCCATTCGGGTTTGAGCTTGATGAGCTTGCTCCTGAAGAAGCTCAGGAAATTGGTAAGCTGATGGACAATCACCTAAGGTATGGGTGGAACTCGAGCAGATAATACATACTTCATGAGTAGGATGAGATGAGGAGGAATTATTTCCAGCTTGCAAAAGTTGGTCGAGCTTCTGAGATAGCTCATCAACCTTGCTGTAGATGTCTACAGCACGACCAACTTCATACATACCTCCTCTCTTAGGTTCTACAGGTCCTGGGGGAGGATCTCTACGGGTAGCTGACATATGATGTAGAGAATTTTCACTTAACGTTTCAAACAACTGCCATGCCTCATGTTCATTTTTAAGCATGAACGTTCCTCCACATGAGGCATCCACCATTTGCCGGTGCCTTTCTGACAAACCGTCATAGAAGCACTGGACTAATTGCCATTTGGGTATGGCATGGTGAGGACATTTTCTAATTAGCTCTTTCAATCTCTCCCAGGTTTCATGAAACATTTCTCCATCTAATTGGGAAAAACTAGTAATGGCTTTTCTAATTTGATTCGTCTTTCCTATGGGAAAATATTTCTTAAGGAACTCCCTCTGAAGTTGATCCCAAGTTGAAATTGTCACGGTGTCTAGGGAATTCAACCAATATTTGGCTTTATCTTTCAGGGAAAAAGGGAATAACCTAAGCCTTAAAGCATCATCGGAGAAATTTTGGATCTTAACAGTGGAACAGATTTCTAGAAATTCATCTAGATGTTTATATGGGTCTTCAGTCGCAAGTCCGTAAAAAGAGGGTAACATCTGAATCACACTGGACTTGATTTCGTACTGAATGGCATCTACAGGGGGTACTTGGATACAAGGTGAATAAGTGTATTTTGAAGGAGTGAAGTACTCCTTCAGCGGAGGGTCAATTCCTTGATTAGGATCCATAGTACCTGGGCTGGTTGCTCTACTGGAGCCTTCGATTTCGGATCTAGGGATATATGTTTAGGTTCTCGAAGTCGGCGCCTAGAATATACTAACATACACCCTCCCTTCTAAAGGAAACAGCAATAAAAGATTTTTTAAATTTTTTTTTAAATTGAAAAGCGGAAGAATGAGAAGAGATCTAAAAGAGAAGTTCCTAAGAGAGTCCTAAACTAGAGAGAAGAAAGTTAATTAATTAATTTTTTTTTTAATCAAACAAGTGAAACAAATCAAAATCACTATCCTAGGGTTAACCTGGATCTAGACAGCTCCTAACTGATCCAAGGTTACCTTCGAGCACTCCAAGCCCAAGATCAATTAACTGACTTGGCCAGGTAAGTGTAAGGTGGGTGAAGGTTCCCTTATCGCTTGCCTTAGACACCAATTAAAAATTGGCCAGGTAAGCGGAACCAACTCACGTCCCTTCGGGCTCTAGTCCCTGAACCACTTTCCTTAGACACCAAGGAATTAAATGATCTGAACCCGGTCCAACTCTAGGATTTCCTTGTCCTATTGAGCTCGAAATCCTTAGGGTTGACGTCTAATTAATTTTAAAATTAAAGGCTTGGGTTAATGCAGATGCTGGATTGATGATTTGTGGGCTAAGGAAGGGTATTGATCTCCCCACCTTATCTGATTAATGGGTTTGCCCTTAAGATATATTATGAAATTATGAAATGCAACAGCTAAGGTGTCCAAAAAGTTATAAACAAACAAAATTAAACTTAATTTTTTTTAATTTTGATGATTAAGTATCTGATCCTAATAAATTATGAAATGTCTGTGTAATATTTTTTTGGTTTTGCAAAAAATAAATTTACCTAAGTGAATCTAAAATTTTTTTGTGTGTTCAACCTTTTTGTACCCTAGGACAACCATTCAACATAACCTCCCAGTTATGCCAGGGCAACCTTATGTCAGGGCACTCAAGATCGAAAATTGAAAATTTGAATGTAAAATTTTGAAAATTGATTTTTTTTTTTTTTTTGTTGTGAATTTTTGGATTGTTGAATTTTTTTTTTTTCAGAATAATACCAAAAGTCCCCGGCAACGGCGCCAAAAATCTGATGCGTGTCGTAATGCACCGATTTAGAACCTTAATTCCACTACTCTAAAGGGTAGAATAGCGGGAGTAAGGGTCGATCCCACAGAGACTTTGGGATTATCTTGAAAAAGTATTTTCTTTTGACTTAAAATAAACTAAAATAAACTAGACTAATGCAAGAATTAAATGCAAATAATAAATCTGTGAAAATAATTTAGATATGACCTATCTCAAAAGTACGGCCCGTATCCGTGGATCACGGCCCGTCCCTTAGGTATAGGTCAGTCAAAACTAATTCACTACGACTTACCTTAGACGCTAATCCAACATGACTCCAGCATGACTAAAATAAAAATAAGCAAACATGGATTAATATAAAGCAAATAAATTTTATTGCATAAAAATTGGAGTACAGAAAAAAAAATAAAAGTAAGGGAACAAGGGTCCCTTTCTCCCTTTTTATCCGACTCTGACTCTCTGACACAGCAACAGGTGGAACTACGGACAGCAAGTGGAACCTCCCAAAAATTCCTCTTCCTTCAGAAGAGAATCACCGAGGTATTTATAGCTGAAAAATACCGTGTCGGGTCCGTGTGGAAAGCGCGGTGATTTCCTCATCTCAATCCGATCTCCTTATCTGATTTTTTTACGATCATCCCCATCTCAAAAATTAAATTCAAAAATTCTATCGCACAATCCCGCGTCCATTCAGCGTCATCCGACATCTCTTCTCGTTCCCATGCTTCCTTATTTTCGGACATCCCGGTCTGAACGACGGTGACAAGGGCAGACGGCACTGCGGCAGAGAGGCGCGGCTGGGGTGGAGACGGACATGGCAGCGGGCGGACGTGGCGCAGGGACGGACGGCTGGGCGAAGGTGCTGCAGCGGACGGTGGCGTGACTCGCAAACTTGGGCGTGGACGGCAGCAGCTGCAGGCTGGACGGCACAGCTCCGGGCGGCTTGCGGCTGGAGCTCGGCGGACACGCAGCATCGCCGTGGGCGTGGCGCAGAGGCGGCTCGGGTGGGCGGACGCGGAGGGCGGACGGCGCAGCGGCTTACGGCTGGGCGGTTGCTGCAACTGGGGCGGACACGGCTTCACCGGCGGGAGGTGGGCGCGCGGATGGCCGACGGCGGAGACGGGCGGCTGGGCGGCAGCGTGGCGGGCGGCATCGCGGACGGCTGGGCGGCGGGCGCGGACGGCTGGGCGGCTGGGCGGCGGCGTGGCCGTGGGCTTGGGCGGAGCCGTCTTCCGGCCATTTTCCGGCCGAACGGGACTTCTCCGGCCTGCGACGAGGTCGGCAGCGGCTTGGGCGGCGCCGGGGGAAGCTCTCCGGCGAGTTCCATAGCGAACGGTGCATGGTGGTCCACGGCTCCGCCCGTGGACCGGCAGCAATGGCTGCCGTGGACCGAGAGAACGTACGGTGGACCGGCTCAATGGTCCACCGTGAGCCAACAAAAACTTTTAGGGGCGCTCCAAAAATCGTGCGGCTCTGAAATCCGTGCTATAACCTTCTAAAATCCATTTCGGGCTCGTTTGAAGTCTGAATTGCATTCTGTTTGCGTCGTTGGACTCCTAAAATCAAGATCTACACGTTTATGGAGTCAATTCCTACAAAGTATCACAAAAAGTCTCAATTTTAATCAAATAAAGTTGGATTAATTTTTATTATTCTAATGTCTAACATCCGGCTCGACCTCGGCCGAGGTGGAACCGTCTCAGGGCGCCACTCGGCGAGGGGGCAAGGGGCGCAGGCTTCGACCGAGGTGGGCCCCTCCTGGGGGGACACATGGCGGAGTGGCAGAGGAGCGCTCGACTTCGACCGAGGTGGACCCATGTCCGGGCGCCACCTGGCGAAGGAGCAAGAGGGCCCGGCTCGACCTCGATCGAGGTGGAACTGTCTCAGGGCGCCACTCGACGAGGGGGCAAGGGGTCACAGGCTTCGGCCGAGGTGGGCCCCTCATGGACGGACACCTGGCGGAGCGGCAGAGGAGTGCTCGACTTTGGCCGAGGTGGACTCGTGTCCGGCGCCACCTGGCGAAGGAGCAAGAGGGCCTGGCTCGACCTCAGCCGAGGTGGAACCGTCTCAGGGCGCCACTCGACGAGGGGACAAGGGGTCGCAGGCTTCGGCCGAGGTGGGCCCCTCCTGGGTGGACACCTGGCGGAGCGGCAGAGGAGTGCTCGACTTCGGCCGAGGTGGACCCGTGTCCGGGCGCCACCTGGCGAAGGAGCAAGAGGGCCCGGCTCGACCTCGGCCAAGGTGGAATCGTCTCAGGGCGCCACTCGGCGAGGGGGCAAGGGGCCGCAGGCTTCGACCGAGGTGGGCCCCTCCTGGGCGGACACCTGGCGGAGCGGCAGAGGAGCGCTCGACTTCGGCCGAGGTGGACCCGTGCCCGGGCGCCACCTGGCGAAGGAGCGAGAGGGCCCGGCTCAACCTCTACCGAGGTGGAACCGTCTCAGTACGCCACTCGGCAAGGGGGCAAGGGGCCGCAGGCTTCGGCCGAGGTGGGCCCCTCCTGGGCGGACACCTGGCGGAGCGGCAGAGGAGCGCTCGACTTCGATCGAGGTAGACCCGTGTCCGGGTGCCACTTAGCAAAGGAGCAAGAGGGCCCGGTCCGACCTCGACTTCGGTCGAGGGGAGCCATATCTGACCTTGCCGGACTGCTCCCATTCTGCCGAAAAAATCCACGTGATTCGGATCGCGTCCGGCCGAATCTGAGATACGCCACGTCATCGTAACGGCTGTAACAGGTTACATTTTAAATAGTTCGTAACTATGCACAAGAAGATTAATTTTTGAGGACTTCACTTGGGAAGTTCCTTCGTGGGTCACCTCAAGTTTATCCTAGATCTCCTTTGCAGAAGAGCAAATGAAAATTTGATTAAACTCATTGCTATCCAAAGCACAATATAATAAATTCATTGCTTTGGCATTTAATTCACCCATTTTCATATCATGTTTGTCCCAATCCTCTTCAGGTTTTGGAATGTCCACTCCATCAATTTTAACCATGGAGATATATGGACCCTTCAGAATGACCTTCCATAACTGAAAATCAACTACTTGAACGTAAATTTTCATTCTAGCTTTCCAGTATGCATAATTGGTGCCAGTGAATAGTGGAGGTCTATTAGTTGATTGGCCTTTAGCCAAGGACGTACTCATTGGATGAGACATCAATCTTTACTCTTATGTATTCAGAGACACTGCTCTGATACCAGTTGTTGCCCAGGTGGCTATCCAAGAGGAGGGTGAATTGGAAATTTAAAAATCATTGCTGCAGATATGTGCTTTTAGAAATTAACTTATCTTAGTGAAAGGTGCCATGGTTATGAATATAAAGCACAAGTTAAAAAGAAAGATAAGAGCAGCAATGCAAACACCAAAGATTATAGTGGTTCGGAGCAAGCCCGCTCCTACGTCCACTATCCAAGATACCACTTGAGATTTTCACTATATTTATACCCGAATATAGTAGGATTGTTTTACAGGCTCACAATCAAAAACCTCTACACTTTGATTTTATCGGGATCACCAAAGAAACCCTACACCCTTTGATTTAAACATGATCACCAAAGAAACCCAACTTAGTTTTAATAGGATCACCAAGAACCCAACACTTGGTTTTTAGCTAAGGCTCATCAAGAACCTATTTAGTTTTTCAAACGGGCTCACCAATAATCCAACAATTCAAGAATGAATTGAAAAAAATGTAATAATAAATGATAAACTCTAGTTGTTGGATAGTTGCCGCTTTAGCACTGATGAAGCCTTCTTTAACTTCTCTTTAATGCACTTGAGAGGCTTCCTTTCTTTCTTCAATGAATGCTTCAATCTTCAGATGAGAGTTGGTTAAGAATGAAGTCTACTTGGAATGCTCACTTGTGCTCACTTTGTTGGTAGGTTGGATGTTCAATAAAGCATTAAGACTTTGAGAAACTTTTTTAACTCTTACTTCAAGGAAGTTCAAATCCCTCAAATATATGGCCTTCCATCATCCCAAGAAAGTTTTAGTCATTGTAGACCGTTGGGATGTGACATTTGACCGTTGGAGTATCTTTTTGCATTCAAAAAAAAATTCTGGAACTAGCCGTTGTATACCTAGAAACGTTATTCGAGTCGACTCGGATACTTCGAGTCGGCTCGGATCCTTTGAGTCAGCAGGTCGAGTCGCCACTTCTTCAGCAGGGTCGGCTCTTTGTTTTAGGGTGCAAAAACTTCACTCTGGACAAGTCGGCTCTTGATAGTTTGGGTCAGCTCGAACTTCCATCGTTGAAATCATTGAACTTGAGGAGTCGGCTCGCTTCTACTTGGGTCGACTCTTCTTCTCAGAATCAGAAAACTTCACTCTGGAGGAGTCGGCTCATTGCAAATCGGGTGGCTCGCTTTCTCAGGTCTTCAAAATTTGTTCTAGCAGAGTTGGCTCAATCTAGTTGGGGTCGACTCCCTAGCTGTTCTCAGAAAATATTAGGAATGGACTCTGGACGAGTCGGCTCGATTCTACTTGAGTCGGCTCGGATTGCTGCGTGCCAGAATCCTTGGTGCGTGCCATAAGGTAGAGTTGGCTCTTCTTCAGGTTAGGTTGGCTCGAGTGACTTCTTCAGAATTTTTACAAATAGACTCAAGAACACTCTCCAATATTCAATGTTAACCAACTCAAAATAAATTTAAAGCACAACACATATAGAAGTAACCCATTTACATGATCTTTTTTAACTTTTTCTTTGGATTCTTCTATACAAAATTTGATTACAACACAACTCAAAATAAGAAGTATGAATGTAGGAGTTGAAGTTTGAACAAAGAATTCAAATATGTGCATGCTCCAATGTTTTGTTATCATCAAAATCACTTATAGGGTTAACACGAAAGATGAGGAATTTGATAAAAATTATCAAAATATTCTTCAGCAGAAAGTTACCGTGCAATTCAATCCTTCGATCTTCTTTTATCCCGAATGGGCATGGATAAATATCAAACCCTAGCACTTAATCATTTCAAATCTCAATTCGATAATGAAGACTCGATCGATGATAGATTAGAAATCCTATCTAATCTCATCTTGCTTTGATCAAAGACTTCCCGAGTCATCATTCGAAAAGATCACATGGGATAATAACTCCCTTTTATTAGGAGTGATCGATTCCTTGTTGACCTATTCATTATCTTTATATATAATCCACCATATCCAGAAATACCTCGTACATGACTTAATTACCATGAATGAGTATGCACCAAAACATGGGTTCATGTATACAAGATATATGGTAGTCTCAGATCTAAGGATCACATGCACAACTCCTACTAAGAGAACATTCCTTTGACAAGTAAGTAAGACTTCCATTTGATGTAACTATAGACCTTACAGACGTTGGTTATTGACTAGTCATATATGTTAGAATTTACTAGCCACCCTTCACCGCTAACCAACGTCTAATATAAGGCTTGGAAATTTTATGATATTATCGGGATATGAATATGCTTAAGGCCAATAGATCTAGAAGTCTCCTGCTCCAATTAACTATCCACTATTTCCAACGAATAAGATTTTCTGGATTATAACTAATTATGTGGTTACAGACGATCTAAGAAGACCAAATAGTTATAAAACATTCTTTGTAAAAGTAACCTCAACTATTATGAGTCCTAAAAAATTTTGAAATTTAATCGAGTCATCCACGGGATGATACCTCGAACCCGTGACCGGTTGATAGTGAGATAAGATCTCTACTGAAAATCCTTCACCTTTTTGTGAGTTTACTTTCTCCCCACCGACTTTTGTGAACATTTAGGAGTTGGACATCAGCCATCCTTCAAATCCAACTCGGATGTCGTTGGAGAAGTGCTACAACAGAAATAACTATTAATAATAGGTTTATTTGCTTAAAAATTACAAGTTTATTATTATATTAGCTAAGAAAACAATAGAGTAGTCACCATCGTCTCTCTAAAAAAAAAACGAGTTGTCTCATGGGATCATCGTGCATGATAGGTAACTTTCTGTAAGGATGTGGATGGTATCTTATCATCTAATGCCCCCATAATCTAGGATCTTTTTCTTTTTTTCTTTTTTTTTCTTTCTATTTTGAAGTGGTCCAGTTTCACAAAATATTTATGGGCCCCAATCACTTAATATAAAACTTATTCTATTTATCATACTCGGAGAGATAGAGACATCAACGATGGTTGGACTGCATTTTAGTTTGTCTAAAAATATGGTAAATCCTCAAAGTCAAGGTTTATAACTTCCATAAAGAGCAAAGGTTCTGATTATTGTAGTGATATTTGATAAAAGAGCAATCTTTAGGCGGATTTTTTTTCTTCATAAGCTTTTTTTTTTTTTTTTTTTTTAATAAGTTGAAGTATTTATACAACACAGAGTATGAATACATCTAAAAAAAATAGCTCTAAGTTGGCTAGGGATCTCCATCATGTCGATTTACAAAAGATTATTTAAATGCTCTGCAATTTAGGTGGCAACTTAAATTGACAGTAGAATTTTTTTATGATAGATATGCCACAATAATAAAGTACAGCTCATGAATAGAATAGCAATGTCATGGAGAAGAGGGTACTCTACCTCTTCCTGTATACTATTCTAGATCCAGGTAACCATCATGGTAAAATCATCTTCAACAATAAGATGGTCGACTAGCAAGATTTTTCAAGCATAAAAGATTCTTGTCGAAGCACCACGAAACTCTGCTGCAGGATCTGTTCATAAAAAATCTAGAAATCTATAAATGTCTAGCAGAAATCATAAAAGTAGTTATTTTTTCTCAATTCATTAACTATAGAAATCTAAAAATGTCAAAGTAGAAACCATAAAAGCAGTTACTTTTGTCCATTATAATAGTTGCAATAGTAGTTGTAAACTATAATTGAACCATCAAAAGAAAAGGGTAGGAGTGGTATAGACACTTCCATGGCTGCCAATATAAGTATCAAATATTAAAGGTCTGTCTTGATATCAAGCATGCAAACATTTTCAAATGGAGATGACAAGGGAAGCAAATAAATTATATCATGCTATCATATCATGGAACCTATTTTAACAGCCATCCATAAACTGTGCACATGGAAGATGAAACCAATCAAAACATGTCACACCATCTAGCATATTAGCCCAATGAGTGCATAGTAAAAGGCATTATGAGCCGTCCTTAGTCAATCAAGATTTTAAATCATATACGAAAGATTATTCTAATTTTTTCATGGAATGAGATATATCTTATCCTGTTCCATCCCGATGCTCGTAATAAAGGATATCTCAAGATATACCAATTGTAATACTGAAACGATGGCAAAATGATTTTATTCTGATACATGAGATGGCGTTTTGTTGGGACTCTAAAACCTTGTAATTTATCATTTGGAAGCTCATTCTAAGCACCACCATAGTCATTGGCAACTGCAGATTAAAGATCCAGGAGATTCCCTTATCTTCCTCAAAGGGCCTGAACCCGGCATTCTATGTCACGAGATTTCAGTTATTATATCTAATTTTTACTCGTGGGTCGCAGGCTCAACACCGTGGTCATTTTTAATCCAAGAAAACCACGGTGCCATCCCCGGGCCGCCCCTACTTCATCTCTCTCTGAACTCATAATTTTTGATGGAGGGTGGATTCGTGGGTGCCTATTTCATGGTCCTCCACGCTATTTCACGCAGCGACGCAACTTTCATTATCCGGAAAGAGCCGGAATGGTTCTCCACCTTCCCCCGTTCCAGTCAAACTTTAACAGCCGGCACGAATCTTAAAGCCCATGTTTATGATTCCTTCTTGCTTCCATTCCAAACCCCCCTTCCGATTTGCCGTCCGTGTGTATCTTCTCCCCTTTGCTCCGAGTCCAGCGGCCGCTTCTCCATCCTCCATGGCGATCCCTCGCCGCCGGGCCATCCCTTTCCTCCTCCTCCTCCTCCTCCTCCTCCTCGACCTCGCCGTCGCCGCCGATGACGTCCGCTGCCTCCGGGGAGTGGAAGAGTCATTGGATCGCGACAACCGGCTCAACTGGAACTTCTCCAACTCGACGGTGGGATTCGTGTGCAACTTCGTCGGCGTCTCGTGCTGGAATCCGCAGGAGAATCGCGTCATCGCGCTCAGCCTCCCATCCATGTCCCTCTCCGGTGGTATCCCCTCCGCCCTCCAGTACTGCAGCGCCGCCACCACCCTCGATCTCTCCTCCAACAACCTCTCCGGCCCCATCCCCTCCAGCCTCTGCGACTGGCTCCCCTACCTCGTCACGCTCGACCTCTCCACCAACTCCCTCTCCGGCCCCATCCCTCCCGAACTCTCCAAGTGCCGGTTCCTCAACACGCTCCTCCTCGACTCCAATGTCTTCTCGGGCTCCATCCCTGCGTCTCTCGCCCAGCTCACCCGCCTCAAGCAGCTCGATCTCTCCAGCAACCAGCTCACAGGCCCCATCCCCCCTCAGCTCTCCTCCTTCGGCTCCTCCTCCTTCTCCAACAACCCCTCCCTCTGCGGCCACCCCGTCTCATCGGGCTGCGGCCGCCGCCTCACCCGCAAGAGTCTCATCATAATCATCGCCGCCGGCGTCTTCGGCGCTGCCGTCTCCCTGCTCCTCGCCTTTGCCATCTGGCGCTGGTGCTTCTCCGGCACGCCCTCCTCGAGGAGGAAGAAGAGCGATGGTCGTGATGCGGGGAAGCTTGATGGGAGCCGGTGGTGGGCGGAGCGGCTGCGGAGCTCGCACAACCGGCTGGTGCCGGTCTCGCTGTTCCAGAAGCCGATCGTGAAGGTCAAGCTGGCGGATCTGATGGCGGCGACGGCGGATTTCCACCCGGATCACATCGTCACCGCCGGCAGCGGCCGGACAGGGACCTCTTACAAGGCGGTGCTCCCCGACGGCTCCGCGCTGATGGTGAAACGGCTCCATGGCTGTATCCTGCCGGAGAAGCAGTTCCGGGCGGAGATGGGCCGGATCGGGCAACTCCGGCACCCGAATCTCGTGCCCCTTCTTGGATTCTGCGTCGTGGAGGACGAAAGGCTTCTTGTCTATAAGCACATGCCTAACGGCGCCTTGTCGGCGGTTCTCCGGTCCGCCGGCGAGGAGCTCGACTGGCCATCGAGGCTTAGGATCGGGGTCGGAGCTGCTCGGGGGCTTGCCTGGCTTCACCATGGATTCCAGGTCCCCTTCCTCCACCAGAGCATGAGCTCCAGTGCTGTGCTTCTTGATGAGGATTACGAGGCCAGGATCACCGATTTTGGGTTGACGAGGCTTGTCAGGCCATCGGCCGGGGATGGCCATAACACGAGCCCATTCATAAGTGGGGATTTCGGGGAGTTCGGGTATGTGGCGCCCGAGTATGCCACCAATCCTCTGGTCACCACCAAGGGGGATGTGTATGGGTTTGGGGTTGTTCTACTGGAGCTGGCTACTGGACAGAGACCGACGGAGATCTCCAGCAATGCGGCTGGCGAAGGGTTCAAGGGGAACTTGGTGGATTGGGTTTATCAGCTTTCTGCTGCTGGTCGAATTGCCGATGCCATCGATAAATCAATTCGCGAGAGGGGACATGACGGTGAGATTGTGGAGTTCTTGAAGGTTGCTCTCGGGTGTGTGGTTTCCCAGCCGATAGAGAGGTCTTCCATGTATCAGGTGTATGAGTCTCTGAAGACCATTGAAGAGGACCATGATGTCTCGGAGCAGTTTGATGAATTCCCTCTTGTTTATGGCAAGGATGGTCTAGATACCATGTAGTTGCTGATGATGGTGGTGGTGTGTATTCACGACCTTACGGGGGATATCGTCGCTTCCATGTCCCTATTCTGTTTCCTCCAAGCGATGAAAATGGTATGATTAAGATGACGAATGGATGGTAGTCTCTTTTCTTGCTGTTGTTTAAAAGTCCTTATATAACTTTAATCCATATGTACTATTGCTGTTGTATGATCATATACCGCCACGCCCTTTATCTTTCTTCATTCCTTGAACTGTAATTTCCCGGTGGAGGCTGCTTCTGGTACGGGGCTCCCTTGTTGATGTTGTGACATGCCCTTTGCCCTCAAAGCGAGGGAATTCGAATTAGGTTTGTCAAGGATCATGTGTTGAACAATGATCTCTCCATAGCTTACTTTCTTCGTAGATTTTAGAACTCACTGCTAGTGCAGTATGTAACTATATTCTGCCTTGTGATAATGTGCTACTTCTTTGTTAATTGGTTATTGCAATCACCTGTTCATAGTCTTAGTCATTATATCTGTTAATTACTTGTTGTTTTGTCTTCTCTTTATGACAAACTGTTGCTATGTAGACCACTGTCTTAATTCTTAGGTATTAACAACATGTACTATCTTCTTTCTAGGACTGTTCTGAGCTAGATTGGTGGATTTTAATGTCTCATATAGTTTCATGTTCAGTTTTTCCATCGATACTTGCTTTTCTTTTTAGACAATAGATCAAGTGTCGACGTCTTTTGTGCTTTTCTTGTCCATTATTGTCTTGTGAGTTGAGAATGTCTGGTTAACAGCTTTTCATGTTAGGTTTGTTTTAATTTTCTCCCTTTTGTTTTTTTGAAGTTTAGGCTATTTTTTTTTTTGTCACTTTGAAGTGACAGCATTTCTCGACCTGACATATCTTTTGTGTGATGTTTCTTCAACATGAGGAGATTGCAGAATCTGACTGTGTATTTGGTGTTCTGTTACTTCAAAGTGACTGATAGGCAGGAGTTTTATTAGTTACTAACTTATTACTTTTTTACAGCTTTTTAAATATTATTGTTGTTTAGCTTTACGTTGTTGATCTGGCCTTATTCAACCCCACCCTCCCCCTCTTAAAAAAAAAAATCAGTGCATCATTTACTTACATTTTAAATTTTTGCGACTCATTAAGAGCATTGTCATGTCGTACAGGTGGATGTCCACATCTAGCCTTATGTTTTTCTAATAACCATAATTTCAAGCTTTGTCTCGACTACGCAATTTGGCCTGACAAATTCTGATTAAGTAGTGATTTTTGTTGAGGGTTGTACATGGTGTTATTGCAGGCTTTCAAAAGTATTTCTCATAAATGTTTTATTTATTTTACCTTAGGCCTTCTTAGTTGCTTCCTACAACCTTAAGTACATATTCAAGCACCTCATCCTTGTAGGAGCCTCCTATCATTGTTCCACATTCCATTTCCATGGATTCAAATGCTGGTTGGCATGGCATGGCAGACACCACGCATGTTGTGCTTGTGCCTTTTCCTCGTGCAGTACCAGCATGATACTGGCTGCCTGCTAGTACCTGGCATGCAATCATGATATCGGATGCCAAGCACTGACATGGCTCAAAATGTACAACATGTTCTGTGCAAGTGGTAGTTCAACATACCGCTGGCATAGAATACTAAAGCCTTTAGTCAGTACTATGTTAATGGGTTCTCTATCAGTTTGTCCTCAAATTAACATGGCTCTTGCATCTCTAACTTTCTCATTCCCCATGTTTCTTTATCAATATTTTCATCCCTGCCACTCATCTCTCCATTCTTTTGTGCAAACATAAAACCGATCACACTCTGCCATCTCTTGTCAATCGATTTTGTTTGGTTCCTTATTTTCATTTTTGTTGAAGCTGCATTCCTTACACTTAGCTTTCATTCTATTGATATTAGGCCCTTATTATCTAAAGTTTCTCCTCAGATATAATATGTTTCTAGTACAAGATGATAATAATAGTGATCTGAAGCTAAATCCCATGACATTCAAGGTTCCAAGCACTCTGTCAACCAATTAAACAACGTATCATGGACTTACAGTCTCTTTAAAGTTCACCTTCAGTTCTGCAGGTTACTATGCAAGTTTTTTTTTGCATGAGACACCCATAGCTGATACTTGTTCTCTTAAGCTAAACAAGTTCTTGATTAGCTGTATTCTTGACTTGCAGCCACAAGAGGATACCAACACACATGTCAGATTAAGTAAACCAACTCTTGCTTAATTTTTTGTATTTTGTAACATGAGAATCTTTGTTGGTCCAGTGATGCATCATTGGAATGGCAAAGGCTAGCGTCCTGACTTGGTTTAGTCAAAGGTTCTAAATTCCCTTCACCCACCAAGACATGAGTTTTGCATGGTCCAATCAGTTTGAATTCTAATTGTTGATCTCTCATAAGTTCTCTTATTCACTAGCTTGTTAGCTGACTTATAGCGTTACTTGTCAATCTATCAATTCCATTTGCAAAGTTCAAATACCTGCTTCAACATCTTTCACAAGAACAAGGGAATAGGTGTTTTCTTAATAGTTCATGCACGCTAACTTTCTACTTAGTGTTTATTTCCTATGCATTCAATTGTAAGCCATGTTTATTTATTTGGTGTACTATATTAATTTGTCCCAATTTGTATTCTATTGTAACTCCTTCAACAGTGATTTTTGATGTCACTTTGCCTATCCATGTTTATCTTGGTGTATAGTTTGTAATATTGGAATATTGATCTGCTGTAGTGGTATTGCAATATTAGCATTTAGAAATGTTGGTCACATATATCTTTTATTCTTTGTGTTTTTAGGTATTTTAGAATTCATCCATCGACAATATTGTGTCTTATATGCTAATTTGTATCAGTTTGTAACTCTACCATCATGCTGTCATAACATAAGAACAGAAATATTCACATTATTTTTATTCAAAAAAGAAACTGATAACATTTGTTGGTTTAGATCCTTTGACATTAAGTATGAAGCTAAATGCCAGAGATTGAGACTGTTGCAGTCAAACCCACTCTAAGGCACAGAGACAAGTGCAGATGGAATTGAGTGCTTTCTATCTTGCTCAAGGTTTCTACAAATTAAACCATACTCTTCTTGTTTATGAAATGAGTGGCTAAAATCATCTAAACTGATCAACATAATATACTCTTTCCTTGTGTGCAAAGATTTGTCCAGAGACATGTAGGGTTTTCTGTATCTTGATTCAATTTTTCTACCATTTCACAAATGTTAGATTATTCCCTGCCCTTCATGAATCCCCTTAAGGTCTGTTTGATTGGGGATAATTTGGCATAGGAAAATAAATTCCATGTTAGATTACCATGTTTGGTTTAAAAAGTAGAAGAGAAAGATGGTAAAAAAAGTGATGGATCCCATGCTTATTTTTCGGAGAAAAGGATAAAACAAATGCCATGGAGGGTTAGTATTTGTTAAATTCTCTAGTGGTGGTAATCAACACTTGATGAAAATATCCCCAATCATTGAATTTATTTTGATATCTTCCCAAATTCATTTAATAAAGAGTTTTTGTAAAACAATAAAAATATAAATGACATTATATAGAGGGTTACGTGATTATAATCACCATTTATAAATTAATTGAAGATGTCAATGCTATCTTAGTATTAAAAAAATATTTTTTTACTGATAGGCATGTTTGTAAATTATTTCATAATCTATCGTACCCCAACCAAATGGACCTTTGGTGAATTATACAAACTCTAGGTTCTTTTGTCTGTTCACTTGGGATTTCAGAGCAAACACTTGCTCAGTTTACATTGTGATATAAGGGTTTAAATATATGTTCATCGTGGACTCTCTGAGACTCTTTAGTTGGTATTGGAAGTAATTCTAAATGTCAAGAATGTAAGTTTTGGTTTAGTCCAAAGAGCCAGGTTGTAACGAGTAATTAGATTTGTTAGCCCGAAAAAAAGAACTTGTGATTAGATGTTCAGGCTACCATCAAGCCAACTTACATTGGTATTGACATTTGCTTTCTATAAGTTTGTTTCCTTGTTCTACTCTGTTGTATATTCTTTATGGCTTGGTCCTCAAATACTTCTCTGCTACCAGAAGTTGATGGCCGCAAAGAACAAGAACGGGGTCTTACCTTATATGGAAGGGAAACTCCTTAATGGCACATGGGCTCAAATATACTGACTGTACTGATCATGTAAAGTTTGCCCTTGATCAAACCGTGCCGATATCTCGCATTTGTTTCTTAAGAGAAAACTATCTGAAAGGCTATCTATTCAGGAGGTTCATTTTTCATGCTTCTGCCTTTTGTCACCATTTCATCATGATAGCTGCTATTATTTGTTAAATCACTGTTAATCGTGTTTCCGTCCTTGGAAAATAACCAAGTAAGCTTATGAAACATTACCCTGTGTTGCATATCACGTTTTTGGCCTGGTTATCCATATTCTCTGAGAATTCCCATTGGCCTTTATGGGGTTGCATCATGAATTTATGACATGATATAATACCATAGATGCTTTATAAAGTTTTGGTTTTAATAGTTCCTTTCTGATTATATTAATAAATTTTCAGATTGCTCATGACTGTTAAGCAAGTTTAAAACCTTGGCTGTTTACTTCGTCGTATGTGTTCTCATGTTTCCTGGATGTGAACTGCAGTGCCGGCTGTATGTATGTTTAGTAAAGAAGTTCGCCTCGAGTAATATGTTTATGTAGGAAGCGAATGTTGTTTCGAGACTGTTCTTACCAAAAGCTATGTTGCAATCACAGGCATGACCCGGATAACTGTGTTCTTTCAATTAAATATTCTTTAGCCTGTCCCCTTGTCTTTTGTTTTGCTTGCGTTCATCTTTGAATTGGAATTTAAAAAATATTGGAGTCAGACTTGGAGGAAAGTAACCTCTTAGATTGTTGGGAAATATAAGCAACCTTGGATCTGTATTCCTAAACGTGTTCAAGAATAAGGACTTTGCTTCCCATGGAATTTCGGAGAAGTGAGATGGTGGAATCGGTCATGGGTTGTCGATACGCAAGGAGCTTTCAGTCGCCTTTGAATATTGATAACCCATAACACGGGTTGGAATAAAAGCTGAATCAATTCAAACATTGTTTTCAGGAGTAAAAGTCTTGACATTTGACCCCACTGAATTTCTTCTCATGCGAAAGCTGCCGGTCTATCATCATTCTCTGATTCCAAATACTGATGCATAAAGCTCTTCGGGACTGGAGTCGATGCTGTTGCTGTGGACCAGAGGTTCTGAATAGGAGCCTGATGGAGTAAGAATTATGACACTGTTTATATTGTTGTCATCTATAATATCACTGTTGTAGACTGGCACTTGTCAGAATGTATGGTGATGCATGCGTTGAGATGGATGGCAGGATTGATGGCGGTCCCATGGGAATACTTTTTGTCGCGCAGGGTGCTCTGAAAAGCAAAATGACAATCAGGTGTGTGACAAACTAACCAGATTCCACAAATCTGTTGGATACGACTCTTTTCTTAGGCTGGGTTTGGATCAAGGGTTCTTTTAGATAGGATGGACGCTAGACAATTTTTTAGGTCTCTTCGCAAGAGTGGTTGGTCACCTTGTCGCTGGTTCTTTAGTTTTTCTTGGATACGCCGTGGCTCGGGCAGTCTTTGGTCCTGAACATAGGTCAGGTCAGGTTTGTTCATGTGAAAGTATGCTATGGTTAGGTCGGGTGGGGCCCGGGAATTTGACCTGTTGGTGGGTTTTTTAGTTGAGTCAAATGTTGTCGTTCTAACTTCGACCGGACCTGACGCATCGAAGCCTTATCCGATTGTTGGGTTCATGTAACCATAAAAAGGTTGCACCATTAATTAAGAGGTATTGTGAAAAATGAAGATGTAGTGGTGGGGCTTCAACTCCCCTATAATAATATTAAAGAGTTGCCTCGGGATTAAGACCGAAAGAGAAGATCGTGCTCTGGAAGTTTCACGTCGGAATCACAGGAGAACATGAAATTGGTTGATAATGGGATGAAGTATTTTAATTGAAATGGATGAAAATTGGGTGGGAGGAGCAATACGAGGGGTGAAAAAAAAAAAAAAAAAAAAAGATCGGTTTAGTTTGTGGCATTGACCGTGATTCAGGAGGGGTGGGTTAGATCAGCAGAAGGAACATTTGGCGTGACTAAACAATGACCCATGGGTTGTTAACCGTGCATGATACTGGGGTGAAAGAAGAACAATTGTGGTACGTTTCGCAATATTTTGTAACACGGTCCTGTGTGGGTGACCGTGCATAGGATATTTAGATGGTAAATACAACAGAAGGAGTCATTTCATTTCCGTATGCTTCAATATCATTTGGTTACAAAAGAACATATTTGGATGAACCTGATTTTTCATAGGATGGGGTTTATGAATAAATTTATCTGATCAAATGGGAATGAATCCTTGTCAAATGATATAAAACTGTCCATCCATCAAAGTCTGAAACTAAATTTCATATTATATACTAATAATCTAAACTTTCGGTCTTTACCCTTTTACAAACAATTTCGTGGTGTAGATTAAATGCATATAGAAATTTGATTTTTTTTTTTTTTTTTTCTTGCTGAAATGAGATTTTTTTTTTTTTTTAATTGATGGAAAACTGGAGGTTTCCCATGCCTGGTAGATAATATTGAAGGTTGCCTATTTACATGATAGGGAGAGAGTTTATAGACGAAAGAGAGGACAAAATAAGCGAAGCGGACCGCTCACTTTCTCGCAACCTTTGTTTTCTACAATACGCTGTAGGGACTCGTTTGAGGACTGAAAGAATGGTCCATGGGAATGATTTATTTTTTTTTTCTATTTGATTGAAGTTTAAAAAAATCGAAAAAGATGTTTTATTATCAGTATAATTATCATGTTTGATGAAAAAAAAAATATATATATTTAGATCATTAACTTTTCACTTAAATAAAAATTAAAGACTTTTTTCTTCTAAAAATATCCTTCTAAGTTGTCAAAAAAATCTATGGTCAAAATGAAAACGTAGCGACCACTCATCCACCATTATCTACGGTTAAATATAATCTCAATTATTATAATTTTTTATTTATAAATAATAATAATATATAGAATAGAATAATTCTTTTGTATCAAGGATATAATAAATATTAGATATATATTTTTTAAGTAGATGTTCGACAAAATGTAAACTATTTTATAATAAATTATTTTTATATGATCAACTAGGTATACTAAATTTATTATTTTTTAGGCATCATATTATTCTTTACCTTCAACTTTTTTTTGATAAGACGGATCATTATATAATTATAGTTTGAACACAACTTACAAAATTAAAAAATAAAATACATCAAAAAGGATTAAGGACCGACTTCAAGCAAGGTCAGATGATATTGCCAGAATGATAAGCAACAAACCAGGCAACCTAGTCAATAGCTAAGTTTGCTTCGCGGTAGACATACCGGATAACAAGTGAAACAACATTCTCGAGTAGCCATCTAATATCCTATGTTAGAGAATGAGTAACAAGTCCATAGGCAGAGGCTAGATCTAATCAACGACCGTAGAAGAGTCACACTCAACCACCAGCCAATCAATTCAAAGTATACAATGATACCAATCCAAGTTGCTCGAAGTTCAGCCTCTCAAATAAAGAGCTCAAAAAGTCGACTACCGCTCACTACCAGTAATCTCAAATCAGGACTTCTAATAACAAATCCTGTTCCTTTAATGATGCTCAAAAACCACCGTTAAAATTGGTAGGTGAAGGTTGAAGATGAAAATTTTCAAGAAATGAAAAGCCTGCAGGCCACTCGAAAAGTATAACGGGGCTAAAAATCTGACTCCCCCTTGATCAAATCAGCACGATCCAGCTATAAATCATCTCGCTTTCAGGATCAGAGAGCCTCCTTGCCTCAGCTCGTCCCTTCTTCTAGACCTTCCATCGTCCGTAAGCACGCCTCTAGCTTTCCCTGGTAAGTGACAACACTTCGTCTTCTACTTTCCCGTGATAACACGACGTGCATCATCTCTCTCCGTAAGCACGCCTTTCGCTTTCCCCTGATAGCACGACGTCCACCTTTCAAGTACGCATCAAAGATCCGGATGTCTTGAACCCAGTTATCCTGTACCCACCCACTTGATTGGTGAGCCGTATCATCATCCATGTAATATTTTCCATTAAAAAAATAATAAAAGAGAGAGAAATCCCCTTAATTTGTCTCGTGCCAGTACGCGGACCCGAGGCTCGGTTATACACATTTTACAAACTTATTTCATAATTTAGACCACATAATTTTATATGAGAATTTACACCAGCTTTGAACATTTGCGATAAAATTTGTACACGGACTAATAGCACTGGTGGGCAAAGCGTAACAGAGGCCAAGATCATTTTTGTCTGCTGACCAAAAAAAAAAAACCTCCACCTCTGCAAAATGGAGAAGAACAAAAAAAAAAAAAAAAAAAGCTTAACTTTTTTTTTTGGGGGCAAAGCTCCCTAAAAAGATTACTAGCGCTGAGCAACTATCAGGGCAAACAATAAGAGAAAGCTAATGCTGAAAAGGAATTAGCAAATATGAGATATATACATAAGTTCTGGTGGTTACAATGGAAAAAAACGTACTTTGTTGGCTTATATTGTACTCTTGTTTGGCTGGCCTGTATAATACTAGAGAAGATAAACCCATAAAAACCAATGAAATAATTTGATGACCCTCACACACTGAACAAGGCTCAACAAAACCTGATTTGGGCTGGATCAGGGTACAAGTTACAATCTTAACTTCGTTCTCCACATGCATCCTACTACCTTCTTGGGGTCTTTATGTCCCTTGTCTCGCTGCCCTGATGTGCAATATAACCAGCCATTCCAGAATCCAACCAAGGCAGTCTTGATGCAGAAAGGCATTCGCCAAATCACAGACCAATCCTGTACATCATGCATACCTCCAACCTTATGACCATGATGAAAAATATGATCACAATAAACAGAATCTCTGATTTTTATTTTCTTTTTCTTTTTTCAGAAGAACATATCAAAATATATTTCACATGTCTCTACATCATGCATTGAATCTTCAATGTCCTACATGCACTAATTGGGGACAGGTTACAACTAATGACAAACCAGCAACCATACATAGTAAAAAGAATATTTAAAAGCAACAATATATGATCCAGATTGGATGACAAATATTTACCATAACATGACACTTCAATTTGAACGTGAGGAGTAGTCCATTGATGAAAATTTCAAATTAAGGGTTTTTTCCCCAAAAAACTAATGGCTATAAGTATTTGGAACAAGATTTGATATTCCAGATTTAAAATTTCAGTTCCACAAAAATGTGTCAAATTTATATGGCTGATGTTTAGGACCTCAAAAGTGGAGAAGTTCAGTTTTGTCCTTTTTCTCCAATATGAAATGATGCCAGCTGATTTGTCCAAAATTAGGTTGTGACTGAGTCAATCCTGGATGAGCTATAGACCTTTTAGCATTGGTTTGGCCAAGTCAAGACTTCGAGGGTTTTCAACCTTGGGGTCATGAGCCACCTCGAACTAGCTGTTTTCCGAGCCTTTGAGTCAAGGATACACTTTTATTGAGCAAGGCTGGCTGATTTAATGTAGACCTGACCTCATCTATTTTAGTCTTGCTTCCTGAAACTTACATGAGAATTTTCAAGCTCATCAAATTTTTTGGTTATGTTGAAGTATTGAGAATTTGTTTTGAGTTAGGACCTTGAAAATTATGTTATTTGAGGTTCTACAAATGGTTTTATAGATACATTAAATTACTATTGGAGACCTAGCTAGCTCAGTATTTATACCATAACCTGTGTATATGTTTGGTATGTTATCAGGTTTATTAAGAATGAATTTGGATTGGAGCCTTCCATGCTTTTAAAGCTGTACTCTATGAGTGTGTGGCACTTGCCACGTCTCTGGCTTGTGCCTTTGGGTTGGGGCGTGACAAGTAAATCTCTTAATAACTTAAAAGATGATCCAGTAGATGAGAGCTTCAGTTAAAGAAGTACATAGCGTAGGCTTTGAGAATCCTTAACTATTAAAATGACATAGAAAATCTACCAAAAAGCTTCATTAAACTTGATCAACTAATCAGCAACACTTTATTTTGAATACCATTTTGCCCCTTATGTAGAGTTGATATTAAGGAAGAATGTAAGAAACCTGAGATTTAGTTTATCCTATAAAAAATTAATGTAAATATTTCAACCATTAAATCTAGCTTTAGCAACTCTAGTAGATCTTCAGAACCTTTTACATAACTTCTATCAGCATGAAAAGCTTAAACACAATCTGAACTAATAAGAAATCATAAATAACCTCTCTTTAATCGAGAAAAAAGCTTAGAAAGTATAACAATTGGTTTCTAGATCATATGGTATGAATTTCCCAACTGAGACTAAGCGTCCACACATTTATTTTCCTCTCAGCTCCTGTAAACCTTTAGGATTTTAGTGTTGCCCCTGCTATTCGAATCCTTTGGAAGGATTCTAGTGGTATCAGGACCAGTACCGGTATTGTATCAATATGGTACGATACCAATACCATACTGTACTGTACCGACATTTGGTATGGTATAGCATATCGGTCTGAACCGATATGCTCATTTTTTTTATTCTTTTTAGGGTTTATAAATTTTCTTTAGATCTAAATAGATATTTGTATGCTAATTGATGCTTGTATCACTTCAAAACACTACGAACTACTGTCTAGCTTTCGACCATGATATATTATTTTTTTAAAAAAATTAAATAAAATAAGATTACCAGTAATTAATTTAAGTGAAAGGTAAAATATAAATATAATTACATATTGATATTTAGAATCGGATCGAGTATCGATATCCATAAATATCGGAATTATTAATGTACTAAGTAGGAAGATCAGTAAATCCTTCTAATTAGGTAGCATGATAATCCTATAAGCTCATCCCAGTAGGTATGCATGATAGATCGTAACTCATTGCATATCCCTTGCTGAGATTTCAACTCTGAGAAATATCCAAAAATTGATGATACGGTTGTACAGGAGCCCATCCAAATATACCGATAGCAAAATCAGAGAAAAAATAAGCATATATGTACATTGAATCCACCTTCTTTCTTACCATTTTGATATTTGATTAGCTTCAAGTCCTTAAAAAATGGGTTCTGCAACCTTCCTTCACCATTTTTGTCAAAATTGAGAGTTCTTGGACTCTCGGTTCCTTCTTATCAACCTCCCCCAAACCCAATAGTGTACAAAAAAAAAATTCGAATGGGTCCGAACCGGCCGGTTCGGCACAGTTCGGGCCAGTTCGACATGACATGGTTCGGTGAACCGTGCTTTGGATGATTTGAATTCCACTGAAGATCTATTATCTACAAATGTTCTAGTCTGCTCTAAATTCAGAACATGCAATTTTTCATGAAGCTTTCTTAAGCTGCTATTTGCAGAGAACAGATTTAACAAAATGGATAACGAAAACTAGATTAGCAATATTTCTGATAATTTGTGTCTAGGATATAATTTGTCAGTGATGTTTTACAAAAGAATATCCAAAATATCGATATCAAATTATCTGAGAAAAGTAATTGATATCATACATGTATCGGCATGTTTTTATTATTAAAGGAAATGATGCAACAGCATCACCATTTCTATTCTTTTATAAGTTAATCTAAGGCTGAGATCCATGCCTAAGAGTTCTAGATATATGCTTCCACCTGCTCTACCGCATTGTATCTGTGACACTACTATCAAGAGATTCTATTAGTTCACCTACATCTATATTCTAGACTTTCAAAAGTTCGTTAATGGTATTGTCTATTCAACATAGCTTGAAAGTTGAACCAGAAGTGCATATGATCGGCCCTATGCTGCTCATTAACCATCTTCTTGTCTCTGCCTTTGAGCATGAAAGTAGCACCTCAATTAATGCAGCAAGGCTTTATGAGCTCAAGTCTGTTATGAGTTCATGATAGAAGAGACTATTGAAAGAATGGCACACTTTGGAGCAAAGATCTTTCCCTTATAACTACTAAAGCAAATAAGCAGGAAAAAGGTTCATACCAAGGTATCTAAATTGAATCGAAATACTTCACCAACCAGCACCATTTGTTTGGTCACAGGGTGCTTCTATGTTGTACCTCCAACAATAATAATGGAATTGTTTATATTAAGCCATGCAAATTCTAAATGCAAATCTGGTTTTGGCATGGGTGGCAGTTGCTTCCATTTTACCCCATCAACAAGCATGCAGAAATCACCATACACCACCTGGATTTGCACATAATCGCGAATATGATGGACATCTTCGAAAATACCCCAAAAAAAGATAAAGCACATTCAAACTTACCACAAAATTCAGCAATAATTTTTAGCAAAACTTGCAACTAGAAAGACATGAAAATTTTAATTCTAACCATACAGAAAAATGCAAGTATTCATGTGAATTAGAATTATCAGCTCAGCTTAGCATTCCAAATTATTCCCTTTTTTCTTATGATGTATCGACAGATGCCATAGAAGGCTTAGAAATTGGCCAAACAGAATCATGTAGTGTAGTACTAATGAGTTACTTTAACTGGAACCTGAGTAGAGAGGGAGGTGAGTGAGGCAATTTCTAGGAACACAGGCTCTATACCACTACCTACAAAGTGAATGAGAACGGATAAAAGTCATAAAATCTCATAGTATTCATGTGGAAAGCAACCAAAGTGCCAACTGAGAAGCTTCTAATCATTGCTTGCTGATTCTGGTTCGCTCTAACAATCACAGCGATTATTTTTCAATTTACAACCCATGATATTTTCACATGATGATGAAAAGGTCATTCATGAATGTATACCTTACTACACAGATCTGAGCTACACTTATTGTCCCCAAAAGCCACGGTTAATGACATAGCCCATATCTGGTTAATAACATATTGAATGTTTCTATACAATCATTCAAGAACTTTATCAGAAATGTCACACTGAAGACATCAAATTTGAGGGTTTTTTAATTATTATTAAGCTTTGTTAATTTAAAGGCAGCACTTGACCCAATTCTGCCACTTTTGCTGAAAGGCTAGGAGGTATAAGGACTGACATGCCATGACTTAAGTTCTTCAAAAAACATCCCAAGACAAAATTTCGACCACCACAAATTTCACTTTCTAACCACAGAGAGAATATTTAGCAAAGTAGAACTAGAACCTCATTGCCATTAGCTGAATCATGTGATCCACTATTATTTGCTAAATTTAATATGGACTGACATGCCTTTCTCAATCCAGAGACAAAGCATTATGAAGCAAGTGTAAAATCAACTATATACAAACTGTAACCATAAAACCAAGGACATTGGCACTGAAACATGTTCTTGTCCATCAACTTATAATAATTTAAAATTTTAAATTGTCCTAGGTCATTTGGTATGTAAATGATGAGGGAAATGAAAAGATGCTTGAAGATATCTTAATGACCCAATATAGATAAATGATTTTGGTAGTATAAAGTATAAACTGTTTAAAAGTCGCTCATTTGCATTTTGGCCCTTCAAAATGTTAAAAATGCATATATGCTCCTCCAAAAGTCTGAAATTGCATATATTGCCTTCTTGTCATATTACGTTCACTTTCATCATTCTGACCTTATTTTGGCTCGGTTAAATTCAACTCAACTTGTCTCTTCATTTTTCCTCCAATTTGGATGTAACTTTTTTTTTAATTTTGAAGGGATATCTGAAATACCACCTTTCACTGTTTTAGGGGTAAATAAGCAGTTAAGCACTTTTCTGAAGAGCATGTATGCACAAAAACCCTTAAAAGGATAAAACAGCCATACAACAGGAGTATGCATCACACATCATTCACAATACAACATCATTCATGAACATGTGAAATCCTACATACTGTGCCAGGCCCTTGCCTAACCTCTTTTTCCTCTTCCCATCAATCAACCTCACCAATACATGCACATAATGAATAAAAAACTCAGTGATCAGGTTTTCACATGGATGAAAATGCATAGTCAGATGACTCATTTTAAAACTGTCCATGAAATACCTGGTAAACTAGGTGTAAGGAAGCCATGGAATATATGAACGTGGCCAACAAAGAATAACTAAATTCTATTTATCTGACCAGAATCTATTTATCATAATCCACTTAACATGCAAGAAGGAACATTTAGGTTAGCACAATGACAAGGAAGATGTACAAATAAGTGTAATGCTGGTTAATAAAATTACGGGCCTAATAAATGCTCATAAGGTTGAAGCATCAACAAGGAGGTGGTACTGGAAGGTGAAAAAGATTGCCCTCAAAGGTAAAGAGCAGGGGCCAGAAAGTCACATAGAACTCTGAAATTTTTTTTTTTTTTGTAATTCTCTCTCAAAGAAACAGATGTGGTGACAGTTTGAGATATGCTTACGTGGACAGGCCATGTCAGATGAATGTGTACTTTTCTCATGGCAATACTCATGGAATTGAGTGAGCCTTGAGATAAAATATGGTAAAGAAACTCAATGCCCTTAATATAAAATCGACACTAAAAGTGTTCTACAGTTGGGAAATAGTGAATGTTACAACAATGATGATCATATCATCTACATGCAACAGTTTAATTACATAGTCACCGTAGTGTAGAGTGAGGATAGCATAGTCATGGTAGATTTTAGTGAAAAAAAGTGTCATGCGCATAGCTCAAGCACTCAATGTTCCATAGGAGAACATAGATATGGAGGTGTCCATATGCTGTCTTGGATCCAATTTTTCAAAAATCAGGCAGAAGGCCCAGCCAGAAATTTATTCTAAATTTACATACTGGATATTGCACCACATGTTAATTACTAGAATTCAACTTGATGTTTAAGTATAGACTAAGACAATTTATATTAATATTCTCTTAAAAGGAATGACCAAACATTTAATTCTTACTTTCATTGTCAGGAAAGGAATGAGAGCCTTTTATGTAAATAAATGTTGCCATCAATAAACTCTACAATCAGATGAAACCCCATTTATTAGATAATCATGGTACTTCCCAACTTGATCAATGAAGGAAAAATATTACCATATTCGTTCAAAACGAAAGCAAAGTGGATGATCAACTCATTCCATATTAGAAATGATCACAAGAAATCCTTTGATAAGACCGATTCCTATTTCAAAATGATATCCAGGATCGAGGCAGTTGGCTAAATCCCATGAAACCATTACATAGTTCATTGGCATCTTCTTTTTATAAAGCAAATCAATTTCGACTCTTGAATGATCCACATCATTTCTAGTTCTATTGTAACAAAGGATTCCCTTTTTATATGGAAAAGGCCCAAATCAATAATTATGATCTTGCATATGGCAAATTCCTCAACAACTTGTTCATTCACAATAAATATTTTCTTTTTTTTTAAAAAAAAAAACACATTTGTGGACAGGCACACTATTTCACCAAAGCACAGACAACTTTAGAATATATGCCATGCCCATGTTGGAAACTTTTTGGATATCGATACTTGTCAAAGACCTCATAGATACATATTCAATATTTATGTTGGGATCCCATTTTTCAAAAACCAAAAATGTGCATCACGTAAAAGTTTGTGGAATTTGATGCTATTGTATAAAGCATGGATTATGTTATTATGATAGCCTAACATATCTCTATTAATGCTCTCTTACATATCTATGTCAAAAATGGCCTATATTCATTGCTGTATCATATCCTACTTTTTCAAAAAATTGTTGTATTGGTGTATCAGTATCATGTTTTATCCATCACATGTATCCATACCTATGCTACAGGTGCCATTTATCATATAACATTTTATCCATCATTGATTTCCAAAACAAAAGGCTATGGAAAAATAACATAAAGGACACTAGATGATGATATAACAAAAAGTTTGAAATTAGTATTCATGGCAAAAAGGAGAAACACTTCGAAGCTTATCTACTTTGAAATGTTGCCAAAACATAATATATCATCATTTAAAAAGAATTGGAAAATCAATAGGTTGGATTTTTACTCAAGATGAGTAAAATGCATAGTATATGAAATAAATAAATCATTTAATCACATACCTCATTTCTTCAGGAGCACTTGAAAATTGGTGATCCAGGTTTAGCCATATAATCACCCGCTTGACCACCAATAACAAGTTGATCATTAGCAACAACACAAGCCCTGGCGGAAGAAGATATATTACATTAAAAGTACAATACACACCATTGAGCACTTACCTAAGAAGGCATGTAATGCTTTTAACAAGAAGCATGTATCAAATTGTTGCTAGCATATTTATTGGACTCTTGTCAGTATATCTGTAGATGATTTAAATGTAGAATTACCTGAAAAAAGAAAGAAAATTATGAACACATGACCTCCAAAAGAAGCTTAAAGCAAATGGGGTATCATGGCAAGTCTCCAACAAGCTTAAACACCAAGAAACAACATAAGCCATCAAAACCAGACTCAGTGACACAAAAGTTTACCCGCTGTCAGGACTTCATATTAAGTACAAGTACTAGACTAATGACAAATCAGATCCTTGATGACATGAAGGATAATGTAGTATGGTGGCAACCGGCAACACAAATGGTGCAGTAAAATGGGTGACTTTAATCAATGGATGATTACATAGGCATTAAATTCTAAAGGTAGCTATAACTGTTTATAATTCATCACTTTTTCTATAAGTCCTTCCACAGTAATTGTAGTGTAAATATGGCTTAGGTCCAACTAAAGAGAGGGTTGGGATTTTTCCCAGCAAAAACACCTCTATCACCCTTAACTGTTTAGGGAAATGCAGTTTACATCCTGTTGCATCCCGGTAACACAGATCTCGCATTTAAGAAGAAGAAAAGGTACACCAGCTGGTGCCAACTAAATGAATAACAGGAGGGGGCAAAACAGCATTTAACTTTTGTGTGAGATTTCTGTAACATTAAATCAGTAAAATAAAAATTTCTAACAAAAAAAAATGAAGTGCAAAAATATTTTTTAAAAAATGCAGAGCTGCAATGTCTTTTAAGGAATATCTCGTTTCATATTTTTCAGTGAAACAAAATATTTTCCCATGTATTCCCATATCCTGTTTTTATCCTCTTGCAAAATCAGATACTTGGATGCACTCTGAACATCCATGTTAATGCAACACTAGTTTCAATGCCCATATCTCATGCATATCTAATAAAAATTTGAATATTGGTGAAAACTCAATTAACACATCTTTGCTGGTAACCTGCCAGATAGTACATGTTAAATAATGATCTCATTCATGAGTTGACAAAAATGATTCAAATCTATAAGATAAAGTCAAGAATTATGATGGTAATGACCCTCATCATTTAATAATGTTCGTTTAATGATACTAGTTTAGCAAAAATGCCAATTAATATTTTTTTCCTCTTTTTTAGAGAAGAAAGGCATTAATAGCATTGGAAACAATGCTTTAAATACTGTGGGAGCGTGATGTCCCAGTTTTTCCACGGAATGAGATTCCCCACATCCTGACACTTGGGATGGTAGATGTCCCAATTGTTCCAACATGGGATGGTGGGATGTCAATGTTGTCCCAACACTCATGACAGTGCACCACCCAAAACTCGAGACAGTGGGATGCCCCAACATCCCACTAATATTTAAAACCTTAATTATAAATATAAAACTATGAATCATCTTTTATTTTACAAAATCAATAAGAAGATAATATATGAACTTTGCATCTAGAAAGGGGATGATGGTTGCTATTCAAGGAGCTATTTCTCATAGTGAAGGCTTATTGAGGAATCAAATTTTGCAAAATCCTTCTGATTTTCTGGTCTTTTCCTTCATTCAAAGAATACAAAAATCCACGTTCATAGAAAGTACCACAATCTTGTTTTCTATGGATATCAAAGTTCCTTAACAAGCTTACATGGGTACACCAGTTAGCAAAAAACAGATAAGAGGAGGCTCCCCACATGACCAATAAAAGGTTAGATATAAGAACAAATATAAGCAAAAGAAAAATAGAAAGATAAAACGGTGTTCAAATACATAGGATCGCATCATCAAGTTCCGATGAACCAAAACAAAAAGATCCTAAAATACCATCTGAAAATGTTTAGATGCGAATTTCTCTCTAACTCGAGGCGAATGATGCAGTCCATGATAAAGTGTATGATTATTAGTATATGATATTATTGATAATGTACTCTTCTGTAAAAGATACTCATAAAATATACCAAATTAAGGTCATCATGTCACCTTGAACTTATAAAAGTTGCATATAACAGGTATGTAATAATTTTACATGGTTGTATCATTTTTCTGTGTGTTGATTATAGTAATGAGGAAAGAAAGGAAGAAGTTATCAAACAGTTATAGCACTCATGTGCATGACCCTTGCAAAAAGGCACATACTTGTGGAGTAAATTTTCCACCTGATCATTTTAGTTATTATTTCAATATTCTGTCTAGCTTATTAAGTAGTATGCGCTTGCAGAATTGATTCCCATTAGCTTTGAATTACTTTTCAAAAATCTATTAGTCTATTTTAACAGTCTAGCCAATCAATCTCACAGGCAGGGTCCATATTAAGCTTTTATTACATCTGGCTCATTGCAGATCTATAGTTAAACCAGGCTCTCCAGAGGACTGGATAATGACAAAGAGCAACATATTGATCAAAAACACTTAATATTACAAGCTAGAAGTGAACAGTCTTATTTCTAGTAGGCCCATAACAAACAGAATATATCCAACTGCCACTCCTGATCAAAGCAGTTAAACAATTTAAAAAGATGGCGCAAAGGCATTCAAAGAAGATATTAACCTTTGAGGATATGTCAATAAGCCATACCATCCTATGAGGTTTTGTCTTATGTGATGAAAGCACTAGAAAAAAACTAACATAATCATTATCTTATGACAAATAAATCTAAACTTTTTGGTCATCAGTCAAATCACTTGCCCTTAATGACCTTAACAACTGTGCCAGACTACCAACTTCTCAGCCCCTTTAGTCCTTAAATTTTCACTTCAATCTTCAGGCACCACAACCTACACTATCGCTTCCATATAAACATCTGCCAAGGCTTATTGTTCCATTGAAACACTGACATGCTGGCCAATTCTAGGCCTAAACCCCTCCTCCCAAGAGGCCTCTCCTGATTAGTAAATCCCTTGCCAAGGTTTCAGGGGTTCTGCAGCCTGCAGAGAACTTTGAACTTTTTTGACATTGTCAACCCTGCTAATATTTCTACTTATGATGTTAATGCTCTCAAAAAATCCAGCTACATTATAGTAATTTGAATTCGATGATTGAATTAATTTCAGGAGTAAGAATAGCAAAAGCTAGGGTAAGTGAAAAATTACAAACTATTTTCTGCAGGGCCTATGAATAATCTAGAATGAAAAATAAATTAGAGCTTTCAAAACTCAGATTTGGCAAGTGAGACATTGTTCAGGATCCCGATAGGCAATAAGGAATGATGTTACCTATTCTCTATGACAAAGATGCACTCATGGATTCCAACAGTGATGAGATAACAGAAAGTATAAAGATGTCTATTACACAACCAATGTGCATGATATGACTACATAAAGACCTAATACAGGAAGCTGAGTTCAACATAATGCAGACTGCAATTAAAAGGAAAATGTAATCATAAATTTATCTTTTAACTCCTCAAGATAAATACTAACTCATAATTCAAAGCTAACACACTATTTTCAAAGGAAAAATCCGGAGGCTTTTGAGTTTCAACATTATTATAAAGTGATTCACAGTGAGACATGATATCCGAATCATGCGGCAATCAATGTACACAAGACCAGTGGCATTTACACGGGGCAAAGGAATTAAAACTACACCGCAGATAAAATAATTAAGCAATTTAGGAAACATTAATCAGAGATTCTTGATTCTTCCTTGCTTGATAATTCGAAAAAGAAATCACAAATCTTAATCTACAGAAGGCCGCGACGCTCCAAGATTCTTCCTTTACGCGCTCACACAGAGAACTCAGAGGCGATTGCCAAAACCCTAGTCTGACCAGCCTTCTGCGAGGAAGTACCTCGTCGTTGTGGCGAGCATCGTGCTTCATGGGGTCGCCCTCGTCGCGGATTTCCTCTGGGCTTTGTCCAATGCCGCCTCCTCTCCTCCCTATTGGTCCGCGACACTGGATGTGTCTCTAGAGAGTGTGGCTCTCTCCCGGCCAATCTCGCCATGGATTCGATCCGGAAAATCTACAAACGGGGAATCGAGAGGGAGGAGTGGAAGGATGGGATCGAGAGGAACGTCGAAGGCATCGAGAGGGGAACGCGAAGCCATGGCGGAAAGGGTTTTAGGCGGAATTGGTCCCGATTACAACCAGGGGCGGCTCCACTCCCAGACGCCTAAAATTAAATACCAAATATGTTTTTTTTTTAATATAAATTAATTATATTTATTTCTTAATTGATAATATAGTTAATGTATTATTATTATTATTATTATTATTATTATTATTATTATTATTATTATTGATGAGACGATGCATTCATTTCATAGAGCGGGTACGAATACAGCCAAGAAAGTTAGATAAAAGTAAATCATGAAACTGTACAGGTGCAGCATGCCAGTCAGTCCATAAGACAGGATTTGAGTGATAGGCAACCTAAGATGCCATCCAGTCAGCAGTAGAGTTAGCCTTTCTGTACACATGACAAATAGAGAGTTGGGCACAACCTGAAGAAGCAAACCAATATCTCGGATGATGGGACGAGTGGCGGAGCCTCTCAACGCCCGTTTGATCCAGAGAATAGCAGTCCTGGAATCTCCCTCAATGATGGGCGATCCAAGTGGAGAACCTGGCGGGCATACCAAATACCTGCCCATGTCGCGTAAAGCTCCGCCGCCGGGACGGAGGAGTCGAGAAGAGGCATGCCACCAGCAGCCAGGAAGCCAAGGTGAAAATCCCGGATGACGAAAGCTGCACCACCTCTCCTATCCTTGATGCTTCCATCAAAACTGATAATGAAGAAAAGTGGAGGAGGAGGTTCCTAGGAGACAAATATCCTGGAAGACGCTCGAAGAGCACAAGGGGAACCCCAAGTCTCTAGAGACCTCACCATAGAGCTCCGAAAGTCGATGACAGCCATCCTAGCTCTCTCAAGAAGAATCCTAGGAGAGCACCTGACCGAGCTAAAAATCAACTTATTCCTGGATAGCCAGATATGGTATGCCAGGTAGGCCATAAAGGGAACCCCAAGTCTCTAGAGACCTCACCATAGAGCTCCGAAAGTCGATGACAGCCATCCTAGCTCTCTCAAGAAGAATCCTAGGAGAGCACCTGACCGAGCTAAAAACCAACTTATTCCTGGATAGCCAGATATGGTATGCCAGGTAGGCCATAAAGGAGACAGTGTAGTCAGAGCCAGAGCTCAAGAGAGAAAAGAAAATGCCATTCGAATTGTTAGTCTGAAGGCCTAAAGATGGAAACCCAGCCATCCGCCACAACAACGCCGATCGGTTGCTGAGAAATATAGTATAGGCTTGTGACTCACAGTCAAAATGACAATAAGGGCAATCAGATGGGATAGAGATACCTCGGCGAAGCAAGAGATCTCGAGTAGGCAGTCGGTGCCAAGCAAGTTTCCACAAGAATAGGGAAACCATAGGATGCACCGGTAACGACCACAGCCAGCCCAAATTTCGAGGTGACGGTGACTCAGAAAGATAAAGAGACATCAAGTCCGAGATGGGTGCTTGAGAATCCACAGAGCGCCTCCAAACTCTGGTATCAGGACAGACCACAACAGGCATAATAATAGACAAGACTGTGGGACCCAGGATACCTCCGAAGGTAGCTAAGACCGCCTAACGATCCCACTGAGGCCGCTTAAGAATCATGAGATCTGAGACCATCATCATCGGTGGAATGAGAGTGGAAATAAAGGTAGGCCACCTAGACAGAGGGATGTCATAAATCCAGGGATCAAGCATGAGGCGAATAGACCGACCGTCCCCCACAATCCAGGTAAGGAGAGGAGTAATTAAAGTCGCCCTTGCCGCCATCTCCTTCCAAATCACAGAGGCATACCTCAGGGAAGTGGAGAGGGCATCAGTATCTGTTTGAGAAGGAGTATACCTCAATCTCATAATAGAAGACCACATGCTGTCGAGGCATAAAAAGAATCTGGCTATATGTCTAGATATGAGGGCCTTCCATCGAGCCAGAAGAGAGGGAATCCCCAGACCTCCCTGATGAAGAGGTTGGCAAACAACCTCCCACCTCATCAAATGAACCCTTCTCTTAGAAGGCGAAGAGTCCCAGAGAAAAGCTTGGAATAACTGCTTAGCTAGAGGGTGACTAATCTGGGGATGATCGCATTAGAAAGCAAATAAACTGAAAGAGATGCAAGAACCAAGCGAATGAGAGTGATCCTGCCCATGGAGGAAAGAGATCTCCCCTTCCAGCCGGCAATCCTCTCTCGAACTGCCATCACCAACAGTGCACAATCCGACATCGTAAGTCTGGATCCAGTGATGGGAACCCCCAGGTAGGAAAGGGGACCCCGGTGCTCAGGGATGCCAAGTATATCCCGAATCCTGGTCCGCTGCCCCGTGGGGGTCTTCGGACTGAAGTAGATGCCGGACTTGTGCAGATTGACCCTCTGGCCTGAAGCCAGGCAATAGTCCTCCAAGATTGTCCTAAATCCCTGGGCAGAAGATATGGAAGCCCGACCAAAGAGCAGGCAGTCGTTTGCAAAGAGGAGATGTGACACTGAAGAAGCCCCTGGGACTAGAATGTAGGGCTGGATAATCAATGCACTAACAGTTGCTTACAAGGATCTGGAGAGATAATTAGCACAAATAATAAAGAGGTATGGAAAAAGGGGACAACCTTGTCGAAAGCCGAGAGAGGAGTGGAAAAACTCTGTCGGGGAGCCATTAACAAGGATTAAAAAGGAGGGACGAATAATACATGCCATGATCCTCGAAATCCAAGCAGAGAGAAAACCAAAGTCTTGCATTGCCGTGACCAGAAAATCTCATCTAACAGAATCATAGGCTCTCTCCATGTCCAACTTAATCGCCATAAGGCTGCGGCGAATGGGAGCACGATGCATATCATGCATGAACTCGTGAGCAATAAGAACGTTATCCAAGATACTCCGAGAAGATACAAAAGCACCCTGCTTCAGGCTAATCAGCTACGAGAGAATAGGCCTCATTCGGTTAGCAAGAAGTTTGGCATAGACCTTATACAGAGTATTACATAAGCTGATAGGGCGGAAGTGTCCTGGCTCTGAAGCATCCGGCCGCTTGAGGATGAGAGCAATGAAAGTACGCTTCCAGGAGTTCAGCATACTCTCAGTAACAAAAAATAACTGCACAGCCTTGACAACATCCAACTGCGGAATATTCCAATACGACCGAAAAAAAAATGAGGAAAGCCATCAAGACCAGGGGCTTTATCTTCCCCGAGTGACCAGGGAGCATATTTGACTTCATCAGCTAGAACCTGAGTCATAAGCATAGAATTTTGGATAGCAGATACAGAGATGGTGGGGGGATAAGAAGAATAGAGTGAGGTAGATGATTAGAAAGCGTCCACCTGGAAGAAAAAAAGGAGAGGATCTCCACCCTGATAGCATTATCATCCTCCAGCCAACCAGCAGTCTCAGAGCGAAGGGCTCTGATTCTATTCCTGCTCCTCCGAATGATCGTAGCCTAATGGAAGAAATGGGTGTTTCTATCACCCTCCCGTAATCATTGAATTCTGGATTTATGTCTCTAGAAAATATCTTGCTTCTGCAATAGAGAATGATGCAAGGAGAGATTAGCCCGGAGAGCCTCCATGTCTGCCTCCGATAAGGACCCACATCTATCTTCCTGAACCTGCAGAGCAAAAAGAGTCCTCGACAAACTTAAGGTGATTCATGAGATTGCCCACCTCATGCTTGTTCCAACTCAGCAGATGCCTCCTAAGCAACTCCAATTTTCTGGTAAGGCGATAGGAGGCATCACCCTGGACAGGCACCTTCCACATCTCCTTGACAATGTCTCTGGATTTTGGAAAGGATGATCAGAACTTTTCAAATCTGAATGGAGTGGGACCCCTAGCAGGATGATCAATAGAAAGAAGAACAGGGCAGTGGTCCAAAGCAATATAACTAAGGTGGTGGACGGAGTGGTCCAGGTGCAGAGTAAGCCAAGCCGGCATCGCATAGGACCTGTCCAGTCTCTCCCATACCCTGGCAGGACTAGACAGATTGTTGCACCAAGTATGACGAGGACCAAGAAACCCCAAATCCAGCAAGCCAGAATCCTGAATAAATTGGGAAAGCTCCCTAGATCCAGCATCCTGGACAAAGGGTTTGCCACCACGTTTGTCCTTTGGCTGGTCGATAACATTAAAATCACCCGCGACCATCATCGGGATGCCCTGATCGATCAGAGCCTGAGCTTCCTCCCAAACCATCCTTCTCTCTCGATAAAAGGTACTAGCATAAACTCCACATAACATCCAGGAGGGACAGTTGGGTTCAGAGAGGATAATGGCAACGAGCTGGGAGGATCGGTGAAAGACATTAACTCTGATAGGCCCCGTGTTCCAGGTTACAATAATACCACCCGCCTTACCATTAGAAGTTATAGAGTAGAAGCCCCAGTCCCGAGGGAATCGATGCCTTAAACGATCCAGGCTGAGACCAGAAATTATGGTTTCTAGAAGAACACAAATCTGTGGGCTATGTAACTGTAAGAACCTGTAGTAGGTAGATAAAAAGGAGGGCTTCCTAGGCCCCCTAACATTCCACAAAAAGATTTTCATAGCAACATTACATTTTCGATGACGAGGACCCTTGTCCAGTGTCAACCCGAGACCCGTTAGTAGACAAGAAAGTTTTCCCTGACCCCTCCCTAGTAGACCCAGCTAGAGCAATCCCCAATTTCTGCCCTCCAGAGGGTTCGGCCACCAAACCCAACGCATACAACACCTTGTCACGGATTATATGATGGCTCTGCTAGTCTCCTTGCTCAGGGAGCAGACTCCTTAGTATGGGCACAGCTAAAATAGGGTTCTGCGCCTCATCCTGCAGCTTCACATTCACCCCTGTTACCCATTTAGAGTTTAGTGATCCAGATGGTTTCAGGGCCCTGCAACCCCAACAACTCCCTCACCTTTCATTGCTTTAGAGGCTCCTTCTAAAACCTCAACACACCCAGAGCCCTGCAAAACCCCCTGTGATGGAGGCCCGCCAATGATTCCAACAAGCCCCCCCACTAAAACACCCTCAGTAGCAGAAGAAGCATCAACTGGGACGTCCTTGAGGACCACTCCTTGCCGAGCCTTAGCCCCCACCCACCCACTACTAGAGTCGCCCACCCCTGACTTAGCCTTCCCATCCCCTGAACCACCTCCCCTAACCCCTGGCTTAAGGACCTCTAGGTTCCCTTTCCCTGATTTTCCTTCAACCCTCCTCCACTCCCATTTCTTCTCAGCAGGCTTTCCTGATCCCTTAAAGGACCAAGACCTAGCCCCTACCGAATCAACCTGAGATAGAGAGCCCTCCAGATCACCCCTCCCACCCTTCCCCTACACCATACAAGGTTTGGGAGAACATACATGATCTCCCGAAGCAGCAGCAGACTTCAAAGATGAAGGGGAGGAAGAACCTGAGGGACTCCGACTCCGCTTCAAAGACATGCTCCCAAGATCGACCATATGTTGATCTCGCTGTCCTGCCTCCACCGGAACAAGGTCCATATGGTCCGCTAAGGGGGCAAAAATCACCCTCCACAGACTGATGACCCCCTCCACCGTCAGAGGAATCATCATACTCAGCTGCAGGGGATTGACGCCTTGCCACCTTCAGGGGCTTCTGCCAGCCCTCGGAGTCAGGCGGCGAGCTGAGGGAGGATGAGAAAGGGGTGGGCGAAGCTTGTGAAGGTGACAATGACAAAGGATCTGAAGAAGAGATAGGGTTCTTCCCCTTCTCCGGTGCATGGCCAGCTTGAACAGGGGCTACCATCGAGCGCGGCTGATGCACCCTGGCCGTGACAAGCCACAGGCCAAAAGTGAGAGTAACAGGGCTGAACGGCTGCTTGGAACCCCCAACTCCCTCCGAAGGAAGTCCATGCTTAAGGACTTCTTCTTTCCTAGCCTTGGCTACAAAATTATCAGGGCACAAACCATACTTACCAGGGTTAGCTGTCAGAGAATCATCGAGATACTTGCACCCCTCCACCATATGGCCCATCTGGCCACAATGAAAATAGACATGGGGAAGGTTCTCATAAACTATCTGCTGCCAGAAAATGGAGGACTGTCCCTGGATAAGCACCCCTGGCAGCAAGGGTTTGGAAGCATCGAGCTCAATACGGACTCTGGCAAACCCCGTCTTCCACATCCTATCAGTGAAAGTATCAATGGATATTGGGTTACCCGCCTCGCCGGCAACCGCTAGGATCACGGAGGGCTCCTAGTATTCTAGAGGGAGCTCGGGCAGCCGTAACCAGACAACGGTCCTGGTAATGGGTTTCCACCCCAGGACAAAGTCCGATTCCCAAGGGGCAAACGCCATTAGCTGGCCGCCAACGAACCAAGGACCTCCTTCCAAAACCTTAACACAGTCGACCTCAGAGATTACCCGAAGGATGAAGTGATATTCCCCTATAGAGAAGACCTCTGGATCATAAGGAAGGTTCAGACGAACCCGTACATCCTTCACCACCCTGAGTGCCAGAACCCTTCGACCCAAACTCTTGAAGATGACCACCACCCCTTCCCATTTTTGGCGAGCATCAGCGAGCATTGCTCCCGGCATAACCAAGACCTTTGAGAAGCTCTGTTGGAGTCGATCGAGCTCCTCCTCCAAGATCTTGTAAGAAGACCACACCGGCGCCTATTTTTGATGAACCCTTAACAACCTTCGCCCATGACCGATCGGCCTCCTCCGACCCTTCGGATACTTGAGCATCACTCGATCTAGCACCCTCAGACATAGGAACAGCACGAAAACACCAAAGCAAACCCAAAAATCCTAAAGAGGAGACAGCATTGTAGCACCCTAACACAGAATTTAGAGGAGACGAAGGCACACTCCCCAAGCCACTCTGACTGCATTAGCGAACTTCAATTTTTGTTACTATTTTTGCATTACATTTTTTTTGAAACATTATTTATCTTAAAATAAAATTTTATTAATTTTAATTTTGAAAAACTTTTTTTATCAAAATAATATTTATTGAAATTATTAATATTATTCTAAATATAATATATGCATTTAGAAAAGAATTGAGCCTTTTTATATGATTGAGTATGCCAATTGAACTATTATCTTTCATTTGTATAATTTTTTAAAAAAATTTTAGCTCAGGAAATAAATCTAAATCATTAATGTCAAAGTAGTTATTATATTTTTGTAAACATTCCAGATTAAGACAACGTTCTTTTAAAATATTATTATCAAGTGACTTCAACTTTCTACTGCTAAATAGAAAATCAAAATTATTTTCATATATCTTAAACTATTCAAATCTATTTTGGAGTAAAAAAATTGTTTGATATATTATATATAAAAAGTAATCAATTCTAAATGATTCTTCAAAAAATCTTATTATTTTATTATCAATATTCTTATCAAATTATTTTTTTATGAATAATACATTTATCATGAAATTTAAGTTCTATATTCATTTCAAATACAATTTCTTTATAAGATTTCATAGCGGATGTAAATCCTCTTCTTTATTTTTTTTTTTAAAAAAGAAGGCATTTTAATTATTCTATAACAATATCAATATACATATCTTTTGATTATAAATTTTTGCCAACTGAATTAACAGCAAATAATATATCATACCAAATAGACATGCCCAACAAAAATTTAAAATTTTCAAGCTTATATGTTGCTAATAAGCAATTAGCTTTATTTTTAGTTTTAGGATATTTACTAACTTTTGCTAATTTTAATAAAGTATCTTTTATTTGTAGAGCTTGGAATCTTATTGCTTTAATACTTTTAATATGACTTTCCCAACATAATTTTTATAATGATTTAAAAGTTAGGCTAGGTACATTAATTTATAAAATTTTCCATCATTTAGTTAAATAAAAAAATAGTGAATATATATTGTGCTATTCCAAAAAATGATATAGCTTTAGTAAAAGAATTAGCCATATTAGAAAGTACTAAATTTAGATTGTAACAACCACATGGTATATAAAAGTGTTGCCCAGAAATGGAGCCCAAGAGGGGGGATGAATTGGGTCTTTTAAAATTTAAAGCAGTAATGTGAAGGTCTAGTGGTGTTTGTGAGTAATAAATTCAATGCTCTAGATTGAATGCAGCGGAAGGCAGTAAATAAATTGCAATGAACAAAGAGCAAGAAAGGGAGAAGGCAATCACACACAAATACAAAGTTTATAGTGGTTCAGTGCAAACCTAGTACCTATATCCACTCCCCAAGCCATCCTTAGGAATTTCATTATAATCCAATCAAGATTACAGCCGACTTGTTTTTCAAAAGACTCACAAGTCAAAACCTATGTTGGTTTTGTCACCTAGGCTCACCAACAAATCTCAACATTTATTTTGTCTTTGGGCTCACAAGTTAACCCTAGTTGGTTTTGTCCCTTTAGCTTACCAAAAAACTACAACAACCTTCTTTCAAGACACCCTTGAAAGCAAGGTCAAATCACAAGATAAAATCAGATATACAATTTCAAAAATAAGACAAACTCTCTTCAAGAGTAGAATAGAAGCTTTGAAGCTTAAGTTGATGCTTTGTCTTGTCTCCTACTTGGAATATCCTTCAAACTCCTCTTTTGGAATGGTATAAGGATGGGCTTGTAAACTTTTTCAGGGAATCAAACTTTAAATGGTCCTTGAAATGAAGTTCTTGAGAGAATCTTGGCTTTTTGGCTTTCAATGGATTTCAATACATTTCAATTGCTTTAGAATGAAGTTGGTGAAGGTTAAATACAACTAAAAACTTCCAAAAAATGGTTTCTGACCATTGGAGCCTCGAATCTAGCCATTGGGAGCTTGAAAAATGATTTCTGCAAGTCAGAAAAATAGATCCGTTAGGGCTATCAGACTTCAAGTGTCGATACTTGGCTGTTACGTGTCGACACTTGGCAAAAAAACCTTCTGTTACGGCCGTAACGGTGATGTGGCATGTCTCAGATTTCGTTGGGCGTGATTCGAGCCACGTGGAGTTTTCTCGGCCAAATCAGTTGCGGCTCTACCTCGGCCGAAGCCGAGCTCGGCCCGGGCCCTCCTGCCGCCTTGCCAGGCGGCACCCTGAGACGTTACCGCCCTGACCGAAGTCGAGCTTGGCCCGGGCCCTCCTGCAGCTCCGCCAGGTGTCCACCCAAGAGGGGTCCACCTCGGCCAAGGTCGGCCGAGCCCCTTCGCTCCCTCGCCAGGTGGCGCCCGGAGACGGTCCCGCCTCGGCCGAGGTCGAGCCGAGCCCCTTCGCTCCTTCGCCAAGTGGCGCCCAGAGACGGGACCACCTCGATCGAAGCCGAGCACCCTTCTGCCCCTCCGCCAGGTGTCCACCCAGGAGGGGTCCACCTCGGTCGAGTTCGGCGCCGCTCCCTCGCCAGGTGGCACCCGGAGACGGTCCCGCCTCGACCGAGGTTGAGCCGGGCCCCTTCGCTCCTTCGCCAGGTGGCACCCGAAGACGGGACCACCTCGGCCGAAGCCGAGCGCCCTTCTGCCACTCCGCTAGGTGTCCACCCAGGAGGGGTCCACCTCGGCCAAGGTCGGCAGCTCCCCCGCTCCCTCGCCAGGTGGCGCCCGGAGACAGGACCACCTCAGCCGAAGCCGAGTGTCCTTCTGCCGCTCCGCTAGGTGTCCACCTAGGAGGGGTCCACCTCGGCCAAGGTCGGCAGCTCCCCCGCTCCCTCGCCAGGTGGCGCCCGAAGACGGGACCACCTCGGCCGAAGCCGAGCATCCTTCTGCCACTCCGCCAGGTGTCCACCCAGGAGGGGTCCACCTCGGCCAAGGTCGGCAGCTCCCCCGCTCCCTCGCCAGGTGGCGCCCGGAGACGGGACCACCTCGGCTGATGTCGAGCCGGTCCCCTCCGCTCCTTCGCCTGGTGGTGCCCGGAGACGGGACCACCTCAGCCGAAGCCGAGCGTCCTTCTACCGCCTCGCCAGGTGTCCACCCAGGAGGGGTCCACCTCGACCGAGGTCGGCCAGCTCGTACAGAGAAGGTCCCGAAGAACGGAGGCGCGGGCTCCGAGGTTGCCCCTCGAGCCATGCATGCCGCACCTCGAGAAAGGCGCCCCGTACGAACGGCGGTGGCACGCGAAACATCATTTACGTCGGCCCGACAGGTTTCGCAGTCGAGAGATGAGGCTCTAACAAAACAAGACCCGGTAACAGACAGCGCCGATGCCTGGGAGGGAGAACGCTCATGCCCGGCCCGAGGTCTGGTCGGTGGTCTGGCCAGCGTCCCCCTCCCTTACTCTTTCCCCGCTGGGCTCGGCAAACGAGGTCGGAAAGCCGCCCGGCCCACTGAACCAAAAGGGGAAAGAGAAAGGGGTGGGGGGAAGGAGATGAGAGCGACAAGGGAGCCTCCCGGGAGCAAAAAATGAGCAGGCAACGGGAGGAGATAAAAGGAAGGAGAGAAGAGACGACCAGGTAAGGGGGAGACAAGTAAGAAACAGAGGCTGGAAGCTCCACTTCAAGAGCAAGATCCAAGGTCCCGAGAGGGGATCGCTTGGCATGAGCTCGGCAAAGGAATCCAGCCAGGTTTCTGGTCTCTCTGGCATCTTTCTTGCTAGCACGTTCTCTGAGTCTGGGACTCCTTCGGGGGCCCATCCCAGAGATTCTGTTCCCTCTCGCCGTCTACTGACTTGATCGTCGGAGCTCCCTCGCCAGAATCCCCGATCAGGATTTTCTGACCTTGTCTTGCAGGTTCGGTTCAGCCAGGAGGCCCCAGGGGTAGGACGGTCTAGTCGGATCGGCGGTTCCGAGGCCACGGGCGCGGCGGCGAGATCGGCAACACCTTCCATTGGCAAAGTTCTGTATTTTCAAAAATCTCAGGCCATGAGTCGATACTTGGAAACTTAAGTGTCGACACTTGAATTGCAGGTGTCAACACTTAAGTTCTGGGTGTCGACACTTAGCATGCCAAGAAATTTTTCTGCGTGCCAAATGATAAAGTGTCAATACTTGACTTCCCAGGTGTCGACACTTGATTTTGAAAGATTCATAATCAAGTACAAATTAAGCCAAAAACTCAAACATAAATTTTGAAACTTAAATGGAACATAAATAATCAATAGTTGAACATGTAAAAGCTCTTTTTGCATGAAGAGGATATCCTAAATTATGAAAAATGCTCCATGCCACGGCGTGCCATGATATTTAAACTTTTGAGAATTTGAGGTGCTTGCTTCCTGAAAACTCATAGTTAGAAATATATATTAGTATACAATATGTACTCAACATTTTGTTATTCATCAAAATCACTAGGTGGAGCTAACAATCTCCCCCTTTTTTATGATGACAAAACCTTGAGTAATTCAACATTAATTTTCAAATTTAAGATATGATGTTTTATGAACATGATTTTAAGCTCATATAAACCATAACTTGCATAGATAGGAAGAATAACTCTCCCCCTTAATTAGACAATTCTAATTAGAATAGGCAATATACAATTTTGATATTCAAATTGGAAATTAGAAATTAATGTACTCATATACTCATACTCCCCCTTTTTGTCAGTCATTAGAAAAAGAGAGTAAACTCCCCCTCAAAACAAGCATGGGGACAAAAAGTAACGGAGTTAAATTCAATCACAGCTCAAGAGCATTAGATTTAAGATTTTAAAGTTAACATTATCAGGTATCAGAGCCAAAATGATAAGAGTATCATATCAATTCAAGCACATCAATCATAGTGAAATAATGTAAGTATCAAAAAAAAAGTCACATATATATATAATATGAAGTTTTCAGTTACCAAATTTGCTGACTCAACAGCAATACTGAAACATACCAAGATACATCAATAGTCAATGATAGTAAATAGAAATAGTCAAGATACAACATAAAACATAGGTCATCTGTGAGGCTAATCCTCATCAAATGGAATCTCAAGACTGAAAGGAGCACTGATCCTAGATCTAGAGGCTAAGGCCTTAGGAGGTCCCTGGGCTAAAGCCCGGCGACTCCTAGTGCGACCAGAAGGACCTAAAGCGGGTACAACCCTAGACGATCTAGTGGAAGGAGGTGAAAGAAGATCAGCAGGTGTAACAAAGTCTGGCGTGGAATCAACTAAGTCAGCTAGTGGAAGATCTGCAAGGGTAGCTGGAGGATCTCGACTGACCACCTCATATCTATCAGTGCCATCATCACTATCATTGTCACTATCTCTGTCAATAATATCAGTAGCTCTGTCCTGACTCCTCTCAGTATGGACACCACCATCACCAATGCCATCACCACCATCATCATGACCATCATCGCCATCATCATGACCATCACCGCCATCATCATCATCATCAGGTCTGTCATCACCACCATCATCATCAGCTGGTGGAGCTGCAGGGGCTGCAAAAGATCTGAAGAGCTCCTCCATGCGAGTAAACCCAGTCTCCACCAATCGACAAAGCTCAATGAGCTCAATAGTGTGGGCTCTAAGGCCCTCTATCTTTATTCGCATCTGAGTCGACCAAACTCCAAGAGCAATGAGCTCACCTCGAATCTCTGCGAATTGCTGACGAGAATACTCCTCGTGAGATAATCCAGTAGATGCTGGAGGAGCAGCTGAAGGAGTGGTAGCAGGTGTCACAGGCTCTGTCTCGGATACATGAGCAGCCTGAGCAGGTAGACTAACTGGCCCTGCCTCTGCCTATCGTATCTCGTCCTCCTCATCTGGCTCCTGGCTAGACTCCCTCCGGACCCATCTGCCTGCTACCAGTCTGTAGCCCATGCGATGAAGTGACCACTCATCGTACACATCCGTGTGTAAGATCTCCTTGGGGATCTCCCCCTCCAAGGATACTCCACACACATTAAAGAGCCGGGTCAACCCCATACCATATGACAGACAGTGACGCCTCTGGGTCGCATCGTCATGATCTGTATGAGCATCAGTGATGGCAAATCAATCTACCTCCTCTCTATCAAGCTGGTCATCACCATCAACTCTCTCTTTGTAATAAAGTCAAATCTACCTGACTTCGGTAGAAGTATGCGTGCGGTGATGTGATGTAACGGGTGCATCTCCAAAGATAACTGGTTCGCGGTGACTACTGTCACATCGCGAACATTCTCTCGCTCGAGGATACATCTGAATGCAGCCTCTCTATCCTCTACACCAAAAATGCTGACTCCCCGATGTGGGATCTCCCAGATCCTGCTCAGCAACTCCACTGATAACGAGATCTCAACTCCTCTAACTGTAGTGGTCCAAAGGAGTCATCGACAGTCCATGGCATCGTAGAACTCCCTCACAAGATGAGGGTAGTACTTCTCCTGCATAGTGCGGAAGGGTACTAGATCTGCATCTGTGAATATCTGACGGATGGAAAAATGGTGCCGATCAAAGATAGCCAGGTCGACTCTCCTCCCGGAAGCCACTGCCTTCCCTGCCATCCTCTCTGCAGGGGGAAGAACTGGTGCTGCTGAACTACTAGCCTGCCCAGTGTCCTGTCTAGCCTTGGATCTCCTCTCTACACCCTGACTAGGTCTCTCCCTAACTGCAAGTCTCTTCCTGGGACCCATCACAGCAAGCTGACCAAGAAAGGTTGAGGAAATATAAACTAGGACAGTTTTAACTAGGCACAGAACTAGATAGGCTTAGGGAAACTAGGCTTTCTAAACTTAGAAATTCTAGATTTTAAAGAATATGCTAACAAGTTTTGAAAAACTGGGATTAATCAGATTTAAGTTGTAAAATACAGGAAATCAAGGATGAATTACTTTTGTCAAAAGAATTCGAGGGTAAAATCATAAGAAATCAGGTGTAAAATACTTTTAAATTACAAGAAGTCGAGGGCCAAAATAACATATTAGGGTCGATCCCATCAAATATACTTTGGTCAAAACACACCGCTTCCTCTTTTTTAAGTCCGGAAAAATTTGTAATCTTAAATAAATTAAAATGTATAACATAAACCTATGGTTTAAGCAAAATTCATTTGGGTTTTAGGTCAAAACCAAGAAATTAATCAACAAAATCAGTGAAAAGCATGGAAATACTCTTCCCACAAGAACGAAATCCAATAAATAGTTTGGAAAAATCAGATTTCAGATAAAAACCCCAAGATTTTTTGGCCAAAAATCAATCCAACAGTGTTTTTCCCAAAAACGGACGGAATAAATGGAAAATCGGTCAAAAATCCGAAGGAAATTCAAAAAGAATGCAATGAAGCTTGATTCCTTCCAAATGGAATCTTAGAAACAAACTAAAACTTGGGAAAATCCGATTGAAATAGTTTAAAATGGTCGGAAAAATCCAAACATAAGCTTCCACGGTTTGAAAATAACAAAAACTAAAAAGAGAGAGGAAAATACTTGATTTTCGGTGGGGTAAATGGGAAATGGGAAGATTTGGAAGTTTGTAGAGCTTGGGGGACCACTCTTGCTTGAGAGAGATGGGGGAAAAATGAAACAAAAACCGTTCGGTTAATCCTAAAAAAATAGAAAAATTTTCTCGAGTGTTGATACTTGGGATTTGTCAAGTATCGACACTTGGCCAAGAAAATCCTAAAAAAATCAAAAAAATTTCAAAAAACTTAAAGAAGTATTTAAATGCTTTTGGGTCTAAATGCAAGTATTTTTTTGAGTAAAATACCTTGGATAAGTTGAAGTTTGAGAGAGTTCTAGGAGAATGGATCAATGACACATAACTCTCTTCTAATCAGATAAAATCTTTCTTCACTCAATAGTTTGGTAAACACATCGACAAATTGATCACCAGTACACACAAATTCAAGTAAACCATTAGAGTTTTATACATGATCTCTTATGAAATGATGTCTTATTTCAATGTGTTTACTTCTTGAATATTGCACAAGATTCTTAGTTAGATTGATTGCACTAGTATTGTCACATCTTATGGGTGTCTTAATTAGTTTAATGCCAAAATCTTCGAATTGTTGTTTGATCCAAAGGATTTGAGCACAACAGCTTCCAGCTGCTATATATTCAGCTTCCGCCGTAGATAAAGCAACTGAATTCTGTTTCTTGCTACTCCAAGAAATCAAATTTACTCCAAGAAACTGACAGGTTCCACTGATTCTTTTACGATCAAGTTTATACCCAGCAAAGTCAGCATTAGAATATGCAATTAATTCAAATGAAGAATCTCTAGAGTACCACAAACTGATTTCAATTGAGCCAGATAGATATCTAAGTATGCATTTAATAGCAAAAAGATGAGACTCTTTAGGATTAGACTGATATCTAGCACACATACAAATACTAAACATGATATCTGGCCTACTGGCAGTAAGATATAGCAATGAACCGATCATGCCACGATATAATTTTTGGTCAACAGATTTACCTGATTCATCCTTGTCAAGTCTACAAGAATAGCTCATAGGGGTACCTAAAGGTTTGGTGTTCTCCATCCCAAACTTTTTGAGTATTTCTTTTGTATACTTTGCTTGGTTGATGAAGATCCCCTCTTTGGTTTGCTTTATTTGGAGTCCGAGAAAGAAATTCAGTTCTCCCATCATGCTCATATCGAACTCACCCTGCATTAACTTTGCAAATTCTTGACAAAGAGATTCGTTAGAAGCACCAAATATGATATCATCTACATAGATTTGCACTACTAAGAGATCATCATTCTTTTTCTTCAAAAATAAAGTTTTATCTACATTACCTCTAACAAAATCATTTTTGAGTAAGAAAGAACTTAAACGATCATACCAAGCTCTAAGAGCTTGTTTCAAATCATACAAAGCTTTATGAATTTTGAAAACATGATTTAAAAATTTATAATTTTCAAAACTAGGCAGTTGTTCAACATAAACCTCTTCTTCAATAAAATCATTTAAAATGGCACTTTTAATATCCATTTGAAATAATTTAAAATTCATAAAGCAAGTAAAAGCCAACAATAGCCTAATTTTCTCAAGTCTAGTCACAGGAGCAAATGTTTCATCAAAATCTATCCCTTCCTCCTGATTGTATCCTTTGGCAACTAGTCTAGCCTTATTTCTTGTAACAATACCATTTTTATCAAGTTTATTTCGGAAAATCCATTTTATGCCAATAATTGAAGTATTTGAAGGCCTATCTACTAATGTCCAAATATTGTTTCTTTTGAATTGGTTAAGTTCATCTTGCATAGCATTTATCCAATTACTATCACATTCAGCTTCCTCAATAGTTTTAGGTTCAATTTGAGAAACAAATGCTAAATAATCACAGATATTTCTAAGGGATGATCGAGTACTTACACCTTTAGATGGATCACCAATAATTAGTTCTTTTACGTGTCCATGAGCATACCTCCATTCTTTTGGTAGTGGATCAACAGTAGATGTGTTTTCATTACCTTGTACTTGATCTCCTTCAGTGTTTTAATCATCTTCTCGTTCCTTGACAGGCTCTTCATTTGTGTTTATTTCTTCAGTTCTTTTAGTACCTGTTTCATCAGAATGCACATATTCTTTTCTAAAAGAGTTCTAGTCAGACTCATCAAATACTACATGTATGGATTCTTCAACAACAAGTGTTCTTCTGTTGAAGACCCTGTATCCTTGCTAAATGTAGAGTAGCCTAGAAAGACACCCTCATCTGATTTGGCATCAAATTTACTTAAATTGTCTTTATCATTGTTTAAGATGAAACAACGGCATCCAAAAATACGAAAATAATGAACTGAAGGTTTTCTACCCTTCTAAAGCTCATATGGTGTTTTCTTTAAAATCGATCAGATTAACACTCGATTTAAAATATAGCATGCAATATTTATGGCTTCCGTCCAAAAATATCTAGGTAGGTCATTTTCACAAAGTATGGTGCGTGACATTTCTTCAAGAGTTCTATTTTTTCTTTCTACCATCCCATTTTGTTGAGGTGTCCTAGGTGCTGAAAAATTGTGATGAATATCATTTTCAATACAAAATTTATCAAAATCAACATTTTCAAATTTGGTTCCATGATCACTTCTTAAAGATATGATTGAAACACCTTTTTCATTTGAAACGCGTTTATGAAATCTAATGAATTCTGAAAACGTTTCATCTTTGTGTACTAAAAACATGATCCATGTAAATCATGAGAAATCATCTACAATAACTAAACCGTACTTCTTACCTCCCAAACTAGATGTTCTAGTTGGCCCAAAGAGGTCCATGTAAAGCAACTCTAAGGGTCTAGATGTAGAGATTACTCCTTTTGGTTTGAAAGAGGATTTGGTTTGTTTTCCAAGCTGACATGCACTGCAAATCTTGTCTTTTTCAAAACTGAGTTTTGGCAAATCTTTTATTAAATTCTTTTTACTAAGTTTTGAAATCAAATGCACACTAGCATGCCCTAGTCTACGATGCCAAAGCCAACTAGTTTCATTGATCTTGGCTTCCATTGCCACTAGGCATTGACCATTTTGAACCGGAAGATCATCAAGATCAACCATATAAATATTGACATGCCTATGACTAATGAACTTGATGCCATTGTCATCTAAACTAGAAATAATGCACACAGAAGATTCGAAAACAACTTTAAAATCCTTGTCACAAAATTGTCTAATACAAAGTTTATAGTGGTTCGGTGCAAACCTAGCACCTACATCCACTCGCCAAGCCATCCTTGGGATTCTACTATAATCCAATCAAGATTACAACCAACTTGTTTTTCAAAAGGCTCAGAAGTTAAAACCTATGTTGATTTTATCATCTAGGCTCACCAACAAATCTCAACACTTATTTTATCTTCAGGCTCACAAGTTAACCCTAGTTGGTTTTATCCCTTTGGCTTACCAACAAACCACAACAACCTTCTTTCAAGACACCCTTGAAAGCAAGGTCAAATCATAAGATAAAATCAGATATATAATTTCAAAAATAAGACAAACTCTCTTCAAGAGTAGAATAGAAACTTTGAAGCTCAAGTTGATGCTTTGTCTTGTCTCTTCCTTGGAATATCCTTCAAACTCCTCTTTTAGAATGATGTAAGGATGGGCTTGTAAGCTTTTTCAGGGAATCAAACTTTAAATGGCTCTTAAAGTGAAGTTCTTGAGAGAATCTTGGATTTTGGCTTTCAGTGGACTTCAATACACTTTAATTGCTTTAGAATGAAGTTGGTGAAGGTTAAATACAACTAAAAACTTTCAAAAAATTGTTTATGATCGTTGGAGCCTCGAATCTAACCGTTGGGAGCTTGAAAAGTGATTTCTGCAAGTTAGAAAAATAGATCCGTTAGGGCTGTCAAACTTCAAGTGTCGACACTTGGCTGTTAGGTGTCGATACTTGATTTCTAGGTATCGACACATGAACTTTCAAGTGTCGACACTTGATGCACAGGTGTCGACACTTAACACAAAAAACCTTCCATTGGCAAAGTTCTGTATTTTCAAAAATCTCAGGCCATGAGTCGACACTTGGAAACTTAAGTGTCGATACTTGAATTGCAGGTGTCGACACTTGAGTTCTGGGTGTCGACACTTAGCATGCCAAGAGATTTTTCTGCATGCCAAATGCTAAAGTGTCGACACTTGACTTCCCAAGTGTCGACACTTGACTTTGAAAGATTCATAATCAAGTACAAATTAAGCTAAAAACTCGAACATAAATCTTGAAACTTAAATGGAACATAAATAATCAATAATTGAACATGTAAAAGTCCTTTTTGCATGAAGAGGATGTCCTAAATTAGGAAAAATGCTCCATGCCACGACGTGCCATGATACTTAAACTTTTGAGAATTTGAGATGCTTGCTTCCTGAAAACTCATAGCTAGAAATACACATTAGTATTTAATATGTACTCAACGTTTTGTTATTCATCAAAATCACTAGGTGGAGCCAACAAAAAAATCTAGGATTTATATCTAAAAGTTTTTTTTGCACTCCTTGATGCTTGCCTTTCATATTAGATCTGTTATCATATCCCTACCTGTTGGGAGAATGACTCAAATTTGACTCCTGAAGAAGCCCAAGACAGGTAAAAGAAGATCCAGTGAGAAGCCCAGCCCAAAAGAAAAAAAAAGAGGAAGGCTTGGAACATGCTCGACACGCAGGCATCGACCCACAAGCATCGGCCCGCACCAACATGGTTTGCACGGTGCTCGCACGGGTGCCGGCCCAAGCCCATGTGGCCATCTTTTTTCTTTTCCCCTCGATGTTGCACGGTCTATGGAGTTTGATTGTTCTATGGCCTGTTTTGATGGTCTATGTACTTGATCGAGTAGATGAATGCAATTTGCATGATAATCAGATGGCTAGCATCGATCTTAGCACTATTCATGGCTTGTGCAATGGATTTGCATGGATTTCGATGTGATTAAATGCAGATTGATGGCTAGGAGTAATCTGAGTTCAACTTCAAATTGGAAAGACTATAAGACTCCAATTTGGATGTAATTTGGACCATTGGACTTCTGGTGAGATGCTCTTTGTAGCAGGGGCTATAAAACTATGGATAGAAGAGTAGGCTGGGTGTGAAGATCAAAAAAGTGGTGATGGATATCCAGAAAGCCTGCAGGGGCTATGAATTGAGAGTTTATGTGAGAGATTTTGGGATTTCTTGTTGAAAGACTTGTACGGAATGGAGAGTGAAAGTTTCCAATCTTGTAAATTAATATTTTCATAGTAAAATCTTGCATGCCCATCTAATTTATCTTATATTTTATTTTATTTCTTTTTATTTCTCCTGTAGTATCAACATCGATAATCATGATCCTAGAAACGATGATCCGTATTCCATACAAGCGATCCCCCGATGAGTGGTATCAGTATAATTGATACTACAACAGTTGGAATCAGAGCCCCAGTTATCATGATTGACCAAAATCGAAGAAGATGGAGAGGACAAGCATAATCAAGTTTGAGATCAACCAGTTCAACGGAAAAAGTAATTTCTCCCTCTAGCAAGCGAGGGTGAAAAATGTGCTCATTCAATAGGAGATGATCAATACTCTCATGGATGAGGAGAGACCAGCCACCATAGAAGAGAAGACTTGGAGATGACTCCAAATATAGGCGATGAGCACGATCCACTTATATTTAGCGGACGATGTGGTGATCCATGTACTAAGCGAGACTTTCCTGATGGCGCTATGGGAGAAACTCAATGAGCTATACATGGCGAAGTCCCTCACCAACATGTTATTCCTTTGAAAGCAGTTCTACTAACTATAGATGATCGAAAGGCAAAGCATGTTGGAGCACCTAAGCAAATTTTAGAGGATCCTCACCGATCTACTTAGTATCAGTGAAAAAGTTGAGAAGACCATGGTGCTGGTCTTGTTGTCATCTCCATCATAATCTTTCATGTTCTTGGTGACTGTTCTTCTAGTAGGAAAGAGCACCATCAAAATGGAGGAAGTCATCTCGATGTTACTATAGAATGAGATTCTCAAGCAGGAGAGCCAAGCTTCAAGTTTAGGTAGGAACTTAGCATTAATGGTTTCTGGAGGAACATGCAGTAAAAGGTGGAGCGACAAAGGATTGCGAGGTAGGCAATCCAGGTCGAAGGATGCAAGCAAGATCAAATGCTTTCAATATGGCAAGTTGGGGCATCATGTTAGAGATTGTCGGTAACTCAAAGATCAAACAAGGGCTACTGCGGTGGTGGTTGATGGTGCGATGATAGATACATCAGTGATGCCCTTATAGTATCCGACGAGATATCTCCTTCTTTATAGTGGATTTTAGATTCTGAATGTCTACATCACATATATTACAAAGAAAAGCTATTTGACTCTCTAGAGAGTAGAGAGAGTGCTATCCACTTGCTAGACAGATCAAGTTATATGATTATGGGCATCAGGACAGTTAGCTTGGAGGCCATGATAGGATAGTGAAGAAACTATGCAAAGTCTGAAGCATATCCAGTTTTTGCAGAAATCTAATCTCCTTTAGCAAATTGGACTCAAACGGTTACACGTGGAGAGCTGGTGATAGAGTTCTGAAGGTCTTGCATGGTAATAAGATCATTTTCAAGAAAAAGAAGCATGAAGGTCACTACTTTTTGATAGGAAGTCCAGCATGAGGTGGAGTCCATGGTGCAAACAGGAGTCCAGTATAAGGTGGAGCTCCAGGAGCAAGTAGATTAGACACGAGACAAGAGTCTTGGAAAGATGATAAGCGATGTCACAAGGTAAAATTTCTATTACCGTGGAGGCTTTTCTGAGTAGGTCTTAGGTCGAGGTGAGCATAACACATGAGAAGATGGGATCGAGCGGCCTAACTTGACTTTCATGTTTGCCTACTCATAATCAGACATTTATCCTAGGGCATAGGGGTGCGAAATTCTTCAAAAAGTTCTCAAAATTATATGAAGGCCGAACATCGAGTCGAGGATGAGGTTATTGAGAGAAAGCCTCAAATTCAGCTCTGAAAAAGACCAGGACAACTAAAAGAGGATCTAGTGAGAAGCCTAGCCCAAAAGAAGAAAAAAAGGGAAGGCTTGGAATAGGCTCGACCTGCACAAGCACAGCCTGCAAGCATCGACCCGTACCAGCATGGCCCACACCAACGCAGTCCACAGGCATATAGCCTAACATGGTGAGCATGCGGGCACTGGCCCAAGCAGGCGTGTGCCGGGCCTAGGCCCAAGCGACCATCTTTTTTTCTTTTCCCTCTCGGTGTTGCACGATCTATGGAGTTTGAGCAATCTACGGTCCATTTTAGTGGTCTACGAGCTCGATCAAATAGACAAGCATAATCCGCATGATGATTGGATGGCTGCCATTGATCCTGGCATGATTCACCACATGTGCAACAGATTTAGCATGGTTTTAGTGCGATCAAAGAAGATCGACGGCCAAAAGTGATATGGAGTTCAACTTTGAATTGGAGAGGCTACAGGGCTTCGATTTGGACACAATTTAGACTGTTGGACTCATGGTGAGATGCTTTTCACAATAGGTTCTATAAAATCATAGGCAGAGAAGTAGGCTAGGTATGAGGATCAAAAGAGTGGTGAAGGATCTCCAGAAAGTCTGTAAGGGCTGTGCATTAAGAGTTTGTGCGAGAGATTTTAAGATTTCCTGTTGAGAGACTTATACATGATTAAGAATAAAAATTTTCAATCTTGTAAGTTAATTTTTCTCATAGTGATAGCTTGCATGCCCATCTAATTATGTCTTGCATTTTATTTTATTTCTTCTTCTTTCTCTTATGGCATCAACATCGATAATCGTGATCTTAGAATGGGGATCCGTATTTCGCACTAATCCCTTGACGAGTGGTATCAATGTAATTAATACCATAATACTACCCTCTTAAATTATTATTATCAAGTCCAATATTTTTTTATTTCATCTACAATGGCATCAAAATGATCTCTTCCAGTTGTATCATTTACTTTTAATAATTCAACAAAATACCCCATAACTTTGATTGGACTTGATAAAATATCCACACATTGCAATATAAAAGACATTTGCTCTTGATGACTTGCATCTAGAGTGCAATCAAGTATTATTAAAAATATTTTACTCCTATAATTTTTTAATAATTTTATTTCTAATTTCACTTGCTAATAATTTATCAATTCATTTTGTACTTATATCAAGGTAATGAGTATGAATTTTTATTCTTTAATACGTTAAACATGTTCTTGCATCTCGGATCGAATTCTGCAATCATTTCGATTAAACTTTAAAAATTTTCATTATTTTCTTGATAAATCTTTTCATTTTTTCCACAGAAAGTCAAATTATTTTTACTAAGAGCTTTTACTATAACAAGAATTCTTGTTAATACTTTTTTCTAATGTTCTTCATATCTTTTTATTTGTTCTTAAATACTTTTATCAATTTTTTTATTTTTTAATAATTTCATTTCTAAATCAATCCATGAACTCATATTAATAATATGCTCATTAATTATTTTATGACATTTAAACTTAGTACTAAGATTTATCCATTCTCTAGTACCTATATTAGCTAGTTTACTTGTACTAGAATCTGAATTAAACAATTTACAATAAAAACAAAATATTCTATCCAAGTCTTTTGAATAAACTAGCCATCTTCTTTCATGCTTATCCCCATTTGCCAACTTTTAAATATAATATGTAGTAGAAAAATGTCTTGAGAATTCATCTTTAGGAAAATCTATATCATTAACTCTAGTTAGACCTTTTCTACTAATAAATCTCTCCAATTTGTATCAATATTTATCCATTGACTTGGATCATAAATATTTTTAGGAATCCAATCATTTAAATCAATAGTTTGGTTCTCTTCATCATGATTTTGAGTATCATTTTGAATCACTTAATTGATTTTTTTTTGTTCTAGTATTTCATTATCATCTAACTCTAAAATATTATTAACTTGTTCATTTAAGGAACGTTCACCAATATTTTTTGATTTATTATTTTTATTGCTTGTAAAAAATTTATCAAGAGCTTCTTTTTAAGATTGCATTAAACTTTCAATTTTCTCATTTTTTGAAGTTTATAATAACCAGAGTCATATTATCGAGTTGACATATTTAAATTTTATTATGAAGTACCAAAAAATTAGCTATTATAATTATCTTATATTTTTTGAATAGCTAATACAAGATCAATAATCAAAATTTCTAACTCAATGAATCAACTATTATATAAAATATGGATAATATAATAATATAATATAAATTTTAAATTAAAAATAAAAAGTTTGCAAAGTTTAGAATAATAGTACCTGATTGTTGAATACTTATTGTAAATGAAATGAATAATCAAATAAGTCCTATATAGGAGTGCAGAGAATGTGAATTAGGAGCCTTAGAAAGTATTACTAAGGAGAAGAGTATAGAGAACGAGGAAAGAAGAATTAAAAAGTGGATATTATAAATTGAACATAACTAGGTGTTGCTGCCAAGATCATCATGGCCCGTAGCTACTGTCGACATCGGATCATCTCTCGTCTTCTCGGGGTTGACCTATGCTTCAGAGCCTGCAAAAAATAAGGTTAGACACCCGGGCCGGGAATTCTGGCGAGGGCACTCCAACGGTCAAGTCAGTGATGATCCAAGAGAATAGATCCTCCTGGTTAAGCCCTCTTGATGGACCCCATACTAGGAGGAGTGAGTGGTGTGAGAGTGGGGGTGCGAGTGTGCTGGGAGTGATGATAGCCGAGCTGGGTCGATACTCTTGTGTGGCTCTTTCTTCCTTACTCGCTTGGATGAGAGTTTTTTGGTTAAGCTAGTACCTGCATACCTTCGTTACCTCTCCACTGGGGGTGTTGAAGGTTCTTTTAAGTCCAGGTGGCCGTTGAGCGCCTACCTTGAGATCTCCCTCAAGCTGTCAGGCGTGTGCGGCGGTGTTCCGTGCCGTGGATGGGACGTTTTTTCTGATTCATGATAAGGGAAACTGTCGTGTGCTCTAACATTCCTTCCGGTCATCCCATTCCGGGAAGCCTGGTAGTGCCTTGATCGGGGGGCCGCCATCCCCGGGATTCGAATCTCTTGGTTGACTTCCTCTTCCGGGTGGTGCAAGTGGTTGGTGGAGAGCGTGGCACCTTGGTCAGGGAGCTTCTTTCTCTCCTGGTGTAAGCGGTGGTCGCAGATAGTTATTATGACTTGACGTGCATTTCCTGGTGGTCTTTGGGCCACTCGCTGGTGTCTCAGGGAGGCGGCTCTGTCCCCTTGATGTTCCGGGGCACCGTCCAAGTTGGTTGCCGGACTGGAGAGCTGGGACTTGGTTCCGACTTGGGGGCTCGACCTCCGAAGGGCTCGACCTGGCGGAGAAGGCTGGGCTCGACCCGGTGGAGGAGGGCTTGACTACTGCTCAGAGGGCTCGACCTCGGAGGGGCTCAACCTGGCGAAGGAGGGCTGACCTCGACTCCAGTTCAGGGGTCTCAGCCTCGAAGGGGCTCAATCCCGTGGAGGAGGTCAACACGTGACTCCGGCCTATAGGGCTCGACCTCGAAGGGGCTTGACCTGACGGAGGAGAGCTGAGCTCGACTCCGGTTCAAGGGGCTCAGCCTCGGAGGGGCTCGATTTGGCGAAGGAAGTCACTCGGCTCTGGCCTAGGTGCCCCGAGCTTGCAGGTGCTGACCTGGCGAAGGGCAGAACTCGACTTTGACCGGCCCGCCTCATTGATCCGGGGGAGCTCGGCCCGATCAAAGGAGTCTGAGATGGGGTATCCACCATGGCAGATCTTATGACATGGCATCTGATTGGGAATGCACGTCAACACGTCAGCTTCTCGCCATATCATTTGCCCCCCACTCTCAAGTCCCGTTGGCACGGGATGCTCGGGGCGAAAGGAGTAAATGCGCTGCTGACATGGAAAGGTGGGGGGATCTGGTGCAATGATGGTCGCGATCGGCGAGTCTGGGGAAGCGATTTCTTCAGCCTACCTAAAGGAGCCACGTGGACATGTTCGAGGAGCAGTTATTACAGGCACAGAATTCGAAGTGGCCGTAGTTGAACCCAGACGTCAGTCCTGTCGATGAATGATGCATGGCACTGATTCGATGGTGGGGGTTTGTAACGGTACGGTCGGCGTCGGTCACTTTGAAAGGAAAGGTGGCCTTTCCCAAAATACGTCTTCTTTCAAATCCTTCTTGCCCGCCACTGTACCGAGGCTCTTTTTTCGTCCATCCGGCCATTCTTGCCTTCCAGAGCTCCTTGCAGGTTAGTCTCTCCTTCTAGTCCCCTTTCTCCTCGCCTTAGTTAAGTAGGACCTTTCTTCTCAGGGCTAGGTTCACCCCTTGACTTTCATCTGCTTCCCTCTTCCTTCCTTGGTCTTCTTCGCTATGTCCCGTTTCGGGCCAGGTTTATGTCCTTCAACCAATCAGGGGAAAGCCGGGCCTTTTAGGCCGAGACCGCCATCATCTTCTTCTTCTGATGAGGAGGGAGATGGGGCGCGCTTCGAGCTTAGAGGGAGGCATCGCCCTGGTGGTATAGTCATTAGGGAGCCTGATCTTAACCCCTCTTGTCCTTCTCGTCCTCTTCCCCCAACTGAACTCGTCTCCGAGCCTATCCAATCAACAGGTCCCGGCAGGATCGCTTCGACGATCTCTGCTGAGGAACTGGGGACCATCCGGGATGTCTATGGCATCCCGTACTACATCCAATTTTTAATCCCTCGATAGGGGACCGGGTTACTTCCAGTAGCCCGGGCCGAATTACTTTCTACGAGGAGACCTTCTCAGGAGGGCTCCGCTTCTCCTTCCATCTGTTCTTTTTGTCTATGCTGAGCAACTACCACTTGGTCCCTGCTTAGCTAGTCCCCAATGCCATAAGAACTATATTTTGCTTCATCGTGCTCTGCCACTTTCACGGGATCATCATCCTTTTTTCCCTTTTCAGAGCCTTCTTCACTCTGAAGTGCCATCCCACCGAAGACGGGTGGTGGTCCCTCTCTTTTCATCCAAGGGGAATCAGATTTGAACTTCCCTCTTCCATCAAAGGATGGAAGAGCAAGTTCTTCTTTGCCATAGTTGAGGGGATTGACTGGGTGTGGAGCGACCTAGATCGATCCCCTAATAGAAATTCTGCAATCGAAGCAGTCGACAAGGATGTTTACGAGCTACTCCGAACTGCTCAGATTCCTTCTCTTGAGGTTCTGTTATTAGAGCAGAACCTCGTCGAGGCCGGGGTCGGCCCAATAAGGGAGTTGGGTGAGTTTGGCTCGAGTCCTTTTTGTCTCTTTTAATATGTTTCTCCTGGGCCAGTATTGACATTATGTCTTCTACATGCAGGTATGAGGTTCTCTGTGGAAGATCTGCTCTTGATCACCCAGAAGAGGCCTCCAGCAGGATTGGTAGAGGAGCCCTCTCCGAAGAGGGCTCATGGTGAGGGCGCATCGATGGCCGCCCCCATGGAGCAGATCGAGTCGAGGAGGAGAGAGTCCATGGCTGCTCCCGCACAGGCGAGGGGAGTAGCGGCTGTTGCACCTGAGCCAGAGCGGAGGGTGGCCAGGTCTACGATGGAGTGGTGGAGGCGACGAGAGCTGGCCCTCGCCTCAGAGCCTGAGGTGGTTGTCTGGGCCAGGGCCGCCGCTGCAGCCGTCGCCATCATGTCACCCCCTCCTCTCGAGCTTGTCATCGTTGAGGAGGAGGATTAGGAAGGAGCAGTCTGGCACCGGGGGTGCCACTGGAGGGGGCGCCGAGCTCCCAACCAACCCCCAAGGCCTCTGTTGGCGGTGGAGCGGGTGATTCCACCTCGGGGGCAGGCAGGAGGGAGAGAGACTATCATCGAGTCCCGTTCAGAATGGGACCTGACGTCTCATTACTTTGGGATCCAAAGCTAGCCGAACGCATGATGGATTTCTCCATCCAATCGTGCGATCGATGAGAGATGGCAGGGAAGGTACTGGGGGACGCGATCAGCAGCATCTTCCCCCTACTCTTCAAGGTAAGTGGGTTTAACCTTCTAGAGCTCTCTTTCCTTTTTCCTTCTCCTTTTCTCTCCCTTTGACATCTTGTTTGGTGCAGGTCGGAGCCGAGACGCTCCTTATTAGGGACCGCTGCCAGAACTGGTTGAAGAATGACTAGCAATGTGCAGCCAAGGTCAAGACCCTGAAGGCCAAGCTAAAGGAGAAGTCCGATGCCTCCCGAGAGCTCCGTCTAAGGAATAAGGAGCTCCAGAAGGGGCTCACAAGCGCCAAGAGGTGCTCGAAGGAGCTCCAGGAGGAGCTCAACCAGGAGCGGAGCCGGTCGAAGAGCAAGGTCGAAGAGCTTGCAGCCACGGAGAACAGGCTGAGCTCATTCAACGTCGAGGCGGTGCGACAGAAGGGGATCGCGCGGTCCCTCCAGGCTGAGCTAGACGCGGCGAAGGAGAAGCTGGCCGCGGTCGAGAGGGAGGCAGCGGAGGTGGCCAGGTCAGTGGAGGTGGCAAGGGAACAAGCCACTTAGGAAAAGAAGGAGGCTGATGGGGCTATAGATAGGTACAAGGCCTCGGAGGAGTTCATCGTCAAGTTCTATCAGACGATGTCAGACTCCTTCTAAAGGACTTTATGTACCTACACGATCGAATCGAGGGGTTCATCCCTGACGAGGGTCGCAACCGGCTCCACTTCCCTCGAGCTTCGGGCATGGATTCGAGTGTTGCAAAGGGATCAGCCGTTGTCCCCGAAATTTTCCTGCTAGTGCCGGTTGCCGAGGCCGGAGCTAAGGAGTCCGAAACCTTAAGGGAAGGAACTTCACCGCCGCGCAACCCTGCCGACGAGGATGCCTGAGTAGAGTAGACTTTTGTTTTCTCCTTTTTTAGCATTGGCCCGGGTCGCCCGGCATGTCGGGGGCCCGAGAATATTTGTAAATGAACAACCGTCTTTCAATGGAATGAGTTTTCTCAACTGTTTTGATTTGAGCACTTCTGGCCTCAACCTCTTCCTCTTCTCCCTTCCTTTCTCTTTTCTTTTTCTTCTTTTTTCTTTTCTTCTTTTTCTTTTTTTTTACATATATATACATGCAATGGGATAAGAAGAGAGGTTTCTGCCTTGTTGCTGGATGTCCTGGACTCCAGTGCTATAGAGTTGAGCTCTGGGCTTTGGCATCTCGGAGCTGGGCTCAGAGACTTAGTGACTGGAGATCTGAGCTCCGGGTCTTTGTGTCTCGAAGCTTGGCTCAGAGGTTTAGTGGCTGGAGGTCTGAGCTCCGGGCTTTGAGGACTCGGCGCTGGGCTCTAAGACTTAGTGGCCGAAAAGCTTGGTTCCGGGCTTTGATGTCTTGGAGCTGGGCTCGAAGACTTGGTGGCTGGAGAGCTTGGCTACGGGCTTTGATGTCTTGGAGCTAGGCTAGAAGACTTGGTGGCCAAAGAGCTTGCTCCGGGATTTGATGTCTTGGAGTTGGGCTCAAAGACTTGGTGACTAGAGAGCTTGGCTCCGGGCTTTGCGGTCTCGATGCTGGGCTCTGGGACCTGGTGGCCGGAAAGCTTGGTTCCGGGCTTTGAGGTCTCGGTGCTAGGCTCTGGGACCTGGTGGCTGGAAAGCTTAGTTCCGGGCTTTGATATCTTGGAGCTGGGCTCAAAGACTTGGTGGCCGGAGAGCTTGGCTCCGGGCTTTGAGGTCTCGGCGTTGGGCTCTGGGACCTGGTGGTCGGAAAGCTTGGTGCCGAGCTTTGATGTCTTGGAGTTGGGCTCGAAGACTTGGTAGTCGGAGAGCATGGCTCCGGGCTTTGAGGTCTCGGCGCTGGGCTCTGGGACCTGGTGGTCGAAAAGCTTGGTTCCGGGCTTTGATGTCTTGGAGTTGAGCTCGAAGACTTGGTGGCCGGAGAGCTTGGCTCCAGGCTTTGAGATCTCGATACTGAGCTCTGGGACCTGGTGGCCAGAAAGCTTGGTTCCGGGCTTTGATGTCATGGAGCTAGCCTCGAAGACTTGGTAGCTGGAGAGCTTGGCTCTAGGCTTGGATGTCCTGGAGCTGGGCTTGAAGACTTGGTGGGTAGAGAGCTTGGCTCCGGGCTTGGATGTCTGGGAGCTGGGCTCGAAGACTTGGTGGCCAGAGAGCTTGGCTCCGGGCTTGGATGTCCTGGAGCTGGGCTCGAAGACTTGGTGGCCAGAGAGCTTGGCTCCGGGCTTGGATGTCTAAGAGCTGGGCTCGAAGACTTGGTGGCCGGAGAGCTCTCCGGGCTTGGATGTCTTGGAGCTGAGCTCGAAGACTTGGTGGCTGGAGAGCTTGGCTCCGGACTTGGATGTCTTGGAGCTAGGCTCGAAGACTTGGTGGCCGGAGAGCTTGGCTCCGGGCTTGGATGTCTGGGAGCTGGGCTCGAAGACTTGGTGGCCGGAGAGCTTGGCTCTGTGCTTGGATGTCTGGGAGCTGGGCTCGAAGACTTGGTGACCGGAGAGCTTGGCTCCGGGCTTGGAGCACCGGACCTGGGGTCTGGCGGGAGTTCTCCTACAAGGCAAGAAACATTTATACAAGGGAAACCTTAATTATCGATGAGAAGGTACCTTACGCTATTGGTGCCGGAGAACCGGGCCCCGTGTTTTGGCATTGGAGAGTTGGCCTCCGAGTTTTGGCATGCCAGACCTTGGGCCGAGTGGCGATATTCCTGCAAGGCGGAAGGCGATCTATGCAAAAGAAGGCCTTTATTATTTTAAAGGGGGAACCTTACATTACTGATAATATTTTCTCTGATTGCAGGTGTTCCATGTTCGTGGGAATCTGGCACCACCCAGATCTGCGAGGTAGTAGGCTCCATGCGGAAGAGCTTCGACCACTTTATAGGGACCTTCACAGTTTGGTGAGAGCTTGCCGCACTCCCGGGATTGAGATGCTTCAACTCGGCGGAGCACCAGGTCACCAGTTCGAAAGATCTTGGGCCTTACTCGAGCATTATAGTATCGGGCGACTCGTTGCCGGTATGCTGCCATCCGAGTCGAGCTTTATCTCTGATCTCCTCGAGGAAGTCCAAGTTGAGCAGAAGGTGCGCTGAGTTCTACGTTTTGTCATATTGCTGCACCCGCTGTGTAGGCATTACGAGCTCGGCTGGGACCACGGCCTCAACATCGACGACAAGGTTGAAGGGTGTCTCGTCCGTCACTGTCCTGGGCATCGTGTGGTAGGCCCAGAGAACACTTGGAAGTTCTTCCGCCCACCTGCCCTTGGTCTGGTCCAGTCTTGTCCTGAGTCCCTGGAGGATGGTTCGGTTGGTCACTTCGGCTTCTCCGTTTGATTAGGGGTGAGCGATGGAGGTGAAACTGTGCTAGATGCCGTGCTCGGCACAGAAACCTTCAAACTCCCGATTGTCGAGCTACCGCATGTTGTCGGTGATGATGCAGCGAGGGAGTCCGAAGCGGTATATTATTGACTTCCAGAAGAATTGGCGAACCTTAGCTTCTGTGATCCGCACTAGTGGCTTCGCTTCCATCCATTTGATAAAGTAGTCGATAGCCACTAGCAAGAACCTCCGTTGTCCCGGTGTAGGAGAAAATGGCCCTAAGATGTCCATTCCCCATTGGGTGAAGGGCTAAGGGGCGGAGAACTGTGAGATCGGTGCCACCGGCTGACGTTGTATGTGAGCATAGCGCTGGCATTTGTTGCACCTCTTCACGAAGTCGGCGGCATCCTTCCTCATGGTCTCCCAGAAGTATCCCTGGCAGAGAGCTTTGTACGCCAACTCCTTCCTCCCATGTGGTTCCCGCATAGGCCTTCATGTATCTCCTGGAGAACGAAGGCTGCCTCTGCTGGTCTCAAGCACTTCAAGAGCGGGTATGAGTAGGATCGGAGGTAAAGCTGTCCTCCATTAAGACAAATCGGGAGGCTTTCCTTTTGACGAGGCCGGCCTCCGCGCGGTCCTCGGGTAAAGTGCCATAAGTGATATATCTGATGTACCTGTCCATCTAGCTTGGTTCGGGGGTGACTTGGTGCACCTCCTCAAGAGCTTCGTAGCTTGGATTTTCGAGGTGCTAATTGATGCACGCCCCAGTGATGAGTCCGGCAAGGTTGCGAGTCTCGACAGTGCATCCACGTGAGGGTTCTCCCTGCGGGGGATGTGGAAGACGTTGAGCGTCGGAAGCCTGTCGTGCATGAGTGGAATCGCTCCAAGTACTTCATCATCTCGGGATCTTTAACTTCATACTCTCCGAAAACTTGTCTGGCCACCAATTGTGAGTTGGTGAAGACCTTCAGATTCTGGATGCCTAGCTCACGTGAGACCTTCAGGCCCACGAGGAGCACCTCATACTCTGCCTAGTTATTTGTCGCTGCAAATTTGAATCGGAGGGCACATTCCGCCGTGACCCCGTCGCTGTTGGCGAGGATGAGTCCTGCTCCACTCCCGTCGGAGTTGGTTGCGCCGTCCATGTGGAGAATCCAAGGTTCCTCCTATGTGCCGGGCTCAACTTGATGCTCCGTGGAAGTCTGCTCCGGCTCCTCGTCGAGTGCCGTGCACTCGACTAGAAAGTCGGCTAGAACCTGGGCTTTTTGTGACGACCTCGACCGGTATGCGATATTGAACTCGCTCAGCATCAGGGACCTTTTGCCAACTGCCCAGATGTTTCGGGGTGGCTGAGTATGGTCCTCAATGGCTGGTCCATCATCACCATAATGGGATACGCTTGGAAGTAGGGCCTGAGGTGCTTGGCAGACATTATTAGAGAAGAAATAAGTTTTTTGGAGCGGGTATACCCGATCTCCGTGTCGCGGAGGATTTTGCTAGTGTAGTATACTGGCTTCTGAGATCCGTTCTTATCGCACAGACGAGGACTGAGCTGACGGCTCTAGGTGTGACTGCTAGATAGAGCAGAAGCTCCTCCCCTTCCTCCAGTCTGGAGAGCATAGGGGGAGAAGCTAGGAACTTTTTCAGTTTTTCAAAGGTTGCCCTGCACTCCTCCATCTAGGTGAAATCGCGCATCTTGCACAGCACCTTGAAGAAGGGAAGGCAGCGATCGGCCAACCTCGAGATGAACTAGCTCAGGGTTGCAATACGCCCCGTCAGGTGCTGGACCTACATCTTGGATGTCGGGTGCTCCATGTCAACGATCACCTGGATCTTCTCCAAGTTCGCTTCAATGCCCCTCTGAGTGACCATGAAGCCAAGAAACTTCCCTGCCGCCACTCCAAAGGTATACTTTTCTGGGTTCAGTTTCATTTGGTGCCTTCGGAGATTGTTGAAGGCTTTGGTGAGGTCGGCGACATGGTCCGAGCTTGGCTTGCTCATGACAAGTATGTCATCCACGTATACTTGCATGTTTCGGCCAATCTGATCTTTGAAGACCCTGTTGACTAGATGCTGGTACGTGACCCCAACATTCTTCAGACCAAAGGGCATCATCTTGTAGCAGTACGTCCCTTGGTCGGTAATGAAGGTGGTGTGCTCCTCGTCCCCTAGGTGCATCCGGATCTGATTGTATCCGAAGAATGCATCCATAAAGGAGAGAGTCGGTGACCCGAGGTGGCGTCCACCAGTTGATCAATCTTTGACAGGGAAAAACTATCCTTCATGCATGCCTTATTGAGGTCAGTGTAATCCACACAAATCTTTCATTTTTCATTATTCTTCTTTACCATCACCACATTCGTCAGCCAGCTTGGGTATTGCACCTCCCGAATGAAGCCGGCGGCGAGAAGTTTGTCGACCTCCTCGTTGATTACCGCCTGCCTCTCGGGGGCGAAACCCTTCTTCTTCTACCGAACTGGCCTGCACTTCGGGTCAATGCTCAGCTTGTGAGTGATGATGTCAGAGGGAGAACCTGGCATGTCGGCTGCTGTCCAGGCGAACATGTCAGCGTTCACCCGTAAGAACTCCAACAGGTAGGTTCTTTCCTCCTCTTACAGTTGGGCCCCAATCTATACCATCTTCTCCTGATTAGCTCCAAGTGAAAAAGATAGTAGGCACTCAGCCGGGCCACCCCTGGGGTCTTGCACCCTTTGGTCGAGCTCGTCTACCCTGGGATCTTCCTCGGGGACTTTGGTACCCGGGAGAGTTTGGAAACAGTGTTGGATCGGCTAAGGTGCACCTCTCATTTCGTCAACTCCGCAGGGAGTTAGGAACTACACCAGCAACCATCTCATGGAGAGGACAGTATCGAGCAGATTGAGCTCGGGTTAGCCGAGGATCACATTATAGGCCGAAGGCAGTCTAACTACTATGAAGGTCATCATGACGGTGCTCTGCCGAGGTGGGGTTCTGGCAATGACTGGGAGTGTGATCTCTCCCCCAACCCTCACAGAGTTTCCTGTGAAACCAACAAGGGGTGTGTGCACAGGTCTGAGCTATGCAGAAGACAAGTTCATTCTGGAGAAGGCATCGTAAAAAAGCACTTCTGTGGAGCTTCCACTATCAACCATGATGCATTTTACAGGATGCTTTGCGATTGTCATTTCGACGACTACAGCATCATTATTTATATTTTCCCTCCAATCTTTCCCTTCCCTCATAAAGGGAAGTACATGTTCAGACTGCCCTGCCCCCTGGGCCTTCTTGGGCGCGCGCTCAGCTCCCCAGCATATCATCCCTATCGGCTTCTCAGTAGGATGATTGTTGACTGCCGGTACCAGCGGGAGAGCGACGAGCGCCTGAGGTTCTGCTTGAGGTCTGCCCCCTATGAACCTTCCAAGGTGGCCCCTCTTGATGAGTTCTTCGATTTTCTTCTTGAGGTTGAGGCATTCCTCGATGTCGTGGCCGTGGTCGTGGTGGTAGTGATAATACTTCGTCTTGTCATGGCTAGTGGACGGCCTCATTGGAGGCGGGCACCTCAGGTAGTGCTCACCTTCGATCTCCATCACGATTTTCATCCTCGGGACGAGCAAGGGGGTGAGTTTCTCCTCTGGGACCGGAGTGCATCTCAGCCTCGACCCCGGGTGGAAGTTCGGAGCTGGGGGCCCTAGCTTTCGCATCCCGGACATCTTGGCAGGAGCCGGCTTCTTCAATGGCCTCCCGTCTAGCGCCCTTCTCGTACGGTCTGCCTCCTCGACACGGACATACTTTTGAGCTCGGAAGAGGAGCTCGGAGTAACTCTTGGGGGGCTTTTTATCGAGCGAGTAGGTCAAACGGGAGGTCTTGAGTTCTTGCTTCAGTGCCAGCATGGCGACTGACTCTTCAAGGTTATAAATCTCCAAAGCGGCAACTTTGAAACGGGCCACATAGTCTTGTAGGGGCTCGCGGTCTTGTTGCCGGATGGAGAAGAGGTTGTTTGCCTCTCGTGGCACCTTTTGACAGGCATTGAAATGGGCCATGAACTTCCGCTCCAGCTGAGCGAAAGAACCAATGGTTTCGGGCTCAAGATGAGTGAACCAGACTCGAGCTACCTTCCGGAGGATTGCTGGGAAGGCGATGCAAAGAAGGGCATCGATGGCCCCCTGGACCCTCATGAGGGCCTTGTAGCTTTCCAGGTTGTCCATGGGGTCGATGGTCCCATCATAAAGATCCACCTGCGACATCCAGAACCGGCTAAGAATCGGTTCCTCTTGGATCTCTCAGGAGAAGGGGGAGGGCATCATAGCCCATTGGCTCATCAGTAGAGCCCTGCATGTCCATAAATCGATGGGATAATTTCGCCAGCTTGCGCTCGTGCTCTTCCAGGAGCTTCTCAGCTATGTGCCTAATGGCTTCATTGGTAGAACCTTCTGCTGAAAGAGACGCAGAAGGTGACATGGGTGCACGGTGCCCATGAAGGGGGGACTTGCCTCTTCGACCTCGGCGGGGTTTGGATATCACCCGCTCAAGGGTAGGGGACCGGCTTTCCCTATCGGGGGACCCGACCCGTTGTCTCTTCGCTGGAGTCAAGTGACTGCCCCGATGGTCAGTGATGGCCCGCGGCTGTGAAGGCCTTCCTTGGAAGGAATGCAGGCTATCGCGGGGTGCTGCGGCGTGGGCCGCGGGGGTCCCTAGCTGCTGGTGGGTAGCCAAGGATCGTTGCTGGTACTGGAGCTGGCGCACTGCCGTAGTGAGGATTTGCATCTGTTGAGCGAGTGCGGCCAGCTAGATATCCGCCGGAGGTGACTGGGCAAGAGCTGGGAGCTCCCCTTTTGGACCGTATGGGTCCCCTTGAGAAGGGGGATCTCCCACACGGCTGGTGGAGACTTCTCTCGCCCGTGTCGTCACCATCCTCCCGGTAGACCGCTTGCAGGGGGCTTGTGCGGGATCAAAACAAGTCAACTTCCCCTTCTTGACATGCCAATCTGTCGCTGCCAAGATCGTCATGGCCCATAGCTGCTGTCGATGTCGGATCACCTCTCGTCTTCTCGGGGTTGATCTATGCTTCAGAGCTTGCAAAGAATAAGGTCAGACACCCGGGCCGGGGATTCTGACGAGGGCACTCCGACGGTCAAGTCAGTGACGATCCAAGGAAACAGATCCTCCTGGTCGAGCCCTCTTGATGGACTCCACACTAGGAAGAGTGAGTGGTGCGAGAGTGGGGGTGCGAGTATGCTGGGAGTGATGATAGCCGAGCTGGGTCGACACTCTTGTATGGCTCTTTCTCCCTTACTCGCTTGGATGAGAGTTTTTCAGTTAAACTAGTACCTGCGTACCTTTGTTACCTCTCCGCTAGGGGTGTTGAAGGTTCTTTTAAGTTCAGGTAGCCGTTGAGCGCCTACCTTGGGATCTCCTCCAGGCTGTCGGCGCGTGCGATGGTATTCCATGCCATGGACGGGACGTCTTTCCCGATTCGTGATAAGGAAAACTATCGTGTGCTCTGACATTCCTTCCAGTCATCCCATTTCACGAAGCCTGGCAATGCCTCGATCGGGAGGTCGCCGCCCCCGGGATTCAAATCTCCTGGTTGACTTCCTTTTCTGGGTGGTGCAGGTGGTTGGTGGAGAGCGTGGTGCCTTGGTCAGGGAGCTTCTTCCTATCCTGATGTAAGCAGTGGCCGCATACAATTATTGTGACCAGACAGGCATTTCCTGGTGGTCTTTGGGCCACTCGCCAGTGTCTCGAGGCGGTGGCTCCGCCCCCTTAATGTTCCGGGGCACCATCCAAGTTGGCTGCCGGACTGGAGAGCTGGGACTCGGCTTCGACTCGGGGGCTCGACCTTCGAAGGGCTTGACCTGGCAGAGGAGGTTGGTCTCGACTCTGGCTCAGGAGGCTCGACCTCGGAGGGGCTCAACCTGGTGGAGGGCTCGACTCCTGCCCGAATGGCTCGGCCTCGGAGGGGCTCGACCTGGTGAAGGAGGGCTGATCTCGACTCCGGTCCAGGGGTCTCAGCCTCGGAGGGGCTCAATCCGGCAGAGGAGGTCGACACGCGACTCCAGCCCAGAGGGCTAGACCTCGGAGGGGCTCGACCTGATGGAGGAGAGCTAAGCTTGACTCCGATTCAGGGGGCTTAGCCTTGGAGGGGCTCGATCTGGAGAAGGAAGTCGCTCGGCTTCGGCCTAGGTGCCCCGAGATCGCGAGTGACGACCTAGTGGAGGGCGGAGCTCGGCTTTGACCGGCCACCTCGTTGATCCGAGGGAGCTTGGCCCGGTCAAAGGAGTCCAAGATGGGGTGTTCACTATGGCGAATCTTATGACGTGATATCTGACTGGGAATGCACGTCAACATGTCAGTTTCTTACCATATCACTAGGTTTTATAGGAAAAAAAGTATCCATTTGTGCTCAATGAATTTAGATTTGTTGATTTGGAATAAGAGAAACAATTTCGTAGTTGACAAAGAAAATTTGAAAGTGATATAAATGTTATTTGCTGATACCTAATAGTGCCTTAAATGTGAATACAAATATCATCATAAATGCTATAAATGTCTTTTTTTGCTAATGGTGCCTATTAAATACTATAAATATTTTTTTTGCTAATAATGCCTATTAAATACTATATAATCAGGGCCTAAAGCCAAGGCTTTGATGGCTTCACTCTATAGCCAGCCTTGATTACAATATGCTCCAAGACATCAGAACAACACTTCATACATATTTTGAGATTGCTCTAGGGTGGCAGGTGGACAACAAAGGCAACACGAGCATGCTCACCGGAATAATTTTTTTGGGTAGTGCAATCATATGACTGCACATCAATACAATCTACAATCATATATTAATATATTTATTAATTATCTTTATTAATAAATATATTTGTTTTTAAAATTTTAAAATAATATTTTTATTACCACTTATATTTAGATCCCATTTCTAATATCTTAAATATAGATTTTGCTGATTTTCAAAAACATACAATGCTCCCTAACCAGTGTTCTTAGGATATATATAGAATGAACTAGTGTTGCCACTGATTCTTGCACTGCCACCAGTTATTATATCTTCCTTGATGATTCTTTTATATTTTTGTAAGGTTAAGAAACAAAATACTATCCCTCATTCAAATACCAATGTAGAGTGTCATGCTATGGCAAATGTTTTTATAAAGAAGTTTGGTCATTGATGCGATGACTGCTTATTGACATTAAAGTTTTTATTGATATAGCTACCCTTCCATATTGAGACAACTATAGCCTTATTCAAATACCCAGTGATCTAGCATTTCATGAGTACGTCAAGCACATCAAGACTAATTATTATTTAATTAACATCATTATATCCCTCAAATGCTCTCTCAACTATTAATCTTTTTTATGCAGAAGAATGCCAATTTCTTTGCAAAGTAGCTACCAAGTAAAGATGATATTTTCTTCTTAACAAACTCCTGATGTATAATCTACCATGGTGGTGACTATAATATACCTTGTTGCATGTAAGGACCTTCAGCCATCGCTTGACAACAACTACACATTTTACCATAATTTTTGGCAATTATTCTTTGAGCCCAAAAGAGTCATACAGAATCTATTATGGTACCACCTGTATTAATACCATTTGTTAAAAAATCCTTTATATGGAATGTGGATCCCTGTATCCAAGATCACAATATCGTTGTTGATGCCACAAGAAAAGAAAGAAAAATAAAATAAAATAAAAAATATAATTTAATAGGGCATGCAAAACTTCACTATAAAAAAATAATCACTTATAAGATAAAAATTTGCACTCTCAATTCCATATAATTTCTCTCAACAAAAAGTCCAAAATCCCTCGTAAAGCTCTCAACTTTTATGAGGACCTCCTAGCACTTACAAATTTTATCTACCACTGCCACACCTTTAAAAACCTCTCTGGATCCATTAGTACTCTACTTTTGCTACTCTTAGCCTTTGTTAAATAGAGCCAGGAATCCTTAGAATCCTGGTCTAAACTGCATAAAAAATGGATTCTAAAACCTTGGATAACTCTTATTTGATCCCTGAAAGTTTTCCAACCATCCGATCATTATACACGTGAAATCAGTCCAAAATCCTTCTGGATCAGGCTCAAATGAGTCAACATCACCCTCAGCCATCCGATCATGCCCTAGGATCGCGGCTGATCATCGAATCATGCAAAACCAGCTTGTAGATCGTGATAAAGGCCAAACAAATCCATGGACCGTGATTATGGATCCATGGACTATGTGAAGCTTTTTGGTGGACCATGGCGGTCCACTCACGTGCGCCATGATAATGCCTAGGCCGCATGCTCGCACATGTCTATGTTTGGGCCTACGGGCCTTCTTTCATGCCGGCTTGTGCATACCTTCAGGTTGCATCAGGATCTATTACGACTGAGCTTCTCAATAGCTACGCTCAAGGCATAGCCCAATAACCTCCATCTCAACTTGATATCCGACCTCCTTCTGATTTTAAGAGCTTGTGACTGTCATCCTCATGTTCTAGAATAAATACTTGACTGATTATGTATAGATAAATATGAGAGTCAAGCCAGGCTGCTCGATTCCATCTCTGTCATGTATTGTATTAACTTTGACCTGAGACTTGCTCAAGAAAGCTTCCTATGATAATAGAAAGTTCACCATGCAACATCACCTATCATCCTTCTAGTCTCTTGTCTCGTACCTAATCCATCTGCTCCTGGAGCTCCACCCCATACTAGGCTCACATTTGCATCAGGGATTTCACCTCGCACTGGATTCCTCGTTAAGAGGCAATGTGCTCCGTATTTCTTTTCCTTTAAGATAATTCTATTGTTACGGATAACCTTCAGGATTCCATCACCGGCCCTCCATATATAATCATTTGAATGTAGTTTACTCGATGATATTAGATTGTTGCTGGAACTGGGTATATATTAGCTCTCATCCAGTTTTCTCGATATTTTATTATGCAGCTTTAAACTAACTATCCCTTCTCCTTTAATCGCATAGCTCAATCCATCTGTTAAGTGAATAACACTCTTTCTACTCTCTAGAGAATCAAGCAGCTCCTCTCTATAATAGATATGATGGAGACATGTAGAATATAGAATCCATTATTGAGAAGAAGGAAATATCTCATCAGATATCATGACCATATCACCATATCCATCATTGTCCCTATCATCGACTACCGTTGTAGTAGCACTCATCTGATTCTTGAGCTACGGGCAATCTCTTATACAATGTTCTAGCTCATCGTATCGATAGTACTTGATCTTGCTAGTATCATTCAACTTAAACCTAGACTACTTGCCATGCGATCCTCTACTACCAGCTCCTCCAGAGACCACCAATGCTGAGTTTTTACCTGAACTCAAAACTTGATTCTCTCATCTGAAAGCCTTATTTTGAAGAAGCACTGAAGTGACATCCTCCATCTTGACAGTGCTCTTCGTTATTATAATAGCAGTCACCAAGGAGAAGTGATGATAGCAAGACCAACATCCTAAGTTTCTCTTCAAGCTTATTACCTATACTAATAAGCTTAGATGCTCTTGTACACTCTATCCTTCACTCATTCATAGTTAATAAAATTGCTTCCAAAAAAGAGTGCATTAATGAGGGACTTTGCCATGTACAATTTTTTGAGCTTTACCCGTATCACCATTAGGAAAGTCTCGCTCAGCACATAGATCACCATATCATCCATCAAATATAAATGGATCATACTTATCGCTTGCATATGAAGCTGCTTTCAAATCTTATTTTTCATGGTGGCCAACCTCTCCTTACATATGAGAGCATCGATCAACCCAAGCTAGATGAGCACGTCTTTCACCCTTGCTTGTCAGAGAAAGAAATTATTTTTTTTATCGAACTGGTTGATGTCAATTTTGATTATGCTTGTCTTCTTTATCTTCTTCGATATCAATCAATACGAACAACCAGAGACTCTAATACTAGTTATTATGATACCACTTACACTGATATCACTTGTTGGAGAACTTATCATGTGAAATATGGATTTCCGTGTCCAAGATCATAATATCATTATTGATACTGCAAGAGAATGAAGAAGAGAAAATAAAATAAAAATATAATTTAATAGGGCATGCAAGAATTCACTATGAAAAAAATAATTATTTACAAGATAAGAACTTGTACTCTCAATCCCATACAATTTCTTTCTACAAGAAGCTCTAAATCTCTCATAAAGTTCTCAACTCTAAAGGTGACCCTCTAGCCCTACAGAGTTTCTTTACCACTGCCACACCTTTAAAGATCTCTCTAGATCCACTGGCACTTTACTTTTGCTGCTCTCGATCTCTATTAAATAGAGCTCGGAATCCTAAGAATCCTGATTCAAACTGTATCAAAAATAGATTCTACAACCTTGTATAACTCCTGTTTGACCCTTAAAAATCTCCCAGCCATTTGATCATTAATAAATGTATGAAATGAGCCCGAAATCTCACTAGATCAGGCCTTAAATGAGTTGGCATCATCCTCAGCCATCTGGTAATGCCCTAGGATTGCGGCTGACCATCAGATTGTGCAAAACCACTATGTAGACCACGATAAAGGCCAAAAAATTCCATGGACCATGGTTATGGACTCGTGGACTGTATGAAGCTTTTTAGTGGACCGCACGGTGGTCCACTTGCATGCGCCGTGCAACACCTGGGCTGCAGACCCGCACATGCCTAGGTGCATGCTTGGGCCGCGTGTGTCCATGCACGGGCCTTCTTCCATGCAAGCCTATGCATGCCTTCAAGCTACATCTAGGTCTGCTGTGACTAGGCATTATTGGTACAAATGTAGCGCTCTTAAGCCTTGAGAGATCAAGAGAGGAGTCGTGATGACAACTCCAGGATTCTAGGACTAGTTTGGCTCCTAAGGCTATGACCAATTTGGTCCTAGAGTGGAGGTTTAGCCCTCCACTATCTTGAGGCCTAGGATTTGGGGCCTTGAGGACCTGAGGCCTATGAGATTTGGATCTTGAGGGGGCTAATCCAGTTTGGACCAGGTTTGAGTCTAAGATGATGAATGTATGGTAAGACATGGATATACATGGACTTGAGTGAGTGCATTCAGATTAGGTTAGCCTAAGGAGTTTAGTTGGTTCGGTTGACTGCATTATATGGGCATATATATACATTCTATGTAACCTAATTAACAGAGATAAAACCTTAATTTGAGAAGAATCAAATGAGCTACTTTCTTCCTAATCTCTCTCCCTCTCTCCCCGGTTTGCATGTTGCCTAAGGCAGTAAGGAGCACCACCAAAAGGAAGCAAAAAAGTAGGGCACATGCAGATATCTCAAGCGCTCCCCCCTTTGGAGCTCTCGATGCAGATATCGCAAGCGCTCCCCCTTTGGAGCTCCGAGAGCCCCTTGCTACAGGGACTCTCTTTCTTCTGCCTGATGCAAGAGTTTTGCCGATCAAAACTCCAGGAAAAGTGCATCTCCTAGTTCCTTCAAAGAGAAGGATTTCTTATTCCAAGATCAGTGAGGACTTGGAGAAAGGTTCAACGGTCTTTCATGGTTGTGCTAGGATTTGGAAACCAGCCGGTTGGGAATTTCTACTTCAACTAGGATTCCAACGCCTCTAATCCTAAGGACCAAGTATCCACGTTCTAGGTAGGAGGGATGCTCTTTAATCTAAAGTCAGAGGAGATTTGGAGGGGGTTCTAAGGTGGGCTCTGAGGTTGAGGCACACAAGGTGTAGTGGAAAGAGAAGGAAGGCTGCCAAGCACAGAAACTCTCCCTCATCCCTAGTTTCATGTCTAGATCTAATAGCCCAAAGGCACCACGTCCCTAGCCTAGGTTCCTAGGGTGTTGGGCATGGGGTTTTAAATCTGGAAGCGCATCCCACGTCCATGAAAGTGGGGATGCGAACTAGGTCACTGTATCGAGCTTTTTGGTGCACAACATTCTAGGACTTGACGTTTGCTATCCTTAAAGAGCTTAGATCACAAAGGACTCTTGCAGAGGCTCTATAGCTAGTCTCCTCAAGTTCATGCAGATGTACGATGGTCCTTTAATAGGCTCTTCATAAGCCAAGCTCGAGACATAGCCCAATAGAATCTACTGGACCTTTTCTACAACTACAAGAAAGACATACAGCATAAGATCCTTGTCATTTAATGGACCTTTTGAGTACTTTTGCAACAACTAAATGATGCATGGTCTAACAATTTCAAATTTCAAACTTCCATTTGTTATTGCTGCATCAAACCAAGACTGATGTTTATAGCAATGAAACCGGCTCCTTTACGGTGCGCACGATGCACCGTAGCATGCACCGCATCATGCTGCCATCCATCATCCTCTATGGTGTGCATGATGCACCATAGCATGTCCTACATCATGCAGGCCATCCATCATCCTCTACAGTGTGCATAATGGATGGCCAGCAAACAATACGCACTGTATGTATGGATGGCATGCATGTTATTTGCTGACCATCCATCATGTGACGGATGCCAGTGCAGTGCAATGTAGAGGATCTGTGCTCTATAGCAATTGTTTAGCTTAAGTAGATCCAGTTTTACTGGTTAAAAAAAAACAAAAAGAGGAGGGGGGGGGGGGATCTGATCCATTTGTAGCACCACCATAATCAAATTTTACATGTCTAGATTTAGCAAGTTGCCTATTGTTGGATAACAGTACTTGATATCTTTTCCAACTGTTTTGTACTGCTATTTTTCTTCTTGAAGCTCTTCCTTCCTGTAAGTAAAAAAAGGAGAGAACTTATCCAACCAAGATCCATAATTCAGTCTTCTGCTATGCATCACACTGATGAATTCAGAAGTTAATGCTTCAAAAAGCTGAAGAGAGCAATAAAAGCACATGAATTGAGAATGGAACGCAATACTCTTGAGAAATACAAAACTCATTGGTGCATTTCCATCTTAGAAGCATAATCCAAATCCTTACAAAATGGCACAACCTATAAGAATTATAATAAAAGAAGATACAGCTTAAAGAAAATGTGAGCATGTATTATTTAGTACATCACATTGTTCTCAACCACAGAGTAATGGCAGCTTGAAGGAGAAAAAGTAAGATGGCAAGTGCCCAGTCCTTCTGATGTAGTATGCTCTCTCTGATGTTCTGGTGGCCCTCTCATTCAGTTCAGCCTCTGCATTAGCACGCTTCTCCTCCGCTATTCTTCGTGTTGCAGCCAACTTGTTTGCCAGCTTTTCTTGAGCCCGAGATTTCATCCTCTCAGCCTTCAACTAGGTGCAACAACAAGTGTGGTTAGAATTAGCTTTAGCCCAAAGAAGAGGTCGTAACTTATGATACTAAGAAAAATTGTATGATGGTCTGTTGTTCACATCAGCTTACCATTGTGATTTTGTAAAGCAGGGAGGTGAAGGCACTTAAATTCTTTTGCCTGTTTAGACATAAGCACATACAGTTTCCTTTATTGACTCAGGCTTTAACTTGTTGTGTAATTCATGATAGGTTTCCAAAGGCCAATAAGAAATAAATAACATTATGATGATATATATTGCTTGACATGCACTTATTGACAAAAATCCTAGAAAAAGATACTTTGCTAGCAACACTGATGACCATTGTAATGGTATGAGATTCCAATCTAATTTTCTGCTCTATTTGCCGGCCAGCAGGGATTGTACATAAACATCATGAATTATATCCAGCACAAGTGTGTATTGGAACTAGATGGAGGTAGTTGAGTCACAGAATGAAGATTTTTATGATGACAAACAAAAGAAATTGCAGCATCACTTGAATTATGTCATATATTACCCATATTTGCTTATATTGTTTGCTACTTATATAACTAGAGGTTTCCTGGTTCCCTTTTTCTCTGTCATGGTTAGCTTCTTCATTGTCCAAGACATTATGCTAGAATATCAAACACTGCCTGGTCTTCTGAGCATTCTATTGTTTCCCAAGTACTTCAGGATTGCAATTAATCTGCTTATAAATTGTGGTCGGTTCAATGTATTGTATGTCATCATAATCAAGAAAATTAGTCCCTAAGATCAAATTTTGGCTGCTGTTATGATGGCATTTGTTTCTTGTTATCCTTTTATTCTTGTTGGCTACATTTTTTTTCCCCTACTCAATGAAAAGAAAAATATGCTTATAGTTTGATGCAGTACATGGGCACCACGACTATATAGAGTTTTCAAACGAAGTGCAAGTTATCACATCCCATTACAAATTCCCACATTGAGGTCATTATATGAGATACTATAAGAAGGGATGGTCAACAGAGATTCTTATAGTAGAAGGTGATACTGTAAGAAGGGAAGGCAGTTAGCAAAACTAGCCATTTTGTTTTAATGTCAGATAAGAGCAAGCTTTGTTCATTAACTAAGAAGATTATCTATGGTTATTTCAGCGATTGGCAGAAATAGTCTTTAGCAGCTACTTGCAAACATTTGAAATAATTATCTGCCACCAATAGGATGCTTTTTTGATAGAAGGCATCACTGTGATACCCTGGACTTTCAAAGTATATACCATTTATAGCTGTATCGGAGATTCAACATACAGCATTGCTGAGAAATCTAAAATTCTATCAGAAGGATATACTGCAAGATAATAAAAAAAATCTTAAATCAATAAAAATAATAGATAATAATACCCTGCACAATAATAAAAATAATACCTCCATTCTCCTCATCTCCATTTCAGCTTTTCTTTTCTCATGATTCTCCCATGCTTGTATCTTCACTTCTTCACGCTTGTATCTGAAAATATACATAGCCTAGATGTTTAGTGAAATTGATGTAGTGTAATTGCCATCATGTATCTATTTAACACCTTTGGACATCAAGGTTACTCACAAATCCAAGAAACTTTTTACTTAAGCAAGGAACATGTTGATTCATCAGCAGTAAAAATAACCAAGACACTAGAGACCGGTATGCTACCATCAGATACTTCAGCTGTCAATGTTGTATGTTAAAAATGGATCCATAGAAAGTAGAAGGGAACAACATAAATGCTTAACTTGATAGAAATAGATATACAGTAAGTGCTCCATCTACCTCCATATTAATGATTCAGCATACAACATATGGTTCACCAATGAAGGTCGAAACATCTTCCAAAGAACATCTGCCTTCAATCATTTTTCAGAGCTCTAGCAGCTAACTTCTTTAATATAACACAGGACATATCAGCAATATATACTAAGTTGCATCACATTTACAAATCTTTCTTAGAATAGTCATTTTAACTCCTTTCACCTTGTTGTACACTCTAGAATGAAAGGTTCTATATTAATTTCTTTATCTCATCTTCTATTATATATATATATACATAGCATATCATCAAGGATTCTTAAGACTCTGATATGACACAAGCAAGGGAAAGCACCTCAAGATGATGCTTCAGACAAGGTTTTCACAACCAATGTCTTACTTAATTCCAGAGAAGGCCCTAAGGCTCCAAGGAATGTGAATGACTTGTCAGTTAAAAGAAGTGCCCGAGTATCCTTCAATTTGCATTCCTCAAGATATGAATTGTTGGTCTAAAAAAATGACATTAATTATACCTGGAGTGGCAGATGAACACTCAGAGGATCTCCTTCCACAGAAAGCAAACATAGAGTATAAAAGGATGATTAGTGGCACAAGGTAGCAAGCTCATAGGCAAGCCACTGTTGTTGAAATGCATTCAATTCATATAACAAAATCACTAGTCATGACAAGGAGCTCATCATAGAAATAGGAACAATAAAGGAGGCAAATCAGAAAAAATAAGACTGATAATATGAGGAGGAGGATTCATAAAATTACCTTGCCATGTACTTGGCGCATTCAGCCTCATCCCAAGCCATGGCTCGGGACTCGAGAGAATCGGGGTTCTGAATTTGCTTTGCAAACTTGTTCTCAGATATCTTGCTGGCATCTAATTCACCTTCCCCTCTAGTAGGCCATCCGCTCCCACTTGCCTTGCCAAAGAACACTGATTCACCACTCCTCTCCAAATCCCTCATAGCTGCTTTGTAGCTCTCATGGTGTTGGGCGCCTTGTCGGCGCCTCCCCGGGGTGGATGACCCTGAAGAAATGGGGCTTCTCAATACAGGAGTTGTAGGTCTTATTGGTGTACCAGCCCTGGAGGGCTCTTTGCTAGCTATGGGGGTCATCTCTGTACCCATATCCCTCACACAAGCTGACCTTGCTTCCATGGCAGAATCTTCAACTGGCTTATTGATCTTCCAGAATGAGTCAATACATTCTATTTTCTTCATTTCTCCTTCATCTTGAGCAATAATTTCCAGTGCTACATCATCTTCAAATACCCCATCTGCACTGCTACAAGAATCCCTTCCCTTCAGAGGCATTGGCCCGAGCAGTCTTCTATCATCAGCATTAGAATTCCAGGGCTTGTTCTTGCTGTGAAAGTGAGACCCTCCACCAGATAATCCAACCAGCCACTTTTGGGCATCATCCCACTTCGAAGGGGTCGGCTTGTTTCGAGGACCTAAGGCCTTGCAATGGTGACGAGCCTTGTTCATGGCATTACCATTTTGAAACTCCAAGTTATATGAACTAAAGCTGGGATTATCCTGAGCTGATCCATAGATGTAATACCGCTCATCATCCACAGGCCTCATTCTGTCCATATGATAAAATAGGCCTTCCAGTTCCAGTTTCTGAACAAATCAAGCTGAAATTTAAGCTACTTAAGACCTGAACTGATCTAATGATGAGTTGATTGAGTTCTTGAAATCATACAATCTACAGGTAATTCTGAGTGGCCATTTGGTGGCTAATGTATACAATATGCAGCAAAATAGTATATATCAAAGATGGTGGAATCTGAACTTATTAACCATCACCAGTATCTAGCAAAGCTTTCTCACGTACTAGACATCAAAGAAAAAAAACCAAAGGAGAATTGTATCACTCAAAGAAACTTTGCTAAACTAGATTCGGAAACCTGTAAATATATGCATGGAAACATGGAAAAAGGACATCAAAACTTTCAAAAGAGAAGTGTTTTTCTACCAAATAAATTCAAAACCAAATGCATCTCTTATTTTCCCTTGATGTTTCTTTCCCTCAGCCAAGATAGTTTGGTGAAATTTACTCATGAGTGCACTAGAAAGCAGATCCTTCTAATGCTGCTAGTCAACACTAGCACAGACCCCAAAAACCTACAGCCGCGATCTCAACTTGGTATCCAAAAGCCAGCTGCAAGTCATCCGAGGCTGAAGCCAAAGTGTAGCACAAATCCAGCTGTTTTTTTTTAAAAAAAAAAAACTTTTTCCTGACAACATAAAATCCCATCAAAGCCCCTCTGTCCTCAGTTACAGGAAAAAAAAAAAAAGGACAGATAATTCTAAATCTAAGATCAGTTTCTGCACAAACCCCACATGGTTGCTACAGTTGAATACTCAAACTATCAAGAGTATATAAGCCAACAAACCCACCAACTTACTGTTTTTTTTTCTTTTTTTAAATGATCTTTAGAGCCAAACTAGAAGACAGAAGATTAGGTGGGGAGAAGGAATACAAGAGATGGTGGTCAAGATCTGATGGCTTTAGAAAGGACAAAGTGTGCAGAGAAAAGATTTATTGTAGTTCGTGTAGGAGAAAGAACTCAAGGAATGCAAATGGCAGTGTTCGGATCTATTGGTGAAAAGATGGAATTATGCCACCTTCGAAATGGTAGCCTTTCTTTTCCTATGAGAAAGCTGATGATGCAATGCAGCAGCTACTCATGGGAGATGGAGAATCTCTGGGAATCGAGCAGCAACCAGGCACAAAAAAATATTCTGGCCCTCTGAACCATGCACCATCTCTCTGGTCCCCATTCATGAGTTAGTGCACACTATTATAGGAAAAAATATTGGTTGGGCTAGATCCACCAGCTCAGCTGTAGAACAGTCCAATCATGGAGCAACATTGCGTGCATCGTTCCATTTCCCACCATTTTTTTTTTTTTTTCTCTATGTAAACATGTTGCTCCATGCTTGGATTAGTGCACCGCTGAATTGGTGGGACTTGATCCAACCAATAATTTCCTCCCACTAAAGGAGAGTAGCCACTGAGTTACGGTAACTCGCAGAGAACCATAAGCTACTCCTGTAGGTCCGAGATAGTGTCAGGCTTCTGCAGGTCTTCCGATCCGCTTGCATTCGTTCTCTCATCCGGAATATTATTTAATTTTTATAAAAATATTTAAAAATTATTATTAAACATATTTATACAAAATCAACCCTGGTTGATTGGATGATTTTTTTTATGACAGATCATTCTGGTGAGATTTCATGATCAAAATTGGAGGAGGCTCTATGCCTCTTAAAAATACCTTTCTTGTTGATTGTCCTATTCATTTTAGAATAATGGGTTGTTGCTTTGCTTTATTATTTTTAAATAAAAAAAATTATTCGAGTGGATTCATACAACAGGATTAGCTGAAAAAGAAATATTATATTCATGAGCTCGACATTTATAAATAATTCGGCTGGATGCAAGTTTTAGCGTTGGATGTGGTTCAAATATCTTTCAAAAATAAAAAAATATTTAAAAATTACAAAGCAAAGATAACAGTGAAGGACAAAATACTATCCAAATATTTGTACAAGTATTTGTGTCATAGTAAGCCATAAATAGATAAAAAAACGAAACAATTAGTTCCGGAATATACTAATTTGTATTCATATAAATTATTTAGTTACCGCTAAGACGGTAGCTTGTTGGTAGAGGCTTAGCCTCACCTTTCATCGATTACGGATTCGAGATATGATCCTTGCAAATGACTCGATTAAATCTAGAAATTTTTTTGGAACACATAATTGGGATGGTGAGAGAGCGCACTACTCTGGCATCTCAGTGGTGTCAAGCTGATCCTACTCACCAATGATAGAAAGAGGACATTATTGGGATGGTAAGAGAGCGCACTATTCTGGCATCTCAGTGGTGTCAAGCTGATCCTACTCACTAACGATAGAAAGAGGACGCGAAAAAATTATGGCTCGAATCAAACATAATGATGGGATTGGGCCTAGTGAAGGTAGCTACACCGGGATTTATCTCTTCCTCTCCTTTTTTATCTTATTAAAAAAAAAAAATTGTCGTGCGGAACATCTATAAACAATCAAAAAAATCTTTAAGTAAAAAATGAATAATTTAATATTGTTAGATGAATTTGGTTATCGAGATTAATTTGAAATTATTTAGTTAAAGAAAACTTTAAAATGGTAAACAATTATGATTACTAAAGCACTTATGTTTTAATTGATGTGAAAGTGGTAGCACAGACAAAGCGGTCACGCAATGTAATATCTTTTGTCTTCTAATTTTTGTTTCGGTACATTTTTTTTGTCTTGTAATTTATAAAAATAATTTTAAATTATTTATCAACAATACAAGAATGATTGCAGAGTCAATGTATATATGAAGAATAGTTTAATAGTTCTAAATTAACATATTTACCAAGACTTTTGGAATCATGTAGGCAATAAAATCCTGGAGAACTATTTGAAACATTTTAAAAATGTGGCAATTGGATTGAATTAGACATAAGTTGAGTTAGAGTTTTTTTTTTTTAAAAAAATAATACATTTTAAAAAATAACTATCAGATTATAGTAATTTTTTAAAAAAAATAAAATTATAAAGAAGATGTCACGTTTAAAATTATGGATTAAATCCATAATTCCAGGTTGATAGGTGATGTTGCTGGCAGAGATGGTGAGCGTTGTGGTGATGGCTGGTCATGCTGGATGATGGTTGGGAAGAAGTACATTAAGCATGGGCTTTGATGGTCGAGACGGTGGATGCTGTGGTATGGTCTGGTCATGCATGGGCTCCGGCGATGGAGATTTTTTATTTTTTATTTTTGATAAAGCGGATCATTCAACCAATAATTTTGATACGAATATATCTAAAAAAAAAATCAAAAAAATATATAATTTTAAAAATAAAAAAGATATCGTCAAAGTAAGTCCAAGATATCTCATCCGAATGACTTGCAATATAGAAGGCCGTTTGGCCGAGACACAGGTATGGATGGCTAAGGTGTCGTTTGTTCAGGAGGAGGAATGAAAACTTGAGGCAGATGGTGATGATACTCTAGCAATGAAGCATTACTACCGATTGACAGAGTCCTTCCTTGTAGCACTGCCACTATTATTATAACAAGATATAGCTTCGATGCCAATAGCTATTCTCATCTTATCTTGCCCTAGGTCATGTGCATGCAGAGTCCACGACGTTGCAGAGTTTATGTAGCCGGGTTTGGTTACTGTATGTGGATGCAGTTGATCTTATTAATTAATTTTTTTTTTGGTGAAACAAAGGATGGGGAAGGAAGGAGAGGGGAGGAGTTAGATCCCGGACATGGTCACCTCCAGACGTTCTCCTAATTCCAGCTAGAAAATATTCGATACACTGCGCATATTAATTTTTCCGCAACCGTTTCCCATCCAAAGATGAGAACGTCAACCTGACTACCATTGGCGTCAGGCGAGTGAACGGAATTTATTATATATATCCCTAACTTTTTCACTACCATCAGCCAACAGGAACTCCATGATTATTTTATTCATTTTTTTCTTTTACTTATTTTATTCCTAGACTTTTTCGTCGAAATATGTCCAAACCAGAACTCGAATTCCTGCCAGCTAGTTATGAGAAAAGTCTCACCGCGCACCAGTCGCATTCTTATTAATTAGTAACAGCCAGGATGTATACTTCCCAAAGGAATGCTGGGTTTAATGACATTCACCTAGCTAGGTTAAGTGGTGAACTGGATTGGAATTATGAACTCTGTTAATTATTAGCTACCAGGTGGAGAAACCTCTCCAGGACAACATCAGGTAGGATGAGTGTGAGAAGGCTCATCACTTTTTCTTGGATTAAGTAAAAGAGTTTGGTAATTCTCATTCAATTCAGAGGAAACAATCAAGAATGCCAACCAAGACCATGTCAAAGCTTTCAAGGGAGATTATGATAAAAAACTGGCCGACCTAAAAATGGGTTCACCAGGGAGAACGGGCGACCAGGAGGGTTGAGGCGATGTTTGGAAGAAGGTCGCAGCAGGTTGAATGGAATTTAGAAAAATTTTAAAAGAGAAAAGAATTTGTGTGTTAAATTCGTAAGTTCTTCCTAAATCATTTATCGTTAAAAAGACCGGCATGATTTCTAAGTAACTAACTCTATAATTTATAGGTTAAATCCATAACTTTATCAAATGAAGGCTATGTCACTGGCCAATGATAAATTCATAAATATTTTTAAAAATACAGTATTTTGATTATTGTTTTTTTAAAAAAAAGTAATATTTTTTTAAAAAAATCATTGAATCAGATATAAATGATCAGATAAAAAAATGTCAATTCAAATTTGATATATTTATTAACTGGATAAAAAACTAGATAATAAATAATTTAAGCGATTCATAACGGTCCAATTCAAATTTAATATATTTATTAACCGAATAAAAAACTAGATAATAAATAATTTAAGCGATTCATAACGGTCCGAATCAGGTTAAACTTAGGCATCGTCTATCCTAATTATTGCTATCGTATAAAGAAACCACTTCCGCGAGGTCGTGTCGTGGCGGCCACATTTTTAAATTATAGTTGGACTTTTTAACGGCTAGTGCCTCGCCAGTGCATCACGTGGGGACAATGGGTTTTGGTCCTTTGGACGGTGGGCGACGAGATGGATTCCTGGATGGCCAAATCCATGAAATCAACTACCACATCATCATTCGCTTAGTGATATACAGGGTGTAAAAAATTTCCGTTAAACCGCTGTTAAATTTAAAAAAAAATTTTGAGACCATGACGCTGTGATAGATGAGGGACCAAAATCTCCTCCGTCCTGTTCTAATCAGCTAGCATCTTTATCATATAAGATAGACATGTTTATCCCTGAATTAAAAAAATTATAAAAATATAATCTCTTGAATCAGATATTTTCGGACAGAATAAAAATATACAAGGTAGGTATGCCGGATTTATCCCTCTATTCCTTTTCTTTATAAAAAAACCACCTTACTCAACGTAGATCAAACTAAATCACATATTATAATTTAATAATTTAATTTAATTTAATAATTAAATTAATTAAATTATTGCTTCAATTATTGATTTATTGATTATTATAATAAGTTAAAACTAAACTAAATTAATTAACCAACATTATTTTTTATATATTTATATATACAAGGACATCCATATTATAATTTTATATTTACGATACTTAAAATATCATGTAAGTCTATTATTTTTATTTTTCTACTCATGTCCTTCTCTCTTTCGTTGATTTTATGGTTTCTTAGTTCTTTCTCTCTCTTTTCATTTGTTAAAAATCAAACCGACTAATTCTTTTAAATCTAAAAACCGTTCGAACCATTTAAATACTTGAAAAAACTACATTAACAAATTGAATCGATATAAAACCAAATCAAAAAAATCAATTACATTGAATCAAATATTTAATTTTAAAAAATTTTAAATTTAAATATAAATTTAGTTTCAAAAAATTACTTAAAATCGAACCGGGCAAACCGTTTTTAGCCCTACTGGTCTCACTGGAATAATAATAACATCATCGATACTAATGTTTACTCTCTTGTTATTAGTTGATTCTTTCTTTGTATCACTTTTTAGGTCTTACTTTAATTGAACATAAAATTATTTTAAAATAAGACTAAAAATAGGGGTTGAGGAGAAAATATATATATATATATATATATATATATATTATGAATAAATTTTTATTAGCTGCTTCTTCCTTTCCACGTTTAGCTAACATTAACTAATGATGGATATCTGGTAAATGAACCTTTCAAAATAGGTCTTAAATCAAGAACTAAATCATATATGTTACGCAGGTAAGTGCTTGAGTCACCAGGATAGAACTTAGCACTCCTTTATAAGGAAAGGTCTACTCTACTTATTTAAAACTAATTCATATTATTAATCAGATCTGTTTGATATATATACGGTTATATTTTATATTTTAATATTTAAGTATTTTACTAAAAAAACAATTATGCTCCCTTTGATAAAAAAATAAATATGTTTTATTTTATTCTTTAAATATTTTGCAGAGTTTATTGTTTAAAATATCAAAAAATCTCAATAACTTCTATATATTCCAAAATTTTGTAGATAAATTTTTATAAGCTTTCTAAAATATAGATAATTCATGATTAATTTTTATTTCAATTGCAATTAAAGATGAATAATAATATTTAATTCAAAAAATTATTGAAAATTTTATATTACATATTTTATTCTAAAAAAAATTAATTTTAGTTTTTTTTTAAATACAAAGCTAATCATAGCAGTAATTTAGATTCATGGTCGAGCCAGTCTCCATGCAGGTTAAATATATATGCCTTAGCTCTCATTTTATTATTCATGCGTTGTATCTAATATCGATTTAGATAGTAGGTTCTTGTTGTATTTTTTATGATTGTCATTTATGTTTGTTTTTATAATTAAATTTCACGTGACATCAAATTTTATATCCAAATTACATTTATATTTTGATTAAAAAAATGGATATAATTAATATCCAACTTATATTAGTGATAATGCATTAATGTTGAATACAGTATGGTAATTAAATGGGGGTAGTTAATTCATAAATTCACCTTGTGTGTGTTCACAGCCAATCTTCTTTTTTTTTCCTAATATAATATTTATAGAAAGTTGCTAGTATTCTATAATTATTTTTTATTAAATAGGGGTAATTAAGAAATTCTAGGTTACCAAAGTCCCCTTCCCTCAACGTTGCCTCTCCCCGTGCTAGCCACCTCTCTCTCCTCTCCGTCGGCTGCCTCTCTGCCACATCAACTACCTCGCCATTTTCTTCACCACATTGATTGCCTCCCATGCCAACCCCTACCCCTCGCCACCTCTCCTCATGCCATCCTTCTCCTCCTTCCATAATCTTCTTGCACAATCCTCCTCCTCCTCCTCCATCCTCTCCTCACACCATCGATCCTCCTTGAGTGATGATTTCCCATGATTTGATCTTCGAGCAATGACAGCCCCATGATTTTCTAACAGCTCTTAATTATTATCCTCCTATCCCACAATCTCCTCCTCGAGCAGCTCTACACTTCTTCCTCTCTCTCTCTCTCTCTTTCTCTCTCGTCCTCGCTAGTGGTGGCAGTGCATGGATTGCAAAGACCCTTGAGGCCATGATGGACCAGGTCATTGATGCCCTGATCTTCCCCCTTGACCCCATCTCTAAAACCCTAGCTACTTGAATCGCAAGGCCCCACCTCCACCATTCCTCATAGGCATGAGGGATGCCCTTGTCCCTGCATCACCGCCCCCCAGCAACAACTTCAACAACCTAGGGAGGTCGTTAGGAGGGGAGTGCGAGTCGGTGACAAGGGATGGGTGCGTGCAAGCATGGGAGCATGTGGCATCCAATCCAAGATTGATGCTAGACATGGTGAGGAGGCAGAAAACTTCGCCATCTATTTTGATACACAAAAAAAAATAAAAATAAAAATAAAATGCTTACATAGCTTGAATTATTTATCATACTGGTCATGCACATAATCAATAAAAACTGGTTATAGGAGGATAGATCAGTGCCATCCATCTTAAATCAAATAACCAAAAAATGATAATAATAAAAGAAAAAAAAAAAACTTTGAAGTATTGTAGCAAAATCTATAATTATAACCCATTTCCGATGGACAAAATATGCAACAGTGAAACATAATGAGCAGAACTTACATGTAATATATATATATATATATAATATATGAAGTAAGGTAGACTTGGTTCCTTTCGAAAAGATTGGAACCAATCTTTTTAGGTCAAAATTCTACGATAGAGATCCTACATTGATGATCCAGGTCATTGAATATAATCTATTACATCAAAACTACTTATATAAAAAAATATATAATTTGGATATCCCTGGCCTATACATTAAGTGATCAAAAAATAGATATCTTGATGCATAGGCTAAGAATTTCCAAATTTATATTTTTTTTATATGTAAATAGTTTTGATATAGTATATCACATCCAATAGCTTGAATCATCAATGTAGGATCTCCATTATAAAATTTTGACCTGAAAAAATTTTAGTTTTAAATTCTTTCGAAAGAAGAGAAATCCATATATATATATATATATATATATATATATAATAAATACCTTTTGAAGAAGTACCTAAG